>CM041295.1:105712710-106912710 GCA_023052935.1 Piezodorus guildinii | reverse complement strand
TTGTTCAAATAAAACATTAGTAATAGGAATCTAATCAAACTTTGATCAATTAAAATAATATGAATTAAAAAAAAAAAAAAAAAAAAAAAAAAAAAATCACTTTTGAATAGAAAACATTAGGAACAAAATAAAACTCTGTATTGTTTATTACAATATGAAAATAACAATAAAATAAAATTTAACCGAAATAATAATGAAATAAATTAGTCAATAAATAATAAGTCAGCTCCTGGCTCGGAATAATTTTTCTCCAAATCATATTAATCAGCTACTAATTACATGATAAAATAAAATAAATAAATAAATAAAACTAATAAAACTGAAGAATAACAATGATTATAGGAAATATGAACATTTATCTTCAGGTTAATAATTCTAATTCCAAAAATTGATGATTACAGGTTTGAGAAATTAAAATACCTCAATCCTTTTTCTTTTTTTTTTTTTTTTTGTTTGGGGGAATTTTTTTATGATATAAAAATAGCTATTATTTGATCTTATTCTTTGATACAACAGAATGTGTTGCATTAAATGTTATCGAATAAATTACCTTAAGACTAGAAACATCTGAAATATAAATTAGCTTATAGAGGAACAAAAGAAAAAAAAAAAAAAGAAAAAAAAAAGAAATTGAATATTACTTAAAGTGTGGTATATCTTAAATGGTTTGAACCATTTGGTCCCTCAATAGATAGATAGTGTACATTTAGTTAAGAGCTTTAATCTATTCATAATAATGATGAAAAATAAAACCTTTTTCAACTACAACAGGAATATTAATTTTCCAATCTTTTTGTTTATTTAATCTGTGATACTTGAAAGTGCTTGACATTTATATTTTTTTTAAATCAACAGTATTATAATTATTTTTTGTAATATTTAAAAACTATTTTATAAGCTAAAATCATTTAGTAAGCAAGGATCATAAGTTTAAAAAAATAAAATGAAAGTCACACATATATAAAATCATATAGTCTGAAAATAAAACAAAACATAACTACCAATAACTTCAATTTTTATCAATTTAAACATATATTTAACTTGTACTTTATTTACAATATGTTCTTAATCAAAAGAAAGTTTATAAAATAACTTACAATATGCTTTTAATTTTCAGTTAGTAATGAACTGAGGAAGACTGAAACTAAAATAAAAAAAAAAATATATATATATATATTTACAGATTTATTATACATATAATACCTATATGTACCCCTATAACCATTTGTGCAATTAAAAAATTAAGGTAACTTTCATGTGGTAAAAATTAATATATGCATACTTATACAGGCAAGCAATGCAATTTGTATAATTTACATTTAAATACATGCTTAAAGAGCTAATAATAGGAAATTTAAGCAATGTTAAGACCACGCACACACAGACACACCTTAACATTCTTCTTATTGCCAGCTCTTCAAATAATAACTCAACTACTAACAGCTGATATACACATATATCAGCCTAAACTTTATACAAGACTGTTCAAATGAATTAGATCATGTTGAGTCATTCCGAAGCTCCTTCAAACGACTTATTCCATACTGCACATAACGAACAAGATCTTTCAAAGAACTATGAAGAGTTAATGGTCCACAACTTCTATCCAAATCAATAAAAAAATCTGAAAAAGTCAATCAAAATGCTTATGATATGATATGATAAAATATATTAAAAATTTATAATTAACTAATGTTATAAAATAATTATCTTTACTTTATTTAAAAACATGAGGTTTAAAACCAAAAAGAAAAGTATCTGATTTTGTTTCTTAAATGCAAATCAAATTTCAGTTATATAAATGCTTATTTATTTTATCTACCATATTTTCTGTCTGTATGCATGTATGTGTGTGTATAAATTAATCAATCGGACTATTTCTTCATTTGCTTTAATTAATTAACAATTATTAAAGACAACTTTTAATTAACATTATTTACATTACTTTTAATTAAAATTATTTACACACACACACACACACATATATATATAATTTATATATATATATATATATATATATATAGAAACTTTTATAAAACTTAGTAATTTTAATTAAAGTTGTCTTTAATAATTGTTAATTAATTAAAGCAAATGAAGAAATAGTCCGATTGATTAATTTATACACACACACACACAATATGTAAAATTTTTTGTTTTATTTCGGAAATACTAACTTTACATATAATATTCACTTGGAATTGATTTATTTATAAAACACATTAAAAATAAAATGAAAAAAAACTTTGTTTCAGATTTAATTAGTCAAAATGAAAAAATCTGTGGCTCAACCAAGTTGGCTTGTTGAATTGTTGGTAGCTAACATATTGTGTTGTACAGTAGTAAGCAAAATGCGATTCTTTCAAATAAGATTATCACAGTTTTATGAAAATGGATTGTAGCTTCTTAATAAGTTGCTACTCAGAAAATTCAGATAACATAATGTATTAAATTTATTGATACAAAGTTTTTAAAAATAGTAACTACATGAAGTTTTATAATGTTTAATTAATTTTATGGCAATGATAAATCAAAATCAGCATTATAGATATAATTGTCTCCAACATATTTTAAACTTTCAAATTTGTTTATTAAATGGCTCTATAATATTTTTTAAGGAAATAAAAGTTAAATTTCACCAATCTAATTATAATGATTGATTATAAAATATTTTTAATAATGGTAATTTATTTTAAATTTAAGAACTTAAAAGTGCAATAAGTTACCAATCTAGATAGCAATTGAAAATTAAAAGAAATAATAATTGTTCAAACCTTTATGCTTTTCTTTATGCACAAGTGCATCAGCTTGATCCCACAGATCATGAGATGCTACGAGAGAGTTGAAATGGATATGCTCTTTTTGAAAAGCATTATGAACATGAAGAGGAAGAGCAACAATTTGTCCAGTTGGTGCCACAGGTATATGAGGTGGTACTTGAGGCATGGGGCCACCCCGTAATTCACCACTGCTATACCCTGAAGATTGAGAACCAACAGATCCTACACTACCAGCTGGAGAAGGAGTTGGTGATAATGGTGAAGGCGTACCTTGTCCTTGAACAACTGAAGTGCTGCATTGCTCCAGTGTTGTGGGAGTAGCCTGAACACCAATTAAAGTTTATTATTGCTCTATATATATTAACTAATAATAATAATATAATATATGAAAGTGGTTCATTAAAATAAAATATTGATGTATCTAAATTTATAGAGATATTTCCAAGGTACTACTATTGCATGGCGACTAACAATACCTATTTTACTATAACGCTTGGTATTAATTGAGTTACACTGCAACAAATATACATTATGCTATCGAATCAGATATATATATATAAAAGAGAAATATTTTCTTGTACATTTATATTATTCTTAGGGGACTAGCTGTCCCAGAATAACAATTTTCTTAAATTTTCATTTCATTATTTGATAGCGAATCTGTTTCTAGATGGATCAATATTGAATGTTTTTACTAAATCTTTAAGTGTTTGCTCTGTATTGCTATTAATTGTAGTTCTGATTCTTAATATGTCTCAGCAGCAAACCTGAACAATATTTTCTCTTTATTTCAATTTCATGATTCCTAGTTGCTTAAATCATTACTCATATATTTTAACATCTATTCTCACAGTCATATTATTAAGTAACATTTCTTATTTTAAAATGATTTCTAAAACAAATTAACATTCCAGTAAAATGCTTTGCACTTTATCTGAAATAACATTCCTAAGTAATTTTGAAAAAAATATAATCAAACTAAAAATAAAAAAACTTAATCCATGGACTATGAAATATTCACAGTGGAAGGTTGTCTCAATTCCCTCCCCTCCCCCCATATGTAGCTGCTGAATACAGTACTTTTTCCCATTAACCCATAATTAAGAATTATAAACATTATATAGGATTCTCCTTCTATTTTTGAATCTAATGTTTTAAAACTTATTCTTATCTTTAAAAATTATTATGCTGAAATGTTCTTTATAAAATATTAAATATATCCATTTATTCCTAGTGAAAAATTGGATGAAATGTAGTAGAATATCCTCATTATATTGAAGAAACAAAATATTAAAAATAAAAATTAAAACAAGTGGAAATACTATTGAATCATTCACATATTTACCTTTTGCATGTGATCAGAGACAATTTTTATAACTTCATTAACCTCAGCTTTCTTCATTTTGAACAGTTTTAAGTGGAGAAGAGATTGACAGCGCAAACTGAAAACACATAATGATATTAAATAACATATTATTCCTTCATTAGTTAATGCATAATTGCGAACACATATAGGTAATAATAAAATTTAATAATCAAATCAAACATTTTATTTAATGCCATTTAATATTAAAAATTATTATATTTGTTTTATTATAAATAAACATAATATGTAGTTAAATTTCATCCAAAAACTGATACTTGCTATTTAAGTTTCAGGTTTAAAAAAAATCTAAATAAACTTTGAGAAAATTATTTTTTAACCATACATTACCCTCAAAAAGGACTTAATTAATTTTATATTTAATTTAGTAGATAAAAAAACTTGGTACAATTTTCTATAGAGGATACACAGAACCAAAATGAAATATTTTTTTTAACTGCATGGAAACTAGTGGCTTATTACTTTACATAGCTACTGTTCCTAAAGCTTATAAACAAAATATTCACTTACTTTAGTCACTTATTTAAAGTAAAATTGTAATTCAGATTAAGCTTAATTATAGTAGTGCATAAAAGTTAGCTATATGTCTACAACATTAAATTGTAATGATTCATATATTATGGTTTTAAATGATTCAGTATATTGACTCAACAAAACTTGCTATACATCATTTTTATTAATCATGATATTGTTTAATAGCAAGCTCTATTTACAATTAAAAACAGAAAACATCACATAACAATAATAAAATTACAACATAACTATGGTGTAAAAAATTCATTAAGATATAGCTTAATCTATCTACAAATTAAGTTAGATATTATAGAATATATTTACCTCAATACTGCTAATTTACTGTGTATGCTTGATTGCGTTTGGTGACTTCTGAATTTCGAAGCAATGTCCCTACAAATGAACAGTAAACTATGAATAAAAACATTACAAAAATAAATATTAAATATCAAAGAATAAAAAACATGATAAAATAGGTAAAAATACTAATTGCCACAGAAAAAAAACTAAAACAACTATAGTAGGAGATCTAAACATGCACTGACGATGCTTATTTAAAGAGAAAAGAAACTAATATTAACTACAATTTTTTTTTTAAATCATTGTCTTTAGGTATTGAAGTAAATTTCTTAGAATGGGAATAAATTGTTAAAATTTAATAAAATGTTGAGAATTAAAATAAATGAATTGGACCATTATACGATATGTTCACAGACTTATTTAAAATTAAAATTATACCAGGAAAGGTGTAAAGAGAATAGAATAGTCTTTCAATTTCCCTCCACACCTTACAATTTCTCCTATTATCAGTTTTAAAAAATGTAACATTTTATCCCACTGTTACGGCATTTACTATTTTCAATATTATTTTATTTAAATTAAAAGGTTCCTATTAAAGTACTTTTGGTTGTTGATACGTGTTAAATCTTAAATTTGTAAACAGTCATAATCATTTAGGCTCACTATAAAAACAAAACAAAAACCGCATTTTTTCCTGAAGAAATTAAAATAATTATTAATGCTGCGACAGATCTTAATTATATAATCAATAGGACACAAAATTTTTGTTCAATGATTAGCTGAGAAATCAAAATGAGATGTAGCAACAAGAATCGCTAAGTGTTTTGAACCTAATTGACAAGTTTTAATTATAATCAGCACTTATTACTTATTTTATATTTTCTTATGAATTTTAAAATACTTAAGCTTGACATAACAGCATAACAGACAACCAAAAGTGTATGCATATAAATCAAACATTAATTAGAAATGGACTATTTTTGGGAAGCACTGAGTAGCATATAGAATGAGGTACCTACTTTAAATTAAATGTAGGCCTAGGAGGCTGAAAGCCAGCTGTCCTAAAAATAAATAAAAATTAAATCGGGAAGAATATTTTTTAATAATTAAATATACTAGCCTCCATCATATACTTTCCAGTATATGGGAGCCAGCATCCGTTCTCCCCCAACGGCCAACTTAATAAAAAGCCCTGAAGGAGCTTAAAGTTCATTATTTTATTAATATTCATGTTAAGAAAACACCAGCTCGATCATCATTGCGGACCCATAATCTGCATTGAAAATTATCGTTTAAAAATATTCAGAACTTGATATAATTGAATTCTGAAATAATAGGAAGAAATTAAAAATAAATGCACCTTAAAATTAACTGGGATGGTGATATCATAAATGTTTGAAAACAAATCTAAGATCATTCATTGTTGATTTAAATTAATGCAGGAAAAATGAGCCAATAATAAATTGTGTGATTAAAAACCCATACATAAATAAGCCACAAATGTAGTCATTATTAAGCAGCCAGTAAATTAGAAACTATTTTTTGTTGACCTAAGAAACCATGTGATTTCCTTTATTCATAACGATACATGTATATTAAGTTCAAAAGATTTTTCAAATTAATTTAAATTATCAGTAATTTGGTTCCAGAACTTTATGCCATTGCGATCATAATCACATTACAAATTAAGTGGAAAATACAGGAGATTCGAGAAGGCTTTGATCCACCTGCATTGAAAAAAAAAAGATAAGTATAGATTAATCAATTTATATTTGAAAATAGATTTACTTTTGAGAATATTTTATTAAATAAACAAATTAATTCCTATTGATGGATAGTTGAAAATGAAAGAAAAAAGTATGTGTGTGTGTCTATATATATATATATAGACACACACACACACATTTGATCCTGATAGGATATATATTTATAAAATTTATTAAGCTGACCGAGAACAAAAGGTGTAAATGTGATGACAAAAATAATAGTAAATATATAGTTTCAAAAAATCAAATAATACATTATATATACAAACAATTATTGGTGTTTCCCTAAATCCTGAAAAATCTTAGTTTATCCAATGATTAATAGACTTATGAATTAATATGGAAAATATTGACTTCAATTTAAAAATATAAATGTATGTATATAGAATATAACAACATTAATATTTTCACATCAGTTCAATCATTAAAAACTAATTTCCAAATTTTTATTTGAATAATGAAAAAATATACGTAAATATATTTTTAACAGTAGATTTTATAATGCAAGAGCTTAATCCCTTTAGAAACGTGGTGGCTTATAATCATCCATCCCTAATTACTGAAAAACGGGTCATGATTACTATGAGTTGGTGTTGTCTGAATGCATGAAATAAATATTCAAAAAAATGATTAGTAAAAGAAACGATTAACTAGCGAGGTTGGCTTTTTTGTTGTTTTTCAGATCAAATAAGAAATTATGATTTGTATTTAATAGATAGGTCTCATTAACATTATACAGAGCCAAATTCAAGCACATATTTTTGATATTTAATAAAAAAAGTAAGTACATATTAATTTAATCATAGTTGACAAATTTACAAAAAACAATACAAAACACAAAAAAAAAACATTAAAAATTAAAAATGTATTTAAATATGAACAAAAGGTAGTCATCTTGCTTAAAAATCTTTAGGATTTTGTATATAAATTTTGTTTAAAAAAAATATTAATCAAATCATATGAGAATTAATATAAAACTTTGATATAGAAACAATAATTATACTCATAATTCTTTAGACAGTGAGATTATTTTATTTAAGAGGGATTTCCTTTGAAACAAATACTTTACCATAATGTAATTTGAAGCAAGAAGAAAAATTGAAATTCCGGTTAAATTTAAGAAAAGGTTCATATAACATGAAAAAGTTGAAACTTGAAAATATATCATTTATCATTAAAATATACACAAACACCGAAAAACAATACATACATGATCAACTTCAATGTATCTTTATACATTGTGTGAGCAGATTTCTCTGTCTCACTTTCTAGTTCCATAGTATTTCCCGTTAATAGGAAATACATAACTGCTTCAAGGTACTGCATCCCTTGAGCCGACTCGTCTTGTTCTCTGTCTGCACCATTTTTTAATCTCTTGGCTTCAGATAAGAACTGATCTCTGTAAATAATAATTAAATATAAATATGTATTCATAGCTTAATATGGTTAAAAATACATTACTGAGGAATATTTCCAGGATCCAAATAATTCGTTTAAATGATTCTCATTATTATTAACAGTTATTAATTTAAGCAATCATATACTGTTCACTTACTTAGATGGAATAAGATGACTAACTAAAATATACACCCTTTTTCAATAAAAATCATATTTTAAAATAGGAGTGGTTAATAAGATAGTTCAAATATCATTTAAATTTTGTTTTTTGAGTCAGAAATAACAACTCATGAGGTAAATATTTGCATGATGATTTATTTTAATAAAAACCATTAAACTGAATAAAATTAGAAAGAAAAAAAAGTGGTGGTAATGTAATAATATATGCTCCATAGGTGATTGTTGAATAATCATATATTTTGTACATAAACAGTTTTATCAATAAAAAAAATTTAAATCAATATGAATAGATTTTTTTGTTGTTAAATAATGAAAAAAATTATTAGAATTACTTGTCACACACACAAGCATGCACATTTATAACATAAATAAGTTAACTTAGATATATTCTTCATAGGTCTATTTGTAAAGGTATTGGAGGATTATATTAAGAAGGTTTTTAAAAAATTGATGATTATTTCCATCCTCTTAAACCTTGAAAGAATGATAAAATCTGTTTTACGCAACACACGACTTTCACTTAACTCCATTTTAAAAATCAATTTAAGAACTTTTATATAAATTCAGAGTTGAAAAAGGTTGAAGCATTAACTTGAGTTCGGATGGAAACATTTGTTTCAGATTAAATAATCTAACAATAGTGATTGTTATCTACAACAATCACTTAGTTTTATCCGTTCTTCAACACTCCCCATTCTCCAACACTCACACAACTTTGTACATAAGATAACATTTTTTCTAAAACCTTTAGCTTTCTGTATATATTACATATCTTTATGACTTTTCTTATGTTAAAAAAAAAATCTAAAAACGTGTTTTTTTCTTTTCATGTTTTGTTGGTGATAAAATTCGTTTATCTTAAATATTTACTTGTTTTTTATTAATGATGTATCAGATGAAATGTTGAATTATTTTTAATATATAAAATTAAAGATACTTCAATACTTTAAAGGAAGAAAATTTAGAATATCGGCCTTTAATTCCTGTCCGACTGTTTCAATCAGATTCAAACCTACATGAAATTAAAGTGTATTAAATTTTATAATGATATTGAGAGTTTAATCAAAATCGTTAGAGCATTTTTAAGAAATTCATAAAATTGTGCAAAAGGTTTGGAGGAAAATAATATTATTAGAGCAACTTATAAAAAACATATCTTACTTATCATCTGTATCACACAATTCAGTTTCCTCGGGCCTTTCGAAGTAAGAGAAATATTGTAAATTCTTTCTTTTTTCTTTATCCTTATCTTTTTCGTGATCTCTTCTTTCCCGTTCATGATTAGTAGGTGGAGCATCGATAAGTGTTCCTTCATTCTAAAAATAATTTAAAAATATTAATTAAATTTTATTGAATTAATCAATTATCATAAAATAATTGAGTAAAAGACCATAAAAATTCATTTACTTTGGAACCATGGCGTTCACTATGTTTCTTTCGTTTAACACTTTGATGTGAGCTAGAATGATGTAAATTTCCAGTATGTGAAGATGTAGTTGAGCTTGTACTTGATCTTCGATCCTTCTTGGTATTACTAGCACTTAACATAATACATGTAAAAGAATAATATTAAGTCAAGTTATTTTAAAAGTATTTCAAAGACTTTAAAGTTATGTGTTACATACCTTGTAGTAGCATTTTCTGATTCTACTATTACTTCTGGAGTTAAACGTTTAATAACTTCTAAATTATTGGGCTTTTGTGGTTCTTCTTTAACTTCAGCTGATGGAGACTTCTTTCTTTTCTTTAATTTATCGTCTCTAGAACGGTGTTTCTCTGAAGATTTACGTTCCCTTTTTTCTGATTTTGAATCAGACTCAATTTTCTTTGATTTACTTTGCCTTGTATCTGATAACTCTGTTCTAGTTCTAATTTCTTCTGACCGACGTTTACTAGGTAAATGTGGCAGTCTTGATAAATCCAGGCTGCACATTATCGATGGTTTTCCATTTACATAAGTTATTGGTGGAATAACAACACTTTTTGCCTTTGTTTCCTCAGCAACAAACACTTCTTGTATTCTTGAATTCTGGGGAGGTTGGGTTACCACTGAGGGAGTTATTTCTACTTTATTCATATGAGAAGTTCGTTCAGGATCACACTCAATAACTGAAATACCAGATTTACCTCCTTTTGCACCTGATTTTCCTCCACCTTTGCCACCACCTTTGCCACCACCTTTGCCACCTCCTTTGCCACCTCCTTTGCCACCTCCTTTACCACCTCCCTTTCCACCACCACCTTCATTATCCCTTTTCGAGAAGAGTTTTCTAAGTGTATCATTCTTCTTTTTGTCTTGGATAGTCTGTCCATCTGAATCTAATTTTGGAGGACTTTCTTCTTTTTCAGCATCACTTTCACTTAATCCTTTAGGAGGTCTTTTTCCAGAAGCACTAGGTACTCTTGAGGTAGGTTTTAGAGGAGAAGAAACTATATTATTTGTTTCTTCATCACTGCTAGATAATTTGTTCCACCCTGTTTCTCTTTTAGTTCTCTCACTAGAACTCTCTTTTGCAGAACGTCTGCTACTCCTTTTTCTAGAAATTGTAGAATGAACAGGCCATGATTCATCATCAGATTCTGAATTACTTGGGATGCGTTTCCTTTTAGAATCATCATCTGTGTTGCTAGATGTTACTGGAGTTTTTATGCTTCTTTTTCTACCTCTCCTTGATAATGATTCAGATTCAGGTGTTTTAGGGGTGGAGTTAGTATTAGATACTACAGGTGTTCTCTTTCTTGCTCGTTCAGAGGATTGTTTGCTTGATTGAGTAGAAGGCTGACACTTTCTAAATGGTTTCTCTCTTTTTACATTAGCTTTTACTTCACCTTCACTTCCAGATGGTGTTTTATTTGAAACTCTGGTAGTTCGAGGAGACGGTATTATAGGTTGTACTACCTCATTTTCTTCTTCACTGTCAGTCTGAACTGGAAGGCTTTTCACTGGTTTTTTTCGACGTTTTGGGCGGCCAACAGTCTTTTGTTTCCCCTTCTTTTCAGCATCACTGTCGGATAAACTTGATAGCAATGGTTTCGATAATACATCATCACCCAATTCAAGTTCAGAATCATCTTCAATTTTAGATGGTTTTACAGGAGCTGGTGGTGGAGGTTCCTGAAATTACAAAAACACCAATGATTTTAACATAAACTAAACAAGATAAGCAAGGATTAAACCAAGAATATTAATCCATTTAAGTTTTTTTTTTAAATATCAAAGGTAATAATTTTTTTTTTTAATAGACATTATTTTATTTTGCTCGTACATAAATTTTTCTATCAGCTTCTTAAGGATATAGAACTTTTAAGAACTTATTTCCCATCCTACTTTATGTTTATTTAGCATCAACATATTAATAATAACTCTATTTCGAGTAAAAATAGTAGATAGTATGTTATCAATAAAAAATCAATAAAATTGGATGATGAAAAAATATATGAAATTTTATTCAAATTTAGGAACTTATATACAAAAGTAAATAAAAGGTGGATAGTTATACAGTTTTTTTTTTTCTCAAGAAGTTGTATATTGTTCATATTTTTACTTGCATTAAAGGAGCACATCTTTTCTTTAAAAATCTTAAAATTCAATAGAATCCAAGAACTTCTCGATATGACATAGTAAAATAAAAGAATAAAGATGCACTCTCCGACAAATACAAGAAGAAATAAAAAAAGTATCCAAAATTTATGATAATTTTCAGAACAACTATAAATATACTTAAAATAAAATAAATATGTACCGGAGTAGGCTTTCTTTCAGGATTGACAGGAGGCTGTAGAAAAGATTTCAATTCCCAACTCTGTCTAGGTGGCTCTGGAAGAATTGGGTTAGGAAGTTCTTGAGGTACAGGTGTTGAAGTACTGGAATCACTTTCTGAGCTGTCTGATCCAGAATCACTACTGGAAGAACTTCCATCAGGAGAAACTGACATCGGTCTCACTGGTTCAGGAACAACACTCACTGCAGGTGATGTCAACCTAAAGGAACACATTTATTCTTTTTTTCTCTCTTTCTTTAATTAAACATATATATATGTGTATGTATGTGTGAATGTATGTATGTATGTGTGAATGTATGTATGTATGTATGTGTATGTGTGTGTGTGTGTGTGTGTGTGTGTGTGTGTGTGTGTGTGTGTGTGTGTTTGTGGGTGTGTGTGTGAATAAAAAAGTTAATATGCCGCATAGTCTGAGTCTTAACATCTAAGGAGGAAAATCAAACTTTGAGTTTTTGCTGTAATCCATGGCTTTTATTAAAAATAAGATCCATCCTGATAAGAGAGCTCTTATTTCAAACAAATAATAATTAGAACTGTGAGGTTTGTATGAAATGAATGGTAAAAAGTCGATCATAATAAAACTATTCACTACCTCAAAATGCAGTACATTTTGAGCAGTTACTATAAAGTATTCTTGTTCTTATAATTAAATAAAATATTAATTAATTATCAGAATTAATCAGAAAACATTAATTATTAATACATTAACTTAGAAAACAGGGTGACCAGGGTTGGAGATTTGGGTCTCAGTGGTGTTGGTTCAAGCCACCATTAGGCACTGGGTGGGTATTTTTATTTTAAATTTACAACCCAATAATAGAACAGTGCTGCTTGACATGTGTGAATATTCTTAGAAATATTAAAATTTAATTTTTTGTGTGATGTGGGACACTTACTTTCATAGTTTCAGTGTTAGACTTTTTGATCTTCTGGGATAACAGCAAAAAACTCAAAATTCTACTTTCTTCCATAAACTTTAAGATTGTAATAAACTCACTATGGGTCATATGAAATTGTATCTGCTTCTAGAATATGGCTAGGGTTTTATGAGTGTGTGTGTATACAACATCTAATTTTAACATATGCATACAGAAAATGGAGAAACACCAAGGAAAGTAATGCATATAATATGGTTAAAAAAAACTCTGAGTCAATAGGATATTAAATAATTGTAATAGAGATTCAGGAAAAAGTCTTTGTTTTTGTTATTATCAACATTTTTTAAATGAAAATTTCAATTATTTATTGCTTAATATTCAACTAATTTAAGTTTCCTTAAAAATTATTAAGGAAACTGTACTAATAGTTTTCAATGACATAATTTCAGACAATACCTCAAGCATAATAAGTGCTTTATTATTATGCAAAAAAACAAAATTTACTGTAAAAAATAAAATTCAGTTTTAAGATGGTTTAAACATTAAAGACCACAAAATTATGATGATCTGTATTTATTCTTAAGTTGATTTGATTTTGATTGATTGATTTGATTTTCTTCTACTCCTTAGGAAGAGGGGAGTTTGTTCTTTCCAGCAATATAAACAGGTCTTATCTTGGTAGGTTTGTGTAAAAAAACTATATATATAAAATTTAACAAATATTGCTTTTTTTTCAGTCGTGAGTAATATAACTTTAGAATATGTAGCAAAATTCTTATTAAAGAAATTTGTGTAGTTTAAGAACTTTTACAGGCAATCTAAATTTAGTTTAAGTTTGACAAAGGTTTTTTAATTTTAAGAGGTATTTTGAAGCTTTAAAATAATTTTAAAGGATGAAAGTTTTAGTAAAAAAATGTTTAGATTCAACCAGTATTTTTTAGATTCAAGAAGTATTTTTTATTTTTAATCAAATTAATTGTAACAAATATTTTGTTTAAATGTATATTTCAATTGTTTATTTCATTGTGTTTACATTGTATGGTAAAAAAATAAAACATGCAAGAAGAAATTTTACTCTTTGAAATAAAAAATGCTCCTTTATCATATAATGATCTATATTCTTTGACAGAAACAATTAAAGGAGATTAATAATTGTAGAGGTATGTACCATTCTTCTTATTCAAATATTCACAAATTCCATAATACTTTTTGTTTTGAGAAGTTAGAACAGGAATTATTCCTGATGATTAAAATATTAACTAATTTTTCCCTATTTAAAAGCTTGTCACCTACAGTTTCTTCAGTCCATCAGAAAACTTTCAAGCAGGTCTACAAATAGAGAATTTTTAATGGCAAACTGGATGGTCTGTAAGTTAACATATTATTTAATACACAGCTTTTCTTGGTGATAAAGTTTCTCCAATTCAATACATTCCAAGGATACATCAAGAATTAATCAAGAAATGTGATGATTAAAAACATCAATTTAGTCCACAAATAACTGTAAGGCGTCTAATTGCTTCTGGTTGATCTAAAGAAACTTGTGCTAGTGAGGTGAGGCGGAGCTACTGCCACCTCTTAGTTATCATCAATTGATGCTTTTCCATTATTTTGATTTGTAAAGAACTCTGTAAAATCATTTTTAATTTGGCTTCTCCTATGTAATCTTGACTAATAAATATTGACAAATAAAATTTCATGTAGTGTGGGTTTATTAAACAAAGGTAGTTGAACACCGATGTAAAGTCAGAACTTTTCTACAGCAGTAAAACCTGGAATGTGACTGGAACCATCAGCCAACCTTCTCAAAACTTCATAAACTGCTGTTTGCACAGAATCCTAGGGATTTGGAAGTCCAAGCAAATCATTGTAATGAAAAGCAATGGAGAAAAGAGTAGCTTCCTATCCACTGTAAAATGAGAAAGAAAAAATAAAAACACTTGATGGTGCAGTATGAAAAATTTGCAGTCATGGGACACTTGGGAAAAAGAAGAAGAGTATAACTTAGAGAGACACGAAGCAGATCAGGAGAAAAGGACCTGGTCTAGGATGGGAAAAAATGGCAATAAGCAAGACAAATTGCAACAAGAAGGTTTGAATAGAAATCTCGTGTAGAAGCCCTGTGCTCCTCTAGGAGTCAATGGAGATACATTAAAAAAATGATGTGTTGATTTATGTTTAAACAATTTGGTAGGAGAAAGCATATTAAAAAATTCAATGCACTTAAAAATTAGAATGGAAGGCCATTTTCTAAATAAATCAGTTGAAAATATAATAGAACATCATATGGTCTAATGCTGCAAAATGAATTCTTGTTAAAATGATATTATTAGACTTAAAATTATACATTATAATTGTTTTATTACTTACATCATTTTAGGGATTGGTGACTGTGTAAGATCTACAATTCTAGTAGGCTGAGCTTCAACTGGAGGGATTTTTGGAGTTTCAGGAACCTTAAATTAACAAATAAGAATTGTTCATTCATTTTTAGGGATTAAATATCATTTATATGAGTTAATTATTAAGAGTTAGTAAACATGATATTTAGATTTATAAGTAGCTCAGAAACATTAAAAATTATTTCCATGAATTTATTTTGAAGTTACAAAATTAAAGTTCAAAATTATAATAAATCAAATTAAATTTTGTTAATTTAAAATAAAAAAAAAATCTTTAAAAAATATATAAATACATAAAATTAGTTGATGAATTCTATAAAAACATAAAGATTGGTTTAAACTAAATCTTTACAAATTAGATGGTATATATAAGATATATTTTACCTTTATGTCTTCATCACTGTCCTCAGATAAACTTAGATCATGAACAAGGTCACTGTAAGGTAAAAGATATTACATGATGTTCAATTTCGTTTAAATAAGTAAAATTTGAATTATAAAAATGTTAAGAAAAGGCACTTTAAATTATATAATTTTTTTCACAAGACCTTCAATGAATAAAATAATCAGCAAGGTAGCAATCATAAAACAAACTTATAATGAAATCAACAAATTTAATTTTTTTTTTTTTTTTAAAGTTAATTATTTTAAATGTACAACAATTTTAGCCTTAATTAAAAAAAGCAATATTAAATTAACATAACCTACCCTGCAAATGATGATTGAACTGGCCCATGTCTACTAAGCTCTGGTAGAGGCTTGTCTGAAAGAGAACAATTATCAGAAACAATTGTAAATACGATAGTAACAGTTGTCAATTGAAATCATTCAGGATACAAGAAGATAATTTACAATTTGTATTGGGATTCCAAGGGAAAAGGAATAAAATAAAGCAGTTGGAATAGAACGGAATACTTTACCAGGATACTTCATCATTCTTGTATACTTTATTAAAATTAAGACAAACGATGTGAAAATTGAAAATAACTAAAAAAATAAATGTTTTTTTTTCAAATTTATTGATGAAAAAAGCATCATCAAAGCAGAGGTGACCGAAGGTATGGGATCAGGGAAAGATTTAAGCCATTAGGAGGCCCCAAGGTTAAGCAAATCTTGAGGTCTCCCTCACCTCTCTCTCATTTTCCACTTAATACATTAATATATTATATACATTCAATACTGCATAAACAAAAATATAGGCACAATGCAATAAGGTATAGAATTAATATCTCAGTTTTGTCAAAATCACACAGGCTCTGTTCACTTCAATACAGTTTTGTAATGATAAATCAAATTTAGTAGATGTTAAGATGATATTAAACTAAAATATCATGGGCAATTTTAATATAATAAAAACTGAAGTAAGACATTTATTAAAAAAAAAAGAAGAAGATTGTTTATGCATAATAATATAGGACTGTAATATAATAATTGTAATATAAGAAAATAAACAATAACAGTTAAAATTATTGTAGGTAAAATTAATAAGGATTCAGTTGTGTGAAAAATATTTTAATTATTTTATTAATCACATTATATATACATATGATAATTTCAACAGACGACCATAAACCTCAAAATAGTCAGTCAAAACAGTGATTTATTTATTGATTGACTTTTTAAAAAATATATAGTTGAGTTATAAAAGAAATGAGCTAGTTTTACTTCTCTAGGCGATCGCCCATGATTAAAATCCATCCTATTATACATTGATACACTGAGTTTAATAAAAATAGTTTTGTCTATTTCCGAGAATATGCTAAAATCGATTACATAAAAAAAAAAAAAAAAAAAAAAAAAATCATTTTTTTATAATCATTTTATTGGTATTTACAACTGTATTAACAAAAATACATCAAGTAAATGTGATGTGTTATATAATACAATGACTTGATATACATGTGGAGAAGCTTCCCATTGGAAGCACTCTAAAAATTTTCTAAACTAGAAGGTCCCGGGGCCATTTCCTTTTCAGGCGCCTCAGAGGATTATCTGGAATTGATGAGGAAGGAAGAAAGGATTGAAACTAGTGGGTTAGAGTGCGAATGGAGTTTGTCATGAAAGGATTGATACCTGGTCCGGGCCAAATCAGTAACAAAGGGAACATTAAGGTCTTTATGGATAAGTTTATTCGTGACAATGTAAGGAGCGTTGAGGATTTTACGAAGGATTTTGGATTGTAAGGATTGGATGGAAGAATTTGATGGTTTAGTAGAACCCCAAAGCTCTAATCCGTAAGTCCAGATTGGTCTTATAATAGTCATGTAGATGAGCCTTTTGTAGTTCAGAGGAAGGTTTAACCATTTGTCTAGTAAGTGTTGAAGCAGCCTAAAGCGATGAGCAGTTTCTTGTCGTTTTAGTCGTGTATGTGGATTCCAAGTTAGGCGTTTGTCAAGAAGAAGTCCTAAGTATCGGATCTGTTCAACAGGAGCTAGTTGAGTGTTATTAAAGGATACTGCAGGGCAGGAAGTCAAAGGTTTACGATGAAGGGTATAGGTTATTTGATGGGATTTGTTGGAATTTATTTTTATTCTCCAGTTCTGACACCATACTTCTAGGTCTTTGATGTGGGCTTGAAGGGTATTTGAGGCAACAAATGGATCTTTATGAACTGATAACACGCAGGTGTCATCATCAGCATACGTAGAAAGGAAAGTGTTAGGATGTGTTGGGATATCAGCTGTATATACTGTGTATAGAATGGATCCTAGGATACTGCCTTGAGGAACACCAGCAATCTGTGTGAAAAGGGATAAATAGGAACTATTGTGATTTATTTTGAAGGATCTATCAGAGAGGTAGGATTGAAGAATCAGGGAATATGTGGGAGGAAGGAATTTACGGAGTTTGTACAACAGTCCTGGGTGCCAGACTCTATCAAAGGCTTGTTCTACATCGAGAAAGGCTCCCGTGCAGTACAACCCGCGCTCCATAGCAGAAGAGACAACGTCCACCACGTCGGAATCCGAACTGATGATCAGGGATGATATGATTAGAATCAAGGATGGGATATACTCGTTTCAGGAGGAGTTTTTCAAGGATTTTACCCATAATAGGTAATAGAGAAATTGGACGGTAAGAGGATGTATGTTCGAGCGGCTTTTGGGGTTTGGGAATCATCTTAACAATAGATAGTTTCCAGGAGTCGGGAAAATATGTGGTCCGGAGGATAGCATTATATATGTAGGTAAGAAAAAAGATGGATTTTCGAGGAAGCTGTTTCATTATATGGGAAGTAACTAGATCATGTCCAGGAGCTTTGCGAGAAGGTAATCTGTGAACATATTGGCTATTTCTGAAGGATGAAATGATTTAGGTTGTAGGGTCATTTGGAGAGGAATATCGAGTTCTGTTTCAATACATTCAACATGGTTGGGATTGAGTATTTTTTTTTTTTTTTTTTTTTTTTTAAGGCCCGAGTAAACGGAAAATGTGTACTGCGCATGTCCCTGTCTTATCTCAGAGCTAGGAGGGGACAGACCTCGTAATATCAGTAGTCAAGCCTTACTTGCAGTATGCTAACGTTCTCTACCGCCATTTATAGTAAATAAAGTGATATGTATTCATTGTTAAAGCCGTATTCCTTCGGATTATTACTTATCAGTAGTTATTATTAATGGTAATTATATCAAATATTCATGCTAGCTTGCTCAAAATATTGATTATTTAGTTATGTTTTCCCTATAATTTGTATTCCTTATTATTTATATTCCCTATTATTTGAAATGAAAAGACAAATCAACTTGGAAGTTGTGAAATATTTGAATAATAAACACAGGAAGGAGAAGGGACATAACCTGCTTTTTATAGGAATGGCACAAGAGATCGATAGAAATTTACTGATAATGAAGAGTTGGGACGAAGCGATACTAACATAAAATTTAAAAAATTAAATTCAGATAACGAGCCAAAGTGAAGATCGTTAAGCGCCGAAAGTGCTAAGGCCAAACAGCTTAACTCATCGAACCAATCCTCTACAATCCGTTTCCTGTTTTAAAAAACGTACGACATTAACGCATATCCAAAACATGGATACCAGAAAGGAACCCATGAAGATTGCCGTTGGACCACTTTGAACGTAAATATAGGCCAAAATAATTATTTCATAAGAGTACAAAACGAAACCATTCAAATAAGTTCCTTTACTACATTGAAAATTGTACAATGAATATCACCTTGATAACGCGAATAATAATAGAAGAATGGGGAGTCGCTAAATTAAATTCTAAAGGAATAAACTAAATTTTCTTTTTCTTCCTCTTAACGGAAGTAAATTATAACTCATTCACGTAATTCACCCTTAACTGCTAGCCGAAACACCTGCCTAGCATCCCCCCCCCTCCTCTGGCCATCAGTTCTCACATAAGCCTCAACAGCTGGCTTATAAATGGAAATTAAAAAATAATTTTTAAAATAGCAAAAAGGGCGTATTAGGAATAAGAATGAGAAAAATAAGCTCCATCGCAGATAACACTAAAATAGAATTTTCACTGAATTTCATGATTCAGAATAATATCTATGCTCGTTACCAATGTCTAGGCGTAAGAAATAAAGAAAACCTGAGAACATAGAATTAACGGAATATCATTTCTCAAGTAGAATGAGAATAGAGATGGTAATACAAGAGAAGAAAAACTTATAATGATTGCCTTCTTTTTATATAGTCTTGAAAATCAAAAGAAACAATTATTATTGAGGCAGACAACCTTTTAAAATTGAGAAAGCTTGAAAGAAAACTTAAAGGAGCTGGTCAATTTTTTTAACAAATTATTCTCACCAGAACATATGCACAGAAGTTCCATAAGAATTGTATTTTAACCCCAAATTCAATCTCATCCATTCTAGTTAACTCATAAAAATCACTTTCGGATATTCGCTCTTTTTAGGATAGTAATTCAGATATATTTCAACCAGCGAATTTTAATTTGAGTATATGATAGACCATGGATGATAAGTATATTAGGCAACATTAAACGTAATTGATACGATTGATTTTTTTCGTTTTTTTTACAAATAAGAATGTCAAATAGTAGGTATATCGCGTGACCTTTGTCGTGACAATGTCATCCACACAAACTAATTTATAAATATGAGAGAATTGTAAATACCTTTCAACTGAATGCGAGAGAATGTCTGTAGATATTGTAAACTGTGGCAGAGAACGGATGTCATTTCAAAAGCAGCGGCATAAAACGGCGGGTATGAGACATGTGGGCCCTAAGGACTTGGCTAAGGGTAGAGGGAAGGAGGGTGGGGGCACCAACGGACAACATCCCCCCACCTCTTCGTAGCGATTAGAAGAGGGACTCGAGTCGTCTCATTTCACTTTCAATAATGAATGGTCTCCACCGGAACGAATTCACCTACATAAGAACCTCAATGGTCTAACGTTCCAACAACCTTGTTTGTCAGAACCATTGGGTACAATAGAACAATCTTAAGTGGACATTATCAGTGTTTACGAACTGAAATATCAAGAATTATTAATACGTCATCTTCAGTGGTCTATGGAAACGTGATTTTGCGTTTCTGGTTGCCATTATACTATAAAGATTTTTCATTCACCGATTGACAGACGAATACATTTTGCATGAAGTGACAGCACGCAACTATGGAACATTTTTGATTTCTTAATAAAGCAATCCACTTGCAAGGTAGATAAAGTCGAATAAGCTCGATCGAGACATCACATAATTTGGAAAAAAACCTTAGTCAAACAATACCGCTAGGCATGGAATGGAAATAACTTCGACAATGTCAAGTTTAGCAGCATTATTGTGATTGTTCATTAAGAGAGAATAACATTGCACTCAACAACGGAACATCTTTAATGTCATTATAAACCTATCAACTTGTTTCGTAAATAAATCCATTCACAGCACAATCGGGGTATAGCATAAATTGGACAGACGCTTCATCCAAACTTAATGCTTGAAATAGAATAAAAATGCGTTTGTGAGTGTAAAGGTTTGCAGTGTTGTCGGAATGCAAAGAGGGTTATTTGAGTTAGAATTTAATGAAAAGATATCATCGAATATCTTTGATTTCTTTGTGAACCAATCCACTGGTATCGTGGATTACGTTGACTCAAATCGATCGAGACATCCCATAATTTGGACAGACACTTTATTCGAACAATACTGCTTGGTATGGAATCGAAATAAGTCAACAATGAAATGTTTTACATTATTACTGGCATATAACGTCGGTAATTAAGTAAGAATATCAATATATATCTGCAACTAATTCACATTATTTAGTTTCCATTTTAACAAGAAATAAAACAACATAAATGTATTTTTCTATTGAACAACTAAACTTCCATTTTATATATAAAGTATTGTAAGTTCAATATTTGATTTCTTTATGAACAATATATTAGGTTGTCCTGAAAGTTTGTAGAGAAATTTGGACAACAATTACAATTGTTGAACAGCTTTAAATTAATTTATTTAATCTACAAAATAGTTACCACCGTTAGCGATTATCCTTTCCCAACGGCTTGGAAGGACCATTATCCCTTTTTTTCAAAAATCACAGTCCTTACTCCTAAAGAACAATAAAAGGTCCGTTTTGACGTAATCTTCTGAAGAGTAGGATTTCCCTAGTAGACAATTTTTGAGGGAACGGAAAAGATGGAAATCCGAAGGAGCAACGTCAGAAGAGTACGGCGGGTGAGGTAAAACCTCCTATCTGAAACTTAATAACTTTTGCCAAGTCCTTAAAGACACACGTTGTCTTGATGGAATAGCACTCCTTTCCAATTTGCCAACTCTGGCCGTTTCTCTTCAATTGCTGCCTCAAATCCTACTAAATAGGCGCAGTAAAAGTCGGTATTTATAGTTTGGTTTTGTGGAAGGAGCTCAAAATATATTGGTCCCTTCCAATCGTACCAAATACTGAGCATCACCTTTCTTGCAAGCAAGCCGGCCTTAAGCGTTGCGAGCGGCGTCGTTCAAGACAACCACCAAGATTTTTTTCGGCTGGTGTAGATGTAGAAAATCCATTTTTCGTCACCAGTAACAATTCGTTTCAGAAATGGGTCCTCCACATTTTTTTTTTCAGCGGCAAATCACAACATGAAATCCTTCCAATAAGGTTCCTTTCATTGAGCTCGTGGGAACCCCAAACGTCGTAACGACAGACGTACCCGGACTTCTTTAGATGATCAAAAACAGTCGATTTGCAGGCTCTTAACTCCGCAGCTATCTCATGGACAGTAATTCAGGGATTAATTGCGATGACGGTCATAATATCCTCGATGTCAAGAGTTGAACTCTGCCCGGCCCGGGGTTGGTCTTCCAAATTGTAATATCCTGATCTAAACCGCGAAAACCACTTCTGAACCGTGCTATCAGCAATTGATTAGCTGCCATACGCGGCACGAATCTATCTTGCAGCTTGCGCTGCGTTTTTCCTTTTCTTTAAAAATAACAGCATAATATGCCGAAAATAAACAGAATCGTCACTCATGTTGGTTTGCAATACACTACACTACCGAGCCTTAATAAAGACGAATTCAGCGTGTAAACCTAGTTAGTTTCATGAGTATTAAAGGCATATCAATAAAAATTAGCTTTGTGATTCAATTTTAGTGGAAAAAAATATAAGGTAAATTTTATTTCAAAAGTCTCTACAAACTTTTCGGACAAACCAATACATACAGTATATATATAGATATTTCACCGTAATTTTGTTAACCTATGAATATTCAAAAAGTTCTTTTTCTTACATAAGATGTTATTATTTTACAACTCAGGAACCAACCTATGAACATTTCAGGTACAGTGAAAAACTGACCATAATTCTACTTGTTACAGCTGTATGATATTTAATATAATATAATATAATATAATATATATATATATATATATATATATATATATATATATATTATATTATATATATATATTATATATATATATTATATATATATATATATATATATATATATATATATATATATATATATATATATATATATATATATATATTGAGGATTACTTACATTGTTTTTGAGGGCAGGGTGTGGCTGGGGGTGGAGATAACGGCAGTGGTGGAGGCGACTCAGGTTTCGGAGGCGAGAGTAAAGATGTCCGCATCTCCATCGGTTCGGGAAACTGTAAAAGAAAAACTCAAAGTCACCTGCTTTATCTGAAACAGAACTTATATTATTTAAAATTGGTTAGATCAGATACCCGGAGAATGGTGCCGCAAAAGACCTATATACCACCGCCAAACGCACCGACATAGTGGACATCATAAATATTATACAAACGAATTTCGAAGAAATGGATAACAAATTTTATACAGTTAAGCATCGTTTTGCCCGTTCCAGGCCATAACATATATGGCAAGGACGTATTCATATGTCTTTATTTACGTTTGCCGATATTTACGTTTGGCGTATATACGTTTATATAATTTATTATGGACAAAATTTTAAATAAAATTGATATATTTTTAACTCATACATGGTTGTCAAGTAAATAGACTTTTATCTAACATTCGTTTTAGTATTAAATTTTAATAAGTATAAAAATATTAATTTTTGCAAAATTAAATGATAATTTGTTAATGCATTCTAGTGAGTCCTGAAGATGGGGAAGGCCTCCGAAACGTTGACTCCTAATTATTGCTAATGTAAAAATAAATTTATTAGGAATATTTAAGAACCATCTATTTATTATCAATATATGTTTCTTCCGAATATCAGAATATATATTACAAAAGATTAGCCCTGAAGTATTTCAGGACAAATAGAAAGTATTTTTCGTGGATGATTTCATATAGAAATTAAAAAATAAACAATAATTATTAAGAGAAATAACTGACATAAGCCAAGATGTTTCTAAAAATAAATTATTTATTTTCAATAATACTTAATAATAATAATAATAATACCAAATCAATCCAGATCCGCAGATACTGCGGGAAAAAAACAAAAAAGGCTTTCTGTGCAATTTATGAATCAAGTTGCGGCATGCGTCCAAGCAAAAAGTTTTGTCGCATGCATGTAATAAGTTGTATATTACAGTAAGCCTCAAGTAAATGCTTCAAGGGAATTTCATATCCCTTCAAGGGATTTTCCCTGATACGCTTAGGGGTAGCGACACAAACGTTTCATTCGTCCCCTAACTCGGTATTTTTATTACTTTTAGGATTCTATAAATTAATGATATTGCATTAGCTGCCCAGTACGAAATTGACGAGTTAAAAATTAGGTGAAATAATAAAAGAAATAAAAATAAAAATCATGACTGGACATTTCAAAAAAACTTCCAAACAATAAGAAAACACGCGAGAAATAGTGGTATATTTCGTTTCAATCTGAATTCAAGAGCCAAAAATTTTAATTAAGATCATGTGCTAACGCTATTGCAACATTGAGCAAAAAGGTTTACACTAAAAATCTAGTAATTAAAGTTAAAGCACTAATATTTACAAACATTTTAGGTGTACGTAGAGACTACAAAAAAAAAAAAAAAAAAAAAAAAAAAAAAAATTAAAAGGTACCTTACTTTTGTTAATTGATTCAGCACTAGGCCTCAAACAGGAATCTTTCCAGCAGAAACATATATTTTAATATTATTAAGTCGAATTTATTAAAATTTTAAGTGAGGTAAAGTGGGAATGGAGTTTATTATGGTTCGGGTCAAATTAGCAAATGGAACCTTAAGATCATTTTAAGAAGTATTTTGGGTCGTAATTTGAGCGTTAGTCTAGGTAGCGTTGAAGTAGCCGAAAATGGCGAGCTGTTTCTTGATTTTTGAGGCTTGTATAAGATTCCAAGTTACACGTTTGTCAAGATAGAGTCCTAGGTATCGGATTTGTTCAACAGGTATAAACGGAGTTACGACGGATGGTGAAGGTTTTTGATGGAGTTTATTTTAATCTTCCAATTCTGACACCATTTCTCAAGGTCTCTGATGTGCGATTGAAAGGTCTCTGATGCAGTAATTGATCATAATTTACTCATAAAACGCAAGTTTAATCAGCATTCGATTACATATTTACAAAGTAATACTTTATTTTTGTATCAAATGTCTAAATTTTGTTTTTCTTCAATTTTTGCAAGACAGCTTAAAACCTTAAATTTAAACACCTAGCAAAACTCGTTAGTGTCTAAGCCGATCATCGTATTGTTTTTGTAGATAAAAGTATCTGAGAAGCTTCACGTGATTGTTGAACTGAAATTTTTTAAAGAATTCTTTTTTTCTTTTTTTTACCTGTCCATAAAAGTCAGGAGCAAAGCTAAACTTGGACTCGACTTCCTTCCTCGGGGTGGAAGCAATCGCTGTCAAAGGCGGCATCACTTCGGTCATCTCCTGAAATTTTGTAAAGTTTGTAAAATAAAAATATTTAGTCCGTTGTAGTGATTTAAGTAACATTGATAATTCACTACAGACTTTACCTTCAGTATGTGCTCCACGTCGGTCGTGTTTGAAGAACGGTTCATGTCTTTATGCATCTGCAAATAAAATCAAACATAAATATGAATCCAATTTCTAACTGACAGAAAATACACAGATATTATACAAAAAAAAAAAAATAAAATAAAAATATCACTACAGCCCAATAAATAATCGAAGCCATTATAACTATAGTATTGGTATTTACTAAATTTGTTAAATCTAATAACTAAAATGTTGTTTGTAGAAGGAACATTATGAAACTGAAGAATGTGGACTCTCACCTGTGGTGCAGTGTCTAGCAAAACAGGCTTCTATGCCCAACATTGCGGGTTAAAAACCAGCAGATGGCTCTAGGATTTTTTAAAAAGAATAAACAATGCTTGGGTGCTGTCTTTCCGAGAGGACGTAAAATAGTGGTCTGAGCTTTTACGATGTCAGATGCTCGTTAAAGATCCCTATCCTAAATAAACCTGTATAGGCAAAATTTAGGAATCCCACTATAGCATTCGTCCAATTAGCCACAAGTGAGGTTAAATGAATAAAAAAACAAATCTGCACTAGGGTAATTTAAATCAATATACTCCATTGACAATGCTTCAAACGTCTAAATTGATTTTTCTATACACATTTTCCCTAAAATAAATGGTGACAGATATTTTAGGTTCTACTTCCGGTAGAAATGCTTAAACGCCATGAAACATTTCATTACCCAAGATCAAAATTCAGATTAAGTTTATTTATAAATAAAATATCAAGCGATCAATTTTAAAATCTATGTTGATGTTGGGTACTGAAATTTCACGGTGTCATGACTGAGGTTAGAAAACCCATACATACTCGTCTTATCTCTGAAATATCTCCGTTACGATTTTTGCAAAATTTTTAAGATTCATTAACTTTGTTTATTACAATGTTGCAATAAAATTTTTAGTTTTTTGTGACATTCACTAATATCTATTAAATAATAAGATTTCTCTGCTCCATTCTCTCCCTTCTAACAAAACCAGAGACGCGGGAAATTAGGCAGACTTTTATCAGTTATTATGGGCAGTATAGCGAACATCCTTCAGCTTTCTTTTTTTAATATTAAGGTTACAATATTAATAAAACTATTTAAAAATGCAACATTTTTGCGTGTCAAAGGTGGTAAGTAGTGCAAAGGCCACTAGCTTATTATTGTTCACTTTCCCCTACCTGGCAGGAGTGGGGTATTACGCATAAGGTTTGCCTGTGTCAGTGCTGCTAAGACATTTTTATATATGATATATCTGTATATATATTTTTATAGGCTATTCTGTGGCGTAGTCCGGTACTCTGTTGAGCATCTTACTGATATATGAAACTACACCTTATGTATATATACTTTTTGATGTTTTATTTATTGATTAATTTTTAATATTCTGTTTTTATTTTCTCTATTTATTTTTGGGCCAGTATCCGCTCCTCTTTCTGTTCGATCATTCTCTTCTAGTATTATCCACTTCCTCAGGTGGACGTACCCTCAGTGACAGAAGAGTGACATGTTTTTGTTCTTCTACCTTCTAAAGTAGTTCATGAATATGGGTTAGTTTCCTTCCTCCATCTCTAGTCAATCAGCCAATCAGATGTGCACATACCGGCCTCTCTTGCTAGCCAGAACCGATGTCTGTCCAAGGCAGTTAAAGGATGTGTATGGCTGTATAAGAGTGATATGCTTTTCCCGCGTTAGTGCAGTTTCTAACTGGTATCTTCCATGTCCAGTGGGGAACAATGTTGTGGGTGGAGCCATTTAGCGGCCAATATGGGGTAAACAGTGGGGAAATATTGTATTTCCTTGGGGTTAAGCCCTTCTCGCTTGTAACCCATTCCCTATTACACTCGTCCAGTGTACAAGGAGGAACTTACTCCATCACCCAGGTTCCTGAGCTACATTCTCTGGTGGCTTTCAGCTTCCAAAAGCGGCGAATCCTTAAAAAAACACAGGCAAACTGAAACCAATTTTTTCTCAAGTACTAATATTGGGCTGTTTTTCCTGACCCAGAGACACGAAAGAATCTCGACCATCCTCTGAGGCTAGTGTGAGTTGGCAACTTTGATGATTGTTCTTATTCGTTTTGATTTAGGTCTATCCTGTTAACAAACAACAAAGTTCATGAAAAAATAAAATAGTATAAAAAAATGAGGCATTACCATGAGATCTGGAAGGTGCGGGCGGTGGATATTCCTGTTGATGGGCCTCTGGTGGGGGTGGATTGGGGGGCCCTTGGAGGTGTTGACTACCCCGTTGGCCCTCTGCTCGGCCCCCATGCTTCACCGGCTGCCCAGGGTAGAAGCCTCTTCCACAACTGTAGCTCGGCTTCACATCGTTAGTCTTGATACTCGACCTGCTATCATTTTCATTTAGTTGGAAATAAATAAATATAACTATTAGACTATAAACAGTCAGTTTTACCCAAAGAATTGTTATTTTATGCGCTATATATATATATATATATATATATATATATATATATATATATATATATATATTAATATAAAAGAAGAAGATATACCTGTAAGGCGGTCGGTTGGGAGCAGGATGGTAAGGTGGTTTCTTGAACTCATGGGTCCTGGAGGGTTGGGCAGGGGCGGGCGACGCTGGGATTCCATCGAATCCGAGGAGTTGCTTCGGTTCTTCCAGGAGGTGCTTCACCTTGTCATACTCCCCCAATTTACTCTGTATATTTTGTTTTACCCTATCTCCTGGCGAAGGACTCACCTGGAAAAAAAAAATCCATATAAAATCGCTTAAATTTAGAATATACAAAAATGACTCGTCATATCGTAAGAGCAAAGACTAGACTTTAAGCGTACAAAAAATCTTCATATGATCTATAGGCCTTTTCTTAACAGTTAGGGGAGAAAATCAAATTTTGTGTTGTTTTTTTCTGTTATCCATGATTTTCATCAGAAAAACCCAAACACAGTCGTTCGTGGTCATAGACATTGCATCACTCAATAAAAAAAATTAATTTTAAAAATTAAACATAATATTATAAATTGAAAATTAAAGAAAATCTTTTTTTTTTAATTTGTTAATTTCATTAAGGCCATGATATACTTAAAAAGACAAAAACGAAAATATTCGATTGGTTCAAATTCGTCACTATTAAAAATTATACCATAGGTGATGCAATTTCTATGAGAATGACTGTAGTACCTTGATGTAAACGCACTGAAAAACAAGTAAAGGTACCAAATGAAAGAAGGAAAAAATTCCTAGAAGGTTAAGAAGCCTAACTCAAAAAAAGGAAGTAAGCGCACAACGTCATGCAGATAATTAAACTTTGATATTTCTAAGAATATTCGACATTTAAAGGAGCTATTACTCTTACTACTATTCATATGTTTTTGATTTTCCGGATTTCAGAAAAACTTCTTTGTTTAATTACCTATACCAAACCTGCCTACAAACCTAGAAAATTTGTGCTTAATAAGTGTCTGATTATATTGTGGGACACCTCAAGGGAAACAAAAAAGTTTGTTAAACCCATGGCCTGCTTGTCAACGGTTAGGGAGGAAAATCGAATTTTGAGATTTTTGCTGTTCAATGAAAACCATAAATCACAGAAAAAAAAACCACATAATAATCAACTTTTTCGTTCCTCTCAAGTTCTATTTTAGTATCTGCTTTTACAAAGTGACAAGCCATTTATGAGACAGCCTGTATGGTCGACTGCAAAGAAATGGGAAGAAATAATTAAGAGTCTGACCACTAAAAAAATTAATTACCAGCAAAGTTGAGTGCCCAGGTGCTCCCTTGGAGGCTCGCATCTTAACGTAAACTTGGCAGTAAGAAAGACATTTTTTCTTGAAACCTCGGATTTTTTTTTTTTTTTCAATTAGTATGCATTAAAGAATATTAAATTTATATTTTTACTGTGAAGGTTAGAATTATAATTCATAAGCTGTGGAAGAGGGGCGACTAACGCGTTTGCTCGCAGCCACAACCCGTTCGTTATTATGAGTCACCGAGTTCTGTCGACCCGTGTAACCTTGTCGAGGGTAAATGAATGAAATAATAATAAGGATAACAAAAACTAGCTTATATTAATTAAAATAAAACAAAATACTGTTTATAGTGTGCAAGCGGGGATTGTTTCTATCCGTTATGACTTCCTTCCCTCCCCCGTCTGCGATGTCCTTTCTTTCCTTCTGCGACTCCTACAACATGCGAAAATGCTGAGACAATCTTCTAGGATGATGTGCGAGTTCCGATTATACGAAAAATATGCGACATACAGCGACAACCAACTTAATTAAACACCGTCTTCACTGGCGAGTGAACTCTCCCACAATGCACTCTGCCCAGCGGTCACTTAACAGCTGATTCGAATTGAATAAATCAATTGACTGTCGCGCTTGCACACAATAAAACAAATAAAATTACAAATGGAGAGATATAAACATAAGACTATTTCAATTATTAACATTAGCGTTTTTCAATATTTCAATTTAATCATCTCCTAATAGTGTTTAAGAATTCTAAAAAAGGATTAGTTAAGGTGCGATTAAGTATCAGTTTCAACCGAGATTCTTTATCTATAAGTGGTATTTTGCTTGCACAAAATTTAAGAGAAAAAAAAAAATTTTCGTCATTAGATGATTTTTTATTTCCGAAATGCAACATCCGCTGCACAGACTGTTAAAAAAAATTCAGTGTGTATGGCGATGCTGTCTTATGAGAAAGAACCATCCGTAAGTGGACTTGGAAGATGCAAAGCGCTCGGGTCGTCCTTCAACTGTTGATGGTGATCAAACCCAACCAAAATGATCAAAGGTAACAACATTTAATAAATCAAAATGGCTCATATATAATTAATTTAAAATATTTACAATAATCTGAAGTTTTTTTTTAAATCAACAGTAAAAACCGATAGGAACTTATTTTACAACCCAATAATTGCCTGAAATACGAAAATTCTGTTTTTTACATTTCCATTTCGACCTAGACCATATACACCATTTTGGGAGACTTGGATATTTGGTTTAAGGAGACACTGGATTACTTTTCCTTACTGTGTATTTCATATATAGCTAAGAGAAAGTAATAATATCATATTATACAGAAGATTAAGAATTAAGAAGTATTTGAAACTGCCCAGCGCTGAGGCTATCTCTTTGAACTGGGCATAATAATGAATAATCACACCCACTGGGCCGTCCACATCCTCCCCAACATCCGCTCCTACAACTTTCCCACTATCAGTAGATAGTTTCTTGTCACCCACGCCGTATTATACCATTCCTCGGCGACAAGTTGAACCAACAGTGGAGGATAATCACTTGATCACTTGAACCAAACCCAAATCTCAATTTATTCCATTAATTTAAAATTCAAGCTAACAACTATACTTCAGGGTAAAATCTGATATACGACTATCTCAAACAAAATAATATTTTTAAACATTCATAAGTTTCACTCGGACAGGATTAATAAAAATCGGACTTAGGAAAAATTGCGAATTTAATTTCTTGGTCTCAGAATGTAGTAAGTACAAGGTTTAATATTACAGACGGTAAGTAAAAACTAAACTTTCATATAAGAATGGAATAAAGTTACCATCTTAAACTTATCTGTACCATTATAACCCAAGTAAATATCCTATTTAAAAAACAACACAGTTTTTTTTTTTTTAGAAAACAAAACTTTATTCTGGGACAATGTCCCTTAAGAATAATAATTATGAACTAAATAATAAATTATAACTGGCCAAAAACAATATATAAATACAATTAAATAACACAAGAATGAAAAAAAAAAAAAATAATAATAATTAAAAAAAATAAAGGACCATAGTGTCATCTCTATGAAATTTACAAATTCTCGAAATAAATAAATAAGAATAAACATAAAATGTAACTTTTACATCTCATTAAAGTAAAATTCACCTTACATAAGTTGGCATGATAAAAATAAGCTTACATCTGACTGAAGAGAAAGGAAATATTGAAAGAGGAGGGATTTAAACGATGAGAGGGAAGGAGCATGACGGATGTTTGAAGGGAGAGTATTCCATAAGGAAGAGGACCGGGCTAAAAAGGAGCAGTCATATTTTTTGGTTCTATGGAAAGGAGTGTGGAGGTCGGACAGACGGGATCTTGTTTCCTGGTGATGGGTTGAGGATTTAAATACCAGAAGGCTGTACAGTTTACAGAATTACCAAAAACCTCTCTTTAATTTATAGTTGAAACAATTCATTTGATTTTGAGGAAAGTACTAAACAATGATAGAAACACTTTTAGAGAAACTATTAGCGACAATAAAAAAAATATTCTAAACCAGGAGGTCTCGGGGCTTTTCATACGCCTCGTAAGATTATCGGGGATTGAAGAGAAAGCAACGATAGAAATTAGTGGATTAGAGTGGGAATAGAGTTTTTAATGAAGGGAACGGTATCTGGTTCGGGCCAAATCAGTAACAAGTGCAACATTAAGGTCATTATGGATCAGTTTATTGCTGAAAAGTAAGAAGTTTACGAGAGGAATCCGATGCTTTAGAAGTGTTATTATTACTTTTTGAAGGGCTTAACTGTTCTTTAGATAAAATCGGTGGGCGGATTTCGTAAAAACTTGACGATTAAAATACAAATATGTCAAAATGTCAATCTATTGTTGATAATGTTATTTTTGTTTTAATTGACGCTTCTTTTTTTTCGAGATTCTATTGGTTTTAGGCTAAGGGTCGTGATTAGGATGAGATCACGCTCAACCGCCAGTTTTTCCCCAAAATTTTTGAGCATCTACTTTAGAGAGGCGGGATGAGCTCCAGGAAGCTCTGGCCTCTCTGGCCAGGAGGGTCACCCCACGGCTAAAATAAAATAAATAATTATTCTAACACAACCGGGGTTCTAACCCGAGACCCGGAGAACGGTAGTAACTAACTAGAACACTAGTATTCTATCAACTAGACCACGCAGCTCCATGAAGTCGGAGACTAGTATGCAAATAGTTTTGTATCAATACGCGTGTGTATTCCAACCATCCGATAAATTCTGAATAGAATTATTAAATATTTATTTAAAACATCTGTTCTATGCATTTATTCATCCTTTTTTTTTTTTTTTTTTTTTTTTTCGAGGCGACAACCACCAGGGTCATGTTCGCCTTTACACCGTTAGACACAGGTTACATGATTATAGGAGTAGAGTGAGAGTATAGTTTAGATCTGAGAGTAAAGATGGTTTGACTTTAGGAAGCGAATGATGTTAGTTATATGAGGAGAGGAATCAGAGAGAAGAAGCGACAGATCGGTGGGGAGGTTGAAAAGAATACGTGAAGCGGTATATTGTCGGCATTCTGTGAGGATGTGGAGTATTGAGAGAGGAACCTGACATGATCGACAGAGAGGCGGATGTCCACGGGCCATGAGATAACCGTGGGTCAACCTAGAGTGTCCTATACGAAGTCGCGCGAGCACAACCTCTTCGCGTCGAGACGGCCGGCAGGAAGACCCCCAAGGGCCAACGCGGGGCCGAATAAGGCGAAGCTTATTGTTCTCGAGGGCCGCCCACTCCCGCTGCCAGCAACCCAATATGCTAGATCGAATTGAAGTGACAAGGTCAGGCAGGCTCACACCTTGAAGTTCAAGACCCTCGGAAACCGCGTGACGTGCCGCTAAATCAGCCCGATCGTTCCCCAAGATCCCACAATGTCCTGGAACCCAGAAGAAAACAATGTTGACCCGGGAGGGAAAGGATGCAAGTGTGGTATGAATTCTTTGGATGAGATAGTCAGAGGAATATATGTTACGGATAGAGGAGAGAGTGGAGAGGGAATCGGTGCATATGATTACTTGAGAGGAAGATTGCTGGCGAAGAAGGAGGGACTGGAGGATGGCAGTTACTTCGGCGGTATAGCTACTCGATATAGAAGGGAGGGCAAACATGTTAACTTGGGCCTCACTCACAACTGCAGCTCCAGCGCCTAGTTCTCCCCTAGAGCCGTCTGTGTAATAAACATTAACATTATGGTACCTTTGGATAAGCTCTAAAAATTCTTGCTGGTATACTTTTGGTGGAGTCGTGAGTTTTGGAAGTCGTGTGAGAGACAGTTGACAATGGATAGAAGGGACGGACCAGGGAGGTATAGGGGACGGCCCGATGGGGTATAGCTGCTCTAAACTCTGGCGGAAAGGCAGAATCGCGTCGTGGACCCGAGAGGGAAGAGTAGGCATCAGCGGCCGTTCTCGCAAAGAAAGAAGAAATTGAGGTTTTAGTGGGTGATGAGGGTTTGCGAGAACTTTAAGGAAGTATTTAACCTCCATTTGTTGTCGGCGATAATGGGATGGCAACTCCCCGGCTTCGCCGAAGAGACTGATAATGGGGCTAGAACGAAACGCGCCGATGGCTGTCCTCAGCCCCGTAGTAACGATCACTCTAAGCGCATTTAGACGAGTCGGATCGGCAGATCCGTATGCACATGCTCCGTATTCTACCCTATTCCGTAGAACCACTCTAAATAATCTTAGCATAGCCATACGGTCTCCCCCCCAAGCCGTGTTTGTGACCATCCGAAGTAAGTTGAGTGCTCGTATACAAGAGGCTTTGACCTCACGGATGTGCGGGCCCCAGGATAGGCGACTGTCAAACGTAACCCCCAGGTACTTGACCTTTTCTACTACATTTATCCTTTGCCCGTCTATTAAAAGAGATAAAGGTTGAGAGATGTTTGCTGCCCGTTTTGCGAAGATGATTGCTGTAGATTTGGCTGAGGAAATTTTAAAACCGTTGTTTGAACACCAGTTCTCCACAGTATGGAGCGCAGACTGCATCGATTTGGTGAGTTCAGTAATTTGTTTGCCTCGAACACAAAGCAATAGGTCATCCGCAAATAGCAGTGCCTGGACTGGTGGGTGAATATTACCTAGGACGCCATTGAAAGCTAAACAAAATAGAATAGGACTAAGGACACCTCCTTGGGGAACACCATTCTCTTGAACAAAACGAGATGACATTGTATTTCCGCAACGCACTCTGAACGACCGGTCTCGCAGGTAATGCCGAATAAAGGAAAGAATAGGACCATGAATACCACACTTCTGTAGAGAGGAGATGATGAGCCATCTCCAAACTCGATCGAAGGCTTTTTCAACATCGAGCAATACAGCTAACACTCGTTCGCGCTCTCCAAATGCTGTAAGTATTTCTGAGGAGAGGAATACAAGATTGTCTTGAGTGCTTCGTCCTTTACGGAATCCACTCTGCCAGGCTGGTAGCATATTTTCGGTTTCTAGGTACCACTGCAATCGATTGGCTATTAGCCTTTCGTAAATTTTACATGGAATGCTGGTCAAAGAGATGGGTCTGTAACTAGAAGCAATATCGGGGGGTTTATTTTTCTTGTGAATCGGGATCAGGATAGCATCTTTCCATGATAGTGGAAATTGCTCTCCTAGAAAGAGCTTATTGAAAATATGAAGGAGTGCAATTTTGTCCTTAGCTGAGAGGCTGGTTACCATACTAGCGTGAATGCCATCTGGCCCTGGGGATGCTTCTTTGCACGAGGCTAGTGCTACCTGGAATTCAGCTTCCGAAAAGGGGTGGTTGAGAGCCGTACTTGTGCTGCGTCTGGAGGGAATAGATATGTTGCACGGAGTTGTTTCACGGTCGTTCTTGAGCCGCTGGAAGTGTAGGGGGTAATTTTGTGAGGCCGATACATCGTAGAAGTGCTGTCCAAGTGCATCAGCTATCCTCTGAGGGTCTGACACGACCTCTTGGTTGATTTGAAGCAACTTAGGGGGTCCAGGTATTAACCGACCGTTTAGTTTCTTAACCGTGTTCCAAAACAGTTCTAGAGGGGTATTGGAACTGATGTTATCAAGAAATTTTATCCAGGCACGTTTTTTCTGCATTTTTATAACGTAACGCGCATGAATCCTTGCATTTCTGTAGGCTTCCAGGTTGAGTGGAGAGGGCTTGTGAGACAGTTTCCTTAAGGCCTGTTTTCTCTTGCGTACCGCCAAGCGGCACTCCTCAGTCCACCAAGGGACTGGCTGCATTGAGATCATGCTCGGTTCTCGATAAGGGATGGCAACTTCCGCGGCCCGAAGTAATGCAGCCTCGAATTGTTTATAAGCTCCACACCCGTCGAGGTTCACATCAAGTTGAGAGATTTTAGCTGACTCCTGGAACAGCGACCAATCAGCCTTCTTCACCAGCCAGCACCCTGGGCGCGCCACGTTGGCTACTCTACTAGCTGTGTGAATATATACGGGGAAATGATCGCTGCCGTGAGGGTCATTAAGTACATCCCATGACAGAGTAGTCTGAAGGCTAGGAGTACATAGACTCAAGTCTATACATGATTGGGCTCCAGATCGGGGACACTGATAAGTGGGGTTACCGTTATTAAGCAAGTTAAGGCTAAGGGTGTCCATAATCTGTATTATTGTTTCAGATCGAATGTCATTTAGTTTACTGCCCCAGGCTTGATTATGAGCATTAAAGTCCCCTAGAAGAAGAAGTGGCGATGGAAGCTGTTGGCATAACTGTTCGAGCTGCTGTATCGTGACGTGAGTTCCTGGAGGGAGGTAAATGGAGCAGACTGTCAGTGCCAATGGGCATGCCAGAATTCTGATGGCAACTGCCTGGAGATTACTGTTGATTTGGACCGGGAGGAAAGGAATATCATTTTTTATTAAAATGCAAACACCACCGCAGGCTATCAGTCCAGTAGTAAAATCTTTCCTCATTACGCTGTACCCAGCTATCTTGAATATTTCTGAGGTTTTCAAGTGCGTCTCCTGTATACAGACAACGTCACTTTGGCTATTACGAAAGAGGATTTCGAGGTCAGGTTTCCTTACTTTAATCCCATTTACATTCCATTGCAGAAACCGTAGTTCACGTGAGGATATTGTCATTTATTAGAAGGATTTTTTGTCCTAGGAGCCTTTTTTTCGACCTTTGTCTGCCGCTTATTCTGAGGCGGCTTCGTCGAAGCATAGGATCCAGGATTTGATTCAAAGTTGGGTAAATCATTACCAGCCGATAGTCGGGATGCTGGACGTTTAGGATTTCTATGTCCACCTGCGGAAGAGGCGGATGATTTTTCACTCTGGTTGCGAGTTGAAATGTTTCGAGGAGGTGGTTCGGTCATAGTGTGAAGATCACAGGACGACGGAGTATGGACTACATCAGCGGATGAACTGGTATCTCGGAAGTATTGCGCTGAGGGAGTTATAGTGCCTGCGGAAAGCGGCGGCTGAATTGGAATTGTATCACCTGGTAATATGTGCCGCTCCAGTGCTAACAACCGGCAGGAGATAGTGTCTATAAGCCCTGCAAGTTGTGACAGCTGCTTGGTTAATGTGTGCTCAGGGACTGTCGATGGAAGTAGGGATTCAGCCTCATTAGGTGGTGTCGCCGAGCCCATCTTTGCAGTCAGAGGTGGAGCATCGGAGACTGGTGGAACAGCAGCACGAGCCACTTGGGATGCGACCTCAGGAGGAGTCCCGTAATTAGAGTTGGGATCTGCTCTCAGTGCCTGAGAGAATGAAACATCAGGCTTAGGGGGAGTGAATCTTTTATATATCTGCTCCGCCCTCTTGTAGGATACCTTGTCGGTCTCTCGAATTTGTTCGATGGCCTTCTCTTTGGCGTAAACAGGACAGTTTCTGCTAAAGGCAGGGTGTGGACCTAAGCAGTTTACACACTTCGGTCGACTTGAACATGTGTCAACGGAGTGCTCCTCAGCACATACGCCACAAGCTACAGTCATACAGGTTGCTTTGGTATGCCTAAATCGGTAACAAGACCGGCACTGAATCGGATTAGGTTCATATGGACGGACCCGTAGTGTTAGAAAATCCAATTGAATCCTTTCTGGAACAGTTGGTCGGAGAAACTTAAGGATTACTGTGGCTGTTGGGGTTCTGATGCCATTTATGGTTCGGTGAATTCGCCGAGCTTCCACTACACCCATTGGAGCAAGTTCCTCCATCAGTTCCTCCTCGGAGCAATGAAGCAGCTCGTTTGCGCGAATGACACCTCTAGTGTGGTTTAGAGTTTTATGGGGCAGAATTTCTACTGCTATACCATCGTAGATTTTAAATCGTTGTAGATTAGCAAGGTCTTTTTCATTGTTTACACTTAACATTGCTGATCCGTTTTTGAGGAATTTCAGTGAAGTTCCTGGACTCCAAGATTTGACAGCTTTTGCCACTTTAAATGGGCTGTATGAGGCAAACGTTTTCCGTTGGTCATTTTCGGCCAGAGTCATCACCATATAGCACGGAAACCACTTAGTGCGAAACGGGACTGTATTTTCTATTTGCCCGTGAGAGTTTGGCGGTTGAAGAGAAGTGGAAGGAGATTGGGATGAAGTTGAGGTTAATGGTAGAGGTACGAGTGTAGCATCGCTACTATGTGATTCCATTGTGAGGGAGGGTTGTTGATAGGGCGGGACATTCTCCACGAAATGAGCTTGGGAGGTCTCGATGTTGGATTGAGTAAAGGGAGTTGAGCTGAGCTGCTCTACTTGCGCGCTGTGCACCTGAAGCGCTGTATTTTTATCTGGGACGTTCATCATATTAGAAAAAAATAAATAAATGTGTAGATCTATGGTGTGTTAAAGGTGTATGAGTTCAAGAGTCCGTCCCAACGCGCGGCCCACAGACGAGCCCCCGGAGCGAATTCGGTTCCACCGACAGCTGCAGTGGCCTCGGGCGTTCCCCCTTAACGCACCCGCGGGACTCAATACCGGGTGCCACCCGGCTCCGTGGGTATGCCTCGGATTTTCGCCCGTTACTCTAGGCAGCTTCCCACTGTGGCTAACAGTGGGTTCAGGCCCAGTCAGCTACCGAGCAGCCGGCGGTGCCCACCGTTTTAACTCTGTACCCTCTGCAGCCCGTTTCCCCGAGACCCCAGGAACAGCCAGCGCACCACCCGCGGAGACGGACTCAAGTGTGTAGAGGTGGTTGAGTGAGAACCTAAGACTGTAAGTGTATCCAATGTCAGAGGAATGTGTGTGTTAGACTGGGGCCGCAGGGACGTCCAAACCCCTGAAAAGTGGCTAATCCACTTCCCCCTACGGGGTTTATTCATCCTTATATTGTCGGGCACGGCAACCAGGATCATGGGGAAAAGTAGATTTTTTGTATTGTTTTAATAATTTAAATAATAACTAAATGGAAAGAGGTTCATTATTCGTTTATAATTAATGAGTGTACGAATGAATGGAGCTCGCAAAGATAAGAAAATAGGTTATTGGGGGTTGTGACAACTAGGCGCCTCCAACCCACGCCATCGTCCTCCACAATAGTAGCAATCCTAAGGAAACTGATCAGCTGATACCTGATACTCACCAATGAGGTAAACAAAAACAAAAATAAAAAAAAATAATAAATACAATTTTTAAACCGATATTGTCTAAACTCTGAAGTATCGATTGTATCCAGGCTAAATGAGCAACATATGAAACATTAAGATCATTATGGAGGAGTTTATTGGGGACAAAGTAATGAGCATTGCGGATTTTACGAAGGATTAAGAATAAGTATTCCATAGCTTAGTCGAGCCCCAAAGAACCGTTCCGTAAGTTGAACGGTATGAATGCTACTAATTAGCATGAGTAATAGTAAATACCCCTAAGTGATAAGTAGTAGGTGTAATAATAAATAAGCCTTACGCAGTTAAGTTGCGCGTTTCTGCAGTTAATGTCGAAGTAGTCGGAAAAGGCGAGATTTAATTTTCATTCGTTTGGTCTTAAGGAGCCAAGGCTTGTGTTAAAATTCTATTGTATATGATTAAAAAAAAAATGTTTGACTTCGTTTGTTTGTTTATTCGTTTAACGTCACTTTATGCTACTATGGCTAATCGGACGACATGTTTGACTTCTTTCTTGAATTCTAGACTTCCTTAATTCGATCTATTGAGTTTGAGCTACCGCTGTGTTTGTTTGCATTTTTGCCGAACTACAATATTTTTAGAAAAACATGGAAATCTTTAGATAGTGGTTATACACGTCTCAACTTTTGTTGGCTGTTATTGTCGGTTCCTTTTACTTCAAAAAGAAACACTTAACAAAATATAAACATCTGAACTGAATGTTTGGTTTTAAATTTTAAAGGATCAACATATCCTCGATAAAGAATTACATTGTTTTTACAACATAAATCCAACTTTTTTTCGCCTAACTAATCGTCTATTTATAACCGTTAATGTCGGTTAAAACTACTGTTTTTTTTTAAAACAACTAGTGCAAAATATCAAATAAGAAAAACAAATCTATCTCTAGCAAACCATAAAAGTCCATAAACGTTCCTGGCTAACGGGCGTGTTAGAAGGAGGTTAGGCCGTCATCAGGCTTGCCCACCAAGAGCTCTGAGTTGAGGTACTCACTTTAAAAAGATTGGGTGAGCCCCAAGAGGGTGGGGCTGAAATAATAGAATATATAATTCTGTTACATCCGGGGTCCGAACCCGGGACCTGGATAACAATTATCATAGTGATTTATCTACTAGACCACGTCTATGAAAATAAATAAAAAAAACTAATAATAATAGGCTTAATGAAGATAAATATACGGATACCACCATTCTTGGCTTACGAAATTCAAAGCAGCGACTTCAGTCCAGGCCCCCGAAATGAGACTTAACCAATACTATCACCCAAGCCTCGGACTTCCTTTAGAGAATCCTTCAGCGCATAGTTTCTTTCTAGGAATGATGACAAACACCCCATTTGAGCCACCGCGATCTTACGACCTGATTTTTATGGAGTGATACAAGCCCTGTAAATCATTCTTGTGTAACCTTCTAAATTCTCCAGTCTGCTCATTCCTCTTAAGAATAAAACTTTATGTAGAATCTTATTCTCGAAAACTTTTAAGCTTCATATTTTTAAGTTTCACACCCGTATTGAACCGTCGGAAGGTTTCAGACAGAACCTGAGAACTAAGTATTTTCTCAACTGAATAATATCGCATTTTCCGCCTTCAATCGAGATTTTATTCCATTCTGTTTTTTATTTATTTATGTTGGAAAAAAAAACATAAATAAGTGAACAAATATGAAAAGACATACTCTACCGATTATGAGACACATTCCGCTATAACAGGAAAAGACGCAAACAAAGGCAAGGCCCTTTCACACATTCGTTAAAGGTGGAAATAAACCTCAACAGGTTCGGAAATCGGTCAAGAGGAGACTGAAACCGATTTTTCTATATCCCTTAAGCTTAGGTATAAATCACATTAATCTCTTCCGTCAGGCGGAAGGCGGTAAGATTATTTAAAATATGAATATTGAATGATGACTCTGAGTTAGGAAGGCAAGGATAGCGAAATTGGAACAAGTTAATGAGAAGTTGGTATAGGAGCGGTAGAGGTTTGGAGGTTGATGAGGGAGTTAAGGTAAAGATAATAAACTCAACTTAGTTCAAAGGCGGCCCTCCACGCCCGGTCGATAGTCAGCAACAAATCCCAAGACCTACCTCCCAGAATTTAAAAAAAAAAAAAAAAAAAAAAAAAAAAAAAAAAAAAAAAAAAAAAAAAAAAAAAAAAAAAAAAAAAAAAGTTTAATCCTCTCGTCGTGTTGAGCGTTAGGCGATCCGATGGATAGCTCAGAAACACTCGGATTTCATTTATGGTAATCAGTATAAGTCCTTTTACACTTATTAAATACAACTACAACACGAGACTTACATGAGTTGTATCGAAGAAATGATATCCTGAATTTCACAAGAAAAAAAAAATCAGATGTGCGCGAACCCACGGCTCTCACTTTAAACGACTTTTTGAACTCGTGCGGTGTTTAAATCAATTTGAGAACTTTAACAACTTTAAACAAAGTTTTGTTTCTTTTAGCGATTTTCTCCAAAATTTAGTCAAAACGAGCAATTCACTAAAAGACTTTTTGACTTAGTTTGAAGGTCCTATACAGGCCCCATTAGTATTGCCATTTAAAATTGAGACACCTAGTACAAATCGATTGGAAAATTAAGTACGTGCTTGTTAGCCAAGAGTCACTAATCACACCTTTTTCTTGTTAATTAATTTAACATTAGTTTTATTCTAACTAACCAACCAAAGGAGTTCTAAATTTTGTCTATCGAGGTTTAATTAGAATAGGGATCTTTGAGGAGAACCTGACATCGCGCCTTTCGGGACCACCATTATAAGTCCCCTCCCAACGAGGGCATAACCAAGGATTTTTTAATCCTTTTAAAAATCCTAGGGCTATCAGCCGGCTTTGAACCCACGATCTTGGGCACAAAAAACTGTTATTACGGCCATTACACAACTTTGTTTATTCATTATATTTTATTTTAATAATTTTTATACTATATTAGTTTAATAATATTGTGATTATTTTTGTTCTCGACCTAAGCTTGCGCTCCTGACACCTTAGCCAAAACTGACGCCTAAGTATGTAAATGGGAGTTGCAAGTACTAAGCTACGTAACCTATGTCTTTTCGTGACTTATCCGGTTATACGAACTTTTGTTGGTCGATAAAACTATTTTTATTTTTAAAAATCGATAAAACCAATTCGGTCCAAATTTCTTACTTTAAACCTCGACATATATATTCTATTAGTTTGCAGTTTCTGGCCAATTCACTGATTTAAAAACAGAGATCGTAAAACCGGAATCACATATACAAAGTGATTTGAGATTTCCTCCAGGGTATTTGAACACATACAATAAGTTTTCTTGAAGATGTTTTCCACTCTCTTTGACGCATATAAAATATTTTCTGTACGAAAAGTACCAAATCTGGGCTAGCTTAAATTTTTATAAGAGACCATTCGCATTGATCAGGAATAATAAATGCTGCACAAAGGATTGAAAGATTTATAAATAAATAAAAAATATGATCAAGAGGTCGCAAGTAGCAAAACAAGACATAAACTCTGAATAACAACTTCAAACAAACGGTAAAATATTTAATGATAGATTCTTCCATTTTCTGAATATACAAGGTACATTGGATACTTTTACCTGAGAGCGAAAGCCTGGCCAACGGCCTTTCCGCTGTTTACTCTAGCCCTTATTGGACTAAGGCACTAATTACTGTATCCTGTACAAACATCAAATATCACTCTTGTATCTAAATATGACTATATATGTTTCTACCAACCGACTGTGACATAAATAAACATAACTAACGATTTCGAACCTATGTGCGTCAAACCTACACACAAATCTGGTCAAATAATTTGACTATACTCCAAATTTAGATCGGTCAATTCAAACACAGAGGGGAATTATAAATGACTCTTATTGTTTTAAAAACACATTCTGAGTATATACTGCGTTAGTGCTGACAAGCCTACAATTGAGACGTTGATTTCTTCCGAAAGGACATTTTTTTTTATATTTTGACATATTTGTATTCTAATGGTTTAGTTTTATCTAAATCCGTCATCAGATTTTATTTAAAACACATAAAAATCCTTTAAAAATTGCATTTCATTCCAAAAGGTACAAATCCACGTTTCATTTCATTCCAAAAGGTACTAAAAACATTTTCTTCCAAAACGTACTATATCGTCTGTAAACAGATATAACCTTTCCTTTCATTTCCTTCCAAAACGTACTTTAGATTTCAATAAAAAAAGAATCAGGTAAATTGATCCAATAATAAACAAATGCCAGATTTTTGCGTTTCCTGTAAAATAGTCTAAAGTGGATATAGTACCGTTTGGAAATCAACGTCTCAATTCTAGGTCTTCAAGAGAGTTACAGGCTGCTTAGTCCTGATCACCATCAATAGAAGGCGGCTAAGATCTGTTAAACACAGATTGTATCCTTGAGATAGCTGCCATTGAAATATTAATAAAGCCAAAATATTTACTTTGAGAAAGGGCCTTTTCCGGAATATGTTTATAATCCTTTAACTCTAGATAAGGGTTTAGATATCTTCTGCAAAAGCGTATATAACGGGTCCCTGGGCTATCGAAGATAATTCTGTCTTAATTATGTAAAATGTAAATATTTTCTGGGACAAAAGGGGATTTAAATCTTTAAATTCCACTCCATCCTCGCACTGTCCTCATTACTTATGCTGATGACACGTGTGTCTTATCCGTCCATAATGACCCTAAACACTTCAATCCCACATCACAGCCATTGAAGAATGGTGTCAAAATTGGAGGATTGAAATAAATCCCAACAAATCCCACTAAATCACCCTTCGTCGCAAACCGATGACTTCCTCCCTCCCCAGTATCCTTTAATAACATTACCCTTACTTCTGTAGAACAAATCCGATACCTAGGTCTCCATCTTGACAAGCGCCTTACTTGGAATCCTCAAACAAGACTTAAACGATAAGAAACTGCTCGAAGATATCGATTACTACAACACTTACTAGACAAACGTTCAAAACTTCCAGTATATTACAAAAGACTCATCTACATCACTATTATCAGACCTATTTAGACCTATGGAATCGAGCTTCGGGGCTCTACGAAACTATCTAATTCCTCCCGCATCTAGTCCTTACAATTCAAAATCCTTCGCAAAATCCTAAATGCCCCTTTTTTTGTCACAAATCAAATCCTGCATGATGACCTAAACATCCCATTTGTTGCAGACATATCCCGTGATAGATACTCCTCTTTCCATTCTAAACTCCCTGCCCATACAAACCCACTTGTCCGTAATTTATCTTTCTTAGACATTCCTGATAACCCTCCAAGGCGACTGAAAAGAAGGTGGTCTCAGGACCTACTGTCTTACAATAGTTAGTGAAGTTCTACCACTGGGTAGTTCTCTCTCAAGACATTTTTAAGACTTTATTTTCATTCTACATATTTACTTATTTTGTTATTTAATACAGTTGTATATTACTATAAATAAATTTAAAAAAATCTTTAAATATTAAAAAAAGTTGTGAATAGCCAAATAAGGCTATAAAGTAAGCCTAAGTATGGTAAGTCTAGCTCAAAGTGAAATTCCATATTCTAGACAAGCACGTGCTTGGGATACTACAAAGGTGTTTTCTTCGAAATTGACGAACCAGAAGAGCTAGTTTATAGTAGTAGTAGTTTATATCAAGGAAATTACACTTTTTTTACGATTATATCGAAAACAGCTGTAACGATCTCAATTAAACTCGCAATATCGGTGTACCATTAAATGGGCTTTAATATCGAGTAGGTTTTATTTCTCCCTGCTAGTATTGGTAAAAATGGGTTAATATGAAATAGCTTGATTAGAAAATGCAGAAGAAGGAAACAGCGAAAATATTTTCCCAGGTTAATATTTTTTCACCCCTCAAAGATTAATAATTAAAGTGAATAATATATTGCTGGAAAGCTAAATATATTAGTAATCATGTTATTAAACATAGAAAGTTGTCGAAGCTCATTGATAGCGACGAAAAGCGCATGAACTTATAAATGATGGTTGTACGTAATAACTCTTATTTTTATATTATTGAATCTAAAATATGTTTTCATCGAAATTCAGATAATTCATTTTTTAAACTTTATTTATATATGTAGACTCACAAAAAAAAAAAAAAAAATTAAAAACTGTTTTCCTGAACCAAACTAATATTATTTCTACTCTAGATATTGAGTTAACCCCGTTAAAGAAATGAAACATCAGAAAAACGATCAGACTAGTATAATTAAGGACAAATAATACTTTTTTTAAATAATGAGTGTTGCAAAAACCATACAATACATAGACCGGCTTACTGACATCTACGCCTCGGGTTACATATCTATGCTAAGTAAATAATAGATATATAATAATATATAATAGATAATAGATATATAATAATATATAATAAATAATCTCCGAAGCTATATATATCCATATGGAAAAAGATCGAGTACCCGTAAATCATAAAACAGACAAAGAGATAATCTCTCCCTCGTATGCTAACATCTTCCGTCTCCTTAAATTATAACTCTATCACTTTATTGTACAAATTGCCTGTGTAATGTATATTTTATTTATTTACTGTATATTTATCTTTTTGTTTATAACACCTCAGGTTCTTGTTTTTGTTATTTATTTATTTTATTTTATTTTTTATTATATACCTCATGCATCTTTTAAATACCTCAGATTCTAGTGTTTATAATTTTCTGTTAAAAATGTTGAGCCTTATTGTACATACGGATATATTATTTTGTTTTTTCCATTATATAATTTTGTAAATCTTTTTAAAAACAAAGATAAGCTGTAGTATTTACACTTAGAGGGGAAAACCTTCAGGGTTTTTACATGAACCCCTCCCCATACTACCTATGTTTATGGTTTTCCTCAGTTTATGCTTGGACATGGCTCAGTAATGGTACGTTTATATATATGATTTTTTACTTCTATATTAAAATCTTAAAGTTCTGTGAAATTTGTTATGCTTATCATCATCAGATTATGTATCATAGTATCATTGTTTGTATCTATAATATTTAATTATGTTGGTATATTTTCTGTTTTATTTCAAATGTTATCATTGTCACTACATTCAATAGAAAATTTTCATTATCATATTAATATGTATCTCTTTTGTTCTGATGTTTGTAGCCCTGATGATGGCTCACAAGCTTGAGCCGAAACGTTGGCAAAATTAAAAACTTTTCAAAAAATGACTGATTCCTGACTATTCCACCTATAATAGTTTCTACAGTCGACTATACATCCTCAAAATGAATAATTGATAACGTTTACATAATTGACATAATAATTTAGGATTATTACTATAATGAATTCTTCGTCCGAAATTCGTATACTATCTCATGTAAAAGATACATTATACAAATTATGGGTTGCTGGCCAGTTCAACGCGATTTGTCCCTATCAATTTTAAAACCGCAGTTGTGGTCATAGAATTTGCGTCACTCAATAAAAAAAAATGTTTCCAAAATTAAACATAACCGCATGTTTTAAAAAGATGCTGATAAGACAAAAAAAATATATATTAACAATTAAACAAAAACAAGTAAAAATCAATAAAAAAAATATAGAAGTTTATGTTCTATCGTAAAATGCATTATAAAATTAATTTTTAAAACTATGACCAATTTGTTTGTGTCACCGCTGTTAGAGAATTGTTCCACTTCATGTAATCTAAGAATGTTAAATGTTTCTGATACCAAAATGCTTCAAATTCGACATAATCAAAATTTTTATTCAGGTAGTAGTTAAAAATACTAACCAAGAAATAAGAAACATAATTTGTTCTATTTTTTTATTTCTTTATTTTATCAAGCGTATGAAATAAATCAGTAAACAAAAACAAAATAATCGATTGGATCAAATTCATTACCATAAAAAATTAAAGCATATGTGAAAAATTTCTTTTGTTTATCTAATTTAATAAAGTGTTCTTTTATTTATTTAATTATTTTTATCCGACTTGCATTCTTATGATGATAAAAACATTTACATAAAATCTCTCTTAAAGCTATTTATACGACTGCCCCCTAACGTCTATTGCAAGAATGGCTAGCTGTATGTATTCTGTTCGGGCGTTACTTCTTTTAATGAGTGTCATTAATGTTGGAAAAATCTCTTTCTCACCGTTTTAGAGTTTATCGCTTCGGTAGTTTTAGTACATCATAACGAAAAGTGCAATTAGCAAGAAACTTCATTATTATATTTAATCATCGGCAGAAATGAAAACAAAAAAATATATCTGTTTAGTTTACAGTGAAACTGCTGTTTTCATGAAATACTATTAAATTTAAAATAATAAATAACAATATTAGTTTATAGATTTATAACAAATCACCATTCCTGTTAACAACCTTACGTATAACATATTGGGTACTAAAAGGAAGAATATAACTTGCACGATCCTGTACGACGTTGGCAATATTTGAACTATTATAACCTCCCTCTTTCCCAATAACATATGTTCAAAAATTTATGGGCTTACACCAACTTCATATTAACCTGTACGATTTATTTTATTGCATTATAATTTTTTTTCTAAAATATTGCGCTTTCCAACGATATATTATACGTCTATGTTGCAACTTATATCTCAGGAATAATTTTTTGATGACTTGGTTTTAGAAATTTTATTTTTCCCGTATAAAGAAAAGCTCAATTACGATGTATTTATCTTATAAACCTTCAGAAAATAATGTCCTAAATTATGGTGAAAAACCGTATCAAAATACGTCTTGTGCTTTAGAAGGAGTTTGCGAAAACCAAAATTGCGTTATCATTTTATACATATAATATATATATATATATATATATATATATATATTATATATATAATATAGAAGAGAAGATTCTGAAATGTAAAGTCATCTGTGAAAATTACATGCAGTCATTCCAAAATACAAAACTTGAGCAATTGCTTTTAAAATCATCCAAAGCTGTCATGTTAAGATTTTCATCTAAGTTTCAATTCAAAATAAGAAACAAACACACTGTAGCGATTATGATTTTTAATTGGTTTATGTTTCTCATTTCTACCAACGATTAATACAATAATGGATAGAAGTTATAGATCAAACATAACATTGTCTTGCTTTAAATTGGTCAAACATAAATGACACCGGTATTAAATTGCACCGTGAGATGCAGAGGCGGTTCACTTGTAATTAATTCTAACACAAAAATAACTAATTTTTTACAGACCTTTTAATCTAAATTGGGTTTACCTTTCGATAAGGACGAGAAACTCCTTAGAGTGATTCAAGAGTGCAACTGTCGAAACTAGCCAACGCAAGTTGATAATAGTGCACAGCTCAGCAGTTGCCCCACATACCCTGCCTTATCGCCCGACACTTCACCGAGATAATAAATTAAAATAACCAAAAAGCAGAGCCGCATCATACTAAAGCGACTTCGTAAGGAATTTTTTTTTTTTTTTTTTTTTTAAATTATGCTTTAGATACTAACTGGATAACGTCTTGTAAACAAATTCAGATAATTAAAACTGATTTATAGTTGATGCAAACTCCATTTCCCTAACTAATTACATTGATTAATTACTTGGCCACAACAAAAGACAGTACCAGGGAGTTCCACTCAAGCTATAAAAAACCCTGTACGTTAAGTAAGATCAACAGGATTTTTTTTTAAATTGTTATATTCATTAACATATACAACTGTATTAATAAATACATCTAGTAAATGTGAGTAGAATATAAAATAAAGGTATGATACACTTAAGAAAGGAGCTATTGGTAGCACTCGAGAAGGAATTAAAGAAGATGCAAGGAGAGAAAAAACTGGGTTAGAGTGAAAATATTGTAGATTTTTCATGAAATGAATGGTACCTAGTTAGGACTAAATCAGCATGGAACAGGCTATGGGTTATGTTTATCATTATGGATTATGATGTATAGAACATTAAGGTTAGAGTGTCTGTCTAGTAAGTGTTGAAGTAACCGAAAGCGGCGAGCAGGTTCTTGTCGTTTCAGTTCAGTGTGCTGATTCCTTGTTTTTGTTTGTCAAACAGGAGTCCTAGATAACGGATTTGTTCAACCGGAATTTTATTAACAGATACTGTAGGACAGAATGTCAAACGTTTAAGACGAAGAGTAAAGGATGTTTGGTGAGATTTGTTGGAATTAATTTTAATTCTCCAATTCTGACACCATACTTAAAAGTCTCGTTGTGGGATAAACACTTAGAAACTAAAATATCTTGTTCTAGACTTTTAATTCTCAAACATTGTGTACGGATGTATCTCTTTCCATGGATTTCCAGCAACGAGCATGGAGTGCTAACAACCATATGTGGTATATTGAAAATGCTACCAACATGAACTATGTTGGTAGTATGTTGATAGGTTAGTTGATAAGTGGTGTATGATATATATTATGGTCGCACCACTTAATAACTTTCTTTGCAATATAATTATTATTTCCATGGTACAATTTTAAACAGTCCGTACTCAAACTATCAATCGAATTACTGCCCAATCTTTCGTAGAGAGATCATATATTCTAGATACTTTTTATTTCCGGGGTAATAATAGCTAAAAATAGTAGATACACGTTGTTTTAATTTGAACTAAGGTCACGTTCAATATATCGAGAGCATACGGTATAACATATTTTTTATTTAAATTAGTATTAAATTAGAAATGTGGTTAAAGAATACTCAAACAAGATTGGAGGCAAACCATTTTTTAACTGGTCTGCAACTTATTTAAAACCGTCACCAAAACTAGTATATGGCCAGTTTAACATAAGGAGTTTGAGAAATTCAACACGCGCTAATTCAATAGATTTGAAACATCATAAGCACTAAATGTCAACTTCACAAAGAAGAGTTATCGGCAAAAGGACATGGGAATTTTAAAAATCAGAAACCTTGAAATGTAAAATAGTAACGTCCGATTAGCCAAAGAAGCATAAAGCTACGTTAAAAGGATAAATATAAGTATGAGTGACTTTTGTATATATTTTATTGATTTTGTTTTGTATATATTTTATTGATTTTGTTTTGTATATATGTATATTGTATTATTATTATACAAATTTATTGTTTTGTATATATCGTGTGAATGTAGTATGAATGCTGTACTTTATCACTATTAAAAATGTCCTAACTTGGACAGATTGTAATATTACTCAATAAAGAATTGTTTAAAAAAAATAAATAAATAAAAATGAATAAACAAACAAAGAGGAGTAAAATAAATTATTAAATCAAAGAAAGTAATTTTTGTTTCCCCATGTATCGCTCTAAAAAAAACAAAAAAGAGTTTTGGGCTCAGTACATGTAGAGATTCGTACTGTTTCTAGGCCAACGGCCGTTCAATGATCACGCTTAGCCGCCAGATTTTTTTCCCATTTTTGGCTACCCACTTTAAAGAGGCCGGGTGTGCCCCAGGAGGGTCTCCATACCCCAGGATCGCCTGAAATAACAGAATAAATAATTTTCCGCCACAGCCGGGATTCGAACCCAACACCCGGAGTACAGTAGACTAGCGCTCTACCCACTAGACCACGCCGCTCCATTACGTATCGCTCTTACACCTTGTTAAAATCCCTCCCTCTCGGTACTTAAATAGTTCGAGAAAAATACAACTGCTATTTATTTCGTATCAAAACTAAATCTTCCAAAATGGTAGGATGGTGTTGCTAATTCAGGGGATTGGATGAAATAATATCCCAGTGTTTGGTGGAGATATAGAGCGGCTATGGGGCTATAATCAATACTCATGTGGACTCTTTCAAAGGAGCCCTTATGTTGTCAAATCACCTGTGGATCCTTTTATCTCTTACTCGACCAGCTTTACAGCCTCTGTTAAAACATGCTAGTTAAAAACATATAAACCTTCACATATTTATATAATGTGTCGTATTTTAAAACTATGGATATATGTTAGTAACAGCGAAGATTTAGATCCATTTCATGCACGATTCCACGATCCTAATTCTTACCCTGTGATTCCAAAATACTTCGATGAATTATAAATATATTGTTCGTATTAAATATAATAATTGTAAGAAGGCTTTGTTGACAATACATGATAACAGTCTCTGCTGAAGGAGGAACAAAGGATTTTAACTTTAAAAATATTATTATTTCTCTTATAAGAACTGAAGAACACTATAATGTTCTTTACAATTTTGGACCAACATTCTCTTTCATTTGCAACTTTCATTCAGATCTTTCTGGACAATGTTATCCCTTCACCTGAGGTAAGGTGTTCCCCTGTTTCTTGAATGGTCTAAATGAACTAATTCGATGATGCTTTTTGACCACATACTTGTCCTTTTTCCTGGGCAGGTATCCACCCTACCTCCATTTCAGCTTCATCACTTAAATTTTCAAATTCGGCTGGAGAAGGGATGTATTCTCCCACCTTTTGACTCAATGTGCTTCAAAAGTTTTAATTTTATTATGTCTATTTCTTTTGTTCTTTCTTGGTCCGAATTAAGGTAAACATTATCGTATACGAAATATAATATAAATATGACATTTTTTAGAAAAAATTACTTACATAAGCCATCCATAGTTGGGATGACTATCGATAATCCTTATGTGTAAAATTAATTTTTAAATTATTTAAACGACTAAAAATATATTGACGCACTAAGCAAAGCACTCTCTAATTCATGAAATTACTTTCAACTGGACATTGTTACTGCAGTAATAACCATTAGTATTATGTCCACAGGTTTGTTTCATGTCGTTTACGAATGTATATTTAGACATACAGTTTTTAATTTCAACAAATAAATATTTTTTAAAAATAAGGGAAAATATTGTGATAGCGAAAATTTTCTAATTTCAATTTTACTAAAACTAACTGATTATTATTTCAGACAATAGTATAATAGATTATTTAATAAAACACATTGTTCGATTAAAACTCAGTGTAATTAATTCTTTAACCATTTTCTTCATCGTTTCAATTCTTAAATTGATGTTAACAACAGAGGTAATTGGAAGTCGTGTGTTAATTTTTTTATTTTAATTTAAAGACTCAGTAAATATTTTTAAGTAACAACATATATATATATATATTATATATATATTATATATATATATATATATATTTTTTTTTTTTTTTAAATGAAATTATATGATTTGAAAATATTGGTAGAGTACTCAGTGCTCCACGTGGCTACTGTATTTGCTTTTTCATTATTACTTTCTACGAGAAAAGGGTTATTTAATAGTATCTTTAGATACAAACTCTCTTAACTAATATTCTATCTGTACAGTGGATGGTTTGGGAGACGGCCAACTCGCATAGAATCCGGAGAGAAAAACATATTGCTTTAACACTTTCCTTTGTTTTATATTAAAGTTTTAACTTACCCACACCAACAATATTACAGTAGTTCAATATACATATATATATATATATATATATATATATATATATATATATATATCATGTGTTACTGTAATATACATGTAACTCCCGCACGTAAACGATAAGTCCTATGAAACTGAAATTTCATATTTAAGACAAATATACGCCCTAGACGTAACAAAACCTTTTTCATTAAAATCAGGTTACCGGAAGAGCCACTTTATACCATGCATTTTGCACCTTTTTACGATTTTCTCAAAAGCGGTTCTAAAAATTTTGATTAAACTCTCTATGCCAATGTAAAATTTAATTGACTTTAATATCATGTAGGTTTCATTCTGTTTGAAATAGCCTGACAGGGCTTAAATGCCGATATTTAAAATTTTCTTTCTCTAAAGTACCTTTAATTTTGTAGATTCTAAAAAAAAATAACCATACTATCTTAGCATTGATAATTAATAGCTAAATATGCAAGCTGAGCGAATTTGATTAACAACTGAAAGAGAAAACTGAAAAAAAATATGTTTATGTTTTTTTGTGCTTAATTAAGAGGCTAGTCTACTTTCGGAACAGCGTTTAGGTATACTGTCATAAAGTAAATAATAAATAATATTTTTATTTATTTATTTATATATATATATATATATATATATATATATATATATATATATATATATATATATATGTGTGTGTAAATTATCTACTGAATCTTGAGGTTCAGTCACTAAATAAGCCATTGTGTTTAGGCTACGTTTCGATAATTTATTGTTTTCATATATATGCTAATTTGAGACAAACTAGTGTCTTACATAGATATGTGCGGATACTACAAACGTGTTCTCACAGAGTTTGTAGTATCCACACATGTCTTTGTAAAACACTATTATGTCTCTATTTGCCACGAGAACAAATTATTGTCGAAACAGAGCCAATATAAAATTGCTTATTTATTGACTGAAACTCAAGACCAGTAGGTAACTTCAATTACCAAATATATATATTCTTTTTTTAGAAAAATGATATAGTATATTATGTCAGCTTAAATTATACTCACAATCATATTTAATACAAATGTATAATCATGTATTATATATTTCCCTTATCAACATCGTGTTCGTGGAATACCAATTATATAATTTTCATTGAATAATTTTAAGACGTTAAAAAAAAGTCTTGTTCCAGCGAAAAGAGAAATTATTATTCAATTCGCAGGCTGACCTCTCCATTATAACTTTTCTGATAATGGTATCTTTAACAGTAAAGAATTAAGGATATTTTTTCACTTTTATTCCTTCAGATTAAGTTAATTCAGGTGTTTCAGGCGTGCAAAGAGATTAGAATGAATTGAAGAGCAGTGGAAGAAAAAAAAAAAAAACAGTTATCTGGGACAAGTGAATCATAAGTTCTTTTTAATCCGGAGAGAAGTTGAGAAAGAGGTGGGGTAGGTTTGTGCTTTAATTATAAAAGCCATTACGGGTTTTATATTTATACGAATCTACCTCACTTAAACTTCTGATGAACTCCAGAGGAAAAAAAAAAAACTTTTTACAACATTTCTACTATATAAGGTTCGCCTAAATGGAAAACGTTTCTCTTAATGTTAGGAACGGAGATTCTTTCGAGTGGGGACGGATCTGGCTTCTGTAGGGAGTTCAGTACTGAATAAAAAAAAATAAAAATAAATAATAATACTATGATATTGCGAACGCGAAAATTTTTAAACTACATTTTCCAAATGATACACATGTTGTAAGATCTCCTAAGTGGAAAAAGCTAACAAGGAGATAATCTCAAATGTGTATCATTGGTTTTTATTTAAATTTTTTTAGATAAAACTAGATATTGATCCATTAGATTCTGAAAAAATATCAGGGGCTAACCCTCCCTAGCAGTCGCGTAAGAAGATAGGAAATTGTTATCGGGAAAAGCACATTTTATTTAATATCTCTGGTTCTAGTGAAGGTAAAAAAATAAGTTTGGTGTCTAAATTATCCTATTTAAAAATTATGCAAAAGCTTAACTAAACGGAACCACGCAATTTTATTTAGGTAGTTTAAACTAAGTTAGGTGTTATGAGTTACTTTGGTAAATTTCTGAAGAAAAACATTACTTCTAAGGAAAACAAATAATTTATTTAAAGTTATAAAGAAACGAGCAAAGAGATTAGATTGCATTTATTAAATTCTAAGGCGAATAAATAGATATATTTAATCCTTGTGTGCACAAATATTGCTGAAAGTAACTAATTAAAAGTTGTACTGAACCCTTTATGCATGATTTTTTTTTTTTTTTTTTTTTACTGGAATTAGCCATTTTACCCGATAATGAACGCAATTGTGAAATAATACGCGAATATCTAGCACTGCTGACTAGTGTATTTAGGGGAAGACGAAGTAGCACTCGACTCTAAAAATTACTTCGATCTGCTAACTACTACTACAGTAACTGTCACTACAACTACCTCGATCTGCTTATTACTACTTTAGTAGACTGTTAATGATATCTTATTATAACTACAGTAGTCTGTTACTACTACCTCGATGTGCTTACTACTACTACAGTAGACTGTTACTACTACCTCGATCTGCTAATTACTACTACAGTAGAATGTTGCTACTACCTTGATCTGCTCACTACTAATACAGTGGATAGTTACTACTACCTCGATCTGCTTATTACTACTACAGTAGACTGTTACTACTACCTTGATCCGCTCACTACTAATACAGTGGATAGTTACTACTACCTCGATCTGCTTATTACTACTACAGTAGACTGTTACCACTACCTAGATCTGCTCAATACTACTACAGTAGACAGTTACTACTACCTCGATCTGCTTAGAACTACAACAGCAGTCTGTTACTACTACTATCTTGATCTGCTCACTACTAGAATTTTAAGGTCATTCTAGACGTAAAACAGGTAGGTAAAATATCGTAAGATTTGGAGCGAGTGAATTAACATACATTCTCAAATACTTTCAACGTATTATAGAAAGGAAAAATATTTAATTACAGAATTTTCTAATAAATAATGTTTAATTATGGAGTTCTTACATTAAAAAAAAAAACATGTTTTCATAATGTGTATATTACACTTGTTTGTTTTGATATAACTTAGTCATTTATTTTTTTTTCTTTAAAAAAATAATAACATTCAATGATAATATAGGATTTTACAAAAAGTAATATTTGATGTTACTATACAAATTTATTAAAAAACAAACAAAAAAACCCTACAAATTATTACACAATGGTTTATCATTTCTAAATAATTATATTAGGGCATATCTGCTAATATAGCTGTTAATAGTCAATTAACTAATATGAAAAGCAATAAATAATTCAAAAGAAAATAATATATCACGACTGCTAATTTCAAAACGCATCTCTCTGCTCTAAACGTATATTTCTGCTAGTTCTAAACCAATTTCAATGATTCTTTTTTCATTTTGCAGGAAATTTAATTCTCTATGACATAGCAATAAGGACTAATTTTTTGATATTTATAATTAATTAGGAAAAACGGATTTTTTTTTATTAGTTATTCGGGTCCGACGTATCCTGAAACGTAAGCCCTCAAATTTTGAGGGGGGTAATATTTATTTCTTTGTTTGGTCGATTACAAAGGTTCATTATTGAAAATAATAAACCAAAAGCATTTATACTTGACTTCCTTACAATTTATTTTTTTTATTTTTCTACTTTTTTTTATAATTATTCGCGTTTTTTTTTTGGTTAAAAAGCAATTATACATTTCTTCTCTATCTTACAGAAAATAACTGAGTTATTGAATTGAATCACTTTCAATCGGCCGCCGTTTTGAAAATTACCAGCTAATTTCAACGTCTAAGTGTTGGGATCCTCTTTGCTATAAAAAAACCGTAGTATTTTTGTGATGAATTTCATAAAAATTGGTCCAGTAGTTTCGAAAAAAATGCCGCGGACGGCGTATGGCGCACAAACGGATTTTTTTTGTATTCGTTAGTCGGTTTTTACATATCTTGAAACGTAAACCTCAAATTTTAAGCGTGAGGAGGGTAATTTTTTAACATTTTTTTTGGTTGATTACAAAAGTTTATTATTTAAAATAATACACCAAAAATTATTCCTTTCCTTCTCTTCTGTTAATTTTGTGAACTCTCACTAGACCTCGCTCTCAGGATATTTTACCTACCTGTTTTCTCAACGTGTAAGGCTGCCTTTATTACTACCTCGATCTGCTTAGTACTACTACTAGAGCAGACTGTTACTACAGCTATGATCCGCTTACAACAACAACCAGAGCCGACTAATTGACGTACCCTGGAATTGCGTCAGAGAGTGCCCTTCCCCCTCACCGGTTGCATCACTCCTCCACCATCCTCGCTCCCCTCCCTCCGTGACGTCAGCGCCGGTTGCCTTTGTTTTCCCTTTCATTTTTATTCGTTCGAAATGACGCTTTTTTCTTATGGCAGGCGACAGTAGATGAAGCGTGTGGGAAGGCAAGTCCACCCTAGAGGCCGGAGTGCGTCTCCCGTCAACCGCGATCGATCGCACGAACGAGGTTTGCGGACCGAGATGAGAATTTTCATGGAAGCGTATTCTTCCTCTTGGAGGGGAAAAACAAAAACCATGTCAGGACGAGTATGGTCATTTTTCAATTCAAAATCAATGCTTCTATAACATGAAGGATAATCACCGTTTGTCGTTCCGGCCTTGGTAGCTAAAACGCAACTCAATCTGACGTCCTAGGTTTATTTATATCACTAGGCCTAATTGGAGACGTACAATTACGATCTTGGCATATTTCTCCCAACGGGGTTAAAGGTAGATAGATATAGATAAATAAAAAGTCTTTTTATTTTTCGATATCACACTCAATAAAAAATAAACGATTTACAAATTATAAAATAAAATAATATTATAAAAAAAAAAAATCTAATATCAGAGGCATTACATGTCTATTGACCGTCCGTGGAGTCTGCGTTAATGACAAAAATATTCTTCAATCTATCAATATAATTAAGTATTAACAAAATAAGAAAAAATATATTCACACTTCAGAAGTTAATGATATATTAAAATCAATTTCACTAATAGTTAAATTATTTTGTGAGTACCATTCTATAGGAGAAAACAGATCTGAAGTAATTAACCAATGCCACACAATATTTTTCATCTATCCACTCTATTGTTTGATCCCAAGTTAGATTTTTAGAAATCAAATATTTTTTTCTGAACTCTGATAGTATCGGACAGGCAGCCAGAAAAAGAAAGAATCTTCTATTTCATTTGTGTTACATAAACTACATACAGTATTTGTTTGCTTGAAATTTTTATAATTTAAGATTAAATCATTAGTTCCTGATTTTAATTACCCATCTTTGGGAACTCGCATACTAGACATAAACGAAAGAACTTAACCGACGATTTGGCAAATTATACAGACTCTTAAGCAGAAAATTCTACACTTTCTAATGGAAACAAATTGCTAATTTACAAGACATTACTGAAACCTATCAGGACCTATAGACTTGAACTGTTGGGGTCTGCCAAATAAACATCAAACGCATTCAATCATTTCAATCTAAAGTCCTCCGAACAATAGTTAATGCTTCTTATTATGTCACCAACCTTACACCACGACCTCAATATTACATTTATTTTATACCTTATCCCAGTAAAATGATCCAAATTCCATTGGAACCTTATTCATCGCCTCAATCCTCTAACTCAATCACTATCCAGCTCCACACAACAAAAAAAAAAAGAAAAATAAATAGAAGTTTATGTTCTATCGTTAGAATGAATTATAATATAGACTTTCAAAACTATGACTACTGTTAATTTGTGTGAGCACTGTTTTCCGTGAAAATTGTTCTACTTCATGTTATCTTGCAATGGTAATTGTTTCTAGTAGCAAAATGATTAAATTCGGCATAATTAAAAATTTTATTCTAGTAGTAGTTAAAAATATTAACCAAGAACTAGGAAACGTTATTTTATTTTTTATATCTTCATCATTTCATTAAGCGTATGATATAAATTAGTAGAAAAAAACTATTCGATTGGATCGAATTCATTACCATTTAACCACAAATTAAAGCGTAGGTGATGCAATTTCTATGACCTCGACTGTAGCAACAAAAATCTGTGTGACTATTTTAATAATAATTTCTTTTGTAAGGGTTATCTTATTAGTTTTTTATCCCCAAATTTTTGTACTAGACCGTTGTGCGTAATTGAATGTGTAAAGACGAAAATATTATAGGGAAAAAAAAAATTGAAAATGTATGTGAATATGTCCAAGGAATTGATTAAGTATGCTTTGTTATGTAAGCAACCCGATGTATTTGGGTACCATAGCCAAATAAATCAAGCATTTCTCTCTGGACAAGTTTTTCCTAAAACCTTTAGCTTTCCAAAGATATATTATACACACACACACGGGCGGACACACAGACTTTTTGGAGTTACTCGGTTATATGGACTCAGGGGACTCTAAAACGTGTATTTCCGTTGAAAACTGGAATTCGAAAATTTGAAAAGGATGAATAAGTAAATCGATCCTTAAAACGTAACGTCATGGGAACCAGTTCATATTATGTATCAAATCATCAAATAAAAGTATACAATGTCAAAATTAAGAAAAATGGTATTTATAATAGTGAACTTTAGATAGATGTGAGGTTACAATGAGGGATGGCTTACAGTGTGCACAACATACTGAGGGCCTTGAGCAAGTCTTCCTTCCAATCTATTTTTCCAGAAGGTTATCTTGGCTGGATTCGACGGATCCCGTTACGGGAGGAAAATAAATTATCATGACTATGAAATAGTGGGATTTTTTTCTATAACCAATACCGACATGTATTCCGAATGAATTAGAGAGGTGCGTGATTTGTGTAAAATTACAATAATTAAAATACCTTGACAAATGTCTCAAAATGCTCAGTTAGAATGTAAATACTTATTTATCGGCGTTGCCAAGGAATAAATAATGACCCTCACAATTTATCATTTCGGTGCGGCATCTCTTGTTAGGCACTAGTTGTGTCGATAGAAAACAATAAACGGTCCACTGCCAGGACTAGTTCCCACCACCAATACCAGTACTAGAAATTTTGATTGTTTATTTAACGTCATTTCATGCAACTGCTGCTAGTCAGGTTTGAACCCACAGCATTGGGCATAGAAGGCTATTATGCAAGCCAGTACACCACAGGTGACCCTATCGTCAAAGTGGATACAATGCTGAATGTATCTGCAGTATTAGTACGTAATTGAATAGAAAAAGTACATAATGAAAAACTTCCCTCAATATTTCCTATGACCTCATTAGATCATCGTATTTTTTAAGGTGGTAAGCAGCGGTCAGGTCAAGTGGAATGAGTTCAGGACAACTGTTCTTCGGCTACCGGGGTCAAATCCTGCCTGTGACAAAATGATTATTCTATTATTTTAGCTGTGGGTCGACCCTGAGCAGGGCTCACCCAGTCTCTATCAAGTGGGTGCTTAAAGATCGGGGAAAAATATGGTGGCGTTGCGTGAACAGCAGTTGGCCAAGAAACAGTACAAATCTTTATATGCACTGAACCCTTTCCTTGTTGGGATGTAGTAGTTTTAGTTATAAATTGTTCCGAGTTCACTTATTAATTACGGTGAGAAAACAAAAGCTAGAAGGCAAAGATCGTGAAAGTTTTCATTTTAAGTTGAAGTATAGTCATATCTGAGGAAACTCGAGTGAAGCCTAGTCCTTAATTCTCTTTTCCTGAAGGGTCTCGGGTTAATTGAAAATAATTTCCAAGAAGAGTAGGAGGTGTGGTGATGTATTGTCGTGGACTCATTTAGTCTCGCTTTTTCTTCCTCTAATTAGTTCGGAATTGACTTGAAAATTGTTTGTGAGATGCTACAGGGAGCTCGGTGATTAAGCGACGGTAACTAGCTGCCTGGCGTAAATTCTCTGGCAAAATTATCGACTATGAGGCGACCGCGTGGAGTCTCCCAACGCTGCATTGTTTCACGAATATTTCACACGAAGAGTAAGTTCCTCCTCACTATCCTATCATTTAATTAATCCTCTGAAGTGTAGATATTCACAATTATCTAAAATTTTGGATAAAAATATGATGCGTGTTGCGTGCGACTTAAACTTACCTTACTTCTTGAAATGAATTTTTAAAGTATTAAATAAATTGGATAACAATAATAATTATAGGCTTCGATTTGAAGACTTCTTTAGACACAGTCTCAGAGTCAACCCTGATGAAGGCCCACAATGTAGGCCGAAACTTCGTTACATAATTAAAATATCACCAAGTTTGAATGTGTGTTTCTCTTTAATGACCGCATTCCCAACCATCTTTTTGTTTTTTCTAAATTGATTTCGTTAGCTAATAATGATAAAAATATCTTCCTACAATGAAGTATAATTAGTTTTAATTTGTTTAAAAACCATTGCTTATTATTTATTATGCTTATGCGTAAAAAAGAAGACTGAAACATCTTTTGAATCTATAACTAAAAACATACTAGTTCTAAAACTCTGATAATAATAGTTTTTCAAAATAACTCTATATTAACTGATTGAATATTGACAATTAAATTTCAAATTTTATACATTATTATGAGAATATATTTGGACACATAACTTCAAGAAAAATTATATAATATTAATTGTTTAAGAAAATATGTTTTCTGACTGTATCGATTAAAGACCTTTGAAAATGCTTATCTTCAAACGCTTATGTGAAGCCAACTACGTGTACTGACCAATAATCCATCCGTTATTGAATAAGTTATATAACTCCTGAGGTTTAATAAATTTTCTTTAAAAACAATTCTAAACTAAATTAAAATACAAAAAGAGTCGTAAAATATAAAATGAGATGAGGTATAAAAAGTTTACGATCCGCCAGTATTAAATCTTGAAGACAAAGTTTTAACTTTGTTCTAATTTTTAAGGTATACATTATTCCAAGTTGGTTTTATCATAACTTCATTACTTACATATTTACTCAACCTAGTAAAAATGTTCAGCGAAATATATATTAACACAATGGCTAAAAACACGTAATTATTTAGATTAAAAAAATAGAAAAAAAAACATGAAATTTTCAAAATAATTATTTTTTTTTTTTTTAAACATAATTTATTGAAATTCACAACTGTACTCAAAAAAATACATCAAGTAAATATGATAAATGACATGACATGGAAGAGACTTGTAGAAGAACTACCCAATGGTAGCACTCCTGTAACTATTTTAAACTAGAAGGTCTCGGGGCCATCTCCTTTTCAGACGCCTCGGAGGATTGTCGGGAATTGAAGAGGAAGAAAGGATTGAAACGAGAGGATTAGGGTGGGAATGGAGTTCGTCATGAAAGGAATGGTATCTAGATCGGGCCAAATCAGCAACATACGGAATATTAAGGTCTTTGTGGATCAGTTTATTAGTTACAAAATAAGGAGCATTGAGGATTTTACGAAGGATTTTGGATTGTAGGGATTGGATACGGGAAGAATTTGGTGGTTTAGTAGAGCCCCTCAAAATGATTAAAAAACAAATTTGATTCCATTTCATAATACTCTAGAAACTGAAAGAGATTTAAATCATTCTTACTATGTCATTAATGAGAATAAAGTGAAAATAATAAAATATTTTATTTATAAACATTTTTTTTCTTATCAGCAAGATTAGCAGTAAAGATTAATAATTCATTTAAATATTAATTTTTTATTTATAAATGTTTTGTCTAATTTCTACTATTTGGTTGCTATAAATCATAATACTGTTTAAAAACAATCAAAATTATTTATTGAAATTAACAGTTGTACTAGTTCATAAAAGTAAATATGCAATAGGCTATAAATATCGATTTGCCGTACTCCAATGACACAAATAATTTTAAAGTTCTCAAGATCATCTTTTTAGGCGCCTGGGAGGTAAGCAGTTAAATCATGAAAGATAGGTTTCATATCATATTTAGGGTGATATTATTCCTGAGGAAGTAACAAGTATTGAGGATTTCGGATTGTAAGAATAAGGGACGAAGTCGGTGGTTTCGTCAAGTTTCAAAGCTCAACTGAAAATGATGATTTGATACATAATATGAACTGGTTCCCATGACGTTACGTTTTAAGGATCGATTTACTTATTCATCCTTTTCAAAGTTTCGAATTCTAGTTTCCAACGGAAATACACGTTTTAGAGTACCCTGAGTCCAAATAACCAAGTCCTAAAAAAAAGGTCAGTGTGTGTGTAGTAAGTCTAGCACGAAAATGAAAATTCGTAAGAAACTGAAATTACATATTTAAGACACGCCCGAGATGTAACAACTTTTTCGCCAAAATAAGCTGACCGGAAGTGCTAATTTTTACTATGCATTTTGCACTTCTTTACGATTTTTTCAAAAACAGCTCAAACGATATTGTTCAAACTCGCCATATCGATGTAAAATTTAGTTTGCTTTAATATCATAAAGGTTTTATTCTGATTGAAATATTCTAACAGGGCTTAAATGCCGATATTTTAAATTTTCTTTCACTAAAGTACCTTTAATTTTGTAGATTCTATAAAAATAACCATTTTATCTTGTTATCATTGATAAAAAACCGGTAAGTTGATATAAGTTCAGTAAGTCCAGATAGAGATAAAGAATATATATATATGTTTTTTTTTTTATTCTGGGACCAAGTCCCCTTAGAACAAAAACAATTAAAACAAAAAATTGCTTATGGTATAGTTACTTAAAAAAAAAAAAAGTTCAACAATCCAAAAGTATACAAAATCTATGAATCTCTGTATACTAATACACACGTGGAGCACGCAATTATATATATACACATATTTGTACTGTAAATACCTATATTTACAATGGAACGAAAGATTGAGACTCGAGTAGGTAATGGAAGAGTGAAGGTTTGAAAGAAGAGATAGAGACGGTTTTACGGATAGAGATAGGCAGGGAATTCCCAAATAATGATGAGTAAACGAGAAGGGATTTGTGAAAGGAAGCAGTTCTATGAATGGGGTATAAATATTTTATAACCCATAAATACTAGTGTATTTAGTAGTTAAGTGGAAGGTTATACTATTTATCTATCACTGTTCTAGTAGCCGTAAACGGCAAGCAGTTTTTTGTTGTTTAAGATTTATATAAGGTTTCAAGATGGAGTCTTACCTTTCGGATCTGTTCAAATATTATTAAAGGATACTGTAGAGTAAGACATGAAAAGTTATTTGATGGATTTTTTGGAATGTCATTTAATCTTCCAGTTTCGGCACAACAAAGTCTCTGTATGGATTTGAAGACTTCGGGAAGCGCTAATAGGATTATTATTGACTGAAACAGGTTAAAAAAGCCAAATAAGAATGTGTTTAGGAGTGGAAGATACTCCCCAATACCTGAATGTGAAGGAGATTTATCGAGAGCGAGGTACGATCAAGAGTTCATAGCATTGCCCGGAGAATCAGATATTGTCGACTTCATCGAGGAAAGGCGTATAAGACGGGTGGACAAGATGAAAGGCTATCACAAGATAGGTAGTCAAATCAATTAATGGATGGAAGACTTAAAAAATCGAGAATGAGGAGCTGACCTCGACTCAGGTCGTTAGGGGATGAGGAAGTTCCCTGCGGACCGCAGAGGCAGCCAGCAAATACTGGGCTGTCCGGAAAATAATGAAGTATTTTGGGTTTTTCTTTAAATACCTCTCCACATAATAAACACATTACCTTTGCTAGATTATTAATATCAATACTTACAGTCGTTGTCATGGAAATTGCATCACCTATGCTTTAATTTTTTATATTGAGGATACGTAGTCGACTGTAGAAATTACTGTAGGTGGAAATAATCGGGAGTCAGTCTTTTTTTAATATTTTAATTTTGCCGAAGTTTCGACTCAAACTTGTGAGCCATCATCAGGGCATTACTGACCATGTCCAAGGATTAACTTGTTAATTTTTTATGGTGATAAATTAGATCCAATCGAAAAATTTCTTTTTTTGTCTATTTATTTATATAATATTTATATCATAAGCTTAATGATATAAAAAAACAGAACAAATTATGTTTCATGGTTAGTATTTTTAACTACTAACAGAATACAATTTGTAATTATATCAAATTTGAAGCGTTTTGTTATCAGAAACAATTAACATTGTGAGGTTACATGAAGTGGAAGAATTTTCAAAGAAAATAGGGGTGACACAAAACAACAGTGGTCACAGTTTAGAAAATTAATATTATAATTCACTTTACGAAAGAATTTAAACTTCTATATCTTTTTTCACTGGGTTTTATGAGCTTTTCTTTAGTTTTTAATACATAATATTATTTTTTAGTGCAATCACAATTTTTTAAAAACATTAAAAACATGGATACATTTTCATTATTGAGTCATGCAATTCCTATGACCACGACTGTATTAATTCTCTTCCTAAAGACAATTTTTGTTTACCTGTGTAGCATTTCGCTATGTGCAAATAATGTAGTCTTTAATTAAAAGTCAAAGCGTGATTTTCGCAAAAGTTTATTTTACAAGTTTTAATTCGGCCGAAACGGGCTCAAAAATCCAGGAACAAGTGTAACGAAGTGTGGGGCGTGATCATTATTAGTTAATGCATCGTTAAACGGTAGTTCAAGAGCATCTCAGCCTGGAAAACAAGAATGACCGCGGAAGTTCTTATTCCCTTTATATTTTGCAAGCTTTGGCGGGAGAAAATCCCAGAACAACTTTTCAAACTTGAAGGGAAACTCAATTCAAGCAAATGGACTGCCAATGACAAATTCAGAGGGATTGGAACAAGAAAAATCTCGGAAGCAGGATTCTTCACCCATTAGAGAGAAACAATCTATGTAATGAAATTTGTAGGTAAATGTTTTGCAGAAACAACAACGATCCGCAGCTCAACTTTACAAGTTCAAAGATAAAAATTGAATAATAAATACAATTATTTATTCAACTTACCCTGACGGGTGCGCCAAAGAGAGGGGCACCGCCTGAAGTGGGACTTGGCTCGGAGTTCATCAGCGCCCGGGCCTGCCGATCCCGCTCGCGAAGTCGGTCCCGCTCAATGCTGAAACAATAATAAAATACATAAAATAACAATAAAACACATAAAACAGAAAAATTACAATTCACAAAGATAAATAAATACAGGTGATTGAGGTAGGCTGAAGCATCTATTCATCAGTCTGAACTTCGTAGAGCACGAAGACACATAAAAGCAGACTATTTGGACTAATCCGGACTAATATGGATAACTGACTCTTTTGAATGCTGGTCTGGAATGAATTTGGACTGTATGAAGAATAAGATAAAAATCTGGTGCGCGCAACACATGACTTCCACTTACCTCCGTTGAACTTACTCTCTCATCAAGTTAATTTCGTAACAGATAAAAAAAAAAAAAAAAAAAAAACTCTGGAAAATAACTCACTCCTTCTAGAGCTTGTACCATCTCACATCCTTGTGTCACTCCAGCTAGGAGTTTTAATTCCTCAGACAACAACAAGGGGGCGACACGGTCACTTTTCTAAACGTCTCTTCCAGCAGAGAATAATTGTCTTGGTTGTTATCTTAGCATGACGATAGGCCGAAACGTCGGCACAAAATCATACGTTTTCCTAATTGCTGTGTTATTTCTTAATGATCGGACCCCCAACCAAACTTCTCCTTCATATATCATCACTTACGGTCATCACTTACTCCATCATGATACTGGGCATAATTTCGTTCCAAATCATACCAAAATATGTCCTTCCATAACAAAAAAACAATATAAATATGGTAAAAAAACAACAATTATAGATTTAATTTATTATTAATACAAAAATTAAAAAAAGGGAGAAATCATTTTAATAGCAAGCTAATGAGACGTTTTGGGGTTTCCTGGAAAATTTCCAGAGAATGGACACAGTAACTATTGAAAATCATCTTCTTTGTTTCTGAGTATGAAATAAATTACGAGGCATGACTTCAGCTGATGCATTTTAGTGTTACGTCTTAACTTCCTAACTAATAATATGGCTTTCGAAAAAATCTGTGAGTAGGACAGTTAATAGAATAATGTTAAATGAACCAGACGGAACAAAAATAAATGCTCGTAAGATAAAAGCGAATTAGTTAGATAAAAATATAAGCTCTTAGTAACGTAAACAGAACAAGCCTTGTATTGAAATATTCTCTTATAGTTTAAAACTAATTAAATATTCGGGAATTACTTAAACATTGTAACAGTTTTTTTTTTTTTTTTTAAAGCTCATAAAAAGTAGGTACTATGAAAGTCCAAAGAAAACTTTTTACTTTCATTTACACATATATGTAACATATGGTAAGGGAAAGTATTGCGATGATGAAAATTTTCGAATTCCAGTTTTCAACAGAAATGCACGTTTTAGGGTCTCCTGAGTCCAAATAACCAAGCAGACCGGAAGTGCTGCTTTATATTATGCATTTTGCACCTTTTCACGATTTTCTCTAAAACGGCTCCAACGAATTTGATTAAACTCGTTACATCGATGTAAAATAGAATGGGCTTTAATATGACGTAGGTTTTATTCTGATTAAAATAGTCTGCCAGGGCCTAAATGCCGGTATCTTTAATTTTATTCCTCTAAAGTCCCTTTAATTTTATTGATTCAACAAAATTAATAATATCATCTTTCATCATTGATAAAAATGGAATAATATACATGTTGAACGAATTTGAATAAATAATTTATAAAAAGTTACGTTATAAAAATATATATAAACCTTTCTGATATTATAGGGAAAATACGGGGCAGTGTGGTGAACTTTTCTTTCCACTGTTTCCTCGAGAAAAGGTCAGAGCAGTAAAATCTGATGACAGATAATCAATAGCAATTTTTATTTTAAAACCAACTTTAGAGATATTGGAATGTATAAATTTTGCGTTATGCGATTTATTTTATAAAATAATTTTTCTTCCCATCCTGCATTATGGAGCAGAGCACTGGACAGGCCCAAAGCAAGTTGTCAATAGAAAGGCGGCCTCAGAAATGAGATTCTGCGAAGGATAGTAAGAAAAACAAGAAGAGGCTGTGTCAGTAAGTCGTCAGGGAGGAATTGAAAGTGGTGGCACTGAACGAGATAATAGAGGAACGCCAAATTCGCTGGTTTGGGCACGTGTGCAGGCTCCCAGAAGACAGGAAGGTGAAATGGTCCATGGAAGCCAAACCATTAGGAAAGAAAGTGGTGAGAAGACTAAGAACTACGTATATACAGTACCTGGAGGGACTCGGAAGGAAGAGAAGCAAATCAGTTACCCAAATTAAACATATGGCCATTCAAAGCAGCGAGTGGAAGCGATGGACTGAGGCTGGTGCTACATGCTGGAAGGAACTAAGGAGCTAGTCAAAGAAGAAGAACCTATTTCTGCGTCAATATTTAATTATTGTTAAGAATTAAAAACAATCTTCAAGGTAATATAATTTTTTTTTGTTAATTTAAGGATAATTATAACGGAATATATGGTCATTGTAGTTAAAGATTATAATTTTACTTTCGAAACACATATAAAAATGTCTGTTACTTAAAGGTCAAAGACGGAATTAAATATCGTAATTTTCTCTTCCAATTTATTTAAGGACTTACATACTTAATTTTCTTAAATTATAGCTCTGATAAACGCCAAATGAAAACGTTTTTTAACAAATTTAAAAAACAGTTTTGGATTATTGTATGACATTAATTAATCCGTCAATGCGCTAGATATCCATGACGTCATAAAACTCCTTGGATATGAAAGTCAGTTAAGGACATCAAAAGTGCCAATACAATTAATTTGAGGCCAAGTTTTCACAAAAGGACACTACTAGATGAGTTAAAAAAAAAAATATAAATATATATGAATACATTATTCGGAACAGTCTCTTCTATTTTATTTATATATTTATTTATCATAACATATAGATAAAAAATATGTTGTGGATATTTGAAAACATTGAATAGTACAAGAAAGGAATTAGATAAATGCTAATTTAGTCTACATGATAGTTGCAAGTGTATAGCAGCAACATGTTGAAAGAATTAATATGTGACAATGAAAAGATAAATTATTTTAACAGATACAATTATTCATATCTAGGAACTTAATATGAATAATACTACAATATTAATGACCTATATTAGGATATAATATAGAAATAAATGTAAGTAGAATTTTAATAATAAACAGATTGTAAATATTTTAAGTGATAAATTGATTCTAATTTATTGATAATGTGTTGTTAATGTATGTATAGTTGCTTATAATATTTATTCAATTATATTTTAGATGATATTTGAAAATCTGAAGATGAGGCATAAGGTACCTCGAAACGTAATGTTTTAATAATCATGTTTTATATGTTATGATAAATAAATATATAAATAAAATAGAAGAGACTGTTTCGAATAATATATTCATAACTTAAATTACTCTTCTATAATAGTAATTGATATATATATATATATATATATATATATATATATATATATAAAAATATATAAAAATATTGATCAGTTATATAGGCAATAATAAAGGTGTTTTTATTTTTTTAAACACAACAAAGCCAATAAATATTATGCTGTAAACTTGTAATATTTGGTTAATGGAGATTTTAATTTATTTTTCCAAAACGACTTGAATTATTACATTTATTAGCATTGTGCTTAAAAAATATATCAATTTTTTTTGCAATGAAATATAAATGTTTATAATATTTACTTATATTTTATAAACAATTTTAAAATATATTAGATTACTGTTTATTTTATTAATTCGGTAGGTTTATGTAATAAAATGACGCTTCCAAAATATGAAAGTTTACGGGTTTATAAGAACAAGTAACTTTTCTCGACAGTTTCAGAATTATCAAGCTTTTAATTTCAAATAATATATATTAAATATTTTAATTATAAAAGAAAAGACCAATGTATGCAAAAAAAAAAAAAAAAAATTTAATCATAGGATTTCTCTTTCAAAATAAATATTGGTACAATTTGGGAACCAAAAACGATTTAAGGCTTAAAATACTTTCTTCGCCTCCTAATTTTCAAGTTATTTAAAGTGCAATGGTGGTTATTTTGGGACTACCCTTTTTACTTTGGAGGTAGCAACTATACTAGTTACAGTACCCTCAGCTAGAAAAAATAATTATTGAAACTAATTAGGAATCTGTTGAATATTACCTGGTTTGTAAAATGACTCCGGGATCTTTATTCCATCAACTTACTAAACACTTTGCTGTTTACAGAATAGCAACGAAACTCAGAACACCTCTAAAGAGATTAAATTAGTTCAGTTATTAGCTTAGAACGCTTTAAATAGTTAATTGAACTGGATGGAACTGATACTTCCAAAGCTATCAAGCAGTGGAAGATTAGAGTAAAAAAAAAAATTGAAGCAGCCTCTACAGATAAACTTAATCAGAGTAGACAAGCACAAGATATCACGAATTTCTCTTAATTAATCATTTGGTTTCAAGTAGGAATTGATATTACTTTAATATATTACAAAGTATGATGACAAACCACAAGTTATGCATAAAGTATGAATAATAAATAAGTATTTAACGTTTCGAACTTCTCGTATTTTAGAATCATTTTATTGCAGATAAAATAGCAAAACTTGGCGATAAAATGTAAAATATGTAAATCACTTTCATACAGATATTACAGTCGTGGTAATAGAAAATTTCATCACCTAAAGCATTGGTTTTTATGGTAATTTAATTTTTTACGGTAATGAATTTGTTTCAATCGAATATATTTTTTTGTCTACTTATTTATATCCTTTGCTTGGCGAAATAAAGAAATAAAAAAAAGTTTCTCAGTTCTTTGTAAGTATTTTCAACTTATATCAAAACCAAAATTTTAATTATGTCGAATTTTAAGGAATTTTCTATCAGAAACAATTCACGTTGTGAGATAACATGAAGTGGAACAATTTTCACGGAAAACATTAGTGACACAAATCAGTATGGGTCATAGTTTTGAAAATCAATCAAGAACTTAAACTTCTATATTTCTTTATTGATTTTTATGTAATGTATTTTTAATAATTGTGTAACCAGCATTTTTTTAAAACACGAGGTTATGTTTAATTTTGGAAAAAAAAAAAATTTATCGAGTGATGTAATTTCTATGACCACGATTGTAGATTTTTAAACATATACTTTTTAATATTATTTATGTATTTTTATTTATTTAATATTTCAATTTTCACAGTTCATTTGCCACGAGAGGATCATTATCGATAATATTTAAACAAAGAATCAATAATTACAAAATATGTCACATAATTGATCACTCTTACGGACTAAAGATAACATTAATTTTTAAAAAAGTTACATTTTTTACGCTCCAACGAGTAAACTCAATACCAGATTTATTTCATTATTTTTTATGTTATTGTAATTCGTTAAATTTTAAAATGACTTACGGAATTGTTTTTAGATATGGCACAGAATATAGATGTACCAGATATTATAAACTCATCTAATTCAGTTATAACTACAATTAATAAATTACCTATCGATTTAATAAAAAGCTAACTGTTTGCCTCAATTTTTCATCTGATAAAAAAAAAAAAAAAAAAAAAAAAAAAAAAAAAAAAAAAAAAAAAAAAATTAAGGTGTATCAATGAATAATTTATTTATAATTTTCAGTTTTGTCTAGTTAATTATACAAATACTGTATCCAAACAAATTAATTTCATTAATAATTTCAGTGTAAATGTATATTGTTTAATTACGAGGAAAGTACAGGATATATATTGCTTTGTATATAGAATTATATATATGTAACATATATTAGTTTCAATATCGATCTCAAAGAACAAAACGTCCAGCTAAGATAATAAAGAGGACCATATTTGATCACATCTTTAAAGCCTCATTTGTTTTATATTTTTAATTTAAAAAAAATGCTTTTTTCTAATTAATTACAAGCGATAATTTTGTTAATAATATCCGTTCAATGAAGATAATATTTCCTTACGATGAAGGATGATAAGATGTACTATAATCAATTCATAAGGGGAAAAAAAAGTGAGGACCATATTTTTAAAAGACCTATGATATATGGTACATTTTATTTTCCTTAACAGTTTTGGAAATACTTATTTATAATGTGAATCTAAACAACGTCAAAAATAACAAGTTTTTGACATAATGATTTCAGCGTAAAGTAGATAATTTGTTTAGTAAGATGGAAAACGCGATATATTTATCTGAAGAGGGTATTCCGTCTAAGAGGTGAAAAAAAGGTCAAGACAATGCAACCAGGAGGACCTTATTTTTAGCATATCTTGGAAACGTAATATACTCGTTTTGATCTCCCCCCCCCCTCCCCCACAATTCCGATAATGTTGATTTACTGTATGAATCGGAATTAATTAAAAAATAAGAAGAGGTATTTGAAATAATCAATTTCGTCAATGCAGTGCAAGTAGATTTTATGTTTATGAGGAAGGAAGGGGGTACAAATACATACATTATATATATATATTATATATATATATATTCATTATTATTCTTATTCCACTATTGATAAACCTCGAGAGGGTATTTCTTAAAAAAAAAGTTAGGTCAATTCAGTCTGGAGGACGACCAAATTTTTAAAACATCTTTAAAATGTTATATATTTTATATTTTTTAACAGTTTTAAAAAGATTGATTTGTAGTGTGAATCTAAATTAATTTTAAAAGAACTTTATTTTTTAAATAACAGGTTTCGTTAATTATTTTAGTGTTAAGTACATTATTTGTTTGCGAGAAAGTAGGATGAGATATGTTACGTTCAATATTTATCTCAATAGGGTTATTCTTCTATGAAAAAAAAAAAAAAAAAAAATGTTGGGACAATCATGCCTGGAGGACCATATTTTTAAATATATCTTGGAAACGTGATATATTTTATCTTCCCCTCACAATTTTGAAAATATTTATTGATTATTTGAATCTTAATAAATTTAAAAAACACTTGATTTTGAAATAATCGATTCCGTTAATCATTTCAGCGCAAAGTAGATTTTTGTTTATGAGTAAGGAATGGAATATATATTCCATTCAATGTTTATCTCAAGAGGGTATTTCTTCTAAGAAAAAAAAAGAAAGAAAATTTAGGACAATCGAGTCTGCAGGACCAAATTTTAATAAATCTTTGAAAAGTGATATATTTTTTTCTTTCCCAACAGTTTAGGAAAGATTGATTTATTTAAAAATATAAAGATTATTTAAAAAGATAATCTTTTTGAAATAACCGATTTCGTTATTAACTTCAGTTTATTCCAGTTAATTACAAGTACATTATTTGTTTACGAGGAAGTAGGAGGAGGTCTATTACCTTTAATATTTATCTCAAGAGGGCTTTCCTTCTAAGAAAAAAAAAAGTTTTGACAATCCGGCCTGGAGGACCATGTTTTTGACACATCTTTGAAACATGACACATTTTATCTTTACCAGCCTTCAAAATGTTTTGTTAGGGTGAAAATTAATGGTTTACAACCCCTGGGAAATACTGAGAGAGGAAGAGCAACCCTTGTGAAGGCGGTGGAAGAGATGTCCCCCGGTCAGGTATCGGAGATAAGGCGGTTAAAGTAGGTACTAGGTATAGGATATGCCTGGGTACCCCCCACTCCGCCGGGTCATCGACCTCTTTTCAGCTCTCCCCCCAACTGTCCCTTTATCGGGGTATCTGGTCCTATTTACTAACAGAGTTAGTCGTCGTCGATTTTGGAAATCGCGCCCTGGAATTGTCATGAAGGGTTTCCCTGCCTCCCCTTCACCATAACACAACCTAAGAACTGAAGGTGTCTAATATGGTCCATAGATAAATAGATAATATGGTCCATGCAAAACACCACTTTCACTTGCTTCCAATGTAAAATTATTTATAAACTTATAAAGAAAGTTTGAGTTAAATAATATAGCAATAGAAGCTATGATCTACAAAAATTGAGACGTTGATTTCCAAAAGGTAAAATCTAAAGTTGATTTTTAAGTGTTTTGCCAACTTATTTTTCCAAATTATTGCACTTTTCCCACGACTTTTAAACAATATAATATAGATATAGTACTTTTCGGAAAGAATTAAAAGGGATATAGTACTTTTTGAAACAATATAACGCGAGATAAGTTGGTAACAGTCACTATAACCTTCCTGATACAGCATTACCGATAACTAACGTCTTTATATTGTTAATTACTAGATTATGTATATTTCCTAATTCTCTCTCTGAGAAATATCTTTATTTGTTGTTTAATTACATTGATTATCTATTATTCATAAAGAAAGTGAATATTTAAAGGACAATTTATCTATTTATGGCACTATAATAAGAAAGTATGTAATTATGAAGTTTGTTTTGAACTAGTATTTACTATTTGTGTGAATTTAACAAATGTATCTATACTATTAACTACGTGTAATCAATATTTAACCATAGATACAGATAAATAATAACTTTTGAGCTTTTATTTTATATAAAAAATCGACTACTAAGTTAGATCAGGCATGGATTCTCTTCACATATTTAGCAAGTTCGCCGAATGCTAATCCTAACTATTTGCTGTATCAAATACCATTATTCTATTAAAATGTGAGTTTCTGAAACATTTTTAACCAAATTTCTGTTGCTGCAAGAAGAAATACTATGAAAAAACTTCATTTAATTGACAACCTACAAGAACAAAAGCGACGCAACTAAGCTGTTTCAAATAGCCTAAAAACTGATTATTAGGTTAAAACAATTGATCAAAATAATAGCAGTGAATCAAGACGTGCTAAATGAACAAATAAAAATGCAAAAAAATTGAGAAAACAATAAATTAATGGTAATATATTACGGGCTTATTTGCTTCTGCCGTATAGTACGAAATATAGTACCTTTTGGAAGGAAATGAAAGGAAAGGTTGTACCTGTTTACATAGAATATAGTACGTTTTGGAAGGAAATGTTTTTAGTACATTTTGGAATTAAATAAAATGTGGATTTAGTACCTTTTGGAATGAAATGAAATTTTTAAATACTTTTTTAAAGGATTTTTATTTATTTTTAGATAAAATTTGATGAAGGATTTAGATAAAACTAAACCATTAGAATACAAATATGTCAAAATACCAACTTCGAAAAAAATGTCCTTTATCTTAGTATCTTTTGGAAATCAGCGCCTCAATTAAAAAGTTTATCTCACTGTCTGTTGACTTCGACAACTTTGCGAAACTTTTTTTTTTTTTAAATAATCTCTAGATTTACAACAGTGTATTTCTATATACAATAATGGTCATAAAAATTGCATCACTCAATAAAAAAAAATGTTTTCGAAATTGTTGACCACTGTTGATTAGTGTAACCCCTATTTTCCTTGAAAATTTTTCCACTTCAGGTAACCTCACAATGTTAATTGTTCCTGATAGAAAAATGCTTTAAATTCTATATAATTACAGATTTTATTCTGGTAATAGTTAAAATTACTGACCAAGAACTAGTAAACATTAATTGTTTCTTTTTTTTATGTCTCTATTTTAATAAGCATGTGGTATAAATAAGTAGAAAAAAACAGAAATATTCGATTAGATCAATTTCATTACCATAAAAAATTAAAGCATAAGTGATGCAATTCCTATCAAGATGACTGTGTATCTCCCTATAAAAAATGGCACCGCGATTCTTGTTTTTCGCGAACTCTTTCTTAATCACTGGACGGATTTTGATACGGTTTCACCATCATTTTGGGCATTCATTCATGAAGGTTTATTAGTAAAATACATTGCAATTTCGCTTTTCTTTAGGAGGGCAAAATAAATTGTTTATGACCATGTAATCAAATAATTATTCCTTAAAAATGAGCAGTAATATAGACATATAATATACCGCTGGAAAGCGCAAGATTTTAGAAAAATTAATATAAAACAAAAGAAATCGTAGAAGGTAGTATAAAGTAATGTAATCCTATGAGCTAAGGAACATATTTTATTGCTAAAGAGGGAGGTTATGAAAGTTTAATGTTGCCACCGTCGAACAGTATCGTACAAGTTATACTCTTTCATTCAATATGCTTTTTACTCAAGATTTTAGAAACAATATAACGTACCAAATATTACGTAATTCAAAAAAGTGTACTATTATATATTACATGTGTTTTAAAGACTTTATTTGCCCGTTCCAAGAAGGGAGAGGGAGAGGTCAACCATTTATTCTAATGACAATTTTCATTTCAAGAAAAAAAAAATTGAGCTTAACAAATATTTGTCCTGTTACCTCCGTTGGTTATCAAATCCTCTCAGATTTCATATATTTTAAAAAACAAAATTAAAGTTATGTATATGATATGTATGTATAATAAAGGTATTATATTAAAACAAATTAAATTTTTTTTTTTAAAATTTAAAATGGATGGTATTTATATAAAATTTAATATTGGTATTTAACCCCTATCAGTCTATTTAAATGGGAATAACGCCTACGCTATAAATATAATTTATGCAATTTCATTTTGTCATAATTCATATTATAATAATATAAAGAGTCATCACTTATTATTATCATATTATGAATTTATTATTATGACAGTGAAATTTGGCTAATTTTACTAAAACAACATATATATTCTTAATACTTATTATAATTTTTATATTTTATAACAAATAGTTATAACATTCACTAAAAAAAGTATAATAAAATAGGATACAATTATAAATTACATAATTATATAATTTAATCTGATGTATCAGCTGATAACAGCAGGCTTCAAAATACTCATGTTTTTTTTTTTTTTTTGTTATTTATATATTTATCTATATTCTCGTTTTATATACATATTTCTAAATTATGCTTTTAAACCAGTGACGCAGCTGAATGAGAGGCGCTGGGATCTTCTGGCATTGTGCCTCGACATCCACTAGTGGATCTCGAGGTTTGATTCAGTGATCCCAGGGGCAGTTTGTAAATAGGTATGAATGTGAACAAGATTGTTATTATTATTTTCTTTATAGTAGTTATTTAATTTTGTGTATATATATATATTTTTTTCTTTTATTTGTTTAGTCTTTATTAATTTTTTTTTTCTTTAATTTTATTTACAATGTACATATGGTATGAATGATTTATTATATCTCTAATACTCATTGCCCCAGAAGGTGGCAGATAGTATTATCTCTTAATAAAACAAAAAAAAAAAAAAAAAAAATTATGCTTTTATTAACTAACTTCTGTAACGAATTATTTTCCTTAATTTTATGTATTATTTATTTATTTTTTAAACAGACCTTGAACTTATATGTCTACCGTTGACTCAAGATTTAGTTTGCACCAAGCTTAAAAGTTATTTTAGTACTAAAAAAAAAAAAAAAGTATATGTTTCATATTCAATCACTATCTTTAGAACAATAAATCAAGGATGAATTTTCGATAGAAAATTATTTTTCTTGCGAAACCCTACAGACAAATACTGGACGTTTTACTTTAAAATATTTGTTGATAGTTTCTAAATGTATAACAGTAAGTGATAAAATAATGTAAAAGTGTTTAATATTATTTATTTTTAACAAATAATGGTTAGTAATTTTTAACTCTTAAATTAATTCACTGCCTTGCGAATATCGTTGATAACATGAATACAGTTGTCCGTTGAACCACAATTATCAATCAAGCAGATAAGAATATCTTTTTCTTCTCACAAACTAATCCTCAAAGAAATTTCACAGCCAACCTAATGTTTGTTTCAACGTTTTCATGCATTATTCAAACGAATATGAATATTCATAAAATTTTAAAAAATAAATAAATTATATCTGCCACCGATAGTGCAGATAACAATAGTAAACAAAAATTCATTGGCGCATTCAGCAAATGGTTAAATTAAATGTTTCATATTTAATGAATTATTCGACTTTTCCCCCTCCGTTTCGTAGTTTGTTAAATTTCCTTGGAATTTTTATTTTTTTAAAAATTATAAATAAAAAACTTATATGTGTGTGTGTGTTTTAATAAATAATGTGTTGTTCTAATTGGTATAAAGTATAAATTGTATCCTATGTATGTAATTTATAAAATAACTCATATATTCAGATGTTGATTCCATTACATCTTTTACGAAAATAATATTATAAATTTTTTTTATTCTGATCTTATAATTTTACTGAAATTTACTATATTTAATTCAATTTAAGTATTACGATATGTAATTTTATAAATATATTTATTTATTATTTTTATAATAAAAAAATATCCATATAATATTCTATACTAATAATAACATTATTAATGAATTAAAGTCGTACATTAATTAATTTACTCCATTCTTTTTCACAGCATAGGTTAAATATTCTCCAGCTGATTTTTCCAGTCGGACCCCCTGGAATAGAAGTCAATCGCTGGAGAAGCTCCCGTTGCTAGACCCCACAAAAACAAGTGGAGGTCGTCGCCCGCCTCTATTACACTTTATAAAATATTTATTTCCTTCAACATTCCATCTACCCGCTGATCATATCCAACGAACTTTCTGACATATGACCTGGCCAGAGTTATGGAACAGACAAAACACTGGGATATCAAATTCTACGTGCTGACATCACCAACATCAAAATTAAATGTTCCTGACAGCTGGTTGCAGCATAATTTCCAAAGCATGGTTTAGTTCAATACCGGTCATGAGTTAACGAACGATAAGGAATACTTAATACAGCTCCATACAGAAGAGAAGAAGCATATTTTTTTAGTCAAGATATCAATTTAAAAAAAATATAAAAAATGGGTACGTGAAAGTATAAATAATAAGAAAAACAATCGACTGACAGTATAAAAGGGATGTCAGATTTATTATAATTTTTTATTCAATAGAAATTTATCTATATCTAAAAATAATATAATGGGAGTAAAAAACAACAAAAAACCCTTTATAAACGTGGGTTCAGTACTTCATGATATTCGTACTGTTTACGACCGTTCAAGGAGGTGTATAGGACTAGATCACGCTCAGCCATTCCAATTGTTGGGTATCAACTTTATAGAGGCTGGGTGTGTCCCAGGAGGGTCTTCATTCCCTTAAATTTACGAGATGTATTTATTTTAATACAGTTGTAACTATAAATAAGTAAATTTATATACATAATAATTTAATTTTATACGAAGTTTATTTCAAGACCCAGACTTACCACACACACTTTCGTCATATTGCGAGACAAGAGTTATTTGGTAGACTAAGCGATCTTATGAGATACATCACCGTTGAAAAGTAGGAATTTTCTCACTCGCAATACTATCGTACGATTTATATTATTATAAGTAACCTATAATAAGTGATTGGGTAAGTGACAGTAAAAATAATGAGAATAACATTCGAATGAGCAGTATACAAATATATCAGATTTATCAAATTTGCCAATCCATTTTTTTTTTATTTCAACATTTTAAAAAAATATATAACATACTTTTACTTACCTATATATGAAATAAATAGCAATGGAAAGTATTGCAATCGTGAAATTTTCGAATTCCACGGAAATACATGTTTTAGGGTCCGCTGAGTCCAAATAACAAATTCCCACAAAAAAATCTGTGTGTCCGAATGTGGTAAGTCTTGCGCGAAAACGATAAGTTGAATAAAAACGAAATTTAATATATTAACAGCGCCTATGCTTTGCATGCTTAAAGCGTTACAACTTTAGCATCAAAATCGGCCAACCAGAAGTGCCACTTAATACCATGCATTTAGCACCCTATTACGATTGTCTCAAAAACCGCTGTAACGATTTTGATTAAACTCCCTATATCGATGTAAAATTAAACAGGCTTTAATATAGTGTGGGTTTCATTCTGATTGAAACAGTCTGGCATGGCTTAAATGCCGATACTTTTAATTTTCTTCCTCTTAAGTATCTTCAATTTTGTAGATTCGAAAAAATTAACTATACCATCTTGTTAATTTTGATAAAAATTAAATAAATATATTAGTTGAATGAATTCGACACACAACTAACGGAGAAAAGAGCAAACTGAATTTTTTTTTAAAGATAAGAACCTTAATATATATGTATAATATACCGTTGGAAAGAGAAATGTTTTAAGAAAAAATAATATGTTATACACAAAGTTGTAAAAGGTAATGTAAACTAGAGAATAAGGCATAAACTTATTACTGATTATTATACGTAACAATTTAATATAGTTAATTTAACCTAAACCATATGTTTCCAACGAAACAAAATACATCTTTTATTTAAATTAATGTTAAAACTTTTTTTAAAGTTTATTTACAAGTTCCTATTTTTTTTTAATAGCCGAGGTAAGTGAAAGTCGGGTGTAGCCCGCACCAGATTTTTTCAAAGATTAGAATCGATATCGTTGAATAGTGTATTCAGTAACTAAGGAGAACAATGACGCGGTATGTTACATTTACCGTAGTGAGTAAAATTACTTAACCGCAAATCCTTTGTCGGTTGATGTAAAGAGGAACAAACAGAAGAGAGTTTGAGTGAGAGTTTGATGGAGCCGTGAGCAACCCCTTGAGCCAGTGGCATAAATAACCCCCCACCAGCCTCCATCCTCCCCCTATTGTAAGGCACCCTCCCCAACCGAAACTTCTAGGGGGTCCTTCTAGTCTTCATCCTTTTTACCGGCCCGTTCTCAAAATTCGGTAATGTCTGTTCGCTACCAATAGGTTTCATAAAGGATATCATAGGAATTTCAATTGAAATGAACTTTTGGGGATTGATAAATCGAATTCGACCGAATAGGTTGGCAATCAACTTTCAGAAAAAAACGAAATACTTTACGGTTCTTCTGCTGCCCTAAAGTAATTCTGCAACCAATGAAGGGTCTTGGGCTCAAAGCAGACAAGGATTCATACTGTTTATTGACTAAACGGTTGTGCATGGAGGTGATTGGGCCGAGACTACGCTCAGCAGCCACCTGGTTTGACTCTCAAGTTTCGGGTAGCGACATCGTAGAGGCTCCTGGCTGAGCCTACCCTAAGATTGCATAAAAGAATAAAATAATTATCCAACATTATCAGGGTTTGGCATGACAAGAAGATCAGTAGTCCAGTCAGTAGTCTCTATCAGTAGTCTCTATACTTAGGACCACACCGCTCCACACCCATTAATTTCATTTCAGATAGGAGTAATGATAATAGAATTAGATTTGATTTAGGTTTCAATAACCCATTTCGTGACCATTGGAATCTTTTAAACGAAAAAGGAGTGCGTTTAAATAAGATAAAATAAAAAAAATAATTGAATCAAATACGATTACTAAATCATAAATACGATTCATGAACAGCAATGCTATGTTTAAAGTAGTCTGAAAGAGGGAAGAATGCTCTGAACTCCGAAATGAGTAATGGGCGAGTTAGTTTCGTCGAAAAAATGGTTACCAGGCCCTAAGGGAGCAGGGCAATACCTGAGCTTTCGGGCGAAACACAAGCCAAGGACGTTCAAGGAGAAAAATCTGCACCTGCACAGGCAGCCACTGATTCACAAGAGAGAAGGCATCTGGCGTCAGATGGTTCAGCTCTGAGCAGCTGACAGATAAGGCACTAGCACTAGCAAGGCATATATCATATCCCAGCGATCCTGTCTTTCACGGAATCGTGTGTCCACAAAGGGTTTACCTAGTAAGGAATCTCGACGATGCTGAGTGTTCGGGGTCCATGGATTTTAATCAGGAAAAGGTGCAGAATACTTTAATTTTCATGGTCGTATACATCACAAACCATGTATTTTAGCTTTATCAAAACTTCACTAATTAGTTCGCGGATAAACGTCTCTGACGAAGAGTCTTTTTGTGTACCGTTGTTCAATTTAAGGGTATCCATTAAAAGGTTTTCTTTTTCATCAAAATAATTGTCGATTTTAACCAATATCACATCCTAAGAAAAAAATTCAAGTAAATCATCTTCATTAATTCTGAGGCCATGATTAAACATTTCATATCCTTAATCACCCGTAGTTGTGAAAAGTATCATATTTGAGTTTTTTTCAACTAGTTAGTTGCTGAAATGTAATAATAAAATGTTTGTTTCCGTAGTCTCCAATTGGCTTTAGGATTACTAAGGGGCTTAGATGGTGTGATTGTTTATTTTCAAAATAATGAAAAGTGCTATAATTAAGCCGATGTAAGATAGATAAATGTTATTTAGCATCCATAGATATATTAATTGACTAAACAAATTATAACATTTGATGCTGCTCCAATTATACCATGGTCTTTATTGCTAAACCTAATACGATATATATTGTTTAATACTCAATAGTAGCACAATGATAAACGTGACATAACACGTAAAGAACAAAACTCTAAACGAGTACTCCAGCAAATTCATAGGAAGAAACGTCAACGTCTCTGATCCCAGAGAATATTAGGAGAAGGAAAAGATACTGAATAAGGTTTCCAACTACATGAAACATGTTCAAATCATAAATTCAAAACAGGAAAGGAATGTCAAAGAGTGAAGTGCTCATGCCTAATGTGTCTGTATCTAAAGTAGACTTGATCAATCTCATCTATGTCAGCATCTGCTTTACGTTCAAGTAAATTTATGCCTGATACAGATCAACTCAGTGCAGAGCAATTTGCAACATCCAAGAATTCTAAGGCAAGTGTATGCATAGAAAACAAGACGTTTAAAAAATAATCTGCAATCAAATGTCGTTCTAGAAATAGATCATAAGGAAATATGACTCATTTTCCCTAGGAAATTTGAACTCTTAGAGTTCATTACAACGACAAGACAATCATAGTGTTTATCTCGTGCTTTTGGACGATATTAACAATATATAATAAGAATTATCATGACTAAAAACTCCTATAACATCCTCTCTTTTGACGTTTTAAATGAAATTCCGTCCAGCGTTTTCCGGGTGTTATTTTTAAATGTGGATACTTTCCGGTCTAGCCTATCTAAATACATTTAAAAAGGGCTCTGAATGGCAAAACAACTAATTAGGGAACTAAACTTATGTATTCTTACAGCTTTTTGGATGATAACATTTTTTTCCAAAATACAGTTCCCTAGATTTATGAAAGAAAATTACTATTCACTCATTTTTGTGGCCATCGAAGAATTTTTGAGATTTTTCTCAGCTTCATAGCTGAAATTATTATCAGAGGTTCTCCTTACCGTCTTGATGTGCAATAAGGCTGGGTTTAGGAAAATTTGTTCCCTAAGTCGTTAAAAAATATATTTATTTCTGTAATATTTTAAAAATATTTTGTTTTTTAAACAACTCAAAAACTGGACTTCTACTGAAACATTATAAGTACTCATTTGAAAGATAATCAATCCTCTAACCCCATTAAATCAAATTAATCTTAATCTGACTAGTCTTACCTAAATAATAAATTAATAACAAATATATTTAAGCTCCTGGGTTCAGTATTCATGTTTCGAGTGCAGATTACCATGGAAATGCATTCAGTGGTAATTGTTTTGTTTTTTTAAGGTAAGTGGGAAGAAAAGGTCAATATAAAGAAAATAATATAGCTTGTTTCTGAACCCTAAATACATCTAGTTTTTCTTAGGAGGAAAGCTTCACCCACGAATAGGAAAATACATATTTATGATGCAAACCAGTGGTGACGATGTAAGATTTTCATAGCATGAAAGCAAAAAACGTAAAGAGTAATTAAGGGTATGCCTACTTTTACTCGGCTATACCATATTTTTGTAAGCTATTTATATATGTATTTATCATCTGCAATCATACATTTAAAGTAATAAACAGAATCAGTAAAACAGCTATTGCAAAACAAAATATTTGGATCACAGTTCAGATTTGATTCCTTGAGGAGGTAGGCTCTTATCGTTTTCATTATTCAATAAAATTATTCATTATTCCTCAAATGCATAAAGTAATCAATTATTTCAAATATTAAAAGTCACCTAAAGCAGCTTGTTATAACAAACAGGTGGCTGAGAATGTTTGTAACACCTGAAATGAAGTGCTATAGTAAGCGTGGCAGTTGATAACTAAGTTTATTTATAAATATTATAAACTGCCTTTTACAAATAATGACTTAATTATTTATGTATGCATAATTAAATATGCATATAATTATGCATATTTAAATATCTCAAAACATTTTTCTTTGTTACATAACTTTAAAAAAAAAAAAAAAAATCAAAGAAAAATGTTTTTACTGAAGAATTTGTAGAAAAAAAAAAAAAGTATATGTATATATATATATATATAAAATGTTTATCCAGTGTTGAGTAGTACGACACAGAAGAATAATCGACTACACCTTACAAAAGATATCTCTAAGAATTATCATTTAAGTTTTTAAATCATATAATAAATCAGCCAGATAATATTATGATAATGGAATATTTTATTTTAAACTTCTAATAATCATGATTTTATATCTATTTGCTCAGTATAATTTTCCTATAAACATTAAAAGACAATTTCTTTTGGGTAAAATAAATTGCTTCGTAGATTAAAACTAAATATACAGAAAATCTTTTAGTATAAAACTTAATGAATCAATTTATTACTATGTAAGGTGATTATTGTGTGGTTGTTTTTTCCTTTATATTATTATTTTATTTATTTATTTTTTTTTAAAATTAATTAAATCTTCATAATGTCGACGTTTTGATGTATTTCTTATCACTGTCACAGTAAAAATAAGCTAGTAAGTATTAGTAAGCCCTTTTTTTTAATTGCTAAAATTTTACAGAAACACACGTTTGAAGGTCCTATGAATCAAAAATACTAAGTCGTGCAAAAAAGTTGACTGTGTTGTCAGACAAGCTCAAAAACTGAAAAAAAAAAAAAAAAACAGGTATGTAAATGGCAAAGATGTAATTTGTCTAATACCGGAATCGGCGTACCAGAAATGCCACTTTACACCATTATTTTGTACCATTAAAAGATTTTCTCAAAAACAGTTCAAACGATTTTGACTAAACTCTCTCTGTTTACGCAACATATAATAGCAATTAATACCATGTAGGTATCCTCAATAAAATAATCTGACAGGGTTTTAATGCCGATGTTTTAAAATGCTTTCGTGTGTGTAAAGTCCTTTAATTTTGGTGATTTTAAATTTGGTAATTAAATCATTTCGTTGTTAGTATTAATAAGATATGGGTAAATATGAGAGAGTCAGATTATCAACTGATGGAAAAACAGTATATAGAAATATTTTTTATTTCATGAGAAATATTGTCCAGCTTAATTTTATTTAATCCACAAATAAAAATAGCAATTAATGTAGATGAATAGTATACCGTTGGAAAGCTGGATTTCCATAATTTGAGAAAAAAATTATCTAACATGCAAAGTTGTAGAAGGTAATGCTCAGTGACAAAGAGTTAATTTATCGATGTAGACAATAATTTATATTGTTATATTATTTATATATTAATAAAATAAATGTTTCATTTTTCATTCTAAACTTTAATGTTCTAAAATTGGTTTTAAAAACAGAGATAAATAAAAGTATTGAGGTTTTTATTTTTATTTTATTATTTTTTTTTTTTTTACTAGATTGTTTTTATTCAGTTGTTTTTCATATAATTGAGTAACATATTGACTCCGGACGAACAAGAGTAGCTCTTAGGTTGCTAGAAACGGAACAGCAAAAGAAATCGAAGGCGTCTTAGCAGTCTAAATGGAATAAATCAGTGCCCCTCTTATCTGATTAAACCCTGTATAGAATCTTCAGGGTAAAATATTTAACTAAAAACTACTGCGCTGAACGAAATGCTGGACTAGTCTTTTCATTTATAAACGAAAGCACAGTTAGTATCACCTTCACTAATGATTAACAATCATATACTTCGGGGTGCTCGCGTTTCACAAATTTCGCCTATCCGTTAGGAGACACTCCCTTCACAAGTATAACAATATATGCAAGTGAAGCACAGATGAGGCCAAAACAAAAATACACACTTTCTTTGGAGCCACAGTTTGTTGATTTTATTTTTTTCTTGCACATTCCGTTAGCAATAATTTGGGTATTTAACAAGAGCACGCACTAAACTAGGAGTATATATATATATATATATATATATATATATATTATATATATATATATAAACACACATATATGGTAAGGCTTTTATTAAAGGAACGGATGCAAGAGGAGAGAAAGAAGAGTGATTATTAAGGCAGGACACCAGCTGACAGAAGCAGCTGCTGGTTCTAAAACTCGTACTTGTCTCGAGCCCTCTTTAAGAACTTTCATACTGATTCTTCCTGTGTTCAAAACATTTTGTGTTTAGGTATTTAATTGTTAATTAAACAAATAAAAAGGAAAAAGAACCTCAAAAAGATAAAATGAAAAACCAGATATAACAGTAGCAAACTGAGAAAATTTACATAATTTTCATATTTACATTTTTTGAGGAAATAAAAAGAATGATTCTATGTAAAACTTAAAAACTAATTTTTTTTTTTTTTTTTAAATCTAAATCTTATATTTGATTTTTGAAATTTAATCGTTCTACTGTTATTTTTATAATTTAATAATTATTTTGAGGAATATGGTCGACTGTTGAAATGATAGTCTAGTTTGACTCATGATTATTTCTATTATTATTTTCAAAATTAATTTTATAATCATGATTCTGTTTTAATATGATTTTACTTTACCTAGGCATTTCTGTGAATCGTCTTTATAAGACAGACTTTAATATCACTGAATCAAATTGTTTACATATTTATGAAAGTAAAAAGTCCGGTAAGCTCGCCAAACAACTTCTATTGAGTTCACTAATTAAAATATTTGATCATGTTCAGAAAAAAATACAGTGAGTTTATGTTAGATTAAGTTTTAAAACATTTGAAATTTTCTTCTAGAAAAATCCCTTTGAGTTAGTGAGGTTTAAGCCACTTTAAATGACCTACGAATCAAAGGTGCTGTGGAGAAAAATAATTTGACATTGAAGCACTAATACTCAACTTTCACTGACCTCACTAGATAAAACAAATTTAAATTAATCTGAAAATTGTTTCTCATTTTTACCTTTATTAATTTCTTGAATAGTTTATATGATGTTTATATTTATATAATAGTTTATATTACGACTAACAATGACATGTGTTTAATTATTTCAATCAAACCAAATCAAGAGTATTTTAGAGAAAAAAATATATTCAAAGTTTGCATTGAAGCTATAATAAACTACTTTAACTGAACTTACAGGTTTAAATATGTTTATAAAGAAAAATCACTTATTCATTTCTTTATTATTTTTTTAGTTTACATTTACAATTTTTTTAAAATTTCTACTAACAATAGTTATTAGGTCACTTAATTTATTTTGTATAATTTTATTTGCTGTAGCTAGCGCAACCTTTATTTATTTTTTTTTATTATCCTATTTATTTTATTATCATAATTAATCTCTTTATATCGATTTATCTTTGAAGATTAGGCGAGAATGGAATCTTAGAGCCTAATGCTTGTTCCTGGTAATTGGGCAGATTGTATTATATTACTAGTATAAGAGAATTATTGAATGAAACCAAATCAAGAGTATTTAAATTAAAAAAAGTAAAAAAATTTAGCATTGCAGCCCTTTAATTAACATAATTTAGATGACAATAAAACCTCACTGATAACAAACACTATTTAATTTTTTTTTTTTCAAAATCGTAGAATTTTTCGAGTAAAATTTTAAATAAAGGCAAAATTAAGTTTAAAAATGTAATTGCTAATATAAACTACACAGACGACGAGATTTAAAGTTCCAAATATGTTGGTATTTTCTAGTAGCAAATATAGGTGCTCTAAGGGACAGTACAATGAGTGGGACGTAGCCAAAAATATACCTGAGGAACCCTGAAGGTTAACAAGTCCAGTAAAATGGGGGACGTACTTTCCTCTAATGTACGTGACATACCGGCAGTTAAATAGTCTTTCAATAGGAACCGTTCCGCTTTGTAGGGTTATGGAACTGATACATTATCTCCGAATCTTAAAACATGACAGTTAAAACCAACGTATCTAAGATAAAAATAAGTGGTACTGTAGATTGTAATATGAAGATAAGATAATAGTTATAAACAAAAGCGAAAGACAGAATTTGAATTATTTGAGGGAATGAGCAACAGCTTCTGGAAGAGATGCGAATCCAATATGGTGCCAGTAAGCACACATTGCTCTTGTTTCCTTCTTTTTTAACTCATGTATTTGATTGATTATTTTTAATTAATCCATGCTTTTAAAAAGGAACATTACATTAATAACATTAACGGTAAAGTAAAAACGAAAAGAAATAATAGGCAAACGTAAAGCTTTGCACATTCGGAGAATCTCGCAATTTCCAGTTTGAGAATATAACGTTAAGGAATTATTAGACTATTTCACGATGTTCCAATTGTAAATATATCCCTATCACTGTCAACTAATAATTTTTGCCTGAGTAAAAATTGAGCTACATAAGTAAACTATACGCTGTTGTTGGCATTTAACATTTAAAGACCTATGTGAAACAAACAAACCAATTTATTCAATTACCTGTGACTCCTGGTGGTATCGTTGATTGCATTCCAACATACAGGATCTTTTTGCACAGAGTAACAATCAATACCCGTGAGAGCCACTTTGTTTTCCGAATTGAAACGGACACTGAAAGATACCTCGATGAATAGGAAACTCGCAAGTTCTTGTTCGAAAACTCTTTCCGCGAGCACCAGGCTAGAAACGGACAAGTGAGCGTTTAGAAACATACACACTCACTAATACACAATCACTCGAACACACACACACACCCGAAGCAGCAGAGGGTTGTAACCGGCCAACCTCTGGAACCTAACTGTCAGTCAGTGGTTGGGCGCTAGGGTCAGGGTATGAGGGGGGAGGGGGGAGGAGGGACGCAGGGTCCTGGTATATTTACCCAGTAACAGGTCAGGTGTTGCTTCTTATGTAACATACCGGCACTGGACGTCCAAGGGTTCATCTGCTGTTGATAGAAACAGGATGCCCAACGGAATCGAAGGCGGCATAGCAGTCTAAATGGATATCGATCGATCACTTGATTAAATGTTGCGAATAAAAACTGAGAGCTGAACATAAAAATTTTACTATTTAAAATATATATGATTGATCTCAATGCGATTAAAAGTGTATTCCCATTGGATATTGCCCGTAAAATTAATTTTACACTGACTAATAATAAAATACTTTAAGCCTTCGTGGATTCAGGACTTAATAGCCTGCTGCAATAGAATGAAAATCACGTATTCTGGTTTCGCAATGAAACATAATTGCAGATTACTTACTATTTATTAACTATAGTCTATTATCTACTATCAGTAATTGAGACTTTGATTTTCAAAGACATTTTTTATGAAATTGATATTTTGACAAGATTGCGTTATAATAACTTTATTTTATCGAAATCCTATTCCATCTAAAGAACACAGAAGTCCTTTTAAAAGGCAATTGAAAATTTCAGTTCTTTTCAAAAAGCATCAAGTTCACTTTTAATTCCATTCCAAATCATACAAAAACATTTCTTTTCATAACGTAAAAATAAATTAATTAATATTGTAAAAAATAATAAGAGTTTGCATATTTTTTTAAATGCACTTCAATGGGGTTGTAATATATGTTTGTAGAATTTTCACTTGTGATTGCAATAATAACTAAATCAATTATACATGATCCATTTCGATCTATTACATGCTTGTCATCTTTCAGGTCATTTTTTGATTCTGTCCTCATTTGCTCATCATCAACCGTTGTGCTTTGCGTCTACCAAGTCAAAATTTCCGGTTCTGAACTGACCGAACCACTTACGGGCGGTGCTTTCTCTTAAGGCGTCATCGCCATACACGCTGCAAATTTTGTTAGTCGTCTGTGCAGTGGATTTTCCTTTTCGGAAATATACATCATTAATTTCATCTTCTTCACTCATTTTCCCCCACTTTGACTATGGTTGTGTGGCATATGGTGGCCTCTCGAAGGTGCTCGAGGAGAGATTGAGAAGGATTATGAATTGCTTTTTAAGATTTGTGTTCGGTACCTCGAGACGGTCGCACGTATCCCACATCTACGACGAGTTAAAGTGGTTAACCCCAAACTTTCGAAGACAATATTTCCTTGGATCATTCCTTTATCAAATCATGAACTCCCACCATCCTTTTTATGTCTACAGCCTTTTGGTGTTTAAATCCTCAACCCATCACCAGGAAACAAGATCCCGTCTGTCCGACCTCCACACTCCTTTCCATAGAACCAAAAAATATGACTGCTCCTTTTTAGCCCGGTCCTCTTCCTTATGGAATACTCTCCCTTCAAACATCCATCATGCTCCTTCCCTCTCATCGTTTAAATCCCTCCTCTTTCAATACTTCCTTTCTCTTCAATCAGATGTAAGCTAATTTTTATCATGCCAACTTATGTAAGGTGAATTTTACTTTAATGAGATGTAAAAGTTATATTTTATGTTTATTCTTATTTATTTATTTCTACAATTTGTAAATAGAGATGACACTATGACCCTTTATTTTATTATTATTTTATTTTATTTTTTCATTCTTGTGTTATCTAATTGTATTTATATATTGTTTTTGGCCAGTTATAATTTATTATTTAGTTCATAATTGTTATTCTTAAGGGACATTGTCCCAGAATAAAGTTTTGTTTTTTATTCTATCTATTCTATTCTATAAATTGACGAAAATGAAATTTTTTTTTCTTCCAGAGCAAGCAAAATACCACTTAAAGATAAGGAATCTCGGTTGAAGCTGATGCTTATTAATTAACACCTTAACTAATTGATTTTTAGAATATGTAAACATTATTAACCAAGTAAACATGGTTTTATAAACACGGAGAGGATTAAACTGAAATATTGAAAAAGGCTATGAACTTCTTTTACAACCCAATACTTAACGATTTAATCGTACATAGATCTTAGGGCATGTGCCCATCAGAAAGTCACGTAAGAGTCTACAGCATACTTCAACTACTTTTGAAGGTTTTTTTTTTTTAATTTTAAATCATGATGACGATAGTTTTTTTAATCGTGATTGATAATGAAGGATAGGACAAAACATACAGTGGCTTTCATTTAAAATTATACAAACCAGGCCTTTAAAATTCTATAAAAATAAACACATAAAAAATAACCTGGAATATATATCACATTTATTAGTTAATTAATTTAATTAAACCGAATCAAAGGTGCTGTGGAGAAAAACAATTTGACATTGAAGCACTAATACTCAACTTTCACTGACCTCACTAGATAAACAAATTTGAATTAACCTGAAAATTGTTTCTCATTTTTACCTTTATTAATTTCTTGAATAGTTTATATGATGTTTATATTTATATAATAGTTTATATTACTACTAACAATGACATGTGTTTAATTATTTCAATCAAACCAAATCAAGAGTATTTTAGAGAAAAAAATATATTCAAAGTTTGCATTGAAGCTATAATAAACTACTTTAACTGAACTAACAGGTTTAAATAAGTTTATAGAGAAAAAATCATTTATTCATTTCTTTATTATTTTTTTAGTTTACATTTACAATTTTTTTCAAAATTACTACTAACAATAGTTATTAGGTCAGTTAATTTATTTTGTATAATTTTATTTGCTTAAGCTAGTGCAACCTTTATTTATGTTTTTTTTTAGCCTATTTATTTTAAATTATGCATTCAAAATGATGCAAACCATGCCTTTAAAATTCTATTTACTTGATGTATTTACTAATACAGTTGTAAATCTCAATAAATGGAAAAAAAATTCTATTGCAATCAATTTCCAGTCTATTAGCATGTGTACAGTAGGTATTGTTTCATCGTTATGCATTAAGGATTTATTCGTACAAAGACATTTTTAACTTTCTTTATTTCAATTAGATACCTTAATTAATTCCATATACAAATAAAACACTCAAAAATATAAATAATTTTACATCTTATTTGTCTATATCAACTTTGAGGACAACAAATTGATTAGCAGAACGACGCTGAAAAGTTAAACAGTGTGTTATTAAGATAAGAAAAAAAAAAAAAAAAAAAAACTGTACCACTACAACCCATGAAGGGTCTTGGGCTCAGTACATTCGTACAGAGATTCGTACTGTTTCTAGCCAAACGGCAGTGCAATGAGGTGATTAGGCCTTAATCACGCTCAGCCGCCAGGTTTTTCCCCAATTAATTTGGGTACCCACTTTATAGAGGCTGGGTCTACCCCAGGAGGGTCTCCATACCCTAGGTTCGCCCCCCCGACTGAATTAACAGAATAAATAATATTTCTGCCACAGCCGGGATTCGAACCCAGGACCCGGAGCACAGCAGACTAGTGCTCTATCCACTAGACCACGCCGCTCCCTAGATAAGAATAATCAAAATTATAAAAGTGATGCACAAATATTCAACAATAAACATTTTCCTAAGTTACAGCACCTGAGCCATTTTCACAGGCTGTTGTACCTAAAATGTTCACATTTTTTCTACACAACGGAGGTAAATAAAAGTCGTATGAGCATCAGATGATTTCTAAAATTTTCGACTTAGCACACAGAAATATATTTAAAAAATTGATTTAGATCATATCCAATTGCTTGATTACATTGTTAGTTTTATTTTTATATCTCATTATTTTTATGTTTTTACTTTCACTTACCTGCATATGAAATATGTAGTAAGGAAAAAAAATGTTTACTACTTATAATTATCATTATAAATACCATTTACTCTCATAAAATTGTTTGGATCCTGGGTATTTCTTGCCCTGATGATGGCTCACAACCATTAGGCCGAAACGGTAATACTTTTAACGTTTCGGCCTAATTGCCTTTTTTTTTAATAGACTGACTTAGGATAATTCTTCATATTATTATATCAACAGTCGACCATAAAGCTATAAGAAAACAAAAAAGCAAGAATTGAACCGAGTTTGAGTTATTTTGACTGTTTGCGAGTTTATTTTAACTTTTCTGTTTACAACAATATTGAGACGTTGTCGAGGATGGTATTATTGAGCATTCGATATCCCAATTAGACGATTTAAACGCTAATTAAGAAGGGACAGAGCAAACTATGTTATTACTGGTAACACACGAGGGAGTGAGAAATGCAGTTGGCGATCGCTGCATTAACGTACAATCAATATTTGCAATGGAGGGGGGTGTCTTAGAACACGCATAGTCGGCTTTTGTGGCATTGTCGGGGGGCCACCCCTGCCAATAGACCACTGGGTCAGTTCCCTCATTTCCATCAGTTTATAACTATTCAAAAGTTTAGATTTTTGGAGAAAAATAATCCGGGTGGCGGAAGAAAAAAAAAGTATTAAATACTTAGCATTTAAAAAAAAAATGTAGATCATGATAAGGACTGAAAAACCTTTTAAGCATTAAAAAAAAAAAATGTTAGCCCTGATAAAGACCTACAATTTGGGTCAAAACGTTAGCCAAAATAATAAATAGAAGAATAAGAAGAAAATAAATTTTATTCTGGGACATTAAGTTTCCTAAGAATAACAGTGGTGAGTCTGGCACAAAAAAAAAAAAAATAAAATAAATAAATAAAAAATAAAATAATTATAACTATATGACTTTATTATAAAACAAAATGTGCATACATAGAGTAACTATTATTATACTGCTTGCTAATATAATAAAATTATAGATTAAAAAAATCTAGTTTGTATAACAAACTGCTTTCACTTATCTCGGCTGTTAAATATTAACTTTTAAATAAAACTGGAGTTGAAATAAGTTTAATGAATTACATTCAGTTTCGTATGTTTTAGATTAAATACTATAACAGCATAAATTTGTTATGAACAACAATCATCAGTGTTTTGTCACATTCCGCACTTGACATTACTTTCCACTACTTTGTTTTTCGAACCTACAAAATTAATAGTACTTAAAAAAAAAAAATAAATATCGGCATTCAGGCCCTGTCATACTATTTCAATCAAAAAAGCAACATATATCATATTAAAGCACATTAAATTTTTCATCGACAAAGCGAGTTTAATTAAAGTCAGTTGGAACCGTTTCAGGTAAAATCGTAGAAAGGTGCAAAATGCATGGTATAAAGTGGCGTTTCTGGTTGGCGATTTAGGGTAACATCTCGATCGAATAGTTGTCCTAAATATGAAATTTCAGTTTCTCACGAATTATATCACACACACACACAGACCTTTTCGTGCGACTTGGTTATTTGGACTGAAATTGGAAAATTTTCATTATCGCAATACGGTATATAATTTTTCATTTATCTATATATGAAATATATAGTAAGGGAAAATTTATTTATCGTTTTACCAACGTTTCGACCCACGTTGGGGTCATCATCAGGCCTCCGTTCAATAACATAGCAAGGACAAGATTGCGATAACAATTAATAAAATAAATTAAAAAAAATAATAATAAAAGGCTAAGTTAAAATAAGAAAAATTATCGTCAAAATATCAATGCAACTATCAATTTTAGAGAGAAGGCATATTAATTTATCAATCTTATTTAAAATCTGTGTTACAATATTAGTAGAATACAATTACAATCTCTTACTAGAATTCCTACCCAGGCATATTGAAAAGAAGCTGTTGTTTTGGTCGAATAAAACCATTAGATCTCCTTAAGGAGAACTTCATAAAAGCAGAATTTTCAATCCTTCAATTAGTTTCCTGCCTTCACAGTAACCATTCACAATGCGCCAAAGCAGGGAGTTCCTGGCACGAGCCTATGTTAATGCATTTAGAATCACGAGTTTATTGATGTGGTTGAGTTTGCAAGAGAACATACATATAGGACATGCAGCATAGAGAAGGTTCTAAATCAAGTCCTTAAAGCTACGTGGCAATCTTCTGGAGGCGGAAGACTTGCTGCAGCACGAACTGCCCGTTGGTTTTTACTACTCGTAGGTAGTTGGCTAATTCACGGAATCCTCGATAGGTCAGGGTTCTTCTCGTATAGGGTTCTCTCGCGAACCGCTGCCTCATCCTCTTCGCCAATCCGCAAGCAGAGGGACACCTCTACACTTGAATATCCGTAGATCTAAGGTCTAGATGGACACAATGAGTCAGCCGGAAACGATCTCCATGGGTAAATATTGGGTGGTAACACTTGGAATGTTAGGATTTTTTAAATCTTAATCTTTATAGAGGATTAAAGGATTGTCTGTTAATTTCTAGCGAAATAGTTACCATTTGTAATAAGTACTCTATTGCAAGTTTCCCCTCAAGTAGGGAAGGAGATTTCAAGGTAATTTTAATCGTGTTCATATTAAGACATGATTTCTGAACCTTTTTTTTATTTTTATAAGTACGAATTTGATCATTCCGTTTACGAAATCTTCTTCATGAGATACGACGTTACAAAATCTGCTCCAGGGACAGCCTCAAACATCAATAAAGGAAGGAGATCTTAAGAAAGCTGTGGAAGAAGACCCTCATGTAATAGACAAAAACTTTTGGCTTATGTGAAGTCATATGACAGTTTCCGTGCATCTAAAATTGATCTCGATTCTTGGTTCCACACGACCAAACGAGCTCAACGAACATCAGCATTTAAAACGTCAAGAGACGTGTGTTTATCAAGTATGAAATCCTATCCGTCCCTCTTACCCTCCTCCCCATATATATCTTCAGATATATATAGCCATAGATCTTCAGAGGAGACGTAAAAAGATTGTCCCGATTCAAGCATTCTATATTCAAAATTTTAAATACGAATATATTGGTATTTGTATTGGGGTCACCAGTGGTGTAATGGCTAGCGTAACAGCTATCTAATAAAAAAAAAAAATACAAATGCTTAAATCATCCTTTTGACTTGAAAAGGCTCATCAACACGACTATCATAACACAAATCTGTACTTACGGAGTTAAGCTTTGGGCCTCTACGTAACCATAGAACTCTTTCCTTATCCAATCCATACCATCAAACTCGTCCGTAAAGACCTTAATGTTTCATGTTGTTGATTTATCCGAACCAGGTACTATTCCTTTAATGACAACATCTATTCCCACTCTTACCCCCTAGTTTCTATCCTTGCTTCTCCCTCTTCAATTCCTGATAATCATCTGAGACGTCTGGGAAAAGAAGATGGCCCCGAGAGCTATCAAGCCATTGTTTACTATATTCTCAAATTTACTGGATGTATTTATATAAATAAAATTGTAATTTCAATAAATATATGTTTTTAAATGTTCGATCACCATTAACTTTGTAAATAAAATCGCGATGCATATATAAAAAATATTTGTGCCAGTCACTATGCTTACTTTAAAATTGCATTAATTGAAACATTTTTTTTTTCAAATCAATAGACGTTATATTCTACAATAATTACTCAAGTGTATACGCTAAGGATACTTTAGATAAAAACCCGTGGCTGAGTGGCTAGCGCGCTAGTCTCTCATGCTGAAGGTTGTGAGTTCAAATACCAGTCCCGGCGGGACTTTTAAAACGAAGTAATTAAATGGGGATCCACTCTCAGCCTCTCCTCCGGGAATGTGAGACCCGTCAGCCAAATGGTGACCACTCACAAAATTAGGAGTAGGGAGTAAAGACCCAACACTACAAACTGCATCGAGAAACGTGTGTGTAATCTCCCAGGGGCCTACACGGCCTGTCGCGCCACTGGAAGAAGAAGATACGCTAAGGACACACTGGGAATCGATAACGTTAGATGCAGTTTTTCTTAAATGTTTGGTTTATCAACGTTATATTATACATCTATCTATCCCGGATTTCAACCAGCTAAGGAAGGAAGGAAGGATGATTTTTTATTCTATTCTTGGGGCAGAGCATGGCCCTAAAAGTAGGTACCCAAAAATTACGACCAAATCACATTGCTCAGCCGCTGGCTTAGAAACATTACGATTCTTACAATGTATTGAATCCATCAACATTTTTCAGACACGAACTTATACCTCAATATTACTACTTTTATAAGTGCAAATGTGATTTCAGCATACAAAAAAATACCAAATACATTAATATTTCATATTTATCTTCCTTTTATAACTAAAAACCATTAGAGACAGTTAATTATTTCAAATAAAATAAGAAAAAGGTACTTTAGAGGGAGAAATTGTTTAAAGTAGGCTGTTATATGCCTTTAAATGCTATTAAAATGTTTCAATAAAAATAATAACTGACTGACATTAAATAACAATCTCCAAAAGCAATCTATCACTAGATCTTAAAACCAAAGTTCTGACCACATGTGTATATCCCACGGTTCTCTACGGGGCTCAAACCTGGGCACTTACAAGAAAACTCGACCGGAGGCTGAATACCATGCAAATGCAGCTTCTAAGAAGTTTAATGTTTATTCAGAAAAGGGAGAGAATAAAAAACGAAAATATTCTTCAGAAAGTGAACATTAAAAGTCTAAGGGTTGAGGCACATCGATTAAAATGGAGCTGGGCTGGGCACTTGGCCAGGCTGAAAGACGAAAGATGGACCAGAGATTGCACGGAGTGGATCCCGAGAGAGGACAGCAGGCAGAGGGGGCGACCACATCGCAGGTGGAGGGACGAATTGACGCAGACTGTTGGCGAAAACTGGTGGCTGGTTGCGAGGGACAAATCCTGGTGGACAAACGTTTTAAAAAATATTTAATTTGTGTTTGATTTTGGTGTATTTTTCAAAGAATCTGTTTTGTTTTGTTTTTTGGAGTTTTGTATTTTATAATTATTTGTATTTGTATTTCTTTGGATTATTTACTTTTTTTTTAAATATTTTATTATTTCTAACTATAGCCAACTTCTATAAATTCCTCCCTATGGGAGAGGCTTTTGTCAATACGATGCCAATAAAGCTATTATTTATTATATTATTATTAAATAACGTTAGATCACAATCGTAAGTCTTTTTCTTGGAAAAACTGAAAAATGGGTAAAACCTATAAAGTGGCAAATCCAGTAGCTTAAAATCAGATGGATTTTGGAAAAAATGGTTATACTCAAACCCAGTCTTCTATTGAATGTTGAGTGATGTATTAATGAAAATGGCTTGTTTTGATTTTTGGGTAGAATGAGATAATTTTTCTTTCTCCTACTTTTCGTACTTTCTAAAGACGCTGATATTTCCAGGTTTGAACAAGCGCTTGGTCGAGCGCGTTTAAGGGCCCGCAGAACACGGAACGGGGTCGGAATGAGTAAAGTGATTTATACGAGGGGAACAGAAGGACGAATAAACAGAGTGTTAGCAAATCGATAATTTTTAACGTAGCATGGGGTTATTCTCATTGTAAGGCCTGAGTTGCGCTATATTTTATCTCCGGCCTTTGGGGGAGAGTCACTTTGGCTGGCAGTGAGGGCTTTCAACCAAAATATCCACCTCCAAAATTCAACAGAGGTGGAATCTATATTCCCTTTTATTAGAAGAAGAAGAAAATAAACTTTATTTACATTTTTACATATTGACAAAATATTTATAAATGATTTCGGATGAGACATCCTTACAATCAGCAAATGTTTGGTTCATTTGGTAGTTATAATCTAATTATCTAATCTATAATTAGTGGTAAAATGAAATTGTGGTTATATATGGTTGTAGGAAAAATTATACAAAAACCTACTAATAAAAACAGATAACATAATTAATAATATAAAATTAGAAATTAAAATAAACTAGCTTAAGTTAGTAACACATGTTTAGTTCTTTTATGAGTGTAGCGTTTTAGAGATGCTTTATTATAGTTACCGATTTCCTTTATTAATGGATTTTTGGAGGCTGGTGTTTTACTGAAGTAAGAAGCTGTTTGAGTATGGACAAAATGTTTAATTGTTGGAAGCTGTAAGTCCTGGAGCATAGATGATATTTTAGTGTAGCGGGGGTAATTATTAATTGTCCGCATTGATAGATTTTGAATTCTTTCAAGTTTTTGGTAGTTAGTCAAGCAGGTTGAGCTCCAGACTGGCGAGGCGTATGTAATTAACGGGCGAATAACTGATTTGTATATTATTAATTTGTTATGAGAGCTCAAATGGGATTTTCTGTTGAAGTATGGGAACATTTTAAATATTAATTTTTTGGCTTTATCGATTTTTCTATTGAAATGGTCTGTGAATGTAAGAGATTTGTCTAATCCCTTTTATTATTATTTAGTCTTCTATCCAATCATTCGCGGTAATTTATTAAACAAATTAATGAATATAAATTAATGAGCGCGTACAGAAATGAAATATGATTTGAAGAATGTTCTTTTACAAACATATTTAAAGTGTGATCTAAAAATATTGTTTGAAAGTTGTTGTTTTCTCACAGTCATTAACATGATTTAAATGGTATTAAATTTAAACTAGACAAACAATATTGGGTCGTAAATAATTTCATTGAGTTTTTTCACTGGTTATTTAAATAAAAATTCATATTCAATTATATATGACCCATTTTGATCTATTACATGTTGCCATCTGTCATGTATTTTCTCGAATTGGTTCATCATCAACTGTTGTAGGACGGCCGAGCACTTAGCGTCTGTCAAGTCAAAATTTCCGGTTCAGAACCGAGCAAACCACTTACGGAAGGTGCTTTCTCCTGTGGCATCATCGTCATACACACTGCAAAATTTGATAACCGTCTGTGCAGCGGATTTTCCTTTTCAGAAATAAAAAATCATTAAATGAAGAAAATACATTTTTTTTCTCTTCCATTTTAAGAAAGGAAAATATCACTTAAAGATAAAGAATCTCGGTTGAAACTGATGCATAAAAGCACTTTAACTAATCCTTTTTTAGAATGTGTGATCAAGTAAACATGATTTTATAAACACAGAGAGGATTAAATTGAAATATTTAAAAAGGCTACGAACTTGTAAATAACGAACACTTCCTAGTATCCCTTCTAAGGATTTTGAATTTTTAGAAGCATCACTTTTCGAACAAATAATTTAGCTATGTGGATAGCTACAGATAATCAGTTATTTTAAAAGAACTAATTTTTTTTCTGTTTAAAAAAAACTTTTCATTGGTGAAGAAAAAAGGCCTTGCATCCTTCCGCAAAGCCTTTGCATTCCTTTCTGTTTTTGTCAAACGTATTATTGATTGAGCAGTTTAATGATTTTCTACAAGGAGAATTGGGACCGTGATTTCCAAAAGTAACTCTATCCATTTTAGGAATTTATACAAGAAACGAAAAATGTAGAGAAATCCTAATTTATATTTCACATATAGGTAAGTAAATGTACAATAAAAATATTGCAATAAAACCATTGGGACTTGAATTGCAAAAACACAACACCTTTAAAAACGTGTTTAAAAATTGCATTTTTTTGGTGAAATAAAAACTTTTCCTTCCATAATGTAAAGAAAAAAGGCATTAATATGGTAATAAAAACAATTTTTGACGTTTATACAAAAATAATCAAGTAAATAGGTTCAATAAGAAAACTATTATACATTTATTATTCCATATTATACTAAAATATTTCCTTCTATTAAGTAAAATTACATTGTACCTTAATTATTATAGTAAAAGACAATTATGGACTCAAATAATAAATTAATAAGAGGTTTTTATTACTGTGCTTACTGTAAAATTTCCTAAAATGAATGTAGTACCTTTTGGAAATCGTAACCTTAAAACTGTATTAGCATTAAGCGATGCTATGTGGATAAAATCAATGCTTATGTACACACTTAGCATAAATGAAACATAATGTCCACACTGTAAATCTTTCTTCCTATTTTTAGCACTACCGATATTATAATGAAATGAAATGAAATGAAAAAACTTCTTTATTATCCTGGGACTAAAGTCCCTTAAGAATAAAATAAAATACATAATTGATGACCGGAACAGTGTGGTCATGATTTAGAATAACAAAATACTAAACTAAAAAATAATTAAGGTAGTAATATATGTACATCTTTACAAGTCAGACTTTCGGAATAAGAAAAACAAAAAAAACAAAACAGAAATATCTGGTTCATCAATGATAATTTGAGTAATACAAACACACACAAAAAAAAAAAAAAAATAATAATAATAATATTGGTATTTATAGCATCTGCAGTTTGAAATTATTGTCTGTTTGACTGGGTAAGGAGAAGGTGGTTGAAAAGTAGCGATTTGAAGGAGGAAGCATACTTGCATGACGGATCTCAGGAGGAATAGAATTCCAAAGAGTGGTTGCTTTGGCTAGAAAGGACTTGTCAAAGGCAGCAGTACGGTGAGGAGGAGGGTAGAGGTCAGAAAGACGGGATCTAGTAGAACGGGACTGAATTGATGATTTAAATTGAAGGGATTGGAAGATGTAGCTGGGACGATGAGTTCTGATAACCTGGTAGAGGAAGGAGGCTAGGAAATACTGGCATCTGTAACGAGGATAAAGCCACCTTAACTCGGTGTAATACTGGGTTATATGCGACAAATATTGTGACAAATGTATATAATAATGTGACAAACATTTTTTTTTGGCAACACCTTGTATGATACTTGGATTGAATCCAGGTCAGGGCCCGCTAATAATCACAACAAAGACGATATGTAGACCATTCTGCGTTTCATTCAATTATCTTTTGGAAAAATACACATTAACCTCATTTACATAAGAGCCTCTGAGCCCCGTGCGTCGGAATATTCCGCTTGGGCTGATGAGTATTAGTAATTATTTGCAGATCTTTGAACAGAACCAAGATGAAATTGCCTCGCTTTGAGGGAAGGACGTTTCGAAACTATATTCTTTAATATCCCAGTAATAGTCGTCTGGCTATGGTCTTGTATGTTTGTATATTCCACATAAAAATTTTTATCCATTACAAGTTTAGTTCTCATGCATTTTGCTGTAAATTGCACTACATAATAGTTGGGGGTTGAGCTTAGAAGCTCTACTAAACCATCAAATTCTTCTCGTATTCAATCCTTACAATCCAAAATACTTCGTAAAATCCTTAACGCTCCTTACTTTGTCACGAATAAACTCATCCATAAAGACCTTGATATTCCATACGTTGCTGGTTTGGCACGAACCAGGATTGATACATGATCAACAGGATTACCAAATGCCTTCCATGACAAACTCCACTCACACTCTAACCCATTAGTTTCAATCTTTCCTCTTCCATTCCTGACGATCCTCCGAGGCGTCTGAAAAGAAGATGGCTTCGAGACCTTCTAATAGTTTAGATTAGCTACTAGAGTGCTGCCAATAAGCAGTTACTCGGCATGTCTTTTTCGTGTATTTTATCTCACAGCTTATTTAATATATGTATTAACGAATGCAGTTGTAAATATCAATAAATACACTGAAAATAAATAATAGTTAAGGCTAAACACTGACACTCTTGATTTTTACGTTTGTTTTTGACATTTTGTCAAATTTCCGCGGCCCTGTATCTCAGAAGCGGTTTCCATTACTTTATTTTATTAAGAATCTAATGAATTGATCGTAAAATTTGCTATTCAAAATATTTTACAAGGAAGGCTCTGGAAGTGAGCATATGAGGAGAAACTGAAATAAGTGCTTTTTTTGAGCGTTTTTTTCAAGATTGGAGAGAACACACAAGGTCGGCGGGTGTGAAAACTTGAATTTTTAAAGAAAGGGGGGAGTGCATACAACATATTTTAAAATAAAACATTATATAGGGAAATAATTCATTTTTGTTAACCACCAAATTGACTTATAGATAATCTAATTAGATTCTAACATGTTTCGCCTCCTCAAATTATAATTCTATTATTACTTCCGCTTAGCTAAGTATGAAATGTACAGTTAGGGTAAGTATTATGAAAGAGAACATTTTTTAATACAATTTTTCAACGGAAATGTTTTAGGGCCCCTTGAGTCTAAATATTAAAATCCTGCAAAAAGATATGTGAGGTAAGTCTAACTTAAACATCAAAAGTCATAGACAACTGAAACTGCATATTTAAGACACTTTATATGCCAGGGGTGTTGCAACAACTTTTCTAAAACAATCGACGAACCCAAAGTGCAACTTTATACAATGCGTTTTGCACCTTTTTCGATTTTCTCAAAAAATGTTTAAACGATTTTGGTTAAGATTTTATATTAAAGTAACATTAAATGGGCTTTTCATGAAGGTTGAATTTATATAGGGCTTAAATGCGGAATTTACAAAATTTGTTTCTCTTAAGTACCTTTATTTTTGTTTATTAGAAATAATTAACTTTTTCAACCAAGTATATTAAGTTTATTGATAAAATACTGGTGAATATGAAATCGCTTAGTGTTGAGATGGTATGTTTAATATATTTTATTTGTCAAATATTCTATATTTTTTATTTTATTAGCTCTCCTATTGAGGCATACCTTCTGCTTCTTTTAATTAATATTTATTTATTGAGATATATTACAATTTGTTTCTAATGGAACATTAGTAATAGTGATATAAGACCACATTCACAAAATAATTCACTGCTTCTAAAGATGTAAATTTTATGCTAAGTACCTATGAATAAAAAACATCTGTACCTCTACAACCTTGGAAGGGTCTTGGGCTCAGTACATATACATTCGTATTGTTTCTAGATCAACGGTCGTGTAATAAGGTAATTAGGCCGAGATCACACTCAGCCGCCAGGTTTTTTTTTTTTCCGATTTTCGATACATAGATAGATAGAAAATAATTTTTATTCTGGGATAATTTTTTATTGGGCCAACAGAGAAAATAACCATGATTAACTACTATTTACAATAATCGATGAATTTCTATACAACACAAAATAAATAAAATAATCTTCAGAAGCTAATTACGTTGGAAAAAAATAAGAAATTGAATTTTTGGGTACCCACTTTATAGAAACTGGGTGTTCCCCAGGAGGGTCTTCATACACTATGGTCGTTCCGCTGCTGAAATAACAGAACAATAATATTTTGCCACACAGCTCCTCTAGTACCAATAAATATATTGTTAAAAAAAAAAAAAAAAAAAAAAAAAAAAAAAAAAATATATATATATATATATATATAGTATTATATTCTGATGCTTATGATTAATATTTTATCATCTATTGCCATTTAGTATTATTATTTTTATTCTTCATTGTTTTTAGGGAATTTACGACTTGTATTTATTGTCTTTCACACCTATCGATAGTGTCTTGTATTGAAAGTTTTTTTGTTTTGTTTCTTATTGCGTCCTAACTCTGATGATGGCTTAGACGTTTGGACCGAAACCTTGGCAGAGTAAAAATTTTACACGACCCTGACTCATGATTATTTTATCCTATTATCATCACATGAGTCCATACCCTTCACATACATTATAACCAAACTATTGTAGGCCTTAATGCTGTCTCTCCTCGGCTAAAGTGAATCAGAAGACTAAGAGGAATCACATGTAAGAAGGAATTACGATTTACTGATAGCACTAATTAGAGAAGGATAGTAATTACGTCGTAAAGTATTTTATTCTGGGTAACTCCTTTAACGAGATGTTCCCCCGTGCGGAGGGCTAGGTGGGAAACTACCTGCACCAACCGCCAGCCCGCAGGTGTTTGCTTTGGCATCTTCTAACGTTTATACTCCATGCTCAGGGAGAAGCATACCCGTATTCAAAATTACCAATACAAACGCATAATGGTCAGGGCGAATATAAAAACGTAAGTTTCGTTTATTCATTTAACGGCACTTGTGTACTATTTTGGTTTATTATTTTCAATAAATAAATAAATAAATAAGTTCTTTATTATTCTGGGACATGTCCCTTTAGAACAAAATATACAAAATGTAAAAAAAAAAAAGGGCTTTAGAGTCTTAGAGTAAATTAATTAAATATAAACAAGTTAATAATTAATGGTATAAAATATACATATTTAAATGAGATGAAAAAAAAAAATATATATATATAAAAAAATAAATAAATAAAAAGCTTATTTAGAATTCTATTGAGCCTGGATGTGCAATAAGTGATCAAATATGCGGGATTTGAAGGTAGAAAGAGAATTGGAGTGACGGGTGGAGGAAGGGATAGAATTCCATAGGATGGAGGATCGAATGAGAAAGGATCTGTCGAAATGTGCAGTTCTGTGGGCCGTACTGTATAAATCCGAAGGCCTGGAGCGTGTAGAACGGGAATGGACAGAGGATTTGAACTGTAGGAGGTCAAAAATATATGATGGACGGCGGGATTGGATAATTTGGTAAAGGAATGACGCAAGGAAATACTTGCGACGATTGGAAGGGTTAAGCCACTTCAACTCTCCATAAAGTTGGGATACAGAGGTGTATCTAGGGACCCCGAAGATGAAGCGAACAAAGGAATTGATTAAGCGTTTTATTTTTATAAACAATAATGAACCTTTTTAGTAGTCGGGAAAAAAATACTCCCTCCCCTCTCTCAAAATTTGAGGGCTTACGTTTTAAGATCCGTAGAATCCGAATAAAGAATAAAAATAAGGATCATTTGTAGCTGGGTGGCTAGCATAACAGCCCCTATGCCAAAGATCACGGATTCAAACTCCTATTGTCTTAGGATTTTTTAATGGGAGTAAAAATTCTTAGTTATGCCGCCCTTCGGAGAGGACGTTAAAAGGTGGTCCCGAGCCTATGCGATGTCAGGTACTCGATAAACATCCCTATCCTAATAAAACCTGGATAGGCAAAATTTAGGACCACTGTAGCATCGTCCGATTAGCCACAGTAGCATAAAGTGACGATAAATAAATAAACAAACAAACAACGAATACAAATAATCAACCGTCCGCGGGCGGCTTTTCTCCGAAACTACTTTTTGAATCTCGGCACAAAAATACAAGCGCATCCAACGATGATCACCTAGTCGTTGTTATAAGCCGATATTTTTTAAAATGGCGCCCGATTAAAAGTTATTTAGAATTTTTTTTAGAGTTAACCCAAAATTACGCGAATAATTTAAAAAAAAAATTGAAATTATACCCATAAATACGCCGATAACTCAGTTCTTTTTGAAGATATAGTATTTGGGTTTTTAGATTGTATACAAAGAAGAATTCGATGGTTTAATACAGCCCCCTCAAGTGCTTATTTATTTATGATAGTCCCAGGTGACAACCCCCGCAAGCCACTTTAAAAAATACTAGGCCACCTGCCGGGTTCGAACCCGCGACTTGGGTTTTATAAGGTTGTTATGTTAGCCATTACAACACAGGTAACCCCAGCGGTTAAAATTATAGGCATATATGTTTATCACACTAATACATGTTTTAAACTATACGAATATCATAGATATTTTAATATATATTTTACAATAAATACAATTTTAGACCCAAGAAATTTTCGAGTATTCAAGCTTATACCCCATAAAACCGCAATTATTGCCACTTCAACTAATTAGCAATACATCGCTAATTAGTATTAGTTTCTGAGGCTTATCTTTATCAGCTTCCACCAACGTTGTAATATTTATCTTGTAATAATTTAAAAACTACACCTACTCCTCACGATGCCGATTAAAGATACAGAGCATTAAAGCTGAAAGATATGATGAGTACTTTTACAAGGTTGAATCCAACAACAGCTAAGTAAGGGCGTTAATTTACTACACGCATTTATCTTATCGTTCGTTAGAACGCTAAAATTTTTATCAATTATAAAAAAGTTTAAATATTCCTGTTTAACTGAAAGATGATCTAGTAAGATTTGATTTTGACCGATATCAAACGTCTGTACTGTTGTGGCCCCTCAAACAGATAAAATATTGAAAATTAAGGAATTGTTTATTAATATTTCGTTTTGTTTTTTGCTGAAAAGAAGAAATGAATGATTATCATTAATAAACAAAATTTAGGTTACTCCAGAAGAAGAAATTTATTAAATTGGGTATTTGAAACTGTCAGACTCTCTCATAGGGGATAAAACATACATGATATTAATACCCCTTAAATTTAACTCAATATTTTATTAGTTTTGTCAAAATCTAAACATGTTGGAGAAAATGGTTTATAATTACGGATGAACAAAATAAAAGATACTTAGGAGGAAGAAATTTTGGCATTTAATCTCTGGCACAGTATTTCAATTAGAATACAAAGTACATGAAATTAAAGCCTATTTAATTTTGCACTAATATAGTAAATTTAAAAAAAAATATTTGAGCCTTATTAGAATAAAAGGCGCAAATTTTTTTTTGTCAGTATTAGTATATTTTTTAATTATTGCAAAAATTTTAGACATCTTTTTGTTTTTATTATAATAGAAATTTTATTTTGTCTTTGGGCTTCCCCATACAAATAGAGCCTAGCTTGGCTATAAATTACAATATTATGGTTTTAGAACTTTATATACATATCATTTAAAAATAAATAAAATAATAGTGAAAATTTACTAAAACATTTGACTTTCAAAAATAAATTATAAATTAAAGAATAAACAGTTACTGGTGCTATAACAGCAACAATAAATAAGCAAAATATCACTTTGAAGATAAAATAAAAATAAACACTGAATAGAAAATGTTCTAGGATAAAGAATTAACACTTTTTGAACTCCTATCATGTAATAGTACACTTTATGTAACTTATCTACACTATCGATACTCAGTATAGCATGGATACTTTGGATGTCGGAAGATTCTAAGATGAAGTTTTGAAGAAATTGTCGTCTATTTTCATTGTGTGCCGGGCAGTGAAGGAGAATGTGATGTAGGCTGTTGTAATAAATCGATTGCATAATATACAGTTTTCTTGTGACTTGAACAAAAAATCTGAGTTTTTTCCATAGATTCTAATATGTTCTGGATTTGCAACTCTTAATTGGCTGACACATCTCAATTTCTTTATATGTACTTTAAATGTGAGGTACGTTTCAGGGTCGGGAGCATTGTAATTGCATAGTAATCTATATAAAGGATAGTTAGTCGAATTGAGGTCCTTTGTATGTCGGCTGAGAGATAATGGTTATGTGCTTTTCCCAGTATGTCGTCATTGTATCGAAGAAGTCCGTTTGTAGGATTTGATTTTGAATGGTATAAAGCGAGACTTCTGGTTTCTTTTGGAGCAAAAAATTGTCTCTTAAATAAAGTGCCTGTCTTAAAAATGACATTACAGCTTTCTTACATTTTTCCACGTTAATCTTTTCTTTTATTTACTTCTTTTTTTTTTACAAGAAAATAATAGTTGTAAAATAGATGCAATAAGCCCAACTTTTTCAACTATTGATATTCATTCCAGATTTTAATATTTCAAACCTCTATTTTTTTTTTAAATAGTGCTTTATTGAGAAATAATACAATCTGCCACTATCTTGGGCAATAAGTATTAGAGCTAAAAAATTCATTCATTCCATTGTACAATGTAAAAGAAGCAAAAAATAAAATAAAATGAGTTAACATAAATAACAAATGAAAAAAAAAAAAAAATAAAATAACAAACCCTGATTTCAATTCCCTCCTTGTTAAATCGATTTCAGAACTTTTAAATACAGTTAAAATAAAAATATATCATTGAGTTTCGGTAGAAACATTTTTTTTTGGATTAGTTTAATATTAGTTAAATTTAAATATTATTTGCAATATAAAAATCACTTAAGTTTATATTCTGTTCATCATTCATTACCTTATAAACTTTTTATACCACATAATATTTTTTCTAAATTTGTTTACACCCCAACGGTATATTATACATCTATGTTACTTTTTTATTGGGAAAGAAAAAAAAAAGTAACCTGGATGAAAATTTTCTGGATATGTTTTCTCCACCGGTCATCAAATCCTCTTATATCTCTTATTTACCAATTTTATCAATGCTAAAATCGAGAAATGGGTAATTAATTATTTCGCATAAACTAAAGTAAAGATACTTTGGAGGGAGAAATGTAAAAAAAAAAAATGAACATTTGAAAGTGTATAACTGTTTTGCTGTTGGTTAAAACCTATATGAAATTAAAACCCATTTAAATTTGTGTCTATATCGAGAGCTTAATCGAAGTCGGTTGAAACTTTTTTTGAAAAAGGTACAAAATTCGTCGTATATTACACCATTACCTCTAATTTTCTTAATACGAATCAACCATTCTAATATGACATTATTGATAAATAGGCAGGAAAAGGAAAGGTTGATAAAACTGTTTCTCAATTGAGGAAAATATATCAACACGTTTTAAGTATTGTGTTGCTCCATACTCAATCGAACATTTTTAAATGTGGCGCCTTTGGATAAGCCAATTGGAAGAAAGATCCAAGGCTACACTGAGGTCGGGGATCAATGTCTTAATAGGAGGGATATTAAGCTACCAACCTCAAATGATCTTCATCTCATATTGGAAGCAAAGTCACTCAATATTATTGTTTACCATAAACAATTTGCAGCATACACAAAGTCAAAGACAGATTCCTACCCTGATCATAAACTACATTCCTACAGGTGAGAATATGAAACCTAGAAAGCCAATTTATATATAAAAAGATTTAATGACTGTTTATTTCGGTTTTTATGTTCGGCAATAAAACTATTATAACAGGCCAACAAAACATAATAAATAATACTCCCCTCCAATATTTGAGATTTTACTATTCCAAATTACGAGAAAAAAAATCTAGTGAGGGCAACACGCTACTTTCACTTACCTCGACTGTTAAAATCAATTTAAAAACTATTAAATATGCTTCAATTTAGAAAATATTTTAGTTTATTTCAATAAAAGTGTATTAATTTTCGCTGGAAACATATAATTTAGATTAAATAATAGAACTATATTAAATTGTTAATCAGTAATAAGTTTATTCCCTATTCGTCACTTTATATTACCTTTTACAACTTTGTGTATAAATAATGATAAATATAAGATAATTTTTTTCTGAAATCTTTAGCTTTCCAACGCTATTGTTATACACATATATTACTGTTCTTATATTCAAAAACAAAAAATTGCATTAACAAATATTTTTGCATTTTTCTCTTTTAGTTGGGTATCGAATTAATTTATCTTATTTATTTACCTATTTTTTTAACAATGATAAGATGATAAGGGTATTTTTTTGGGAATCTACAAAATTAAAGGTACTTCAGAGGAAGAAAATTTAAAATATCGACAATTAAGCCCTGTCAGACTATTTTAATCAGAATGAAACCTTCAAGATATTAAAGCCCATTAAATTTTACATCAATATAGCGAGTTTAATCAAAATCGTTAGAGCTGTTTGTGAGAAAATCGTAAAAAGGTGCAAAATGCACGGTATAAAGTGGCTATTCTGGTTAGCCGATTTTGATGAATAAGTTGCTGTAATATCTCGGGCGCGTAGTTGTCTTAAATATGCATTTCAGTTTCGTAAGACTTTTCGTCTTTGCTCTAGACTTACCATAAACACACAGACCTTTTTGTCGGGACTTGGTCATTTGGAATTAGGGGACCCTAAAACGGTTATTTCCGTTGAAAACTGGAATTCTAAAATTTTGGCGATCGCAATACTTTCGCTTACTATATATTTCATATATAGGTAAGTAAAAGTAAAATTTGTCAGTCCACCGAACTCAATTGAAAGAAATATCTAATTAAGGCTAATCGTTAGCATATGAATACCCTACAAAAAAAAAAATAAAAAAAAAAAAAAAAAAAATAATAAATATAAAAAAAATAAAAAAAATAAAATAAATAAAATTATAATATATATATATATATATATATATATATTATATATATATATATATATGATATATTGTAATCGGTTAAATACTTATTAGTCGATATATACCTCCAAAACAGGTCTGAAGCTAATTCAAAATACAGTCGTGGTCATAGAAATTGCATCACCTATGCTTTAATTTTTTATGTTAATGAATTTGATTGATCTAACCAAATTTTTTTTTTTCAACTTATTCATATCATACGCTTATTAAAATAAATAAATTAAAAAACAAAACAAAAAAAACCTTTCTTAGTTCTTGGATAGTAGCTTTACATACTACCCAAATAAAAATCTTAATTATGTCGAATTTTAAGGATTTTGCTATCAGAAACAATTAACCTTGTGAGATTACAAAAAGTGGAATAATTTTCACGGAAAACAGTGGTGAAAAAAAATCAACATTGGTCATAGTTTTGAAAGTTAATATTATAATTCATTTCACGAGAGAACTTAAAATTATATAATTCTTTCATTGATTTTTATGTGATTTTCTTTAATTTTCAATGTATAATATTATTTTCTGTGTAATCAGCATTTTTCAAAAAACATGCCGTAACGTTTAATTTTGAAACATTTTTTTTTTTTTTGTGATCCCATTTCAATGACCACGACTGTATAAATCGATTGCTTCCACATCAAAATAATATCAGGACTAGTCTATTATTTTCTGGATGAGCTGTGGGGTGAACCTGAGATAATAACACCCTTCGTGGGCACACCCAGCCTCTATAAAGTGGAAACCCAAATATTGAGGAAAAACCTGGCGACTGAGGTTGATCTAGACCTTCTGCGTTTCGTCTAGATCTAGATCTCCTGCATTACATTACTCTTGACTATCCTAGATAAGAAACATCTACGACTTGAGTAAATTTAATAATTTAAACATTTAAAAAAAAATAATTTTTACAAAAAATAATAATAGTTTGAAATGTTTGTATTTTTCCGTTTTTGGCGTATTATTTTTTTTCCTTAACTACGATCTATAAACATATACTACACAAAAGTATATTTACTTAACCATATATTTGCCCTCAGTTATTAAACAAAATTAAAACAAACCATCCCCTTATGATAAATGTTTTTTAATTTTTAAATAATTGTTTTATTTCCTCAGCATATTAATTTCATATGAATTCCCCAACTTTGAATCCGATATAATTTTTTTTTAAATTTATTATTTAACAAGGAAAATTGGGAAACTGTAAGAAGTGTAGATGAAGAGAAATTTAAAAGATTATTTGAAAGGACATTTTCGAGTGGGGGAGGTAGCTTTGTACGTTGCATACATATCAAGTAGGCTCGTCACATGACATGCTCCCACAATTACCATACGGACAATAGTTTCAATCTTAGCTTAGCTCAATCCACTTCTCAACCTAAGCTTATACCCTATATACTCACTACAGATTATTATTATATTAAATAGTAAAATTGAAAATGTAAGGTAAAATAGCACGATTAGCTGCGCAATAACGTATTTATAAAATAAAGGAAATTTTAATGCGATTTTGTATTATTTTATTTATTTTTTTAAAATATGTTAATTGAAATTAACAATTTAATTAAAATGAATGCATAGAGTAAATTTGAGAAACGTATTAAAAAATCGCGGTCCTATTAAGAACAATAAACTGCTTAATTATCAATCAACATAGGTTTTTCATAAAATAATACATAATACTATTCTCATTATTTAACTTTATTATTATTATTTAATTTTCTTAGTACACAGTTTTATATAGGGTTATTATACACCTTTATGGATATCGTTCGTGATGGATAATTTCAAGAAATAATTTATTTAAATGGGAAAAACTTGGGTCACGCGAAGCCCAGGCACTCTATTCCCTTTGATGCCTTTATATGCAACACAGCTTATTTAAAAATGAAGAAGTCGTTTTCACTCGACATACGCTGAAAAAAACATACTTTCCTTTTCAGAAGGTCCAGTAATATGTTCAAAAGCCTCTTTTACGGTTTTAAAATTATTGATAAATTCTCAACAGAACAATATAAAACACTATTAATGGACGGTTATGGAACATTAGTGTTTAAAATAATATGAGAAATGGTCGTTTTCAATATTTCAAGTAAAAATTAAGGTAATATAACAGGAATCGAGGATAAAAGGGCAAAACATGAATGTTTCTCGTACCGTTTAGAACCTATTGAGAAGCCTATTAAATGATTGCTTGAAATACATGCTGGGAAAATACTATTCGAATAATTTAATAAATCAGTAAGTCCCGCGGCCATCTTCTTTTAAGACAGGAGGATTATCAGGAATCGAAGAACAGGAAAATCTGTAAACATGTAAATTTAAAAATTAAGCACGTGATAGGAAGTAAAAACAGAATCATAACTATAACTTTTAATCTAATACCTTATTTTAGAATTTCACTTTTTTTCAATCTGTTCCTCTCTCCCGACGAACAATAAATTGCTTAATCATCAATCTACATAGTTTTTAATAAAATAATGCATAATATTAGTTTTATTTTTTTAAATGATTTGTTTTATTATAAATAGATGGTTCATTTATGTTCCTTATAAATGTTTTATCACATAAACAACAATCAAGAGTCAACGTTTGGGGGCCTTCTAAAATTTATATAAATTTTTACATAATTTACTATGGACAAAATATTAATTAAAACGGATACAATTTTATCTTATACACGGCTGTCAGGTAAATAGAATTTTATGTAACATTGTTATATTTTTAATATTGATTTTTAATTAGTATATGTGTGCTTCCACTGGGAAGCTTCTCTACATGTGTTTCAAGCCTTTTTATATTTTACTCAAATTACTTGTTGTATTCCGTTATACAGTAGTAAATTCCTATAAATAAATAAATAAAAAATTAGTATATCATTTGTAATTGTATTTTAGAGAGTCCTAAAGATGGGGAAGGTCCATTTAAAAGGAAGATAAAAGAACAATATATTTATTATCAATAAATGTTTCTTCTGATTAATTAATTTTATTATGATCTTTTTTATCTCAAAACTTATTATTTATTAAATTCTCCTATTGTTTCTTCCTAATAGCTTTTTTTTTTTATAACTTATTTTCACCATATTTATTGATTGTTTTATACAACTGTATTGAAGTAAATACATCGAGTAAATTTGAAGAAAATATTAAACAATGTAATGATGTAGAGAAACGTTGGGAGCACTCCAAAAATATTCTAAACCAGAAGGTCTCAAGACCATCTTCTTTTAAGACTGGAGGGTTATCAGGAATAAAAGAGAAATCAAGTGTGGGTTTGAGTGGGAATCAAGCCAAACAAGCAAGGTATGGAACATTAAGATCGTTGAGGATTTTAGGAAGGATTTTGGGTTGTAAGGATTGGATGGTTTAGTTGAGACCCAAAGCTCAACTCCGTGAGTCCACATTGGTCTTATAATAGTCATATAAATGAGCCTTTTGTATTGGAGTGGAAGGTTTGGCCAAAAAGTTTATTTCGTCAAATTTTAGAAATTTGTATAATTATTCTTTCAACTAGTACATTAATTAATACGGTGACAAGACACCGTTCTGACCTTAAAACAGTATTAGTTTATTTTTGATTTTTTTTTAAAATTTTATTTAATAATTTCTAAATGTTAAAAAAATAAATAAAAGCAAATTTTCTTCGTCTCGAAGAAATTTCAATAAAAAAAGGGTTAGGATTTTATTACTATTATTAAATTGCATTGGCTGACTTATAAATAAACATGCTGTCTAAAAACAAATAAAAAGTGTGATTAATAAAGCAGACATTAGCTTTGAACGGACAACCCAAAGAGCACTTGTGGAAATGGGGGTTCACATGTGCTGCATTTGAAGTTCCCTTTTTGGTTATCGGGCATCAAATAATATCTCAATAATTATAACCATACCTAAACCAATTGACATCCTCTTCTCTGCTAAAATCCTCTCCATCGTAACCAGTTCTTTGGACTTCGTAATAATACGGTTGCTTTTGTTGCTGGCTTTCTGGTGAAGAGAATCCATAAAAAGCACTATACTCTTCGAGAGCCATAATATTATGTTCCCACCAAAGGGCCGAATACAGCACGATCATCTATCTACTAGCAACCGATACTTGCAAAATTCCAGCCAGTGTTACCTAGGTACAGAAGAAAAATTTCCATAATTATTATTTACCCATTACTATTTCTATCTATTATTAATATCCCATTAACATAACATAATTATAAACTAATTGTTTTCTAGAGTAAGAAAAAATAAAATAAATAAAAGGTTTTTTTGATCCTTTGTAAACTTCCCAATCTTGACAAGTTTCATAACACCAAACAACGTCTCATACATAACACCATTGACTCAATTCAATAGTATTGTAAGATATTATCTCAAATGTATTAACAACATAAGATTTATAATCCTTTGAAATAGGCGATGAATGAGAAAAAGATTAATTTAATTGTGATTTAAAGAAATCAATCATGACTACATATTTAATAAAAAACTAAAGGCTAGTTTGAAGTTAATAATTTACAGGACAAAACGAAAAAGCAAACAAAAAATTGTGGATTATTCTGACAATCGCAATGTATTAATGCGTTGGTATACTTAAAACAGAGAAAATGAGTACCCAAAAAAATTAAGATAGCCTGGCGGTTGAGCGTGATCTCAGCCTAATCACATCCTTGCACGCCTGTTAGCCGAGAAAAAGTACAAATCTCTAAGTACACTGAACACAAGACCCTTCATGGGTTATAGAGGCACAGGTCTTATTTTTATATTATAAATGTATTTTTTTGTAATTTGACTTTACTTTTGTTCATTTTGTAAATATGGTATAAATGTGATCTCAAAGCATTTATTATCCATATTGAGACACAATGCAATGTTTCTGAATAAATATGTTTCCAAAAAAATTTATTGCCTTAGTATAGCAAGTATACGGGCAAATGTGCAGAAAAAATAATTATGGCTTATATTACTGTATTATAATTATGAAGTATTATATATTATGGCTTATATTACTGTATTATAATTATGAAGTATTATATATTATGGCTTATATTACTGTATTATAAGTCCTATAATACTGAATTTAATAACTTTTAATAGAAATTCATAATTGTACTTTTGTGTTTATTTGATAATTAACCATTTCATCAGAACCAATTATGAAACTAAATCTACGTTGAGTCGGTTGTTTGACCTTCTTGAAAACTCAATAGCAATGCAAAGCAGGAAATTACCGAAATTATCTGTATACCGACATTCGGGTGCAGCCGCTTCTAAAGAGACATTTTAATAATAACTATTATTGAAACTTTGAAGAAAAAGGATGGTCTAGTTGATAGACAAAACCGGGTTCAAATCAAGTGGCATAAAAAATTCATTATTTTATTTTCAGCCATGGGGCGACCCTGCGGTAGGGAGCCTTCTGAGGCACACCCAGCCTTTATAAAGTGGGTATAAATTGGGGAAAACCTAGCAACTGAGCGTGATCTCAGCCTAATCATATCCTTGGACGTCCGTTGGCCGAGAAACAGTACAAATCTCTATGTGCACTGAACTCAAGACCCTTCGTGGGTTGTAGAGGTACTGGTTATTTTAATTAATTTATAATTATTTTATTGAAATCATGGCAAACACCATGGCTTGATAGACTAACTAGATTTCCTCAGGGACGAAACTAAATTCGAATCTTCCGAACAGTTAATTGAAAAATATGAAATTCATTAATTTTTTTTATTTAAAATAAATTTCGAATTATATTTAATACACACGGGGACATATTCCCAAATTCTTGAAACCTAAAAAAAAAATTAAAAGAAATACAGACGTAAAAAACTGCTACTATAACTCCCATAAATCAAGTTCTATACCACAATGGCTGGAGTTACATTCTAGGTCATTTATCGACTGTAACATTCAGATTGAAAATATATTTAAATTATTTTTCTTTTGGTTTAATGATTGTTAGATATATTTATGGCCAATCCCAAAAGAAAATAGTTTTATTTCAAGTTATTACATATTGAAAAGTTTTTGTCAGCCTGGTAGAAAAATACACGTTATTTAAAAGTACACAGAGTGGTTTGTGTTTGTGAACGTTGAAAACAAATTATAGAGAAACGAAATTTTATTTCAGAATTAGGCAAATGTATGAAATATACTTTACTTTATTTAGTTATTTTTTAAAACTAGGACTTGTCGGGTGCAAATTTAACCAACTTTAATTTCAAAATAAACAGCAAATCATTGCTATTTAAAAAAGTTTGGATGGTATGAGCATTTTTATTATACCTTGAAGGTTCTGCAACATTTTTGATAAAAAGTTTCTCAATATTTATTTTAAAACACCTTCAAAATAAAATATAAATTTATAATCATTGTATAATGTGGGAAAATTCAAGCATTTACCGAGGAATCGCTACAAAGACCAAAAAAATGGAAAGTCAATGGATAATGGTATTCAAATCTAGTAAAGTCTCATATTTTGCTCATTTCTATTATTTATCGTTCTAAATAAAAAAAATTAAAGTATAAATAGAAACAGAGTTCTAAAATTAAATTCTTTGAGTATTCAAATGCTTTAAATGATTTTATCCGTATATTTCTGTGTCGTACGAGGATGGATAAATAAGAGGTACTGATATTGCATTCAGCTTTAGAAGACATTTTCTTATAAATTTGCAACCCTAATTAATTTCAGCTTGGTTTGATTTTGAAAAGGGGTTTTTGCTAGTAATAAAATAATTTCCATTCATTCAAAAGAGTTTGAACTAAAGATATTGCACAATTAAAAAAAAATTATTGGGGAGTTATGCGGACCCTTCTATATGATATGTAGCTCTCTATTTACGTTAATTATTATTTAAAGTTTTTTTTTTACAAATAAATTAATCTTTTTATTATTATTTATCGTACTTTATAACTGTATGAAACAATACATCAAAAAATTATGTAGAGCAATTACATGATTTGAAGCACACACGAAGGAAAATTAGCCATTGGTAGCACTCCAAATTTATCTAATTTTTAATTTATTATTTTCGGTTGATAAAACTTATTTATTTCTTGACAACTGATTGAATATTAAGGAACCTATTTTTTTGAACAATAAGTACCAAGTATTAATAAGATAATATCTAAGAAATTAAGAGATTCAGGTAAAAAAAAAAAAATTAAGATGACACCACATTGATATCGGGCAAGGTCCCTCACGTCACTAGGGCAAACATATTTTCATCCAACCCTCTGGTTATGATAGGCAAAGAAATGAAAGGCAGCTGAATTAACTCCTGTTTATCCTGCAATTTTATCTTCCATGAAAATACTCAATGTTCAGTTGATGATAATAGCATGAGAAACAAATTTTTCTTTATATATTATAACTAGCGGACCCGACCCTACTTCGCACGGCTGTAATTTGAATGAGTTATCTTTTATTTTATTTTTTTTTTAAGTCTCTGTGAGATTATAGGTTTAGAAGTTTTACTTCGTCATAATGAAAATTGCAATAAGCAAGAAAATATGTTTATTTTATAACGTCTATTCATTATTATATTTAATCATCTGCAGAAATGAAAAACATAGAATTAGTTAAGTTTATTTGTTTGTTTTTTAAATTGAAGCACAGATAACGAACAATTTGAGATCCCATATAAAGAGGACTTGATTGCTACGTCTGTGTTCAAGAACTACAGAAATAACAAAGGTTCCTATCATATTAGGTTTATAACTATTTAATATTTCAAATAGACTATTTAAAATACATTTTAAAAGTTTAATTTAGTTTCCATTGGCATCCCATTTAGCTTACAGTGAAACATCCGTTTTCATGAAATATTATTAAATTTAAAAATTATTAATAAGAATCTTAGTTTATAGATTTATAAAAAATTACCATTCATGTTAACAATTTAGTTACAATTCGGTACGTAATATTGTTTCTAAAATATTACGGACTAAATGGAAGAATAAAATTTTTTTCACGATCTTATGCGACGTTGGCAATATTTAACTATCATAATCTCCAGATTTCCCAATAAAATTGATTATAAGTTTATGGGCTTGTAACAACTTTATAATAACTTGTACGATTTCTTTTTATTGTATATCAACTTTTCTAAAATATTGCGCCTTCTAACGGTATATTATACGTCTACCTATGGTACTACTTATATTTCAGGAATAAGTGTTTGATGACTGTATAAAGAAAAGCTAAATTGAAATTTATTTTACTAATAAACCTTCAGGAAAGAATATATATAGATAGATAAGCCTACTATAATGCCCCAAATGGGGAAGATATATAAATATAGGCCTTTTAAAAACAGTCTAATAACAAATAGTCAAAGATTCTGAAACTAATCTTGAGTTCAATTTTTAATTTGTTGGATTTTTACAGTTCAAAAGTAACTCCTTATGCAGAAAAAAAAAACTTCAAAACTTAATGTTTTGATTGTGTAACACATTTAACATTATAAGGAAAACATAGCGAAGCGAAATAATGTATAGAATGTATAGAGTACTGGGAAAGATCCTTCTACTTTTGGACACACTACCTCTTTATTTAGGCACAAGTTATCTAGTCCTTCTAAGATGCAACTCTCCTATCTGATTATTTATATATATATATATATATATATATATATATATATATATATATATATATATATATATATTTTTTTATTTTTTTTTTTATTTTTTTTTTTATTTATTTTTTTTTTTTTATAGAATATGATTACCTTTTATTAGATGGTGTGCAGCACAATTAACATCAAATACATAGATTAAGTTATATACGCAAAGTTTTCTTTTCTTCAGAACAATTATTTGAATTTATTCTATAAGTCAAGGAATTGAAAAGTGAAAAGGCTTTAGACAGAGGAGAAAACTTAAGGTAGGTTTAATAAAAATCGCTAGACTCGTTTTCGAAAAAAAAAAAAATTAAAATTAACGATATAAAGTGGTTTGTCGAATTTACCGAAAACATAGCAGTAGCATCTCAGGGATATACATACTTAAAATACAACATTTCGGTATCGTATACCTTTTTATTTTGAATAATTTTGCTTACGTACACAGGAGATCTGTTTACTTGGATCTTTTTTTTAAACATTGATATTTACAACTGTACTTATAATAAATACGATAAGTAAATATCCTAATTTAAACTTACGGGCGTGAAAAAACTACCCAGTGGTAGCACTTCAATGTTAATTTAATTTAGTAGGCTTCGAGACCATCGTCATTTCAATCGGCTTGGTGGGTTGTCAGGAATAGATGGGAATGATAAGTTGCGTACAAGAGGATTCGAGTGGGTCGGAAGTTAAGAATTAAAAGCGGTATATCTGTTTTGCGATAGTTCTGCGACTAATGGGATATTTATAATGATGGAGTTTTGTTGACCGTAGAGAAATTAGATGAGGAAGATGGTTGGGGGTGCGGTCATAAATTAAAAACACACAATTAAAAATAAGCGTTATTTTAATTATGTGCCGTCGTTTCGGCCTACAATGTGGGCCTTCATCAGGGCTAAAATGGGATATTTAGGTCATTATGGATGATTTTATTTCAACGAAATAAGGAGAATTGAGGATTTTGGTTTGTAAGGATTGAATGTGAGAGGAATTAGATGGTTTAGAAGCGCCCCAAAGCCCGATTCCTTATGTCCAGATTGGCCTCATGATGGTAACATAAATAAGCTTTTTGTATTAAAAAAATTTCGACAAACGTTTACAACTTCCAAGTTTTGAACATTTGACGAGTAAGTGTTGTAGGAATCGGTATCTACGGGCAGTTTCTTGTCATTTAAGTCTCGTACAAGGATACCATCCAGGGTGTTAGTTAAGATGGAGTGCTAGGTATCAGATTTGTTCAACAGGTATATTTGGATCTTAAAACGCAAATTTAATATTAAGGAGTAAAGTCGGATTAGAAAATGTGATTTGCATCATTTTAAGTAAAAGCTGGATATGTTCTTAGATATATATATATATATATATATATATATATATATATATATATATATATATATATATATATATATTACCCAATAGGAATGGGATGCCTCAGTGGTAAAGTACTGGAATATTGATTTGCGGGTTCCGGGTTATAATCGGGCTATGACAGGATAAATATTTATTCCGTAATTTGAGCCGCGGGGTGACCACGGAGTATGGAGACCTTTCTGGGGCTCAACCAGCCTCTATGAAGTGGGTAAAAAAAAAACAGGGGAAGAATCTATGTGCAAGATTAGGATAAGATCACCACCTTGCACGGCACTTGCCCTAAACACATTACGGTATTATATGTATTGAACCCGAGACCTTAGATAGGTTGGAGTGGCAAAGGCTTTTTTATTTATTACCTAAAATAAGTTTTTTTAACTGTTTACTGTACTAGCGTTGTGTGTGGTGTAATAAGGGGAGGCAAAATGAAATTCTGTCATTGACATAAATTAATCAAAACTTTTAGAAAGCCATATGACTGCATGACAAGTTATCCGAATGGAACTTAATCTCTGATAAGTAAATAATTCTGTCACGAAGTTTGATTCCTGAAATTCAAGGATATTAATTTGAAATCTCTCGGAGGTACCCCTACGTATTTATTGTATTATTCATGTCGTGTTAATTACTTTTTACTTTCTGATTAGTTCAAAACTTGATGAAGTAACGAGGAAAGCCTTTTTTTTTATAATTACTGACCCCAGTAAATAATGGTTATAAAGAAGCTATATTATAGTAAAGTGCACAGAAATTCAGATTAGAATGATAAATAAAATGTTTAATGGTCTTTTTATGCTTGATTTAGTAGATAATTTTTAAAATTTTATGAGTACTGTTATTTTTATTTATTTTTTCATTTTCGTAGTTCACAGGTTTTTATAAGGTTATTATACACCTTTATGGATATCGTTATAATTATGATGGATAATTTTTTATAAATAATTTATATTAAATGGAAAATAATGTATTTAAATGGGAAAAACGTAGGTCACGCGAAGCACAGGCACTAAACTCACACTGATAGCTTTATATGCAACACAGCTTATTTAAAAGTGAAGAAGTCGTTTTCAATCGCGATACGCTGAAGAAAACATACTTTGCAGTCAGTGTATGTTAGAAGTTAGTAATATATTCAAAAGCCTTTTTTAAGGCTTTAAACTTATTGATAAATTCTCGACAGAACAATACAAAACACTATTAATGGATGGTTATGGAACGTTTGTGTTTAAAATAGTATGATAAATGGTCGTTTTTCAATATTTCAAGTAAAAATTGAGGTAATATAACAGGAATCGAGGTTAAAAAGGCATTAATACACGGCGGTAAAATGAATGTTTCTCGTACCGTTTTGAGCCTAAGCAGTATTTATTTCATGGTTCAAAAGTCATATATTAAATTTGAGAAGCCTATTAAATAATAGCTTGAAATACATGCTGGGAAAATACTACTCGAATAATTTAATAAATCATTAAGTCCCGCGGCCATCTTCTTTTAAGACAGGAGGATTATCAGGAATCGAAGAACAGGAAAATCTGTAAACATGTAAATTTAAAAATTAAGCACGTGATAGGAAGTAAAAACAGAATCATAACTATAACTTTTAATCTAATACCTGACGAACAATAAATTGCTTAACCATCAATCAACATATTTTTTTCATAAAATAATGCATTATATTACTTTTATTTTTTTAAATGATTTGTTTTATTATAAATAGATGGTTCCTTTATGTTCCTTATAAATGTTTTATTACATAAACAACAATCAAGAGTCAACGTTTGGAGGCCTTCTAAAATTTATATAAATTTTTACATAATTTACTATGGACAGAATTTTAATTAAAATGGATACAATTTTATCTTATGCATGGCTCTCTCGTACCGTTGACCGTCTCGTCGTACAGACATGAATGTTTGTTTGTTTGTTAGAGCTTTGAGGCGTAAAACATCAGGGCCTATATGCAGACAGAATATGAATCTTTCTCGTTCCGTTTAGAACTTATGCAGTATTTCATGGTTCATGATGCTTTCCATGTAATCATATATTACTGTCAATGTATACTTATTACTTTCACTTACCTATTTATGAGTAAGGGTAGGTAATACGGTCTTGAAGAGTGAAATTTTTAAAAAGTTGTTAACAGACATTTAATTTTGTTGATTCGAAATAGCTAACCATTGCTATCAATGATAAAAAAATGGTTAAATGTGTTCAACTTCAAAATCGACACTAAAATTTCATATTCAAGACAAGTACTTCCTCGGGATGCTACAGATTTTTTTTTACTAAAATGGATGAGCAAGCAGACTCACTTCATACCATGAATTTTTCACGAACGCATTTTCAAAAATGGCTTTAACGATTTCGAATTAACATGCAGTATTAATGTAAAGTATTTTCTGTAAGATTCTGCCGTAAGCACTTAAATTAGGAATTTTTAAAATTTCTTTCTCTAAAGTACCTTAAACAAAATTAATTTGAAACAATTAAAAATTCCTTGTTGTTATCATTGATAAAACATGGATAAATCGTTCGATAATCATCCGTTGAAGAAAACAATAGAAATGTTTTTTCAGGTTGATTTTTTGTGTTTTCCCCCGAAAATAAATATAGTGATATAGATGTATTCTAGCTCGTTGGGAAGGTAAAGGTTAAAAAGAAATATTATCTAACATAGCTGTATAAGGTAATGAAGAGTGATGAGGTTGCTAATTCATTTAGCGTCACTTTTATGCTACTGTGGCTAATCAGGCGATGCTACAGCGGCAGTCCTAAATTTTGCCTCTCCAGGTTTAAGGCTACAAGGAGCGAGAACAGGTAGGTGAAAATTCGTGAGATTTAGTGATAGTGATTTATCATACATTCTCACAGACTTTCAACGTATTACAATAAATATTCAATTACCATATTTTCTATAAAAAATTATCATTTTATTTGTATTTAATTTTTATCATAAATAATGTTTGATTCCTTAAAATGGATGCATTAAAAAAAACACGTTTTTAAGTTGTATATGAAGTTTCCATACAGCTTGCTATTAATTAGTAGGGCTAATTAAAAGGGCTTTATTTTCAACTTAACAATTTCCCAATGTACAAATTATTAACACTAATGTTAGATAAAAAAATAGATTTATTTGTTTTTATTTCAACATTAACATCAAACGAGGCAGATTGTCATTCGTTAATAACAGGTCAAAAAAGATTCCATACACTTTCATTATTAAAATTATTTGTTGTAATATGACCGTCTTCCAGTGATATATCCATAAATCTTATCTCTGTCCTCAACTCTTAATTCAGTATTAGTTTAACGTTTGCCTGGGAAACTGATTTCTTTTCAATATGCGCGTTTTTCGTGAACTAATGCAGGTCTCATCTCTCGAAAAAATTTCACATCCAATAAATAAGTCACATGGTACTGTACAGTATGTACTAAAAGACATTAAAATCTTTGGAGGATAGACCGCATGTTGGAAGATATAGGAATCTGGAGAACCACTACAGACGAGCTATACTTGCTGAAGTCCATACAAATCCTCACACTACCACAACCTCAGTGTGTCATCAGGATAAATAGGGACTATCGGTTTAAGTCCATCCAGAAACCGTCAGAAATATTCCAAGAAGGGAAGGATACAGTGATCGAGTCGCAAGAAGATAGCCTTTCATGAGTAAGATAAACCCGAAAAGTTCATTAAAATAATCTTCATAAAAAACTATCCAATATAAAGTTAGTTGTATTAACAGTTATGCTTGGAAAAATATATTACATTTAAAAAAATAATTAGCTGTTCTATTTAATTTTGAATTTCATTTTTTTTTCGTATTAACTAAATATGAGGTAACGTAAACATAATTGTTTGAAAACTAATTGGTGAGGCTTTAAAAAGTTGTTGCCTTATTTTTTGCTCGGCTAGTTAAATTGTAATGAGACATTAATGAATATTTTTTGATATTGCCATAATTCCTGCTTACAAAATTAGCATAATTTATTAATATTCAAACAACTATTTATATATGTGTATATATATATATATATATATATAGTTGTTGTTGTAATTATAATCCACTCACACAAATGATAGTCAATGATACAAGGAATTTGGAAATAATAATTTATGACTTTTACTTATTTAAGTAAATTTGTTTATAAAAGTAATTTTAATTTACTTAAAAATTAATAAAATCACTTAAACAAAAAATATATATGTGAATAGGCTATGCATATACATATAGAAACCTTATAAAACAGTCCTTAAAATATGAAAATCGGGCATATCCTTTGAAATAGTAAATTAGTCCTTTTCGGACGAAAATGTCATATTCATATTCTCCGAAGAATCCAAATTTAATATTTTGGGCTAGATGGAAGATCAAAAGTTTCAAATTTCTCTAATAATTTTATTTGAATTTATCCAATTATATTTTGTTGTATGGAAATTTTTTTTGAGTTATTGTATAGCAGATTAAATTATCTAACAATAGGAATTTTCATCAGCAACAATCACTTAGTTTCATCCGCTTTTCATAGCAATTAATAACATTTTTTTCTAAAATCTTTAGTTGTATATTTAACATCTGTGTATATCTATCGAGAATATATCGATAATCGAGTCAAAAATGGTGGTTCTCTTCCATTTTGAAACGTTTCCTAGTTACAATAAACGTCAATTGTAAAGAATCCTTTCAACGAGAATGGCGACTTTAACTTAGAATGAAAAACAAAAATTAAAACAGTCCTTAAAATATAAAAATCGGGCATATCCTTTGAAATAGTAAAATTAGTCCTTTTCGGGCGAAATGGAATGTGATTGCTATGCTCATCAGATTTTTTCCCCCTAAAAGATGAGACACACGGTTGACGTTTGCCTCAGGTAAGATTGGTATAAATGGAAGGAGTGAGATTCTTGCATGAGGCTGGCTCCTCCCCAGACCTGGCGCCACCTCACAATGGCAATAGCACCTTTTTTGAAGGATCCCACTTTCTTGGGTGTTCTCTAAGTGGGTGTCGAATCAAGATGGGAGTTCACCACATGAAAACCTGGGTAATGTCAAAACTAAATTAAACTGTTGAAAGTAACATCTAAGTCAGTATTTTAATAACATCTTAAGGGCAGTGGCGGATCCAACTGTTTTTTGTTTGGAGGGGGGGTATTTTTTTCTTCAGTTGGAGAAATTTTGTGAGAAGGGGAGGTTCTATGTACTTACGAGTTAACATTAAGCCAAATATGGTGATAAACTACAATATTTAATAGCGGTTACTGCTAATAGTAGAGGTCCGCACGTTATTAAAGCTGCATCTCCCCCTCCCTAACCCTCCAAAAAAAAGAAAATAATAAAAAAAATTGGAAGAAATAAAATTAATTGCGATTTCTTGGTTATAAAACTCTAATAATTTTTTTCTCTGTTTTCAAAAAAAAATTTTATTTATATTTTATTGAATTTTACAACTGTATATTAACATAAATACAACAAGTAAAAGTGTTGAATTATAATAAAAGGTGTAAAAGGCTTGTGAAGAAACTAACCAGCGGTAGTACTTCGATGTTTATTTAATTAAGTAGATCCCGAGGCCATCTTCTTTTCAATCGCCTCGGAGGGTTGTCAGGGATATTTGCGGACAAGAGAGTTTATATGGGTTGGGAGTTTGGAATTAAAAGTGGTGTATCTGGTAAGAGAAAGGTCAGCAACAAATGGGATATTAAGGTCGTTCTGGATGATTTTATTTGTGACGAAATAAGGAGCATTTAGGATTTTGCGAAGGATTTTGGATCGTAAGGCTTGGATGCGGGATGAATTATATTTTTTAGTAGAGCCCCAAAGCTCGATTCCATATGTCCAGATGGGTCTGATGACAGTAACATAAATGAGCTTTTTGTAGTGAATTGGAAGTTTTGAACGTTTGTCGAGTAAGTGTTGTAGTAATCGGTAGTTTCTTGTCGTTTTAGTCTCGTGTGAGGATTCCATGTAAGACTTTTGGCAAGATGGAGTTTTCAAAAATAACTGAGTTATTGAATTAAATCATATTGAATCAGCCGCCATTTAAAAACAAATCGGCGAATATCAACGTCTAGGGGTCAGGATCATCGTTGGATGCGCTAATATTTTTGTGCTGAGTTTAAAAAAAAAATCGGTCCTGTAGTTCCGGAGAAAAGCCTCGGACAGCAGAAAAAACGGAGTTTTTTTATTCCTTATTCGGATTCTACATATCTTGAAACGTAAGCCTTCACATTTTTAAATGGGGTGAGGTAATTTTTTATTTTGTTGATTGAAAATAATAAACCAATAAATGACATGAAAATGCCTAATGAGAGAACTATCCATTGATAGCAATGTAGTAACTATTTGAAGTGAGTAGGTACTGAAGCCATCATCATTTCTATCGCTTCAGAGATTGTCAGGGGTATTTAAGAAGGATAGGTTACAGACAAGTGGTTTTGTCTGGGCAGGGAGTTTGGAATGAAAAGAAGTATATATATTTCGGACAAGGTCTACGACAAATAGGATATCAAAGTCATTATGGATGATTTGATTTGTAGCAAAATAATAGACATTCAGGATTTTGCACAGGATTGAATTAGGAAGGCAATAGACAGTAGAGACCTAAAACTTAATTTAATTGATCTAAATAGGTTTGATAATAGTGACGTAAATGAGCTTTTCGTAATAGACTGGAAGTTTTGAACGCAAAGTTTCACTTCTCGTACCTCAATTTTAGTAAAAATGATATGTTAGGAAGTTGTAAAACGTGTATTTGAAAATACTAATTCGTAAATCTTCTCGACCATAATAAATTTCTTATTATTATTTTTTTTTGATCTTTTGGGTCATCTTAGGACCACGGTGCTGCGTTTGTCTTCCACTTCTGGTGCTTCTAGTGGATTGTTGAATGGTTGTTTTCGTGCCTATACCATTAGCTTTTCAGTTGGCCGATTATTCTCTCATTTTTCTGCTGAACTCTACCTTATGTTTCTCGGACCATTTCTCGGATGCGTTTTGCTTCTGTAATGTATTTGATGAGGAAATGTCTTGTTTGAATGGTCAGGCGGTAGCGATTTCTATCATTGATGGTATCTTGCTGAATAATACCTTCCTTTGTACATAATCTGATGTATAAATATGTAATTCTATCAACGCATTTACTAAGGGAGAATATTAAAAGGGCGCCATACTTAATCGAAGGCAGTGTCGTCACCTTCGTAAACAGCATTAATATTGTGATATATACCTCAGTAATGTCCAAAAAGAGCCATTTCTACACAATCCTTAGACGATACTGAATAATGGTTCCATGAAAGAGGTCTGTAAATTTTAATTAATTGGTGAATCTTGGCCCACATAACAGTATAAATAAAATACAAAGAGATAATTCATGTAAATATATATGAAGGTATAGACATTGAGTTTGTCTGTTGGTACAAAATGAAATATATTAGGGAACATTTATCCTTGGAAGCGGAGAGGGAGGAGATTTAGAGTGTTTTCGGCACCCCGGGGCTGCCCCTTCCCACACGTTGCTATGGCAACAGGGTTGCGTCCTGTATCTAGGCCGCCCTATTCCTTTACCCTTATTCACTAATCCACGTGTTGTTCTCTTGTTTACATTTTGGAAACTCTCGAAGATTTAGGTGATGGAATGATTTTAAGGCTTTCATGATAATCAACAAGTGTTTAGTACGTCAATTAATTTAAATATCGGAAATCATGAAGGTATTATATATACTGCATATAGGTATGGATGGATATGGTTAAGTTTATTTTTTTTAAATTATTGTCCATAGTGTGTATTTATTTTATTTCTATTTACTTTGTCCATATGGAATGAATGATTTCTTAGAGGTTTAATACTTATTGCCCCAGAGTGTGCTAGATTGTGTTATATATATGTATGTGTGCATAGCAATAGAAATAATTGCGGTTGTGAAATTTTTTTAAGTCGAGTTTGCAGTAGAAATACACATTCTAGGTTTCCCTGAGTCGAAATAACCAAGTCTCACAAAAAGTCTAGCAAAAGAACGATAACTCGAATAAAACTGAAATTTTAGACTAAAAGTGCAACTTTTGTGCTTTTATTTATTATGCATTTTGCACCTTTTTTTTACGATTTTATCAAAAAAAGCTTTAACACACTATATTGATGTAACATGTTGACTTTGATTTAATGTAGGTTTCATTTTGAAATAGTCTCACAGGGCTTAAATGCCGATATTTTAAAACAAGTTCATCTGAAGTACCTTTAATTTTGTACGTTCAAAAAAATTAACCATATCATGTTGTTAGCATCGATAAAAAACTTGTTATTATACGAGACGGAAGAATCTTATAACGAATTGAAGGAGAAAAGGGTTTTTTTTTTTTTCAAAGAAAGTTATAGATTGTAATGCAGATTGAGGAAGTGAAGTGAAGTGATTGTTGTAGATTATATTTTCTTTTCTAGTAACATTTAATCTAAAATAAAATATGCCATCGAAACAATGTAATACTTTTTCAAATTTAATTTTCTAAAAATTTCTAAAATTTATTTAAGAAGTGAGGTAAGTGGAAAGTCTTGCACCGCACCAGATTTTTTTTTCCCAGTCGTATTTTGGCTGTTTATTAAATAAATTATCTAGGAAACTTATGATTGCCTGTTCACACGGCTACTCTAACTGTGCGGCGAAAAATACAATGAGCTGAAATGAATTCAATGAGTGATTTACATTTTGCCAAGGATGAGTTACGTTGGTCACACATCGTCTCTTACGGTTGTTTATCAAAAGTGATGTGCTTTATTCAATATTCTATTCCGCTTGCGCTGTCGGAGAGAATGAATGAATATCTTATCGCCTGTCCTCTTCCCAATCAATCAAATCAGAACGACATTTTTCGTCAGCAAGAACTGCGCCCAAAAAAAAAAAAAAAACCTTAAACTTTTAAAATATTATTTTGAGAAAATCATTCCACTGTGAAAAAATGCGAGCGACATGCAACTTTTACGTACCTTCCTTCTTCAAATATATTTTAAATAAATTTAAAGTTGTATAGTCTAAAATCGTCAGCATTTCAACGGCATATTATACATCAATATTAAAATTATTATTTCTAAAAAAAATCTGGTGCGTAAAACACACGATTTTATTTACCTCTGCTGTTAAAAATATTTACAGAAAAAAGAAAGTCGATATATGTTTGTTTGTTTATTTATTTAACGTCACTTTATGCTACTATGGCTAATCGGACGATGCTACAGTGGGAGTCCTAAATTTTGCCTATCCAGGTTTTATTAGGATAGGGATCTTTAACGAGTACCTGACATCGCACAGGCTCGGGACCACCTTTTAACGTCCCCTCCGAAGGACGGCGTAACTAAGGATTTTTTACTCCCATTAAAAAATCCTAGGACCACCTGCGGATTTGAACCCGTGACCTTTGGCATGGGAGGCTGTTACGCTAGCCACCCAGCTACAAGTGATCCCAAAGTCGATATATACAAAAAAATAAAATAAAAATAATAAAATAAAAACAACAACCTATAATTGAAATAAGTACAAAGTTGACAGATATATGAACATCATACAGACAATCATAACTATATACAATATTTAAAATCTGCTAAAGGAACACCGGACTGGGCAGAGCAGTGAAAATCCAAGAGATCCCAGCGCCTCTCTCTCAGCCGCGTCACTTGTGTGAGCCAGTGGAGGCTGAGTTAAGGCGGAATAGCTACAAACATACATTACATGAGAGGAGGATCTGTCCAGTTTCAGAACTCTAGTATATATATGTTTACAACACGTCTCTGGGCAACTGTCGGTTCAATCTTCGAGCTGGATAGGAATTGTGCTAGTGGATTAGGATGATGAATAAGGTTCTGATAAAACATTTATTAAAAAAATCGTAAAGTGCATAATGCGAAGTATTGGGTTGATGCAAAATTAATGCAGGTTTTTAGTAGGTATTGTAAATACGCCATATCTTTACTTTAACCATATATATTTAATCACAATAATTTCCATCTGAATCAATGCACTTTTGCCAACGTTCAACAAGCTTTCTTATTCCACCAGAAAAAAAATCCGAATCCCTGGACTCAATGAAATCACGAAAAGAATTTTCAATGTCGTCCTGGTTTTGAAAATTTTTCTCCCTCAAAAAGTTGTCCAGATGCCTGAAAAAGTGGAAGTCTGTAGGAGAGAGGTCAGGTGAATAAGGTGGATGTTGGAGAACTTCGTAGCCCAACTCGTGCAGTCGTCGAAGCGTTGGTTGTGCAACGTGTGGTCTGGCGTTATCGTGGAGCAGGATCGGCCCCTTCCGATTCATCAATGCTGGGCAAAGACGTTGCAATTTTTGAGTTCCGAGTTCCGCCGCCATTTCTCGTGTGGTTTTGGTTGGGTCTTCTTCCACTTTTGACCTCAGCTGGTCGTTGTCCAGAGCAAGATGACGGCCCCGACCTTCCTTGTCTTCGAGGTCGAAATCTCCTCTGCGAAACTTCTGGAACCAACGCTGCACCGTGCACTCATTAATAGCCCCCTGACCCCACACTTCATTAATATTACGAGCCGTTTGCGCAGCGCTGCGCCCTAATTTAAATTCGTAAAAATAAATTTGACGAAAATCGCACTTTGACATTTTCGATTCAAGACCTTTGAACACACTGAACAAAACGATTTTACTAAACAAATTCATGGTGAAAGAGAGGGTATTAGATAAGGTTTGTTTTGGTATAATAATGATCAATGTTAGGATTAGCTTTGTTAACACAATTGGAATTAAGATATTGCAATAGAGGAAACCTGCATTAATTTTGCATCAACCCAATATAAAGTGGCTCTTTTGGGTCGTCAGTTTTAATTAGGAATGAATGAATTCTTATAGCACTAATACTCACTGCCCAACATTGTGGCAGATTGTATTATTTCTTTTTTTATAATAAACCAAATTTTTATTGAGAAAATTTTACAATCTGTCCCAATTTGGACATTAATAGTATTGCTGAATGATATCAAACATACTACATTCATACAATATTTACACAACATAAAATTACAATAAAATATATACACAATAATGAATCAATACAAAAGTCAATAATTCACTTATACCTATATACACATACACACACTCATACATACATCACATTGAGTGGAGAATCTAGCCAGTACTAGAACTCCAATATATTTACAAAAGGTCGCGGGGCCACTGCCGTTTCAACCTTCTAGGTGGGTTGTATGGATGAGTAGAGCTGGATAGGGATTGAGCTAAAGGATTAGGATGATGAATGAGGTTCTGGTGGAATTTGGAAAATTTGGATGGAATTAGGTCTGAAATAAATGGAACATTAAGGTCGTGGTGCAAGGTATAATTGGAGACATAATAAGGAGCATTTACTATTGTACGAAGGACTTTGGATTGAAATGATTGAATGCGTTTGATGTTAGAACGTTTAGCTGTCCCCCACAGTTCAAGTCCGTAGGTCCAGATGGGCTTCAGTATTGTCTTGTAGATTAATAATTTGTTTTCAACTGTAAGTTCAGATTTTCTGTTGAGTAGTCGGTATAACTGTCCGAATCGTCGGTTGAGTTCTTGTCTTTTAAGTCTTGTATGTGGGTTCCAAGTCAATCTTTTGTCTAACAGTAAGCCAAGATACCGGACTGTATCTGAGAGAGGAATCGGTAATGAGTTGAAATAAACTGGCGGACAGGATTTTCGTCTAAGAGTGAAGGTTATGTGTTTACATTTGGCTTCGTTCACCTTTACACGCCAGTTATTACACCAGTGTTCGATAAGGAAAAGGTGTCTCTGAAGGTTTAAGGATGCTGTTTCAGGATTGGAACTGGATGATAGGATGGCGGTGTCATCTGCAAAAGTTGCCAGAAAGGTATCAGAATGTGTAGGAATATCAGCAGTGTAAAGGATGTAGAGGATGGGTCCCAAGACGCTGCCTTGAGGAACACCGGCCTCAACGGGATAAAGGTTAGAAAATTCTTCACCACAGCGAACTCGGAAGGAACGGTTCGAGAGATAGGATCGGAGAATGAGGTATAGGGACTGGGGTAAATGGGTTTTCAGCTTGAAGAGTAATCCAGTGTGCCATACCCGGTCAAAAGCTTGCGCAATGTCCAGAAACGCACCAGAACAATACTCTTTGCATTCAAGAGCTGAGGAAATATGGTCTAAAACTCGGAGCCCCTGTTGAACTGTGGAATGCTGAGGACGGAATCCAAACTGATGGGAAGGAAGATTTTGAGATTCTAATATGGGTAGGATACGTTTTAGAAGAAGCCTTTCGAAGATTTTTGAGAGGATGGGGATTAGACTAATAGGCCTGTAGGATGAAGTGTTGTTGGAAGGTTTACCTGGTTTTAAAAAAAGGATGATGGTGGAATGTTTCCATAACAGTGGAAAATAGGTGGTGCGGAGGATGCAGTTGTAAATATAAGTAAGGAATATAATAGCTTTCTGCGGAAGTTGTCGCAGGATCTGGGAAGTAAGGAGATCGTGTCCAGGAGATTTACGGAGAGTCAGTTTTTGGAGAAGATATTTGACCTCAGAGGGATTAATAGCTTTAGGAGGTAGGGAAAGTGGAATCGGTGACATAAGAAAGTCTTGCACTTTTGCGGTGTGATTGATGTGGGATTCCGGGTGAGGAGTGAATACTTTGGAGAGGTGTGTGGCGAATTCCTCGGCTTTATCTTCATCAGACGCAGCCCAGGAGTTATCACCACGTCGGAGAGGATGGGAAACATGATGGTATTTTAGGATCTTTTTCGTGACATTCCACAGGGAATTATCACGAGCTGATAGAGAGGAGAGGGAGGAATTAAAGGACTGGGAACGGAAGTTCGCCAACTCCCTCTTCAATTGTCTACAATAGAAGTTATAGGAGCGGCGATCTGTTGGGTGTCGGGTGCGCTGCCATAATGATCTTGCTCGGCGTTTGGTGTGGATAAGGTCTATAATAGGTTGTGGAAAATGATTTTGGTCTGGATTTATATTGGAGTGTTTAGGAGAGGAAGCAGTCCAGACAGCTTGTTGGATGGCGGTGGTAAAGGAATAGACGGAATTATCTAGGTCATCTTGGGTTTTGAGGGTTACTCTGAGGTCAATATTATCGGTCAGGATTTGGCGGAAAAGGTTCCAGTTGACAGGGCCTCGGATGAATGATGGTGGAATGGGTTTTGGAATTGGAGTGAGAGATACTTTTAGGATCAGTGGACTATGGTCTGAGGATAGTTCATCAAGGCGAGTTAAAGACAAGTTGAGAGAGCCTAATCCGCTGTGGATAAAGAAGTCGAGGATGTCAGGATTGCGGTTAGGATCGGTTGGCCAGTAGGTAGGGGAGTCAGGAGGCAGGATATTAAAATTTCGGGAGTTGAGTGCAGACAGCAAATTTCGTCCCCGAGAATTCGTGGTTCTGGAACCCCACTGCTGATGCTTGGCGTTTAAGTCTGCACCCAGAATGAAACGATTTCCTAAGGAATCCAGGAAGGATAAAAATTCAGAATTGGAAATGGAATGTTTAGGAGGGCAATATGCAGATGTGAGGGTTACCGGAAAGGAAAAAGTCTTGATTACTATGGCTGTGGCTTGTAGGAAATCATAGGTGGGAAGTGAGAGTAAATGATGAGAGAGGGATTGGTGGACAATGATAGCAGAACCGGCATGGGCTTTACCGTCTGGGTGGTCAGTACGGTATGTCATGTATTGCGGTATTTTGAAGTACTGTTTAGTCGTTAGTCTTGTTTCAGTTATAAGTGCAACATCGATTGTTTTGTCTTGCAACAACGCTGTCAGTTCGTCAGTATGATTTCTAACACCATTCGCATTCCAAAGGAGAATGGATAAGGAGTTAGGTGAAGTCATTTAAGGATTTTTCAAGGCAGGGATAAGATTTGATACTAGATTTGTAAGGAGTGATATAAGCGGCATAACAAGAGATTTGATTTCGGAGATGAACGATGTCATTAGACTGGTAAGATCTGTGGCGTTTGATGGTGGAGGGATATGAGAAATTTGATGTTGAGGAGTTTTTTGAAGGTCAGGTAAACTTTGAGGGATAGATTGTTGTACAATAGATTGAGAATGTTGAGGAAAACGTTGTTCCGGCAGGGCCTCGACTTCATGACTCTGGTTCCCACCTCCAAGCAAGTGGGCAAATGACAAGTTAGAATTTACAAGTTTAGATGGTTCTCTTCTGCTTCTGATTGGTGTAGCTGTTTCATTCGGATCCTGAGGTTTTTGGTATCTGGTTCTGAGTTTCTTGTAGATTTCACATCCCTTGTAGTTAGCCGGGTGGTCCTTGAGGCACAGAGCACATACAGCGGGTGTAGATCTTGATCTTGTACATTCTTCAGTTTTATGCTGTTCACCGCATTTCACACAGCGTGGTATGTGATGGCAATAACTTTTGGTATGACCATATGCCTGACAGTTATGGCACTGGACTATTTCTTTCTTTGTGTAAGGTTTTTCAACTTTTACACGGGTATAGTACAGTCTGCTGAGGTCATAGATTTTTTCGACTCCTGCTGATGGTTCCAAGTCCACGAAGAATAGAGGCAGTGGACTTTTATCTTTTAGAACGTTGGTGACTTGCCTCACTTGGAATCCTAATTCTGTCAGTTCTTCTTTGATTGCTTCAACGGGTGTTGAGGAATGTAGGTTTCTGATTACGACCCTTAATGCTCTCTCTTGGCGCAGCTGATAAGTATGAAAGTCAGCTTTGGTCTCAGTCAGATATTTTACAATCTTTCTGTAGGTTTCAGCAGTAGTCGGAGATATTTTAGTATCATTGGTTCTACTTATACAATAATAACTATTAGGATCTGTTACTTTGTTTAAATGCGCACACATCAGTTTAAAATTTTTAATATTTTTAACGGATGCGCTCGATGATAACAGTCATACGTTACTTCGTCTCTCAGATTTTTGCTCTTTTCAGTAGGAATTCGCTTGAGTTCAGTCTGGAAAACATCACTAGACTTCAAGAAAACCACAGCAGTGAATATTGGAGAAATATCGATATTTTCATCAAGTTATGTCCTCAAAAGCTACAAGTAAAAGATCTAGATCTGCAGGTTCAAACTCGTCTCCTACAAAACAGAGACCTCGCCGTGAAAATAATAAAAAAATGATTCCACCAGCGACCGCTTCAGCTACCTCTTTAGGATCTGAACCACAGCCTAGCACATCATCACAAGGATTAACTGATGAATCGCCGTTTTTTACACCGAACCCATTTCAGATCCTCCAAAATCAAAATGAAAAAGAAACCATGGAATCTTCTCCTATACCCAGAGAACCACTACCTCCACCAATTTTTGTTAAAAATATTAAACATTTTCAACTACTTTGTGCGCATTTAAACAAATTAACCGATCCTAATAGTTATTCTTGTATAAGTAGAACCAGTGATACTAAAATATCCCCGACTACCGCCGAAAGCTACAGAAAAATAGTGAAATATCTGACTGAGACCAAAGCTGATTTTCATACCTATCAGTTGCGCCAGGAGAGAGCTTTAAGGGTTTGTAATTAGAAACCTACACCCTTCAACACCAGCTACAGCTATCAAAGAAGAACTGACGGAGATAGGCTATAAAGTGCGGCAAGTCACCAATGTCCTAAAAGATAAAATTCCACTGCCTCTATTCTTCGTGGACTTGGAACCATCAGCAGGAGTTGAAAAAATTTACGACCTCAATAAGTTGTACTATACTAGAGTAAGAGTTGAGAAACCTTACACTAAGAAAGAAATAGTTCAGTGCCATAATTGTCAGGCATATGGTCATACGAGAACTTACTGCCACCACACACCACGCTGTGTGAAATGCGGTGAGCAACATAAATCAGAAGAATGTACACGATTAAGATCAACACCCGCGGTATGTGCTCTGTGCCTCGAGGACCACCCGGCTAACTACAAGGGATGTCAAATCTACAAGAACCTCAAAAGCAGATACCAAAAACCTCAGAATCTGGATGAAACAGCTGAACCGATCAGAAGCAGAAGACAACCTTCAAAAACAATTGATTCCAATGTGACATTTGCCCATCTACTTGGAGGTGGGAACCAGAACAAAGAGGCCCTCCCGGAACAACGCATACTTCAAAATCCTGATCCCCTTCCACAACCACCTATTCCTCAAAATTTAACCAACCCTCAAAAACCTCATCCGCATCAAATCTCTCATATTCCTCCTCCATCAAATGTCACAGACCTTACAAGTTTGATGACATCCTTCATCACTGAAATCAAATCCCTTGTTATGCCGCTAATATCACTACTTACTAATCTCGTATCAAATTTAATCCCTTCCTTAAAAAATCCTTAAATGACTACACCTAACTCCTTATCCATTCTCCTTTGGAATGCGAATGGTGTTAGAAATCACACTGACGAACTTACAGCTTTATTGCAAGACAAAAACGTTGATGTAGCACTTATTACTGAAACTAGACTAACCACTAAACAGTTCTTTAAAATACCTCAATACGTAACATACCGTACGGACCACCCAGACGGAAAAGCCCATGCCGGTACTGCTGTCATTGTGCACCAGTCCCTCTCCCACCATATACTCCCAGTTCCCTCCTATGATTTCCTACAATGCACCGCCATAGTAATCAAGACTTTTTCTTTTCCGATCACACTCGTATCAGCGTACTGCCCTCCTAAACATTCCATCTCCAACATTCTATTCGAATCCTTCCTCAATTCCTTAGGAAACCACTTCATTCTGGGTGCAGACATGAATGCTAAGAACCAACAATGGGGTTGCAGATCCACGAATTGTCGTGGGCGGAATTTACAGTCTGCACTCAGCTCTAGACGTTTCAACCTCCTGCCTCCTGACTCCCCTACCTACTGGCCAACTGATCCTAACCGTAATCCTGACATCCTTGACTTCTTCATTCACAGCGGATTAGGCTCCCTAAACATGTCGGTGACTCGCCTTGATGAACTGTCCTCTGACCATAGTCCATTGCTCCTTAAAGTATCCCTAATTCCTATTCCTAAACCCACCCCACCGTCATTTATCAGAGGGCCAGTAAACTGGGACCTTTTTCGCCAAATCCTGACCAGTGATATTGACCTCAGAGTGAAACTCAAAACTCCAGATGACCTTGACGATGCTGTAAACTCCTTCACCATCGCTATTCAACAAGCTGTTTGGACTGCCTCCTCTCCCAAGCACTCCCAGATAAGTCATAACCAAAATCATTTACCACAACACCTCATAGACCTCATCCGCACCAAACGCCGATCCAGATCCTTATGGCAACGCACCCGTCACCCAGAGGATCGCCGCTCCTATAACTTTTTTTGTAGAAAATTAAAGCGGGAGTTGGCGATCTTCCGTTCCCAATCCTATAATACCTACCTCTCCTCTCTCTCGACTCGTGACAATTCCCTGTGGAATGTCACGAAGAGAATCCTAAAATCCCACCATATTTCCCATCCCCTCCGTCGTAGTAATGGTTCCTGGGCTGCGTCTGATGAAGACAAACCCGAGGAACTTGCCAAATACGTTTCCGAAGTCTTCACACCTCATCCAGAATCCCATCCAAACCACACTGCAGTAGATGAAGAGTTCCTTCAGTCCCCAATCCCGCTTTCATTACCTCCTAAAGCAGTCAATCCCTCTGAGGTCAAATATCTTCTCCGAAAACTTGCACTCCGTAAATCTCCTGGATACGATCTCCTCACTCCTCAGATTTCTCAGACAGCTTCCATCTAAAGCCGTTATATTTCTTACATATATTTACAACTCCATTTTACGCACTACTCATTTTCCTCTCTTATGGAAACATTCCACAATAATTCTCTTCCTAAAACCAGGTAAACCTCCTAACACTACGAACATCATATAGACCTATCAGCCTACTCCCAATCCTTTCAAAAATCTTTGAAAAAATCCTCCTCAAACGAATATTACCTTTATTAGAACCCCACACTATTCCTTCCCATCAGTTTGGATTCCGTTCCCAACACTCAACCGTTCAGCAAGGACTCCGAGTCGTTGACCATATTTCCTCTGCCCTTGAGAACAAGAGTACTGCTCGGGTGCATTTTGGACATAACGCAAGCATTTGCCCGGGTGTGGCACCCGGGATTACTCTTTAAGCTCAAAAACCATTTACCCCAATCCTTATACCTAGTCCTCCGATCCTATCTATCAAACCGCTCCTTCCGAGTTCGTTGTGGTGCAGAATATTCCAATTTTTATCCAGTCGAATCCGGTGTTCCTCAGGGCAGTGTCCTTGGTCCTATCCTCTACAATATATACACGGCTGATATTCCTCTTTGCCCTAATACCTTCCTAGCAACGTACGCTGATGACACAGCTATCCTATCCTCTCACTTAGACCCCGAAATTGCATTACAGGCCTCCAAACGCACCTTTCTCAAATTGAAGACTGGTGTAACAACTGGAGAATCAAAGTCAATGAATCCAAATCCAGACATGTCACCTTTACCCTTCGAAGACAATCCTGCCCCCAGTTCTCTTTAACTCCGTTCCGCTTCCTTTCTCCGACACAGTCCGGTATCTTGGCTTCCTTCTGGACAAAAGACTAACTTGGAACCCGCATACTAGACTTAAACGACAAGAAATTAATCGACGATTCGGAAAATTTATACAGACTACTGAACAGAAATTCTAAATTATCTATCGAGAACAAACTGCTAATATACAAGACAGTACTGAAACCTATCTGGACCTACGGACTTGAACTGTGGGGGACAGCCAAATGTTCTAACATCAAACGCATTCAATCCTTCCAATCAAAAGTCCTCCGAACAATAGTTAATGCTCCTTATTATGTATCCAAAACCATACCTTACACCGCGACCTAAATATTCCATTATTTCAGACCTTTATACCAATAAAATTCTCTAAATTCCATCAGAACCTTATCCATCAAACCCTATCCCCTAGCTCAATCCTTATCCAGCTCCACACATCCTTACCATCCTCCTAGAAGGTTGAAACGGCAGTGGCCTCGAGACCTTATAAAATGTATATTGGAGTTCTAGCATTGGCTAGATTCTCCACTCACGTGCTGTATGCTTGTGAATTGTAATATAGGTATGAGTGACTTTTGTATATATTTTTATTGATTTTGTTTTGTATATATTTATATTGTATTATTATTTTATAAATTTATTGTTTTGTATATATTTATATTGTATTATTATTTTATAAATTTATTGTTTTGTATATATCGTGTGAATGCAGTATGAATGTTGTACTTTATCCCTATTAAAAAATGTCCTAAATTGGACAGATTGTAATATTGTGTCAATAAAGAATTGTTTCTATAAATATTTTTAAAAATATTGGTGGAGGTTTGTGGTTCTTGGGTATAGGAGAAAATTCCATGGTTTCTTTTTCATTTTGGAGGGTCTGAAATGGATTCGGTGTTAAAAAACGGAGATTCATCAGTTATTCCTTGTGATGATGTGCTGGGCTGTGGTTCAGATCCTAATGAGGTAGCTGACGCGGTCGCTGGTGGAATCATTTTTTTATTTTTTTTCACGGCGGGGTCTCTGTTTTGTAGGAGACGAGTTTGAACCTGCGATCTAGATCTTTTTCTTGCAGACTTTGAGGACATGACTTGATGAAAATATCTCATTGATTAAGATAAATAATAATAATAAATAATAATGAGATAAGAATTAAAGATAAAAGAAAGATAATTAAAAGAAAAGCAAGCCCGAGGGTTGCCGAGCTAGCGGCAGTCAGTGATCAGTGACCCTCCTTTCACTTTTTCGTGATTGTACAAAGTAAATTATAACTTTGCTTACCGAAGCTTCTCCAATATTCACTGCGTAATATTCCTGAGGTCTATTTATGTTTCCAGACTGAATTCTAGCGAATTCATACTGAAAAAAAAACAAAAATTGAGAGACGATGTAACGTATGACTGTTATCATCGAGCGCATCAGCTGATGAAAGCATAAATTTTTTCAAATAAATAAAAAAAAAAAAAGTTTTTGTTAAAACGTTGCAGTAATATCTCAGGCATATTTGTTTCTTAAGTGTGGAGTTTCAGTTTCCTACGAGTTACGTTCCCGATCTTGAGTTACCACATGCACATACTCACACCTTTTTTTTTGCAGGATTGGTCATTTAGACTCGGGGAAACGTATTTTTTTGGAAAAATTTAATTGTAATTGCCGTCACAATCTTTTAAAAGTGCACTAAAAAATTTAAACCCGAAAGAATATTCTATTGGTTTTCTCTTCATTTGGTGGATAAAATTATACCAGTATTTCTCATGTTTACGCGATCCAAGTCGAAAATGTTATGTGTTATGTTATCGAACCAATTATTAAATTAAAGATACTTAGTAGTAGACAATTTTAAGATATTAAGTTTTAGCCCAAAACGTATTCTACACGATATTAAAGTCCATTCACAGTTCACACCAACCCAGCAAGTATAATCCAAAATCATTTAATCCATTTTTAAGAAAATTGTTAAACGGTGTAAATGGCATAATATAAAGTGGATAACTTTTGATCACCAATATTGGAGAACATTTTGCAGTGAAAAACTAATCTTGAATATGAATTTTCTCGATTAATTTATTAGATTTATACCAAAGATAATACATTATTTCAATATATTAGTCATTTGCAGTATCATCTAAACTTTAAACCTGCAATGCGTTTTTTTAATAGTATTTACATAAAATAAAAAAAGGGAACAAAAAAAGATCAATTGGTAGCCCGAGGACGTAATGGACCGGTTTAATTATTCAAATATTATCCGTTTGACTGATAACAATTTAATTCACACGGAAGCCTCTTACACATCTTTATTCATGAAAGTGTTTTTACATCATGATTCCCACTTTTCTATGTTTTTCAGTTAATTACTTGATTGTTGTACAATAGATTGAGAATGTTGAGGAAAACGTTGTTCCGGCAGGGCCTCGACTTCATGACTCTGGTTCCCACCTCCAAGCAAGTGGGCAAATGACAAGTTAGAATTTACAAGTTTAGATGGTTCTCTTCTGCTTCTGATTGGTGTAGCTGTTTCATTCGGATCCTGAGGTTTTTGGTATCTGGTTCTGAGTTTCTTGTAGATTTCACATCCCTTGTAGTTAGCCGGGTGGTCCTTGAGGCACAGAGCACATACAGCGGGTGTAGATCTTGATCTTGTACATTCTTCAGTTTTATGCTGTTCACCGCATTTCACACAGCGTGGTATGTGATGGCAATAACTTTTGGTATGACCATATGCCTGACAGTTATGGCACTGGACTATTTCTTTCTTTGTGTAAGGTTTTTCAACTTTTACACGGGTATAGTACAGTCTGCTGAGGTCATAGATTTTTTCGACTCCTGCTGATGGTTCCAAGTCCACGAAGAATAGAGGCAGTGGACTTTTATCTTTTAGAACGTTGGTGACTTGCCTCACTTGGAATCCTAATTCTGTCAGTTCTTCTTTGATTGCTTCAACGGGTGTTGAGGAATGTAGGTTTCTGATTACGACCCTTAATGCTCTCTCTTGGCGCAGCTGATAAGTATGAAAGTCAGCTTTGGTCTCAGTCAGATATTTTACAATCTTTCTGTAGGTTTCAGCAGTAGTCGGAGATATTTTAGTATCATTGGTTCTACTTATACAATAATAACTATTAGGATCTGTTACTTTGTTTAAATGCGCACACATCAGTTTAAAATTTTTAATATTTTTAACGGATGCGCTCGATGATAACAGTCATACGTTACTTCGTCTCTCAGATTTTTGCTCTTTTCAGTAGGAATTCGCTTGAGTTCAGTCTGGAAAACATCACTAGACTTCAAGAAAACCACAGCAGTGAATATTGGAGAAATATCGATATTTTCATCAAGTTATGTCCTCAAAAGCTACAAGTAAAAGATCTAGATCTGCAGGTTCAAACTCGTCTCCTACAAAACAGAGACCTCGCCGTGAAAATAATAAAAAAATGATTCCACCAGCGACCGCTTCAGCTACCTCTTTAGGATCTGAACCACAGCCTAGCACATCATCACAAGGATTAACTGATGAATCGCCGTTTTTTTACACCGAACCCATTTCAGATCCTCCAAAATCAAAATGAAAAAGAAACCATGGAATCTTCTCCTATACCCAGAGAACCACTACCTCCACCAATTTTTGTTAAAAATATTAAACATTTTCAACTACTTTGTGCGCATTTAAACAAATTAACCGATCCTAATAGTTATTCTTGTATAAGTAGAACCAGTGATACTAAAATATCCCCGACTACCGCCGAAAGCTACAGAAAAATAGTGAAATATCTGACTGAGACCAAAGCTGATTTTCATACCTATCAGTTGCGCCAGGAGAGAGCTTTAAGGGTTGTAATTAGAAACCTACACCCTTCAACACCAGCTACAGCTATCAAAGAAGAACTGACGGAGATAGGCTATAAAGTGCGGCAAGTCACCAATGTCCTAAAAGATAAAATTCCACTGCCTCTATTCTTCGTGGACTTGGAACCATCAGCAGGAGTTGAAAAAATTTACGACCTCAATAAGTTGTACTATACTAGAGTAAGAGTTGAGAAACCTTACACTAAGAAAGAAATAGTTCAGTGCCATAATTGTCAGGCATATGGTCATACGAGAACTTACTGCCACCACACACCACGCTGTGTGAAATGCGGTGAGCAACATAAATCAGAAGAATGTACACGATTAAGATCAACACCCGCGGTATGTGCTCTGTGCCTCGAGGACCACCCGGCTAACTACAAGGGATGTCAAATCTACAAGAACCTCAAAAGCAGATACCAAAAACCTCAGAATCTGGATGAAACAGCTGAACCGATCAGAAGCAGAAGACAACCTTCAAAAACAATTGATTCCAATGTGACATTTGCCCATCTACTTGGAGGTGGGAACCAGAACAAAGAGGCCCTCCCGGAACAACGCATACTTCAAAATCCTGATCCCCTTCCACAACCACCTATTCCTCAAAATTTAACCAACCCTCAAAAACCTCATCCGCATCAAATCTCTCATATTCCTCCTCCATCAAATGTCACAGACCTTACAAGTTTGATGACATCCTTCATCACTGAAATCAAATCCCTTGTTATGCCGCTAATATCACTACTTACTAATCTCGTATCAAATTTAATCCCTTCCTTAAAAAATCCTTAAATGACTACACCTAACTCCTTATCCATTCTCCTTTGGAATGCGAATGGTGTTAGAAATCACACTGACGAACTTACAGCTTTATTGCAAGACAAAAACGTTGATGTAGCACTTATTACTGAAACTAGACTAACCACTAAACAGTTCTTTAAAATACCTCAATACGTAACATACCGTACGGACCACCCAGACGGAAAAGCCCATGCCGGTACTGCTGTCATTGTGCACCAGTCCCTCTCCCACCATATACTCCCAGTTCCCTCCTATGATTTCCTACAATGCACCGCCATAGTAATCAAGACTTTTTCTTTTCCGATCACACTCGTATCAGCGTACTGCCCTCCTAAACATTCCATCTCCAACATTCTATTCGAATCCTTCCTCAATTCCTTAGGAAACCACTTCATTCTGGGTGCAGACATGAATGCTAAGAACCAACAATGGGGTTGCAGATCCACGAATTGTCGTGGGCGGAATTTACAGTCTGCACTCAGCTCTAGACGTTTCAACCTCCTGCCTCCTGACTCCCCTACCTACTGGCCAACTGATCCTAACCGTAATCCTGACATCCTTGACTTCTTCATTCACAGCGGATTAGGCTCCCTAAACATGTCGGTGACTCGCCTTGATGAACTGTCCTCTGACCATAGTCCATTGCTCCTTAAAGTATCCCTAATTCCTATTCCTAAACCCACCCCACCGTCATTTATCAGAGGGCCAGTAAACTGGGACCTTTTTCGCCAAATCCTGACCAGTGATATTGACCTCAGAGTGAAACTCAAAACTCCAGATGACCTTGACGATGCTGTAAACTCCTTCACCATCGCTATTCAACAAGCTGTTTGGACTGCCTCCTCTCCCAAGCACTCCCAGATAAGTCATAACCAAAATCATTTACCACAACACCTCATAGACCTCATCCGCACCAAACGCCGATCCAGATCCTTATGGCAACGCACCCGTCACCCAGAGGATCGCCGCTCCTATAACTTTTTTTGTAGAAAATTAAAGCGGGAGTTGGCGATCTTCCGTTCCCAATCCTATAATACCTACCTCTCCTCTCTCTCGACTCGTGACAATTCCCTGTGGAATGTCACGAAGAGAATCCTAAAATCCCACCATATTTCCCATCCCCTCCGTCGTAGTAATGGTTCCTGGGCTGCGTCTGATGAAGACAAAGCCGAGGAACTTGCCAAATACGTTTCCGAAGTCTTCACACCTCATCCAGAATCCCATCCAAACCACACTGCAGTAGATGAAGAGTTCCTTCAGTCCCCAATCCCGCTTTCATTACCTCCTAAAGCAGTCAATCCCTCTGAGGTCAAATATCTTCTCCGAAAACTTGCACTCCGTAAATCTCCTGGATACGATCTCCTCACTCCTCAGATTCTCAGACAGCTTCCATCTAAAGCCGTTATATTTCTTACATATATTTACAACTCCATTTTACGCACTACTCATTTTCCTCTCTTATGGAAACATTCCACAATAATTCTCTTCCTAAAACCAGGTAAACCTCCTAACACTACGACATCATATAGACCTATCAGCCTACTCCCAATCCTTTCAAAAATCTTTGAAAAAATCCTCCTCAAACGAATATTACCTTTATTAGAATCCCACACTATTCCTTCCCATCAGTTTGGATTCCGTTCCCAACACTCAACCGTTCAGCAAGGACTCCGAGTCGTTGACCATATTTCCTCTGCCCTTGAGAACAAGGAGTACTGCTCGGGTGCATTTCTGGACATAACGCAAGCATTTGACCGGGTGTGGCACCCGGGATTACTCTTTAAGCTCAAAAACCATTTACCCCAATCCTTATACCTAGTCCTCCGATCCTATCTATCAAACCGCTCCTTCCGAGTTCGTTGTGGTGCAGAATATTCCAATTTTTATCCAGTCGAATCCGGTGTTCCTCAGGGCAGTGTCCTTGGTCCTATCCTCTACAATATATACACGGCTGATATTCCTCTTTGCCCTAATACCTTCCTAGCAACGTACGCTGATGACACAGCTATCCTATCCTCTCACTTAGATCCCGAAATTGCATCTACAGGCCTCCAAACGCACCTTTCTCAAATTGAAGACTGGTGTAACAACTGGAGAATCAAAGTCAATGAATCCAAATCCAGACATGTCACCTTTACCCTTCGAAGACAATCCTGCCCCCCAGTTCTCTTTAACTCCGTTCCGCTTCCTTTCTCCGACACAGTCCGGTATCTTGGCTTCCTTCTGGACAAAAGACTAACTTGGAACCCGCATACTAGACTTAAACGACAAGAACTTAATCGACGATTCGGACAATTATACAGACTACTGAACAGAAATTCTAAATTATCTATCGAGAACAAACTGCTAATATACAAGACAGTACTGAAACCTATCTGGACCTACGGACTTGAACTGTGGGGGACAGCCAAATGTTCTAACATCAAACGCATTCAATCCTTCCAATCAAAAGTCCTCCGAACAATAGTTAATGCTCCTTATTATGTATCCAACCATACCTTACACCGCGACCTAAATATTCCATTTATTTCAGACCTTATACCAATAAAATTCTCTAAATTCCATCAGAACCTTATCCATCACCCTAATCCCCTAGCTCAATCCTTATCCAGCTCCACACATCCTTACCATCCTCCTAGAAGGTTGAAACGGCAGTGGCCTCGAGACCTCTTATAAAATGTATATTGGAGTTCTAGCATTGGCTAGATTCTCCACTCACGTGCTGTATGCTTGTGAATTGTATATAGGTATGAGTGACTTTTGTATATATTTTTATTGATTTTGTTTTGTATATATTTATATTGTATTATTATTTTATAAATTTATTGTTTTGTATATATTTATATTGTATTATTATTTTATAAATTTATTGTTTTGTATATATCGTGTGAATGCAGTATGAATGTTGTACTTTATCCCTATTAAAAATGTCCTAAATTGGACAGATTGTAATATTGTTCAATAAAGAATTGTTTCTATAAATATTTTTAACAAATATTGGTGGAGGTAGTGGTTCTCTGGGTATAGGAGAAGATTCCATGGTTTCTTTTTCATTTTGGAGGATCTGAAATGGATTCGGTGTAAAAAACGGAGATTCATCAGTTATTCCTTGTGATGATGTGCTGGGCTGTGGTTCAGATCCTAATGAGGTAGCTGACGCGGTCGCTGGTGGAATCATTTTTTTATTTTGTTCACGGCGGGGTCTCTGTTTTGTAGGAGACGAGTTAGAACCTGCAGATCTAGATCTTTTACTTGCAGACTTTGAGGACATGACTTGATGAAAATATCTCATTGATTAAGAAAATAATAATAATAAATAAATAATGAGATAAGAATTAAAGATAAAAGAAAGATAATTAAAAGAAAAGCAAGCCCGAGCTTGCCGAGCTAGCGGCAGTCAGCTGATCAGTGACCCTCCTTTCACTTTTTCGTGATTGTACAAAGTAAATTATAACTTTGCTTACCGAAGCTTCTCCAATATTCACTGCCGTAATATTCCTGAGGTCTAGTGATGTTCTCCAGACTGAATTCTAGCGAATTCATACTGAAAAAAGCAAAAATCTGAGAGACGATGTAACGTATGACTGTTATCATCGAGCGCATCAGCTGATGAAAGCAGTATTATTTCTAAATAAATAAAAAAAAAAAAAGTTTTAGTTAAAACGTTGCAGTAATATCTCAGGCATATTTGTTTCTTAAGTGTGGAGTTTCAGTTTCCTACGAGTTATCGTTCCCGATCTTGAGTTACCACATGCACATACTCACACCTTTTTTTTTGCAGGACTTGGTCATTTAGACTCGGGGAAACGTATTTTCCGTGAATAATTGAATTCGTAACTTGTCACGATCACAATACTTTCAAAACGTGCACTAAAATTAACCTGAAAGAATATTTCTATTGTTTTCTCCTTCATTTGGGGATAAAATTATACCATATTTCATGTTTACGCGATCAATGTCGAAATGTTATGTGTTATGTTATCGAACCAATTAAATTAAAGATACTTTAGTAGTAGACATTTTTAAGATATTAAGTTTTAGCCCAAAACGTATTCTACACGATATTAAAGTCCATTCCAGTTCACACCAACCCAGCAAGTTTAATCAAAATCATTTAATCCATTTTTAAGAAAATTGTTAAAAGGTGTAAAAGGCATAATATAAAGTGGAACTTCTGATCATCCAATATTGGAGAACATTTTGCAGTGAAAAACTAATCCTGAATATAGAATTTTCTCGATTAAATTATTAGATTTCATACAAAGATAATACATTATCTAAAATAGATTAGTCATTGCAGTATCATCTAAACTTTAAACCTGCAATGCGTTTTTTTAATAGTATTTTACATAAAATAAAAAAAGGGAACAAAAAAAGATAAATGGTAGCCGAGGACGTAATGGACCGGTTTAAATTATTCAAATATTATCCGTTTTGACTGATAACAATTTAATTCACACGGAAGCCTCTTACACATCTTTATTCATGAAAGAGTTTTCTACATCATGATTCCCACTTTTCTATGTTTTTCAGTTTATTACTTGATGATAGTTGGGACAGATAGCTATTGAAAGAGGTATTTTTTTTAATTTTTTTTTGAATGGTAATAAAACAGTAATATAAATATTGTTGGAAGGAATTAGTCCGGGTAGCGGTAATTAAATGAAACAGCTAAATAGTTTCAACTATTTATTGTTTGCCAACGTTCCGACCCCCTTTGTGGGTCATCATCAGGGCGCATGGTGGGAGAATGGAAACTGCTGTAGTGATGATGAACTTGCTGTAACGTCTCGGGCCTATGGTTGTCTTTTTTTTTTTAACTTTAAATCTTTATTCACACCTGTAAATAAAACAATCAGCAATCAGTGAATGTGCGGTCAACTTTAAGAAACATGGCGTGATAGGCATGAGGGAGATCAGCACCCAGCGGTACCTACTCCTGGCATGAAATTAGTGTGAGTTACTAAGGGAGAAGGTCTCTCATCCAACTCCTCTTCAGCCTTCTGTAGGCATTTCCTGGCATGAGTGTTGTGGCCATGTCATTGATTAGTGTGTTAGGGTGACCTTGTAGTTTGTCGTGGAAACGTTTGTAGTGTGTCCGTATGTGCTCATTGACATTTGGCATCTTAAGGTCAGTTTGTAAAGTTATGTTGCCAACGTACCACGGTGCTTTTGTAATTGTTCTAAACGTTTTAGCTTGAAAGATTTGAAGTTTGTTAATGTGAGTCTTTTTAGCTGTCCCATATATCTGTGATGCGTAAGTCCAAATAGGTTTCAGTAGGTAAGTATAGGTGTTTAATTTCTGTCGAAGATTTAGTTTCGAGTGTTTTGAAAAGAGTGAGTAAAGAAGTCTCAGTCTTTGGTTAAGGGTTTTCTTTTTTTTTGTTAATATGCGGGCCCCAAGTCATTCTTCTGTCAAACGTCAAACCAAGATAATGTACAGTAATAATGTACCCAAATCGTGTATTTCCGTTGAAAACTGGAATTCGAAAATTTTCACGATCGCATTACTTTCCCGTCCTATATATTTCACATATAGGTAAGTGAAAGTAATAATACTCGCTATTATTTCGAAATATAAAGGTAATGTTTTAATTTTGTGCATCTCTATTTATTAATGGAGTATTTTAAAACATTTGAAATACATATTTATGTATAACGTAAGTGTTTTACATGAATATTGAAATAACAATAATTGCATTGGACTAAATGCATGTGCGTCGTTTTGCCCCAGTTAACATGGGGAGGACAGAATATGTTTCCCCTATATTAAAACGGAATACATTTAAATATTGTTAATACATTTGTATATTAAAATAAAAGATAATTTCGTATGTTTAATTATTTAGTAATACTATAATCCGTGATATTTTTTAATAGAGGAGCGGATTCCTGGAGCGGCCTAAAGGATAGAGCACTAGATTACAGTCCTCCGGGTCTCGGGTTCGAGCTCCGGCTGTGATAGGATCATTATTTATTCTGTTATTTCAGCCATATGCTCCATAAAGTGAGAAGAAAACCTGGAGGCTGAGGATGAGCGTGATATCGGCCGAATTACCTCCTTGCACGGTCGTTGGCCTAGGGAAAGTACAAATCTCTCTCTATATATACTGAGCCCAAGACCCTTCTTTATGAGTAACAGAATTTCATGTTTTTTATTACATTCTGTCCCAATAATGGACAATGGTTATAGTAATCAGAATTTTCATTCTCAGAATATTTAAAAAAAAAAAATTCATAACAAAAACTATTAAATAATATTAAAAAAATAATAATAAAATTAATTTGATCAACTTAAAAATTCAGTACCATCTAAAAGTACTTATTCGTATGAGCAATGTTTATAATAAGTAAGAAAAAATCAGGACCATACCTCCTACATGTGGGAGGAAAGCAGGACTCAAAAGATCTCAGCGCACGTATTGAATAGAGATGTGAGCCATATAGTTATTGATTTATTATTTTTAATTAACACCTAATTTTTAAAATATTTCACAAAGATTGAAAATCTTAAAAAAAAAAAAAAAGCTCTGATAAATTTATTTAATTTCCAAATTATAATTAGTGGTTGGTACGGACCTAAGATTAAAAGTTGTAATTTTTTTGTTTTTTCGAGATTATGAAATTATTATTAATAATACACATCCTTTAATTGAACTATTATCTGCTAATTCAATACTTTTAGCGTGATGAACGATTTAAATATACATTTGATTTTTTTTTTTATTTATAAGAGTTAAATAAGTTTTGAATTTTTTTTTTCCGTAAAGCAATCGGTTATTTGATATGGGTCTAGCAAATAATTCATCTGTAAAATCCAATGGACTGAAGCCCATCTCGGCGATCCTTTGTGTAAAGGAAGATACTGCCTCCTTCTGGTTCAGTTGTCTTGTATGATCACAAGGCTAAAATATCACATCCACACATTTTTTATTCAACTTATCATTTTTTTTTTAAACTATTGAGCGCTCCTATACTGTCTAAGGTTATGTAGTTTGGCTGAATTTAATTGAAGATATTAATTTTACAAGTAAGTTATCCATAACCTATTATCCATCAAAACTCATTTTTCCGAAATCTCCCGTCGTACCTTTTCGACCTTAAAGCGATTGGATTTCTTTCAAATCCTACTCCTGTGTGAATCCCGAAAACTCCTCGTTTTCTCTAATATTTCCCCACTTCAACTACTGCTGTACGGTATACGGTGGTTTATCTGGGGATCTCGAGGTAAAAATAAAACATTTAATTAATTGCTTTGTTCGATTCATCTACAGGATCCCTAGGTACGTCTCCTTATCCCTATTTTATGTCAAGTTAAAGTGGCTTCACCCATCCAATCGTCGCAAGTATTTCCTTGCATCATTCCTTTACCAATTTATCCAATGCTGCCGTCTATCATACAAGTTTGACTTTCTACAATTGAAATCCTGTGTACATCCCCGTTATACACGCTCCAGGCCTTCAGATTTATACACAACGGCCCAACGAACTGCACATTTTGACAGATCTTTTCTCATCCAATCCTCAATCCTATGGAATTCTATTCCTCTTTCAATCCGTCACTCCAACTCTCTTTCTACCTTCAAATCCCGCATAATTAATCATTTAATGATTATCCAGTCACAAGAGAATTGTTAATAATCTTTATTCTTTGTTTTTTTCTTCTCATTTACATTTGTCTATTTTATATCAGCAATTGTAAACTTATATATATATATATATATATATATATATATATATATATATATATATATATATATATATATATATATATATATGTATTTAATTTACTCCAAGACTCTAAAGCACATTTTCTACATTCAGGATGTGCTATTCCAATGGGACTTGTCTCAGAATAATAAAGAATTTATCTATTTATTTTAACTAATGCGTGATATTAGGTTCTTCCTTTACATACCCCTCCCATAATAAACAGTTTACATTTGATGGATTATTAATTTGTACAAATATCGACACGAGTTGATCCTCTTCCAAAAAAAAATGTTTGCTTACCTCTGTAGCATCTCGCAACTCGAAAATAATTCAGCCTTTACTGAGGATGATTTTCGTGTAATTATATTTAACGAGTTCAAACTAGGCCGGAACGGGTCCCAAACGGCCAGGAAAATCAAGGAATTGTGGACGAGAGGAGTATTCTGACCTTGAGCCTGGAAGACAAAGGAGGTCCTGGAAGGACTTCTTTCCTTGATGACGAAGTTTTGCGAGCTTAGGTGGAAGGAAATCCAAGAACAAATGTTCAAGAACTGGATATAATATAAGCGAATTGACCGTCGCATAGTAGGAAAAAATCGCGATTTAGTGGCTAAAATTCTTTAACTCTTGATCTAATAAAGATAAATTAAAAATTCTTCTTTCATTTATGCTCATAGCATGTCATTTATTAGTGAGTGTGCAAAAATTACCCTCTTTACATGTTTTAATATTTTTAATTATTTTTAAAAATTACTGTTTTAATATATTTTTTTGTTTCGATAAATTTATTCTACATAGTTGCATTTAAATCGAAAGAATTGAACTATTATCCGCTTCTATAGAGGTTTATGCGTTTATAATGGCCTTACTCAGGAATTTACGACGTATAATAAATTTATAAGGAGTTATTGTTTAAAGGTAAAAAAATTGACAAATTTAACTTAACAAAATAATATATTTTCGATATTTATCCTGTGAATATTTTTTTTTATTCCAATGGGAAAAAATTATAAATATATGAGGCATATTTTATGATTTCGTCTGAATTAATGTTAACAAATATGGTGTCAAATCTTTGAATCGATATAACACTGATCGATGGCTTTGGGCCGATCAAATTGTATCATGGTATTTTAGTACATTTAACCCTCAACAACATTGAAGAAAAACTGAAGCCAAATGTTTCTAATATTTTTTTTATTTTTTCTAGCTACAGACCTTTTTGCAGGATTGAGTTATTTTGGCCCAGTAAACTCTAAAACGTGTATTTCTCTCATGATCGCTAAACATACTTCTTTCTATTACTGTATGTTTATATATAGGCAAGTGAAAGTAAAAATGAAATTCTATAAAATTATTTCCGTCGTTAACAAATATTCGAAGAAAATTGGTTATCTATTTAGATTGAACCTACAGTTGAGACAAATATGTGATGTTAAATTATGCAAATTTACGTTGTTTCTTTGTACCAAGGTCACAAACATATACATCAAGCCACGACTTCTCTTTTAAAATATCATGAATCAGTCCTTTATTTATAAAATATTTGTAATTATCATTAATTATTTTCTTTTCTTTTTTAATTTTTCAGGAAGTTTTTCTTAATATATCACACTTAAATAAGCACACCTTAACTTCCTTTTGTTATATATTTATTTTCTTTCATAATTTTTTACATCATTTTTCAACGTTTCGGGGTTGTTTCCCCATTCTCAAGACTTTTTTGAAAATACTGACAGTCAGCCAATATTTAAAACGTATAATAAACTTCGATGTAGACGAATAGCAGTAAGCTATAAATGTGAAATAATGAATGATATATGTAAAAGTGTTTTCAAAAAAGTCTTGAGAATGGGGAAAGAACCCTGAAACGTTGAAAAACGATATAAAAAATCATGAAAGAAAATAAATATACAACAAAAGGAAGTTAAGGTGTGCTTATTTAAGTGTGAAAAATTAATTATTTTTATATTGCTTATTATTTTTTTTTTCAAAAAAAAGGTTATTTATAAAGAAAAATCGAATTTAAAATGTGGATTTACATATATTTGTATTCAGTAATTATCAGTAATACAATATATGATTTATTAATGTAAAAAAGTACATTAGTAAATTATTTATTAGTAAAATGTACATCACTTTTGTACTTTCGTATAATTTTCCTAAAATGTTTGAAAGTTTTAGAAAACGCAGTCTCAACCTTAAAGATACTTATAAATAACTTTTAGTATAATATATTCCACTACAAGGCTTGTTATGAAAGTAATATTGAATAGTGAGAGAGTTAGCTTGATTAAATTACTGAAAGTAATTACTTAATTTCCTGGGCTCTCTAGCGTTGATTGGCTACGGGTCCCCCTCCTCTCCCAGTCAAATTGAGCCAATCATGAAGTGTTATACAAAATCATAGAACGATGTTGGATAGATATTTCGTAAAATCTTCATTTATCAATGATAGCCGTTGATAAATATGTTTATCCCGTAGTCTAAAGTTGATTGTATTGCTCAGTTATGATAAAACTAGCTGTACCTCGCGGCATTGCTCGCGACTATTTTTTTTTAATTGCTAGGAATTAAGAAAGTTGTTTATAATAACTGAGTTAGGTGAGGTTATTCAATATAAATATACCTGAGATAGCAGAGAGTTAAACTTTTAATTATGTCTATGTATGTATGACAAATAAATGATTATTGTTGATTGTCAGATATTAATTTTATTTAGATTAATCTACAATACCCAGTAGCAAGTAGCGATACTCGTGATTATCTAATACTGACATTTTTGCTTTAAACCATTATCATCCTGTATCATCGTAACTTCTATGTAGCATAAATGCGTATTTTTTCCACTCAGGGGTGTACTCTTCTAACTGAATAAGCTCGTATTTTTTTTTTGGGGGGGGGTTCAGAACTAAGTTCTATTATCTTTTCAAAACTTAAACGTTTTTCAGGCTATTGATCATTTTAAAAAATTAACAACAATGAAACATATGAATTTGATAGAAACCTACAAACGAAACATGGCTATGAAACGAAATATACCTAAATATATATTTGTTATAAGTATTTTAGTATCTATGCTATTACTAATCAGATTAAGACGGTTTTGCTTCTAGATAGTTAGAAATTTGATTATCATTCAAATGAGTACTTACACTCATTCCGCCGAAAGTCTCGCGACTTGAGGTCTACAGCACTAGTGCCACTCGAACTCACAAACTTCTGATGAGTGCTTATAGTTTTTGAGGATGCGTATAGTTTTCGAGTTATTCGAAATTGTTTTTTTTCAAGTTTTAGAAGGGTTTGTTTTACGTGAGTGTCCTAGGAGGGACTAAATTAAAATTTCTTATAATGGATATACATAGTACCTTTTGGAAATCAACGTCTCAATTGTGACCTGTTAGTGTGTAAATTTGAACGGAATTTGACCTCTATGTAATACCGATGATTACGATAATATTGAACATAATAAGTATTTTGTTCTGTTTTAAATCCAGTCAGATCTTTTTTTATTTGAGTATGCCATGGGAAATTTTAATTAAAAATACAAATTGACAATCGGATCACTAGTAGCTGGGTGGCTAGCATAACAGCCTCCTATGCCAAAAGTCACGGGTTCAAACCCGCAGGTGGTTCTAGGATGTTTTAATGGGAGTAAAAAATCCTTAGTTATGCCGTCTTTCGGAGGGGACGCTAAAAGGTGGTCCCGAGCCTGTGCGATGTCAGGTACTCGTTAAAGATCCCTATCCTAATAAAACCTGGATAGGCAAAATTTGGGACTCCCACTGTAGCATCGTCCGATTAGCCATAGTAGCATAAAGTGACGTTAAATAAATAAACAAACAAACAAATTGACAATTACAAACTATAAACAATTTAACTATTTATTTTTATTTACAATAGATGATTTGAAGACAAGCAGTTTTGTTACGCACGATTGGTAGACGATTTGTAGACATTTGTTATGACATTATTTTTTGTTTATAAGTTTCATCTTGGACCGACCGGCATGACAACCCATCACTGGATCTTAGTTGTGTATATAGAATCGGCTATATGTCATGCCTCATTTAAGATTTTTTTTGTTTTGTTTAAGAGTCATTGCTTATTATTTAATCAAGAATTGTATTTTTAGTAATTTTGTCAATAGTTATTGATTCGTTCTTATAATATTGTTTCTAAAGTAGTCAGTACAAATTTTATTTTAATATTTATTTATAACTGAAAAAGTTGAGTATCCATTCGCCCACGATACGCCGTGATGACGACCCACAATGGGGGTCGAAACGTTGGCAAACAATAGATAGTTGAAACTATTTATTTGTTCCATTTACTGACCGCTAATTCCTTCCATTAATAATAAAAGTTTTAAAATTACAAAAAACAAAACAAAAGTTAATATAAAGTAGATCAATAGACCTACAAAACTTGAATAGATATAACCATTAAAGTCAGTAAATTAAAAAAAAACTTCTTAGATACTGTAAAATTCTTCCAGTAAACAAGTTTTTAATCCGTCCTTCATGAAATGGGGAGAAAATCCAAGAAAATAACGTAATTCATTTGTTGAATTTTATTATTATCACAAAAATATTAATATTCCATATGGCACGACCAGATATTTATGTTTATAAAATCAATTTTCTTTCTAAAGCTTCTCGAATAACGTGGAAATAAAAGACGAGCATTAAAAATTCATAGAAGGACGGGACGGAACCATAGCTACTCCTAAATTGCCCGACAACCGACGACAAAACCTACCCTTAAATTAAATATTGAACATGAGAACTCACTATAGGCTGCAATTGAGAAAAACACAGAGAAACGCTTAGATAATTATTAACGCATATTAAATATAGTTTTGGATAGGGTTATATATTATTTAAAATTATTTAAGAGCCTTAAATATGAACAGTACAAATTTTATCGCCCTGTTTACCACTGAAGATTCTCAGGATTTAAAAAATATTTATTATCATGCAACGCAATGTTGCCAAATTAAATCATTTATAATAAATGAATAAAATTATTTGTTATCTTGAATATATTATTTATCGTGTTTCGCCGTGTCATGTAAAATAATATATTTATATATTTATGATATTGGAAACGATTATATTATTCATAAATTGTCTTTTCATTATTTTGTTATAAGTTTTATTGTAATTCATTACTATTCAATGTACCTAGAGCTGATAACGTAGTGAATTAGTATCTTGCTAACTTTTTTATTGAAATCTGTTTTGTATTATATATTTGTTATGTAGCCAGCTCTATTTGTATGGGGGTTACCCCGAAAGCAAATAAATTTATTCATTCATTCATTCATTTATTATTTTAAAAAAGTTATTTTTATATTTATATTTTTTTTGTGATATTTACAACTTTACTTAATATAAATACAATAAGTAAATAGGCTAAAACATTATTAAATGGCTTTTTTAAAAATTTATTTATTGTAATTTACAACTGTATTACATAACACAATGAGTAAATATGCAGAGTGAAGAAAAGTCGTGAAAATGTCTTGAAGTGGTAGCACTTCGCTAACTATTTTAAGGCTAGTAGATCCCGAAGCCACCTTATTTTCAATCGCCTCGGAGGGTTATCAGGAATATCTAAGGAAGATATATTACGGACTTAAGACTTAAGGACGGTTTGTGTGGACAGGTAGTTCAGAATGAAAAGAGGTTTGTATATCAGGGGGTATGTATGCAACAAATGGGATGTTTAGGTCATTATGGAGGAGTTGATTTGTGACAAAATATAGGGCATTCAGGATTTTTCGAAGGATTTTGAATCGCAAGGCTTGGTTGCCGGATGAATTATATTTTTTAGTTGAGCCCCAAAGCTCGATTCCATATGTCTAAATAGGTCTGATAATAGTGATGTAAATGATCCTTGTAATATACTGGAAGTTTTGGACGTTTGTCCAGTAAGTTTTGTAGTAATCGGTATTTTCGAGCAGTTAAATGACTTATTGTCCTAATTAACAATAAGCAAAGTACAGTGAAAAAGTGTATACCCAATTATTATTAAGAATACAAGAACGATAAATATAAAACCATGAAAACAAATTCTTGTTTCATTCCTGTAAAAAAAATACAGTCGTTGTCATAGAAATTGCATCACCTATGCTTTAATATTTTATGGTAATGAATTTGAACTAATCGGATATTTTTGTTTTTGTCTACATATTTATATCGTACGCTTCGTGAAATAAAGAAAATAAAAAAATTACGTTTCTTAGTTCTTGGTAAGTAGTTTTAACTAGTACCAGAATAAAAATCTTAATTATGTCGAATTCTAACATTTTGCTATCAGAAACAATTAACATTCTAAGATTACATGAAGTGGAACGATTTTCACAGGAAAACAGCAGTGACACAAATCGACAGTGGCCGTAGTTTTGAAAAAAAAAAAATTTATTACCTATAGCACTTTACGGTAATATTTACGTTAAAATATTTTTTAACGTAAATATTATATAAAAAATCAAAAATTGGGAAGCTTTTTGTAGATTCAAGGAACAAATTTGGTCGGGGTTACCCATCTTGTAGTGGCTAGTAAAACAGCCTTCCATACCCCAGTAGATGGTCCTAGGATTTTTTTTAGGAGGATGTAAAATGGCGGTTATGGGCCTGAGCAATATTAGGTAATCGTTAAAGATAATTTTTTTAACTAAACAAATTTAGAACTCCTAATGTTGCACCCCGATCAACCAGAGTGGCATGAAGTAACGTTAATTCTGCAAACAAATAAACTAATATTGTTTACATTTATTAGGAAATATACTTTTTTTATTTCGAATGACTATGTTTTTCTCCTTTGTTGGGATCTTCCAGCAATATTTAGGTTGGACACTGAAGTCTCAAGAACCCCTCTCATATGAAGTCCATATGCGTAACTTCGCGCTTATGAGAAGCGGGTTCTATGCGGGTGATTCACCGCAACGATCAATATATACTTTCTCATATGCATATAGGCCCTTCTTTATAAAAAATAATGTATTTATTTATATTAATTAACAACTATATTGAACAAATACATAACAATAATTTTAAAAAATTAAATTTAAAAATTTGTTGAAATCATCGTCACGATATGTCATTTGCAGTTGACACTTTTTTTTTATTCATTAGCAGTGAATTTTATTGTCACCAGAATAATCCATTTCTTATTATTGTTCTATTTACTAATTTTTAAAATGTTTTATTATTCATAAATCTTATCTCTTGGGAAGATATAGCCCGGGATAAATGTTTTTCCTATAAATAAAAATTATCGAATTCCGATTTACAGAAATATATAATATAAAATGTGCAGCCCAAAAATTCTAAAATAGCGCAGGGTAAGAAAAAGATAAAGGAGAAAAAAATCGAAAGCTACAAGCATTGAATACACAATAATCAAGAAAATAAATTTGTCTTACAATATATTTACACAGAAAGACAACTATTATTTTCTTGATAATGATTCCAACATGAATAGCTATAATCTAAAAACAAATTTCACAGGCCATGCCACAAAAATACATAAAGCACAGTAACTAATGATACTTTGATTCGCAATATCTGTTCAAGAAACATACCACGGATATTTTCAAGATCCTTAAAAAAAAAAAAATTATAAAAAAAAAATAATCTGGTGCGCGCAACACACGACTTTCATTTACCTCCCTTGCAAGAGTAAGCTGTATTAACTTGAACTTTTGAATAACGTTAACATCCAAAGCAATGTATATTATTTTTGTAGAACTATAATTTTTTCTATATATTAAGCTGTACTATACGGTGTACCATACATTTTTATTACTATTCTTATTCCAGGATATTTCGATGAGAATCAAACCTACCTGATATTAAAGCACATTAATGATTAAAGTAATATATTTTAGTCCAGTTTAATAAAAGAAAAAAATAGAAAAATAAGGGTTTAATAAAAAAGTGTATTTTAATGATTTATTTACTCTAATAAATTACTCTATCTTAAAATTAACTGAATTATTGAATTAAATCATATTTAATCGGCCGCCATTTTAAAACTATTTGGTGGATATCAATGTCTAGGTGTTTATATAATCGTTAGGTACGCTAGTATTTTTGTGACGTTCCAGAAAAATCAGTCGCGTACGGCGGACAAACGGATTTATTTTTATTCCTTATTTAGATTCAACGTATCTTGAAACGTAAGCCCTCAACAAAGCTTGAGGGGGGGAGGGGTTAATTTTTTTTTTGGTCGATTACAAAGGTTCATTCTTGAATATAATAAACCAAACACCTCATGATTGCAATACTTTTAGACACATTTCATAGATAGGTAAGAGGAAGTATTGTAAAAAAGTTACTAAAATTTGTTCATAAGATCGAAGTTTGTCTCGATCCAACCATTAAGAGTCCATAATAATATGTAAAGGCATTTATTTAGGTATTCTAGACCAGGCAGGAGAGAAAATGACACTTAGGAATTCGCATCACGATCTAGATGACCGCACAAGACGGCTTCCAAGTGGCTTGTCGTTGAATGCACCGCGTTTAGAGGGTAGTTGAACTTAGTTAATTAAATTAATAACTGATAGCTACTTCTCAAATCAGCTAGCTAATCAATTAAACTAGGAATACCTTAGTCCTCATGCCTAAAATATGTAATTCAAGAAAGAATGAAACACTCTACCATTTAATGGTTAAATACCCCATATACTCATATATACCCACATAAAAAAAAAAAAAAAAAAAAAAAAAAAAAAAAAAAAAAACCTGTACCACTACAACCCATGAAGGGTCTTGGGCTCAGTACATATAGAGATTCGTACTGTTTCTAGGCCAACGGCAGTGCAATGAGGTGATTAGGCCTTAATCACGCTCAGCCGCCAGGTTTTTCCCCAATTAATTTGGGTACCCACTTTATAGAGGCTGGGTCTGCCCCAGGAGGGTCTCCATACCCTAGGGTCGCCCCCCGACTGAATTAACAGAATAAATAATATTTCTGCCACAGCCGGGATTCGAACCCAGGACCCGGAGCACAGCAGACAAGTGCTCTATCCACTAGACCACGCCGCTCCCTATACCCACATAAATAGAGAACAATTTTATCAAAATATTTTAGCCAAGAAACTGCGAATAATCATAAAAAAGAAAAAAAAATGAAATTTTATTCTTAAATACGACGCTTGTAACTCCTTTATTTTCGAAGATAGAGAAAAAATTTACGTGTTTTAGAATCAGTACACCGCTATTAATTATAAAGCAGAAAAAAAAAATGAAATTTCACCTATATATATATATATATATATATATATATATATATATATATATATACTCCCTCAACTCGGTTATTTTTTAAGATAAAAACCAACTATTAAAAAAACAATAAATTTTAGTTGTCAGTTCTATTCGATAGAGAAATAAATTTTTACAATACGAAAAAACGAGGTTTAGAAATAACAGAGATATGTTGTTTTGAAATTAGCAGTGGTGATTGACCATTTTATTTTGATTTATTATTACTTAATTTGGGGAGTCTGTGGCTGAGTGGCTAGCACGCTAGTCTCTCATGCTATAGGTTGTGAGTTCGAATCCCAGTCCCGGCAGGGCTTTTATAAGGATATAATTAATAGGGGATTCACTCACAGCTTCTCCCCCGGGTATGGGAGACCCGTCAGCCAAATGGTGGCCACTCATAAAATTATGCGTAGGGAGTGATGTCCCTACACTACAAGATGCATCGAGAAACGTGAGTGTTATCTCCCAGGAGATAAAACCACGAGGCCCAGGGTCTAAACGGCCTGTCGCGCCACTGGAAGAAGAAGAATCAGTTAATTGCCTTTGCACTAGGTCCTAGAAAAGGTCTATGACTTCATCCTATTCTCAGATGGTCATTATCAGAAAGGGAGATAATTGTCTTTAATGCTAAAAAACTAAAAATGTTATATATATATATATAATGCCTTTTAACGGTGCAGTAATTTTGAAACCACTAAAGGCATCCATCCATAAAATACGTCTACATTAAAAAAATACCAACAAACATTGGATATATATGATTCGAAATATAATAAATTAAATTTAAACAGTTCGTAACCTGGATATATTTAGTTACCAATGAAGATCATAAGTCTTTCATTATCTTTCGGGGAAACGTATTATTAACGCCCAGGAAAAATAAAAATAAACAAAGTTGGACTCGAGTGTTCAAAAGTTTTCTTTGTCGGAAACTTACAAGAAACTGGTTTATGACTTTGGGTTCCTAAGACCAAGATTTATTACCTTTCCATTGACGTTCGTAATCCCTAAGGGTCAGAAAAATAAGTTTGCATACCTGCTCTACAAGAGGTAAACTTTACAAATGGAACGGAAAAAAAAAAAAAAAAAATAGAATGCAATTTTGTAGACTTTACCATAACTAAAGTTTAGGTGACGCTTAACCCTCCGTGAGCAAGGTGAATTTCAGACTCGTACATGGTAAGGCGGGGTCAGATCCGACTTTCAAAAAAAATTTTTAAGGGTAATTTTAATATTATTGCCTATTATTTGATACAATCAACCAAAATAATAGTTAATACCAGAAAAATAAACATCTAGATTCAGTAGTAACTGTTGATAAATTAATTAAAATTGCTTAGGAACAAATATTGTCTAACGGCTAAGAAATAAAACAAAATATAAAGGATAAAAACCTTTATTTAAGATATTATAACAACCAAAAGTCATTAAAATAGTTTAAAAAATGGGTAAATAAACAAACAAACCTTGTGAAAATCTAACTCTAAATTTGTAATTGGGTTGTAAATCATATCCACTGTCACTTTACACTGAAAAACTATCTTCCAGATTATCATAATTTATTAGAAAACAACCTTTGTCTTTGGAAAACAACTTATTAGACAGAAAAGCGTTTCATCTAAAGCCTCTTGTAAGGTTTAAAAATAAGTTTTCCTCTCCTTAGTAGTTCAAATAAATAAGATCAAAAAGTTTAAAAATAGTTTTAAGAGTCAATTAAAAATAATTTAACTAATAATTCAAGAATTTCACGTCTGTGCCCGATAAAAAATTTGGAACATGCTGAGTAAGGTGTGGTCGTTTACAACCCGCCCAGAGAGTGAAGGAGCTAAAAGTAGGATAATTGTTACTAGGAAGTGACCAACTTGGAAACCCGCTCCGGTAAAATGGAAAATAAGAACGACTCATAGGGTACCTAAAGGCAGCGCTACACCGTGAGATTCAGGTAGGTGAGGTATTATACACTCTCACATATTTTCAACATATTATAATAAATATTCAATTACCGAATTTTCCATATTACTTCATAATTTATTTTTATTAACCTTTTATTATAAATAATGTTTAAGTTGTTAAAATTGAGTTTCCACATTAAAAAAACATGTTTTCCTGATATGTATCTTACATCTGTTTGTTTTTATATAACTTTATCATTCGGTTTTTTATCTTTTTAAAAAAAAATAATATTTAATGATATTATAGGGTTTTCTAAAAGTAATATTTGATGTCATTATCCAAATTTATTTTAAAATAATAAGCCTTCCTCATCTCCTGCTACTTTCGTGAAATCTCACAAGACCTGCTTTCATCTCACCTACACATACCCTATTTCTCACCGTGTAGCGCTGCCTTAAAAGTGCGGTGAGCTTCAGAACTATTGCCCGATTGCTGTTTAGAAAAAGAGACAACAGGTTCGGATTAAGATTCATTAAAGCTTTCGGTGACTTAAGCGCCATATCTATCTATCTATCTATATATATATATATATATATATATATATATATATATATATAAATTGAAACATACTTAAATGTCATTATATAAAATTAAACTGAATTGGATCAATTCTTGGGAATAAAAACAATAGGACCCAAATAGAATATCCGCCATGATGGATGCGCAAGTGGTTAGCGTGTAGAAGCCTTGTGGCGAGGCTATTCCACTAAACCCACTTATTTAAGCCTTTATTTATTCACCAATTACAAATTCGATCGAATCCACAATGCTCAAAAAACAGTTATTTAAGATTCAACAGCGGTATAACAATGAAAAATAAAACGAATTACATGTTATAAATATTCCTTTAAAAAAAAGGACTAAATTTACCAAGATTTCGAAAATGATTTATGTGTAAGAAGAACAGTATTATCATATATATCGTCGTGATTAGATGAAATTAGTCACTGTAATTTGTATTTTATTTATATAAATTATTACATAAAGGTTCCGTCTTTTCATTATTTTTTATTTTAATCACATATACTTCGTTCCAGTATTAATTATGTTTTTATATGCTTTTTATTTGCAAAATAAATAATTAAAAAGATTTTATCCATACCAATCTGTGATTATAACGTAAAATTTTCAGCGGGTGCACTGTACCAAACGGAATGAGGGGAAGGCAGGAAAAGATTTAATGCGGGCATATTGTCTCTCTGGCGGCGTAATTCATATCCCAGAGATCCCAGAGAAAATAACATCAGTTTTATCGGCTACACTAGCATTATAATTTTCTGAAAGTTTTTTAATTTAGTATTATAAAAACACTTTACTCTACTGCACATGAAGGTTCAAGGCTGAGTACAAGCAGATTTTTAACTGTTTCTCAGCCAACGGCCGTGCAAGGAGGTAATTAGGCTGAGAAGCACGCTAAGCAACCAGGGCTTATCTCCATTTTTTTCGGGTAGCCATCTAACAGAAGCTGGGGCCCTCAGGGCTGAAAAAACAGAGTAAATAATTATCCTAGAACAGCCGGATTTGAACCCGTGACGTAGAGAACAGTAGGTTAGGGCCATGGTCATATGAAACGATCAAATAAAAAAACGCTAATATTTTTAATAATAATAATTTTTAAAAATAGATAAGAGACTATCCAACACAGGATCGATCTGGTTAATGGTTAAATAATTATACCTAGACAACATTGTTGAGAGGATTCTCTGTGGTAACGAAAGAACCAAAATGGTAGAGATGATCCGATGCTTTGCGTCGAAAACAGATGCGAAACGGCGAGAGCAAAGAATTAAAGCAGAAGGCCAGGTGTCACTTCTACTGTCTGGGAGGGTACTCATAAACATCAGGTACCGGACCTCACTACCCACTTTTCTAAATCTGCGAACTTAAGTAGCCGCTAAATGTTAGTTAGAAAATGGAAACCATTGTATGGAAGTGGTGCAAATACTGTCACAAACAAGCTTGAAAATCAGGAACAATAATTAATACTTAAGGTATTGCATACACTACCAAGTATAGCTGTAGTCATAGAAATTGCATCACTCAAAAAAAAAAAAAAAAGTTTCCAAAATTAAACATAACCGCATGTTTTAAAAGAACGCCGATGACAAGGAAGAATAATGTCGAAAACTAAAGAGAAGCACATAAAAGTCAATGAAAAAAATATAGAAATTTAAATTCTCCCGTAATATGAAATATAATATTAATTTGCAAAACTATGACCACTGTTGATTTGTGTCACCGCTGATTTCCGTGAAAATTGTTCCGATTCATGTAATATCACAATGTTAATTGTTTCTGACAGCAAAATGTATAAAACTAATCATAATTAAGAATTGTGTTTTGGTAGTTGTTAAAAATACTAATCGAGAACTAAAAACTTTTTTTTTTTAAATTACATTTCTTTATTTCATTAAGCTATAATATAATATTCATCATGGTATAAATAAGTAGACAAAACAAAAATATTCATTAGCATACAAAATAAAAGCATGATATTCCTATGACCACGGCTGTGTTTGATAGGAAGGCAGAAGGTAGGGAGTCACTTAGCGGGAAGCTGTTATGATAGTTATAGGGGATCTTTATAGCGCGAGAGCTCTGTCATTTATCGTTAATAAACTGACGCGCAATGGCTCCAAACTTTATTTATTTAACGTCACTTTATGCTACTGTGGCTAACCGGACGATGCTACAGTGGGAGTCCTAAATTTTTCCCATCCAGGTTTAATTAGGATAGGGATCTTTAACGGCATAACTAAGGATTGTTTACTCCCATTAAAAAAATCCTAGGACCACCTGCGGGTTTGAACCTTTGGGGGTGACCTTTTGCATAGTAAGCTATTATGCTAGCCATTCTGCTACAGGTGATCCCGTGTTATGTTGGTGATATATCAATCATCTCCAAACACCAAGGTTACAATACTTAAAAGCTATTAAAATTAAAACACTAATACAAGATATAAGATATATAAGAGCGGTTCTGTAAAGATAACAGTTAGTTTCAGAAAAACTCCTCGTCTCCAGATTTACTAGCTCAGTTTTTTTCGTATCTTCTTGAATTTGAGAGCTAAAATAAATAGATAGCGAGAAGAAAGAACTTACGAATTAAAGCGCAATATTTAGCTGTTAAACTGATTCGAAACTACATAGAAATATAAGACTCCCTCTATCTGAAGACTGAGGACATCCATAGCCATCCAATTTATAGCGGGCGTATTGCTAGGGAAGAGACGCAGCCAACTGGCCTGAGAACCACCAAAATTCTATTTAATAGGTTTTTCACCAACGCCATTATTTTTTAAACATTTTGCAGACTATTACTTAAAATTTCTTATAGTGCTCGCCGATTTTGGCTTCTTGGGCTCTTAGGAGACAGAAGTGGTCATCATTAATTTAAATACATAAGGCTTCTATACACGATCATTATAAGGCCTATCTAGTCTTACGGAGTTAAGCTTTAAGGCTCTACGAAATCATCGAGTTTTAGTCGTATCAAATCCAATAATAATCCAAAACACTTCCAGAAATCCTGAAATGCTCCTTAATTTTTCACGAATAAACAAATCCATGATGACCATACTTTGCTGAGCATTAGGCTCGAACCAGGGACCAGTCTCTAATCCTTGCTTTTTCTGTTCCTGATCGTTTAAGGCATCTAAAAAGTCTGAGACCTTCCGATATAGAATTTTAATTGGAGTGCTATCATGGGCTAATTTTTCTACACGTTTGTTTCATTACATTTCATCTTTTAGTATATTGACTTGACGAATTTCCAAAAACAGTTGTAAATTTAAATAAATATTAATAATAAAAACAAATTTATTTTGGAGTTTTATCTTTGATTTTTCATAGCGTAAGAATGCATGTACCTTGGCCATTCGTGTTTAGACAGTCCTATGTATTTGTTCATTTTTAACATGTTGACATTTCTTCAATCGTTTAATGCAGAACAAGATAAATACATCCATTTCTCTACTAGCATACAGTGTGCAATTGGGATTCAGGAGGAAGGAATTCCAGGTGGTGGTAAAGACAAAACAATGAAACAGCCTTGACTGTTTATAGCTTTACTAACGTTCCGACCCACATTGTGTATCTTTATCAGAGTACCTCAAGGAACATCAGTTAGGAAAGGGCTACAATGAGGATCATCAGCCACAACAATACGATAATGATTCTTTGGTTATGACAAGCAGGTAGCACCCACTAACATGGTACGTTTGAGCTTCCTTAAACTAAGCTGAGATATTCTTTTAAAATATTGCACTATTATCCTCCTTGTATTAGCCTTAGAGAAGCGACGATTGTTGCTTTTGGCCTGGAAGTCAATGGACAGTTGCCTTCATCCAGCATTGTTCCTTCTTTAGCGAGTCGGTCAGCTTTCTTGTTTCTGTGAATCCGACAGTGGCTCGGGATTCATTGAAACAAAATCGCCCTTCATTTATTTCGCAGACAAGTTGTCCGAGCTGCAGTGTAACAAGTGAATCAATATAACAGTAGTATCTACTTGCAACAGGTATAATGTGAAACATCAGTAAACACCATTGTGTATATTGTTTATCTTTGAGGATTTTTAAGCAAAGCTGGATAGCTGTAATGTCTCCGAGCGGAGCAATAACTGGGAAATATTCATATCGTATATTCTTGTTGAATATTACTGTTTCACAAATATTTTTCCCACACGACAAACATGTGTATATTCCTCTACACACATATTAGTAGAGTAGAACCCCGCGTCACATGATTCAAGTGGATATGATATCTCTTAATGTGTTAACGACTCGAGATGTAGTCAGGAGTTTAACAGGTTTGTTAGTTTCTTTATTCATTTAACGTCACTTTATGTAACTGTGGCTAATCTGACGAATCCTAAATTTTGCCAAACCAAGTTTAATTAGGATAGGGATTACTCATGACCGGCGAACGGCATAGTAAAGGATACATTTTTCAAAAAATTCTACTTCAATCTGCCTTGGGTATATAAGGCTGTTATGCTAGCCACTAAACCACAGGTGATCCCATCAACAGGAGGTATTCAACATATTTCTTATTTATTTATATCTATTTTTATTGAATATTATATATATATATATATATTATATATATTATTTTATTTTTTTTTTTAAAATACATATTGATATAGTCTTTGGCGTTGAATTAAATGTAAATACGGCTTGGGGGAAATTGGTTAAATGATTATGGAAGTATGATATACCAAGTTACACCAATAAGTTAAAAAATCAGCATATAATGCACATTTTATATCCAACGTATTTGTACTATTGATACCGGATTTTTAATAACGTATACCTACGGCATTTAGGATACTGCCATCTACTTAAGCTACTGCAAACACCAAACACCAAATTATTCAGTTTTAGTAAAAAACTAAGAGGATATGAACATTTTTTTTTTTAATTTATATTTTATTGAATTTCGCAACTGTATATACAATAAATATAACCAGTAAAAGAGCTGAATTATAATAAAGAGCGTGAAAAGACTTGTAAACAAATCTGCCCAGTGTTTATTTATGTTAGTAAGATGTCGAGGCCATCTTCTTTTCAATCGCCTCGGAGATATCACCCTCCGAACTCATTTTAATATTTATGCGCGATTAATTGAGTTTCAAAAAATTGAAATTAACACATAAAATAATGAAAAATTACTATTTCCTGTAGTTAATATTGGTAAATATACAAGAAGAAAGAATTCGATAACCAACTGAAGGAGAAAAGAGTAAAAATATTTTTTAGGTAATTTTGTTTTTCCCGTACATAAGAATAGTAATATAGATGTATAATATACCTCTGTGGAAAGATATTATATAGATATTTTACAAAAAAATGTTGTCTTCTGTACAAAGTACGTTTAATAAGGCAATGGAAAGTGATGAAAAGCGGATAAAACTATTTATACATAGTAATTTCTATTGTTGGATTGTTTAAAGTATAATAAATCCATTGAAACACAATGCTGTTCATCAAACCTTTTCCAGCTCATTAAAACTTCATTTAAAAGTCCAAGTCGTGTGTTTTAATTTTTCTGTCTATTCGAAATGGACTTTTCCCACAAAAAAATAGGGAATTATTGTTATCACGTAAAGAGTGATAAGAAAAAAAAAATTCTTATATTTTAACCCGTTTTGGAGGGACGATTTTCAAACTCCTTGGCCCTCCTCCCAAAAAGAAATCCTGCGTAGGCCCTTGGATAAATTAGTTTTAAGGCGGAAAGATATCGGAAGACTTTTGGGATAGATAGTAAGCCATTTCACACAGTTCAGAGTGGATTCTTTTTTGGGGATCTTAAGGCCCAATAAATCTTGACATCTTTAAATCCCACTTTAAATTCACGGGAATGACCGGGGTAGTTTGAGATATACTGCCTTTTTTTCCGGGTGATGGAGGTCCGATTCCTTGGAGATAGGAGAAACGGTAAGAGCTATGATATGCCTCATCAAGTTGGAGGAGGATGTATAAAAAAGTGTGGGCTGGTGGGTCCTCCTCAGCCTGTGACGTCAGGAGTGCTTCTCATGGGGGAGTCTAGTTTCTATTCAGTCCCTATCTCAACCTTCATTCTTCTTATCGGGTGCGACCTTATTGAAAGGAATAGTTTTAACTTAGTTTAAGTGAAGTTTCAGGTCTTGGAGCCTCAACGTTGCAGTTCCTGTTGAGAAATATTTATTATAAATGCCATACATCCAATATCCAAGTTTCAAGAGGCAATAAATATAGGTAGTGAATGGATATACATATTTGTGTATTGTTCTTACACCTACGTTATTCTTAAAAAATCTGGTGCGCGCAACACACGATTTTCAATTACCTCCGTTATTTATATCAATTTAAGAATTTTTTAACAAATTTAGAAGCGAAAATAAATGGTTAAAGAATTATTTACATTGGATTTTAATGGAAACAGGTGTTTTTTTAAATAATCTATTATATTATTATATAAAATAATCAGTTGGTTTATCGGCTTTCCACCACTATCCATTAATTTTTACAAGCTTCTGTATAAGGTAATATTTTTCCTAAAATCTTTAGCTTTCCAATAGTGTATTATACACCCATATTGCTCTTTTTAAATTAAAAAACACGAAAATTGCATGAAAAAATATTTTTGCTCTTTTCTCCTTCAGTTGGATATCGAATTCGTTCAACCTATGTATTTACCTGTTTTTTTAGTAATGCTAACAAGATGAGCTAGCCAATTTTACAAAAACTTCAAAATTAAAGGTACTTTAGGGGAAGAAAATTAATCGGCATTTAAGCCCTGTCAAACTATTTCAATTAGAATGAAACCTACATAATATTAAAGCTTATTCAATTTCACATCGATTTAGCGAGTTAAATCAAAATCGTTTGAACCGTTTTTGAGAAAATCGTAAAAAGGTGCAAAATGCGTGTTATAAAGTAGCACTTCCGGTTAGCCAATTTTCATGAAAAAGTTGCTGTAACATCTCGGGCGTATAGTCATCTTAAAACGTGTATTTCCGTTGAAAACTGGGATTCGAAAATTTTCACGATCGAAATAATTTCCCTTACTATATATTTCATATATTCCTTCCAGTGGCGCGACAGGCCGTGTAGGCCCTGGGCCTCGCGGTGTAAGCTCGTGCGAGTTTACACTCACGTTTCACGATGCAATTTTTAGTGTAGGGTCATCATTCCCTACGACTAATTTTGTGAGTGGCCACCCTTTGGCTGACGGGTCTCACATACCCGGGGAAGAGGTTTTGAGTGAATCCACATTTTTTTACATCTTTATAAAAGCCCTGCCGGGACTGGGATTCGAACTCAGAACCTGTAGCATGAGAGACTAGCGCGCTCTCCGCTACGGGCTCCCCGATATTTCATATATAGGTAAGTGAAAATAAAAAGCATTTACAGCAGAAACTATCAAAAGATAAAATGGTAATCAACTCCATATAGAAAAATTAAATAATAAACAATAGCATATCATCAACAAATCTATAATTCAAGTATTTAATGCTGTTAAATCATTCATAGAATATGGAGCTCAGACATGGGGAAATAAAGAATATATAGAAAGTGAAAAAACTCCTGTATTATTTCATAAAGAAATTGTTTATCTTGCCGCAAACAACTCCATAATAATTATTACACATACAAACAAAAATTGTCCCGATTTTCATAGAAACGATAAAAATACAGCATAAATACTATAATTTGAAAAAGAAATCATTAAGACAGTAAAAACATTAGCTCTAAATTTTTTTAAATCAAGTAAATTGGTCCTATAATAAATATATGACAGATTTTTGCGTTTTCTTTAAAATTTCTTAAAGTATATATAGTACCTTTGAAAATTAAGCTCTCAATTATAAAAAAAATTGACAGGAATATAAAAGAATATATTTTTTTTTTAAATGATTCACATTTCATGTCGAGGTTGTGAAAGTAATTACACACTGCTAACTTCCATGTCGAAAACTTTGAATGAAAGTGTGAAACAATGAATAATAATACAGATCCCATCCTAGCCACCAAAAACTTTTCCCTGCATTTATTCCGGGATCAGTCTCAATGTATATTTTATCAACTTCACAGTTCAAAACAATGTTTGAATAATTTTAGGTGGCTAATCAAATCAAGTTTATAAAATCACTTAAAAATTGTTCAACAGCTCTTTTTAAAGGTTGTGTAATTATTTCTAATCATTATTATTATTATTTTCGTTAGATTAATGTATTTGATTAGGTAATAATAAATTTGTGCAGTACATTTATCTATTTCGGTTTATTTATGGAATATATTAATTTATAAAATAATTATATATTTATTAGTTTTGTTTTTACAAGATTTGACTTCTTATGAACTCCACTATATTTATTTTTAATTGATTTTGGAGTTAATACAAATATTTATTTAATTATATAGTTTATTAAAGAAAATATTTTTTGCCATTTCTAAAGATTAAAAAAAAAAAATTAAAATTGTGAAAAATATTGAGGAAGAAATAATAATACAGAGTGGAAAATAAATAAAAAAAGGGGGTCCGAAGAGTTTTAATATGTGAAATATGGAAGAAATAACATATTTATGAATAAGTTAGATAAATGAGGTTAAAACTAAGAATAATTAATGAGAGGATAAAAAATATACCCAAGTTCTAACTTTTTGTCTTTTGAAGACCCGAAAAAAATGTTACCTCATTTATGGTAAAAAAAATTCATAAAAATTCCTAAGAATTAAAAAATAATTCTATTCTTCCTTTCATTAATTGAATGTGAATAGTTTAAAAATAATAAATATAACACTTAGATCAAATTTCTTGCGTAAACTATGCTGATTAAATAGACTCAACGATATGAATAATTTATTAGTCCTCAAGAGCTGATCCTCACTTGAATTAAATGCTAACATGTTTAATTGAGACGTTGATTTCCAAAAGGTACTAATGGAACTTTTTTTCGAAATTAATATTTTGACATATTTGAATTATAATGGCTAGTTTTATCTATATTCGTCATCAGATTTTATCTAAAAAACATAGAAATCCTTTAATACCGTATTTGAAAATTCCATTTTATTCCAAAAGGTACTAAATCCACATTTCGTTTCATTCCAAAAGGTACTAAATACATTTCCTTCCAAAACTATATCCTCTGTAAGCAGATTTAACCTTTCCTTTCATTTCATTCCAAAAGGTACTACAATTCCTACAATACAGCAGAAGCACCTAACCCCTTATATATATCCATTAATTAATTGTTTTCTCAATTTTTTTGCATTTTTATTGGTTCATTTAGCACGTCTTGAATCACCGCTATTATTTCGACCAATGCCTTTAACCTAATAATCAGTTTCTAGGCTGTTTTAAACAACTTAGTTGCGTCGTTTTTTTTCTTGTAGGTTGTCAATTAAATGAAGTTTTTTCATAGTATTTCTTCTTGCAGAAACATAATTTTCTCTAAAAAACATAATAATTCTTTAAAAACGTATTTGAAAATTGAATTTCATTCCAAATGGTACTAAATCAACATTTTATTTCCTTCCAAAAGGTACTTTATATCCTATTATACAACAGAAGAACCCAAAACCCTAATATATCACCATTAATTTATTGTTTTCTTTATTTCGTGCATTGTTGTTGGTTCATTTAACGTAATGTGTCACGGAACTTTTAGAACGTCTCAATCGTCTGTTTTTTTGGCTGCGATATTACTCTTGATGAAAGTTTACGCTTTTTGTACAAATATTCAAAGTATAGGTGTTAATTTTCGACTGTCGATAATTTTTTTTTTTAATGAGTTTTTTTAAGGGCGTTGAGGTTAAGTCAATAAATAAAAACCATGCTCTGGCTAAGTTCGAGAATTTATTGTTTTCATATTGCTAATTTTAAGGAATATTGTGTTTTAAATAGAACTGCGTCTATGTCTTCAGAAGTTTGTGAGTTCGAGTCAAACTTCAAGTCGCATGACTTTCGGCGGAATGAGTTTCATGACTCAGGGACGCTTCGTACCTCCACGCGTCTATGTCTATGTCTTCAGTTGGCAGTCGCATTCTTTTTTAAATTTCATGTTTAGCGATGTTTTATCAACGCTAACATCGAGAAATGGTTTATTATAACTAATCAAAATAATAAAAGATACAGAAGAGGAAGAAATTAGCATTTTATCCGTTTTGGGGAAAATCATAAATAGGTGCAAAATCCATATAATGGAACTTCTAGTCAGTAAATGTAGATGAAAAAGTTGCTGTAACATTCCAGGCTCTTGCGTATTTTGAATATGAATTCAGTTTTATACGACTTCTCGGTTTTAGGATAGACTTACCACATACACAGAGAACTTTGCGGGACTTGGTCATTTAGACTCAGAGGATCCTAAAACGTATATTTCCGGTGAAATCTGGAATTCGAATTTTTTCAAGATCGCAAAACTTTACCTTACTATATATTTCATATAAAAGTAAGTGAAAGTAAAATAAAATAAAGTTGTGTTCAGTTTTTCCTTAAGCAAAATATTGGGTTACGAAGTATATGATCTTTAATCTTAACACTGGAGAGCATGTAGGAGAAGCTGTGAAAATAGGGGAATTCAGCTTTGACTGTGTAGAGAAATTCATTTATCACGGAACACAGCTAAACTCAGGAAATAATGAGCAACCAGATATACAGCGTCGGATTTTAGCGGCCAATGGTGCTACTACGGTCTTCTCAGCATCTAAGGAGCAATTCTCTCTCCAGAACAATGGAAGATTGAGAATCGTATACGAGAAAACTTCTATTAGATCAGGAAATCTTCACTTATTAGAATACTGGAGAATACGAAAGAATGCAGAGCTGATGCGTCTCTATGGTCGAGACGTATTACATTTTATAAAGTCTGGCCGCCTGAGATGGGCCGGGCATGTTGCAAGGATGAATAGCAATGAAATCCGCAAAAAGCTCTTCGAGGAAAAGATTTTTGGAACCAAAAAAGTTGGTAGACCTCGTTTGCGGTTGGAGGATTGTGAGGGGCAGATGCGCGGATATGCTGGGAGTTAAAAATCGGAGAGTAGCAGCACGAAAATGGGAAGACTGACTATGGGAGGCCTTGACTCTTCTCGAGTTGTAGCGCCATCGATGTATGTAAAATATTGGGTTGTAAAATAAATTCTTATTCTAAGCCTTTTTTACTGGGGGTTTAAATAAAAACTTCAGATTCCTGTAAAAATTTATAATCAATTATATGATTTAATTATTTAATCAAAGATTAAATATTTTTGATCAATTATGCTTAAATTTGGTCTTCGTCAACACTTGAAGGACGACCAGGGCGCTTTGCGCCTTCTAAGTCAAATTTCCGGTTCTGAACCAAGCAATCACTCAGAGATGGTCAAATACTAAAAAATAAGTACGAGTACCGTATTCAATAGTTTTAAATAATCGATTTCAAAATCGATAATAGAAAAAAAAAATGATCTAAATAACTTATTAATAGACCTAAAACGGACAGAGGCAAATTTGTGTAAATTATAATCTGTACTTCAACTGCTTGATTATTTGAGTACAGTATTCGAACTTTTTTTTTTTTTTTTAGAGAATTTGCCAATTTCTACCTCACCATACGAACGCTGCTTTCTCCTCAGGCATCAGCTATACACATTGCACATTTTGTTAACCGTCTGATAAAACATTAAAACATAAAAATAAAACATCATTAAGTTACGAAAATGAATTTTTTTCTCTTCCATTTTGAGCAAGCGGAATACTACTTAAAGATATGGAATCTAGGTTAAAACTAATGCATAAAAACATCTTAATTAATCCTTTTTTAGAACATGTAATGTATATGAAATGTTCCAAAAAAAAAAATATATATATATATATTGATTTCCTTGATTTATATTGATCGGAAAAAATTATTAATCTTAATTTTTTTTTCTTTGAACTATTGAGCCTTATCAGAGTAACTGATTGCCCGTATGAACGTGTCTCGAATCTGTTTACTCTCATCAGTTCCACATTACCAGAGATTATAATTATATTTCCCTGTGCTTACCCGGTCCCTTGAAGAGACACTTTCAATTACAGAATATAGTCTTTAAATTTCCACTCATCCCCGTGATGCCTGCTGAAAAGTATGTGTGTTAATGGGGTCTAACATGCACCTTCGCCGCTCTCAGCTTCCAATCAGAAGAAATAATCAATAGGGAGTACATTTTTTAAGTAATAATAAATCACAAATCAGAAATTCAAAACAGTTTCTCTGGATATGCTTAGAGTTAAGTTATTAGTGGAATTGTTAAAACGACAATAAAAATATGCATTTCCTGGATATGCTAGGAATTCTTACTATGGCATGATTCTCCACTCTAGTGCGAAACATTTCTGGTTATAATGGTTACACGTCATATGATATCGATCGCATATATTAGAGATTTTATATACATTTAAATCTAAGAGAAGTAAGATTGATAAATATAAGAAATAAATGAATAAAGTTTAATATATAGGTAAAATAAACACATGATTATGATTAGTTATTGCGAATCAAAAAATTCAAATGTACATTTCTAACAACCTATTCCAATAAGGTTGATAAAGCATGATATGAGAGCCCATTTAATTATTCAGCAATTTAAATAGCTAATTAAGAATTTTTAAATTATATTGAGTCTCGATAGAAACAAGTGTTTTAATAAATAATCTATTACATTATTATATACAGTAATCAGTTAGGATTTTCATCACTCTCCATTAACTTTTACAATTTTGTGTAGATGATATCATATCTTCAATATCTTTAGCTTTCCAACGGTATATTATACTTCTGTGTTGCTGTTTTTATGTTAAATAACACAAACATTGCATTAAAAAAAATATTTTCGCTCTTTCCTCCTTTAGTTAAATATAGAATTCGTTTAACTTATATATTTACCCGTTTTTCTGTCAATGCTAACATTAGTTTTTTCGAATCTACAAAATTAAAGGCCCTCAAGAGAAAGAAAATTTAAAATATTGGCATGTAAGCACTGTCAGACTATTTCAATCAGAATAAAACATGATATGTTTGATACATTAAATTTTACTGAATTTAAATTTTATTTATAAATTCTACGTGATATTGAAGCCCATTAAATTGTATATCAATATAATGAGTTTAATCAAAATCATTTAAGCCGTTACTGTAACATCATAGCATATATATATGTGTGGTGTGTGTGTGTGTGTGTTTGTATAAAATATGAAATTTATCATACGACACAAACAAAATATTTTGGGGGACTTGTTGATTTGGACTTAAGGGCCCTAGTATTCCGTTGAAAACTGGAATTAGAAAATTTTCACGATCGCAATACATAACCTTACTATATATTTTATATAGTTATTATATAAAATATAATTATAATTATTATGTAATATTATATAACTATAATTATATTATGTAAAAGATACATTTGTTGATCAAGTAAAATTTCATTACAGTCTTAATAATTGAGACACATATTTATTTTGGCAGTTAATAGTGATAGATTGCACTTATTAATTATATATTATTTTTTTGCTTTTTCTGTAACATTTCCAAAAATGGGTGTGTTACAGAAAGCGCAAAAATCTCTCATTTGGTTTATTTGATTTGTTTCGTATTCAAATGTAGACTTTTTTAAATATTAATAAAATTATTTTTACGTTATGAAAGATAGTGTTTTATTATTTTGGAACGAAATAAAATGTGAAATTAGTACCTTATTAAAATTATATTACTTCTGAATAACATTTTTAAAGGACTTGAGAGTTCTTCAGATGAAATCGGATAGCGAGTTTCGATAAAAATAAACGACGATGTCAAAATATCAATTCGTTAAAAATACAGCCATGATCATAGCAATTCCATAACTCATTAAAAAAGAGATTTTCAAAATTAAACACAATCGCTAGTTTTTTTAAAATGCTGACTACACACAAAAAAAAAAATATTGAAAATTAGAAAAAAAGGACAAATAATTCAATGAAAAAATATAGAAACTATGACCACTGTTGGTTTTTAGAGGATTGATTACTTGCAGAGCTACATAAACTTGTTTTATTATTATTATATGTTTAAAATTTGAGCTAATAATATAATTATTATGTTATACCCCTAAAATGTCGGATGCAGGAAGAAGACTACTTCAAAGGTGTTGCTTAAAATTACCTTGAAGGATGGTACCCAAAAAGAAGCTGAGCACAGGTAAATAAAGAGGGTGGGTCACGGAAACAAAAGAAAGGTATAGGAGGTAGAAAAAAAAGGACAGGAAATAAAATAAAGAAGTGAAAATGGTACAAGAAATACAACTGGAACTGACAACGTACGTACGCTCTTTGGTTTAAATACACTCTAACCAGACAATTTTGACCACTTAACCAGGGTTTCAACAGGAAATCTAAGCTTGCCGTTGACAACAAATTACTAATCTACAAGACAATACTGACACCTATCTAGACCTACGGACTACGAACATAAAAATCATTCAATCCTTTCCACATTAAGTCCTTCATTATTTTTAGACCTTATTCTATCCAGATACTCCAAAATTCTTCAGAATCTTATTCATCACCCCAATCCTCCAACCCAACCCTATCCAGCTCCACACTCCCTTACCACCTCTGCTGGAAGGTTGAAACGGCAGTGGCCCCGAGACCTTTTGTAAACACTACTATTGGAGTTGGGGCATTGGCTAGATTCTCCACTCGAGTCCTGTATTATTTTGAGTAGGGCCCCTTTACTCAGCTTCCACTGACTACTCACCAGTGACGCGGCTGAGAGAGAGGCGCAGGGATCACGTTCACGTTAGAATCGCGTAGAATCGTTTTTTTCGTTATGTATCTTTATTTTTTTATAGTATTTTGTATTCAATTTCTTAGTTTATATATAAAAACTATTACAAAGTATTTTTTATTTTAATTCTTAGCCAAATATATACATGTGTGTATTTTCAATTGAACACATGAATTTCTCATTACAATATTTAAAATACCAAGAAATCTTGTCTTTAAATGTGTCTTGTTTCCTTCCTTTTATGCGTACCTTGGCCTGAAGTACGCAAAAATCTCTTCTTTTATGAAAAATATAATGTTAAAATATATTTGCCTTTTTTTTTTTTTTTTAATGATTTTTCAAACGTTTCTTGATTATTTTTATATGTCTCCGAACTATTCAAGCTGTCTTTTTGCCTTCTAAACCTGGGTGTACTGATAAGCCGTACCATATACCTAGCACCTTTTTCAGGTACCAGGCGGGATTCTGTAAAACCGACCTTGGGACTCAATTAGGAATCTTTTGCCAAACGGGACTCAATTCGGACTCACCCCCCTCGGATTCTGCTTCTCCTTCCACGAGTGGGAGGACAAGCTCTATCCGGGGTTCCCGGGCATATTGTATATAGGTATGAGTGTTTTCACTTATTGGGAACCTTGTATTAATTTTGCAATTATATACATCTATTTATTTTTATGTGATTTTAATTTCCTTGTTTATTCTGTAAATATTGAATACATTTGATCACAAAGCATTATTATTATTGTCCATATGAATACAAATAGTAATATATCTAAATTAAGAATTGTTTGGTATACTTTACATTGGTACATTGAGGGTACTCAATATCTTTGTCATATCAGGTTATTCGTCGTATTTTTTCAATAACACGGAAAACCAGTCAACAGGCCCAGTATAACAAGCGCAATTGTGTGATACGTAAGTGGAAAATCGTTGGAGGAGGGCGTTAATTTTTGATAAACACTGTTAATATACACTATACATATGAGAACTAAGTTACCTAATTTAATAGTAATACCTCATTTTATTTTTTAACAGCAATTTTAGGGGGGGGGGTGGCATGCTCCTATGTGATTTTAATGGTTTTGTATAATAAATCATTACAATATTCTTAGGGTTAATATCTCTTGAGCTATTAAAAAAAATGAGCAATAGTGACTCTATGACAAATATAGGTTTATTTAAAATACATATCGCTTCCTTTATCATTGATTTTTTTTTTTTAATTTCTCATTCTATTTTATCGTATTTAACATCACTATAAAGAATATATATTCTATGTGAATGATTCAAAGAAAATAAAAAGGAAGAACAAACTAACAAAAACAAAATCCTTTAAAATCACCCGAGTGGAAACGAAGTCCAATAAAATCCAATCGGGAGATGCACTGCGAATGGCCGAAGAGCACTTGGATGATCAATACTGAGGAGGAAGAGTAAATTGAAAAGAGAATAAGTGAAGTAGAACGATCAATGAACGACTTGCTTTCTCCATTAATACATAAGCAAATACAGAAGACTTTTAAGAAAGTGTCCAAAGTAGAAAGGGCTTGATGATTGATCCGACTAATCAAGAGGGAGGCGACCGATAGATGAAGCATATGTCCGCTCACGGGAGACCTCTCGTAACTTTGGAATCTTGCCAACCTGGATAAAAAGGAAAATACCAAGCGATTGTCTGCTCCAAGTTCGCAAAACCTCTTCGGACTACTAATCTTTCGAGGACTCTACTGCAAACAGATAAGTAACACTCTTCCCTCAATCAGGATAACCCTGAGAAAGGTGACATGACTAAATACAGCTTCACAAGCACTTCAACAATGGACGGCGCACTAAAAATTAGTAACTAACAATGATTATTCTTTTCGAGAACCTCCAGGGTTCAGGGGATGACGAACTTGGGAAAATTTGGGATACAAAGTACATATGGCCATTATAAATAAACGACACTACCAATTATTAGCAGCAGCGCCAGGTTTTAAATTCTAACAAAGAATACACAGCTCACACCTCAACATCATCAGACAGTTCTTTAGCAGTAAATACTTCTACTTAGCCCAGATGAAGACCTACCAAGTGGGTTGAAACGTTGGTAAAGAAATAAATAGTTACGTTCAAACATTGATATTCCATAACAAATAGTGTTCAGTTTTCTTCAAACATCCAGCCTCTTTTCTCTATACTTCCAGAAATGTAATAAATTTCAGAATCGATTCTACCTTATGAAGAGGTTATCAGAAAACTGGTGACGGGAAAGAAAGAAGTTTAGTGGCCTATTTTCGTTTAATAATATAATTAGATTTAATCAGTTCGGTGATTTATATTTCATGCCGAAAATCAAATTTTGTGCGAAACAATTACATGTTTTTATGCATTAGAAACTAAGAAGATTTGATGGCTTTCAAAACAGTTGATTAAATACTCATTGGAATGACTGCGTCAATAAGGCAGATCTACGAAATTAGAGGTAGCAAGTATTACTCTGCCAAGAAGTTTAACTTAAAAGGCAAAAATAGAATGTTCTCTTCATGAGTTATTTATAGGAGATGAAATAATGTGTTTCGGTTTGTTTCATATATAAACCTGTTTAGAAAACTCAATTCACATATAGGAATCTGGTAAAGCGACTCGCCAAAACTTTCGTTACCCAAGGCCAAATTACAGACTTCAAACTACCATACACGGGTAATCCTTAATGATTAAATATCATTTGATAAATGAGTTGTGCCTCTTCTATCATGAGTCTTTCACAGAAACATTTAATAAGTCACACTTTCCGCATATTTTGTATAAGCCGAGATTTAGTGGATTGAAACTGACAAAATACATCATTAAAAATTGCTCTAGACCCAAGCTCTTTCATCGTCCCAGCTAATTTTTTTATAACACCACTGTTTATGTTCCTTCGCGCAGTTTTCAATGAGCCATATCAATTTTAACTTGGACGGAAAAGAAATTTGTTATAACGTTGCACATAGTGTTTCATATTTGTCTTCAATAATTTTAAAGACATTTTAAACACATTGGAACGATGATAATTCATTTAAATTATTAAAGCACAAAAATGAAAAAGGAACTGGAACAAATTTATCGAGAGCCAGAAATAATCCTTCCTAGAGCCGCATGTTGCTCGCGAGACCTCCGTGCTATGGTGCGTGCAAGGTATACCTACAGCGCATAAAACATATAAACAGGCTCAGTACATATATAGATTCGAACTGTTTCTAGGTCAACGGCCGTGCAACAAGGTGATTCAGCCGAGATCATGTTCAGATGCTAGGGTTTTTCCTCTTTTTGGGTATCCTGGGTTTGCCCTAGGAGGGTCTCCATACCTCAGGATCTCCTCACAGCTGAAACAATAGAAGGAATAATATTCTGTCACAGCCGGGATTCCAACCCGGGACGCGGAGAACAGTAGATTAGTGCTCTATACTGCACCGCGCTCTACCTACAGCGCATAAAACATATAAACAGGCTCAGTACATATATAGATTCGAACTGTTTCTAGGTCAACGGCCGTGCAACAAGGTGATTCAGCCGAGATCATGTTCAGATGCTAGGGTTTTTCCTCTTTTTGGGTATCCTGGGTTTGCCCTAGGAGGGTCTCCATACCTCAGGATCTCCTCACAGCTGAAACAATAGAAGGAATAATATTCTGTCACAGCCGGGATTCCAACCCGGGACGCGGAGAACAGTAGATTAGTGCTCTATACTGCACCGCGCTCTACCTACAGCGCATAGGTATCCAAAAATCTTTTAACTGCGATAACTATAACCAATAAGAAACCCTTCAGCACATATTTATGGAATGCCCTACCAATAAAAAGTAAAGACAAATAAATCTTTTTTAAATATATACAATCATGATGATCAAAATTTATTGACAACAAAAAGCTCGAGGAAATCATAAGTGTTACTAAATTCTTATATTCAATAAAAAGAGATATTTATTTAAAAAATCGCAATGAGAATCAACGATATTCATACATTTTATTATTGGCTGCATGGAAAACTCCTATGCAAACATAAAAAAAACAACTCAATTATGCTGACCGACAAATATTTACTGAAATCACAAGCTATTCAAAACGGAGCCAGTTATTGTATATACACACTTATCCCGGTATATATAGCTCCTATCTACGTAAAGGGAAGGTATTAATAAAATAAGTATACCTTGATAATCATGGAGGGGAAGGGAGGGGAGGGGAGGACAGCTGGTAAACAAGATATAAGTGGTCTAAGAAAGAGTAATGCCTAGGATGTCCGATTCGAGTGCTGTATTTATAGGCATCATTTGGAGGTCTCGTGTATTTTGGTCAATTCGACCTCATAAAAAAACATTAGGTTGTCCACTGAATGCAAAACTTGGTCCTCGTTCCGAAAATATCTCATTTAGATTCTTCTCCTTGCAATTACAGGAGGTTTGAACACTTTACCTAGTCCTGCCATAAATATTGTGACAAGGTAATATATATACATTTCAACAGAAAAATTAAATTTTTCAAAAACATTATTAGAAAATAAAATGTATATCTATAGGGACTAAAACAAAAAAGAAATTCCTCAAAATTTCTTTTTGCCCCCTTTTACCTTGACAGGCATTCAATCTTCGTGGCCAGTCATCAATAGCAGCACAAAAAATCATCAATAGAAAAGCGCTCAACTGCTCGGAACAGAGATTGTTTGAGGCTTTTTAAGTTAGGGTGTGCTCTGTGGCATGCCATCTTCTCTAGTTTGTTCCAAAGCCGGTAATCCAGTGCGTTGAGATCAGGGTTTACTGAGGTCCAATCAGAACCAGAGAAGAACGCTGGAATGTTCTTTTGTAGCCACTGCTGAATTGACCTGGTCTTGCGAGCTGGATCGGAATCTTGGTGAAAAACCCATTGACTTCCAACAATCAGAGGATCATTTAGAGGCTTGTCGTCAAGGTTCCAAAATATCTTTCTGATAGTTATGAGCGTTTTTCACGAAAATGGAGCTTTGAGGTGCCATTAAAGCAAACTCCTCAGCAAACCATCACTGAGAAAGGGGAAATGATTTGCAGTTTTCGAATGGAATTTCTCCTGATTCGAGCAGCCACTGCTCTCACTGGATTTGCCATTCTCACAATGCAGGGACGACCCAGTCACATACAGATAGAGTCTTATTATATCCATTAATAGTGTGGTACATGAACAAACGGCTGATACCAAAAGGTTTCAAAGAGTTAAAAATCTCTAATCTACATTTTTCAACTTTCTGTAACGCGACCACAGGTATTCGTTTGCTTTATCACCACATTCCATGTTAACTGAGCGAAAGAAGAATACAAAATAATTAGGATTATTACCCTCACATGTAAATAAAATAATCTGATATAGGTGAGGATTATTTAAATAATACCCAAGGATGTAAACAATGTTCAACTATTGTAACAGTGTTTATGGCAGAACTATATTGTAAAAAACACAAGGAAGTGCTCTGAGTAAAGATGAATTCTTCAACTCACGATTAGAATATATAGGTCACCTATGGCCATAGGATTTTTTAAATAAATTAAAAAACCATTGGTTATGTCGTAATATATTGGTCCCGAGCCTGTGCGATTACAGTTACTCGTTATAGAACCCTATCCCTATTAAATCTGTATAGGCAAACTTTAGGAATCTCACTGTAGCATCGTCCGAATTGCAGCAGTAGCGTAAAGTGACCTTGAATGAATAAATGACTCGCCTTCCTTAAAATCAATTCTAGAACTTTTAGATAATCAATAGTCACACCTTGGAAAAAGAATTGCATCGAGTTACGATGGAAATATTTATATTAGATTAAGTTATATATTAAAAATATAAATTATTACATACAACAATCACTGAAGTTTTTTCGGTTTTCATTACTCTCCTTTACCTCCTACAGCCCTATATGCTATAACAGTTGTTATCTATTAGTTTAAATAGAACTCCTCTCCCACAAATTTCTTTAATTTAAGTGAATTTATAGGCGTTGATGACTTTTAACATAAACAAACAGTTGTTTTCTAATTTCTTTAGCATTCCAAGGATACAATAGGGGTACTCACTACGTTTGCTATAGCATGCTATTTGTGCTATTGTGCTAAACCCATCAATTTTATACAGGAAATAACTGTAGAAACTCGACGGGTTTAGCAAAATAACACAAATAGCATGCTATAGTATAGCAAACGTAGTGAGTACCCCTATCATAGATCTATGTGACTCTTCTATTTTAATATAGTTGATTATCAATTTCAATTTCGTAGAGAATCTGCTACAGTACTTTTTGAAAATCAGCACTTCAATTTATTAATATGATTACCAGCATGATTTGAAATTTTGTGTAAATGGAATAACCAAATATGATACTTATTTAATAATCGTATAAATTATTTTTAAAATGTATAAGAAACATTAAATGCGGAACGAAGGAATTGAAACGTAGCACACCCTTATCAAAGTATCACAAAAAATGCCTTAAATTTTTACCTGAGTGGGTTTTAATCTGACAAGCTTTGTTTTCATACAAATGTTGCTTGTTTTTTTACACAAAAGATATACAAGCAGTTTACCAAGGGAAGGGAAAGAGCCACCCACCCCTTCCAAAAGTTTCAAAGAAAAAAAAAAACAAAGCTCCGCTGTCAAGAAATCGGAAGCAACGAAGTTGCTAACTTAATTTTCCAGGAAAACTGAATTTAAGCATTTTCTTGATAAAAAATTTCCTAATATTATTACTCACAAAAAAACCGACATTTATTTAACGTCGAATAGAGTGTTAACAGTTTAACATTATGTATGTATATATATATATACATAAAACCTTCACCTTTAGAACTCATGAAGGTCTTGGGGTAAGTAATTGTAGAGATTCGTATTAATTCATAACCAACGCCCGTGCAAGGTGGTGGTTAGTCCTAGACTGGGTGTGCTCTAGTAGGGTCTCAATACCCCAGGGTCGCTACACGACTGAAAGAACTAATAAATAATTTTGCTGCAGCCGAACAGAAAAATTCAACATTAGAGGTGTAGCACAGGTAGTAGATGTTGGTTATGGTAATAATGGACGATGGTACACTGGGAGTCCTAAATTTTGTCAATCCAGATTTGATTAGGATAGGGATCAATAACAAGAAAATCACATCGGTCAGGCACGAGACCATGATTTTCCGAAGGACGGTATAACCAAGAATTTTATACTTCCATAAAAAAAATCAAAAAAATCGTAGGGCCCTTTGCCGGGTTTGAATCCGCAACCTTGGGCATAGATGGCTGTTATGCTCACCACTACACCTTATGTAATCCCCGTAAGTTACCTCTTTGGAGTTTTGAGGAGTTGAACTAAAACTGACTCTTCGAAAAGAGTGGTGAGTGAAAAATTCTTAGTATTAAGTGAGAATATTAAACTATGTCTGTCTAGTTTCTGTTTCTTGACTACAGTGAATGAGCAGCCTGGCCAAGTTAACGATTATTATATACGCTTGAGTTGAATATCCATTTTGCGATTGACTATGTAAAATTCGCTACTTTGTTAAATGTTTTATTATTTTGATTATGTTAAATAAATGAGTATACCAACTGTATTAATTGGTATGATACTAATAATGCCTCGGAGGATTATCACGAATCGAAGGTGATGCAAGGATAGAAAATATTGGGTTGCAGTGGGAATGGAGTTTTTAATGAAAAGAAATGGTACCTGGATCGGGATCAAATCAGTAACACATAGAATATTAATGATGGAGTTATTGTTGACCGTTGAGAAATTAGATGAGGAAGATGGTAGGGGGTGCGGTCATAAATTAGAAACACACATTTAAAACAAGTGCTATTTTAATTATGTGCCGACGTTTCGGCCTACAATGTCGGCCTTCATCAGGGTTGACTCTGAGACGGTGTCAAGTCAAGACTTCTTTAGACACAGTCTCAGAGTCAACCCTGATGAAGGCCCACATTGTAGGCCGAAACGTTGGCACATAATAAAAATAGCACTTGTTTTAAATGTGTGTTTCTAATTTATGACCGCATCGTTCCAATTTTAGTATATGTACCGCCGAAGCGAGTTATTATTAGCGAGTTAATTTATTATTATTATTTTATTGTATATATTTAAATTTATGTTATATTTTATGAAATTTGACCATTATTATTATTTTCTGTATATATAGTATGAATGTGGTCTCTTATCAATATTATTATTGTTCATTTTATAACAAATTGTAATATATCTCAATAAAAAAAAAAAAAAAAAAAAAAATTTATGACCGCACCCCCAACCATCTTCCTTATAGAATATTAAGGTCATTAAGGATGAGTTAATTAGTGACAAAGCAAGGAGCATTTTGGATTTTACGAAGGATTCAGGATTGAAAAGATTCGAGGAGGAATTCGAGTGTTTAGTAGTCTCAAAGCTCGTGCGTATTTGATGAATTGAGAAGTTGATTTCTAAAAGGTACTTAAGGACATTTTTTTAGAAATTGATATTTTCACACATTTGTCTTCTAATGGTTTGGTTTTATCTAGATCCGTCATCAGATTTTATATAAAAAACATAAAAATTCTTTTAAACCATATTTAAAAATTGCATTTCATGCATTGGTACTAAAAACATTTCCTTCCAAAAAGTACTATATTCTCTGTAAACAGATATAACCTTTCCTTTAATGTCATTCCAAAAGGTATTATATTTCCTACTATACGGCAGAAGCACCTGACCCCGTAATATATCACCATTAATTTATTGTTTTCTTCATTTTGTGTATTTTTAATGGTTCATTTAGCACTTCTTGAATCACTGCTATTATTTTGAACAATAGTTTTAAACTAATAATCAGTTTTTAGGCCGTTTTAAACAATGTAGTTGCGTCGCTTTGATTCTTATAGGTTGTCAATTAAATTAAGTTTTTTTTTATAGTATTTCTTCTTGCAGCAACATAAATTTAGTTAAACAAATTTTATAAACTCAAATTTTAATAGATTAGTGGTATTTGATCCAGCAAATAATTGGAACTAATATTCCACGAACTTGCTAAATATAACAGAAAAAAACCGTGCCTGATCCAACTTAATAGTAAATTTTTTTAGGTAAAATAAAAGCCAAATATATAAATTTGCTAATTTCATACAAATATTAAATACAAGTTCAAAACAAACTTCATAATTACATACTTTCTAATTATAGTGCCATACATAGATAAATTGTCCTTTGAATATTTTCTTTATTTATGAAGAATAGATAATCAATGTAATCAAACAAAGAAAGATATTTCTCAGAGGGAGAATAAGGAAATATACATAAGTTACTAAATTAACAATATAAAGACGTTAGTTATCGGTAATGTTGTATTAGGAAGGTTAAAGTGACTGTTACCAACTTACCGGCGTTATATTCTTCTAAAAAGTACTATATCCATATTATATTGCTTAAAAGTCATCGGAGAAGTGCGATAATTTGGAAAAATTAGTTGGTAACACGCTCAAAAATCAACTTAAGATTTTAATAAACGAAGAATCACGTAAATTGGTCCAGTAATAAATAAATGACAGATTTTTGCGTTTCATTCCTGTAAAATTGTCTAAAGTGTATATAGTACCTTTAGGAAATCAACGTCTCAATTCCAGATTGACCTAATGATACTCATGGAGAAGAGCCTTTTGGAGCTAAGTGGGAGCTTTGAACCTTTGCTTAGTAGGTATTGAAGTAATCGAAAACGGCGAGGTTTTATTTAAAATAGAAACTAGACCCATCAATATGTACTTAAAATAAGTTTGATTAACACTCTCAAAACCATTCATTAAGTTAACTTACTTAACAGCATGCTATAATTGTATTTATCGTATCTTTGAGGCAACGCTATGACGTGAGAGAAAAAAAATGCCTTACACATGTTCATGTTATCGATTCGAATCAATCGAAATTATTTAGTACTATCAATGCTAAAGATAAAACACATCGTTGAGGATTATTGACGGTTACGTCAAACATCGACGAGAACCTGCAAAATCGTTAGTTGATTCAAATACGTCAATTCAATGCTCTATAGTAGATTTTACAGTTCTCATAAAACAGTGTAAAAAAAGAAATTACATAAAATAATTTTCAGACATTATTGTTTTAGAGAAAGAATCGTTTTCGAATAAATTTAATTGAATGCAGTGAGTTGACAGTGAGTGGATATAGCGTAGTTCAATGGATATTTTAAATGGAATTATTCTAATGTTTATAATTTGTTCTAATGTTATAAATACATACAAAATACATTATTACATATTTAATTCGACTTTTAAACAATATAGTGCCTTACTTAGAAATGCGTGGGTATTAGTGCCTACAAAAGAACACGGAACAAAGATAAAGAGAACGGAGATACCAAATTACTACGATCTGAGAATCTAGTTTTTAGGTACGTGATTTATGACTCAATTATTATTATTGAAACATGTTGTTAATATGAGTTTTTTCAAATTTCCATAACAAGAATTTAAACATTTGGTATTTTATTAATGGCAAGAGTTTTATATTTTTCAACAGTATTAATTTGTTTCATATTTCGTTTTTTTTAATAATGTATTTATAATGAGATCCGAGTTTTTTCTTCAATATATATATTTTTACGAAAGCAATGGAAAAATTAATTTGTCGGATATATGAAATTTTTACTTAAATAAAAACAAAAACAAAAAACACACCAATGAAAAAATGATAAAGTACTGTTTCGTTACAATTAAAAGAAATAACATAACCATGTTTCTAACATAAAGTATGTTTAATTTTAATTAAACGCTTACTAAAAATACTATTCATAGATAATAATAATATAATAAAAAAAAATACACTTCATATCTAAGTCTACACTAAATACATCATACATACCAACCATAGCATATTCTGCTTAAATTGCAACTTGGAAACTTACCTGAAATAAATAAAACAAACCATTAGTTTATAATAGACATTACAATTACATAAAAATAAACAATAATTGTAAGCTTAATTAAACTAAACTTTTAAACATACGGTAAATAAAAACATGCATTATTAAAAATACAATATTTGTAAAACCTGGTTTATGTCTATTTATAAATTACAATTGGTCATCAATCAATTCTTTTCCCTACATAGCTAAAAATCAAGTAAATTAAAAAAAAAAAAAAATCGAAAACTTAAAAAAAAAAAAAGATTAAAGAGGATATAAATGGAGAAAACATCAAAACAATAAATAAGCAACATAATGAAAATAAAAACTATAAAATGGTGTTTGATGAGGTTTATCAATATGAACACATAAACAAATACGATCATCCCATTTCGTTTGGTATATACAACAATAATAAATTGAAAAATCACATCAGAGGAATGAAGGATAAAGTAGACAAAACAAATGAACAAAAATTACAATAAATTTTTGCTATACAGTTTCATAAGTTTCCACACCGCGATTCTCGATAATATATTATAAAGAAGGGTCATCACTCCCTTCGCATATTTTTGTGAGTTGCCTCCAAATGACTGATGGGTCTAACATATCCGGAAGAGAGGATGTGAGTGAATCCTATTTAACTAATGCTTGAAAAGGTCCCCGAGAGGACTGGGATGAAGGGCAAAAATAGACAAATCAGATAAACAAAATATATATTTAAAAAAAGAGTACATTGTTAGTGAATATATGTAGGAGAAACCCGACAAAATTAAAATAAATCCAACTGGAAAAATGTGAACACAAGAGCCCTTTAGCACTCCTAATAATTAAATTGGAGCAAAAACTTAAATTTGATGTATTTGCTATTATTTTTTTTTATTTTTTGCTAATGAAGTACAAAGAAAAGGCAAAACATCGATTTTCTATTTAAATTAACAATTCAATTAAGTATCATCCCGTTTTAATCAAGTTGTCCGGAATCAATTTCCATGGCGAACCTTTCACACAAACACATTAAAAAAAAAAAAAAAAAAATGTAAACTGAAAAAGCAACCGATAAAGTTGTATATAAAACCGAAACTCTGTAGGTTAATCCGGGAAAGATGTTTTCAAAGTTGTACTTCCGCTTTGAATGTTGAGGAGTTGAATATTGATCCACTTTTCCCCTTCTGTTGAGCTCATGACCAACAAAGCATTTAAATACGCAAGCAGATACGCGCCTTTTCAGTACATTGTTTTCTATACAATTCTACTCTAAATATTTATTGTACACTGTAAGTATGAAAAAAAAAAAAAAAAAAAAAAAAACTTACTCATGACATTTTTATATTATAGGTCGTCTAGCTAGCTATTTTTTTCTAATAGATGAAGTGACAATAATATATTTATAATTAATAATTACTGATTTCACTACGTGTTTGGGATGAGTTATTGAATATTTTTTTTATTTATTTTTTAATTGAATTTTTTTTATTTATTTTAAAGCGTAGAGAGGAGTAGTTATTTTTTTTTTTTACATATTTTATTTTATGGAATAGAAAAATTCGCGGACCTCTTAAACCAATCATTTCAATGGCAAGGACCCCATTAATGTTAAAAATCTAAATCCTCAATAATAGATAAATCTATAGATTTTTAGTGGGGTACACCGTATCAGTATAGTTCATGCGAAATACCACTGCTATTAAAAGTATGATAGATTGTTTTTTAATTTATTATTATTTTACTGTATATCTATGAATTTATTTATTTTATATTTTATGTAATTTGACTTTATCATTATTTTCTGTTATATATTGTATGAATGTGGTCTCATATCACTATTACTACTGTTCATTTTGAAACTAATTGTAATATATCTCAATAAATAAATATTAAATTAAAAAAAAAATTATAACTTATGTTTAAATAAAATATTACAATCATGAATCTTGTAGTAGACGCCTCTAAAAATAACAAAATACTAACTACAAAATATTTATTCTTATGTATAAATTTTTACTTTCGCTTACCTATGATATAAAGTATAAAGTAAGGGAAAGTATTGCGATCATGAAAATTTTCATCGGAAAAATATGTGGTTATGTCCTCTACGTTGTAAATCTATCACGAAAACAATAAATAGTATAAAACAGAAATTTCATTTTTATGAAGCTACGTATGCCTAAGACAGCAACTTTTTTCAATAAAATTGACCACTTTAAACCATGCGTTTTGTACTTTTTTTACGATTATCCAAAAACCAGCAATAACTGTTTTAATTTAACTTTTTTAAGCTTTAAGTTTATATAGGTTTTATTGTGATTGAAATAGCCTGACAAGGCTTCAATGTTAGTATTTAAAATGTTCTTACTCTAAAGTACCTTTAATTTTTTAGATTCGAAAAAACAAATATTCTTCTAATCTTCTTAGTAATGATTAAAAAAAAAAAAAAAGGTAAATATACAAGTTAAACGAATCTATAACCACTGAAGGAGAAAAGAGCAATAATAAATATTTTTTATTTAATTATTCTTTACCGAACATAAGAACAGAAACTAACATAAACCATAAATTTGATGAAGTTGGAGTCGAATTTATTTGTGATACAAATAACTACCATTATCATAAGAATAACAGAGGAGGCTCTTAAAATTAATATTTTGACAACCTAAAACAATTTTTACACATGGCGGTTATTGGTAAAAAAAAAAAAACGGTGTCATTTAAAAGTAATAAATAGGTTTAAAACACACTCGATTAAATTATTATTTTACGTCAACACTCGGATTTAAGCTAAAGCTATAAGAATTTTAAATACCACTTAAATGACAAAACGAAAATTATTTACAGTAATAATATTTTAATGGCGACTGAAACCACGCAACACAATGCCCGCAAATCAAACACGCACGCAATGCGTGATAACGTATGCACCACACAGGTGTTAAAACATTCCCACTACCACCTTCAGCTAAACTACATTCGTTATTGCATAATTATTTATTTTTATAATTCATAGTTATATAATTATTAGCCGATTTCCGAAAAAAAATAAATATCGGAACTGTTTACAAAATATATTTTTACTTAAAAAAAAAACACCTTACCTCAACAACTCAAAGAGGTTCTTACTATATATCGTATTGTTCCATGGCTAACGGCTAAGCAAGGAGGTTATAAGCCCGAAATCACGCTCTTTTTCCGGGTTCCCCCCAATTTCGGAATACCCTATTTATAGAGGCTGAGGGTGCCCAACGACTGAAATAACAGAATAAATAATTTATCAGCCATAGCCAGGGTATAAAAAATATACAGGCTGTCTCAGAATTGTCTCGTCATATTATTGAAAGGATTTCATAACCAACTATAGAAGAAAACAGCGACAAATTTTATTTTTTGTCGAAATAAGAAAACTAATATATTTACATATTATCTGATATATAAAGTTTTAAAGGGTAATGAAAAGTGCATTTATTAACTATCTCCTAAGTTGTTAATAATAATTTATATTTTGTTATATTATTTAATCAAAAGTCAATGCCATTTAGTTGTTAATTTTAAATTTATTTAAATCTCCTAAATTTGTGTCGTTGATTTCCTGAATGTACTAAATAAATATTTTATTTAACTTTACGGGAAAATTCAATTGATTATTAAACTAATTTTTCAATTATTTTTCATAAAAATAAAGATTGTTTTTTTATTGCTTTCACTTACTATTATATTACTTACTTAGTAAGGGAAAGTATTTCGATCGTGCAAATGATCGAATTCCAGTTTTCAACGGAAATACACGTTTTAGGGTCTTCTGAGTCCAAATGACCAAGTCCCGAAAAAAGGTTTGTGTGTGTGTGAGTGTGGTAAGTCTAGCGCAAAAACCATAAGTCGTACGAAACTGAAATTTCATATTTAAGACAAATATACGCCTCTGATGTTACAGCAACTTTTTCACCAAAATTCGGCTGACCGGAAGTCCTACTTTATCCCAAGCATTTAGCCCCTTTTTACGATTTTTTCAAAAACGGTTTTGGTTAAACTCCCTATATCGATGTAAAATTTTATAGGCTTTAATATCATGTAAGTTTAATTCTGATTGAAATAGTCTGACAGGACTTAAATGCCGATATTTTAAATTTTCTTCCTCTAAACTACCTTTAATTGTGTACATTCCAAATGATTAACCATATCATCTTAATGGCACTGATGAAGGACGGCTAAATGTCAAATTTGATAAACAACTAAAGCAGAAAAGTGCAATCATATTTTTTTTATGCAATTTTTTTGTTTTTGAACACAAGAATAGTAATATATATGTCTAATATACCGTTGGATAGCTAAAGATTAAAAAAAAAAAATTATATGATACACGGAATTCTAAATGGTGATGGATAGTGATGAAAATCCGATAAAACTAACAGTTTCTGGTTACTTAAAAGAGAAATTCATGTTGACCGTGCTGCCACCTGGCGGCATGTCAAGGAAGCAGAGCTCCTAGTTGTGATCATCTTGACATTTGATTTGGAGGTGATTACCCCTAACACTAACTGATTGTAGTAGATAAAAATATAATAGATTATCTAATAAAACACATGTTTCTACTGAAATCAATTAAATTAATTCTTCAACAATTTGTTTTTATCTCTACATGTATTTAAAAATACTTAAATTGATTCTAACAACGGAGGTAAGTGAAAGTCGTGTGTTACGCGCACCAGATTTTTTTAGTATGTTTATAAATTTACTTTAATGTTAATGAAAGAAATTTTTTCGCATGATTCGGAATGAAAATAAAAATTAAACTTTCAAACTTTTTTTTTTAAAGGGCTTGAGTGTTTTGCGAATATACGACCAAAATAGGAATATATCAAAATATCTATTTTCAAACCATTGTCAGTTGGAAATCAGGGAATCTCGGTTGATTTGGACAAGGTAGGTAAGTAGATGTCCTCTGTTGGGCGCACCAGACTTTTTTAACTGGTTCTTGTTACAATAAACGAGTCGATTAAATACAAGGTTACTTGCACACCATCCCACATGCATTTAGGAACATGACGATCAGTGCAAGAAGGAGTAATACAAAGAGAAGTGAAGAAAAGTGTAGCTCACACGAAAACAAAATAGCTTCTATAGCTGACTCATTTCTTATTTAAGGTTCCCGAAGGCAGTCAGCCGTGCCAAAACTACACAACACAATATCAACATCATGAAGGCTCTTCTGTAAAGCGAGTCTTAGGAGAAAATCCTTATTACCCGCACTAATTTCCATTTAAACAATAAACATAATATTATTAAAAAGAAAAAAAAAATCTGGTGCGCGCAACTCACGACTTTCATTTACCTCCGGTGTTATATTCAATTTAAGAACTATTAAATAAATTTAAATATTAAAATTAATTTAAATAGAAAGTTTATTCAGCTTCATTGGAAACATAAGATTTAGATTAAATAATATAGCAATATCAAATTGTTACGTATAAATATAATCAGTGATAATTTTATGCCATATTTGTCACATTAACTTTTACAACTTTGTATATAACATATTTTTTTTTTTTTTTTTTTTTTGTAAAATCTTTAGTTTTCCAAGGTACATTATACATCAATGACGCTGTTGCTATGTTTAAAAAACCAAAAATTAGATTTAAAAAATTGTTTGAACAGTCATACGTTACATCGTCTCTCAGATTTTTGCTTTTTTCGGTAGGAATTCGCTAGAATTCAGTCTGGAGAACATCACTAGACCTCAGGAATATTACGGCAGTGAATATTGGAGAAGTTTCGGTAAGCAAAGTTATAATTTACTTTGTACAATCACGAAAAAGTGAAAGAAGGGTCACTGATCAGCTGATTGCCGCTAGCTCGGCAAGCTCGGGCTTGCTTTTCTTTTAATTATCTTTCTTTTATCTTTAATTCTTATCTCATTATTTATTTATTATTATTATTTTATTAATCAATGAGATATTTTCATCAAGTCATGTCCTCAAAGTCTGCAAGTAAAAGATCTAGATCTGCAGGTTCTAACTCGTCTCCCACAAAACAGAGACCCCGCCGTGAACAAAATAAAAAAATGATTCCACCAGCGACCGCGTCAGCTACCTCATTAGGTTCTGAACCACAGCCCAGCACATCATCACAAGGAATAACTGATGAATCTCCGTTTTTTACACCGAATCCATTTCAGATCCTCCAAAATGAAAAAGAAACCATGGAATCTTCTCCTATACCCAGAGAACCACTACCTCCACCAATATTTGTTAAAAATATTAAAAATTTTAAACTGATGTGTGCGCATTTAAACAAAGTAACAGATCCTAATAGTTATTATTGTATAAGTAGAACCAATGATACTAAAATATCTCCGACTACTGCTGAAACCTACAGAAAGATTGTAAAATATCTGACTGAGACCAAAGCTGACTTTCATACTTATCAGCTGCGCCAAGAGAGAGCATTAAGGGTCGTAATCAGAAACCTACATTCCTCAACACCCGTTGAAGCAATCAAAGAAGAACTGACAGAATTAGGATTCCAAGTGAGGCAAGTCACCAACGTTCTAAAAGATAAAAGTCCACTTCCTCTATTCTTCGTGGACTTGGAACCATCAGCAGGAGTCGAAAAAATCTATGACCTCAGCAGACTGTACTATACCCGTGTAAAAGTTGAAAAACCTTACACAAAGAAAGAAATAGTCCAGTGCCATAACTGTCAGGCATATGGTCATACCAAAAGTTATTGCCATCACATACCACGCTGTGTGAAATGCGGTGAACAGCATAAAACAGAAGAATGTACAAGATCAAGATCAGCACCCGCTGTATGTGCTCTGTGCCTCAAGGACCACCCGGCTAACTACAAGGGATGTGAAATCTACAAGAAACTCAGAACCAGATACCAAAAACCTCAGGATCCGAATGAAACAGCTGTACCAACCAGAAGCAGAAGAGAACCATCAAAACTTGTAAATTCTAACGTGTCATTTGCCCACTTGCTTGGAGGTGGTAACCAGAATCATGAAGTCGAGGCACTGCCGGAACAACATTTTCCTCAACATTCTCAATCTATTGTACAAGAATCTATCCCTCAAAGTTTACCTAATCTTCAAAAAACTCCTCAACATCAAATTTCTCATATCCCTCCACCATCAAACGTCACAGATCTTACCAGTCTAATGACATCGTTCATCTCCGAAATCAAATCTCTTGTTATGCCGCTTATATCACTCCTTACAAATCTAGTATCGAATCTAATCCCTGCCTTGAAAAATCCTTAAATGACTTCACCTAACTCCTTATCCATTCTCCTTTGGAATGCGAATGGTGTTAGAAATCATACTGACGAACTGACAGCGTTGTTGCAAGACAAAACAATCGATGTTGCACTTATAACTGAAACAAGACTAACGACTAAACAGTACTTCAAAATACCGCAATACATGACATACCGTACTGACCACCCAGACGGTAAAGCCCATGCCGGTTCTGCTATCATTGTCCACCAATCCCTCTCTCATCATTTACTCCCACTTCCCACCAATGATTTCCTACAAGCCACATCCATAGTAATCAAGACTTTTTCCTTTCCGGTAACCCTCACATCTGCATATTGCCCTCCTAAACATTCCATTTCCAATTCTGAATTTGTATCCTTCCTGGATTCCTTAGGAAATCGTTTCATTCTGGGTGCAGACTTAAACGCCAAGCATCAGCAGTGGGGTTCCAGAACCACGAATTCTCGGGGACGAAATTTGCTGTCTGCACTCAACTCCCGACATTTTAATATCCTGCCTCCTGACTCCCCTACCTACTGGCCAACCGATCCTAACCGCAATCCTGACATCCTCGACTTCTTTATCCACAGCGGATTAGGCTCTCTCAACTTGTCTTTAACTCGCCTTGATGAACTATCCTCAGACCATAGTCCACTGATCCTAAAAGTATCTCTCACTCCAATTCCAAAACCCATTCCACCATCATTCATCCGAGGCCCTGTCAACTGGAACCTTTTCCGCCAAATCCTGACCGATAATATTGACCTCAGAGTAACCCTCAAAACCCAAGATGACCTAGATAATTCCGTCTATTCCTTTACCACCGCCATCCAACAAGCTGTCTGGACTGCTTCCTCTCCTAAACACTCCAATATAAATCCAGACCAAAATCATTTTCCACAACCTATTATAGACCTTATCCACACCAAACGCCGAGCAAGATCATTATGGCAGCGCACCCGACACCCAACAGATCGCCGCTCCTATAACTTCTATTGTAGACAATTGAAGAGGGAGTTGGCGAACTTCCGTTCCCAGTCCTTTAATTCCTACCTCTCCTCTCTATCAGCTCGTGATAATTCCCTGTGGAATGTCACGAAAAAGATCCTAAAATACCATCATGTTTCCCATCCTCTCCGACGTGGTGATGACTCCTGGACTGCGTCTGATGAAGATAAAGCCGAGGAATTCGCCACACACCTCTCCAAAGTATTCACTCCTCACCCGGAATCCCCCATCAATCACACCGCAAAAGTGCAAGACTTTCTTATGTCACCGATTCCACTTTCCCTACCTCCTAAAGCTATTAATCCCTCTGAGGTCAAATATCTTCTCCAAAAACTGACTCTCCGTAAATCTCCTGGACACGATCTCCTTACTCCCCAGATCCTCCGACAACTTCCGCAGAAAGCTATTATATTCCTTACTTATATTTATAACTGCATCCTCCGCACCACCTATTTTCCTCTGTTATGGAAACATTCCACCATCATCCTTTTTTTAAAACCAGGTAAACCTTCCAACAACACTTCATCCTACAGGCCTATTAGTCTACTCCCCATCCTCTCAAAAATCTTCGAAAGGCTTCTTCTTAAACGTATACTACCCATATTAGAATCTCAAAATCTTCCTTCCCATCAGTTTGGATTCCGTCCTCAGCATTCCACAGTTCAACAGGGGCTCCGAGTTGTAGACCATATTTCCTCAGCTCTTGAATGCAAAGAGTATTGTTCTGGTGCGTTTCTGGACATTGCGCAAGCTTTTGACCGGGTATGGCACACTGGATTACTCTTCAAGCTGAAAACCCATTTACCCCAGTCCCTATACCTCATTCTCCGATCCTATCTCTCGAACCGTTCCTTCCGAGTTCGCTGTGGTGAAGAATTTTCTAACCTTTATCCCGTTGAGGCCGGTGTTCCTCAAGGCAGCGTCTTGGGACCCATCCTCTACATCCTTTACACTGCTGATATTCCTACACATCCTGATACCTTTCTGGCAACTTTTGCAGACGACACCGCCATCCTATCATCCAGTTCCAATCCTGAAACAGCATCCTTAAACCTTCAGAGACACCTTTTCCTTATCGAACACTGGTGTAATAACTGGCGTGTAAAGGTGAACGAAGCCAAATGTAAACACATAACCTTTACTCTTAGACGAAAATCCTGTCCGCCAGTTTATTTCAACTCATTACCGATTCCTCTCTCAGATACAGTCCGGTATCTTGGCTTACTGTTAGACAAAAGATTGACTTGGAACCCACATACAAGACTTAAAAGACAAGAACTCAACCGACGATTCGGACAGTTATACCGACTACTCAACAGAAAATCTGAACTTACAGTTGAAAACAAATTATTAATCTACAAGACAATACTGAAGCCCATCTGGACCTACGGAATTGAACTGTGGGGGACAGCTAAACGTTCTAACATCAAACGCATTCAATCCTTTCAATCCAAAGTCCTCCGTACAATAGTAAATGCTCCTTATTATGTCTCCAATTATACCTTGCACCACGACCTTAATGTTCCATTTATTTCAGACCTAATTCCATCCAAATTTTCCAAATTCCACCAGAACCTCATTCATCATCCTAATCCTTTAGCTCAATCCCTATCCAGCTCCACTCATCCATACAACCCACCTAGAAGGTTGAAACGGCAGTGGCCTCGCGACCTTTTGTAAATATATTGGAGTTCTAGCACTGGCTAGATTCTCCACTCAATGTGATGTATGTATGAGTGTGTGTATGTGTATATAGGTATAAGTGAATTATTGACTTTTGTATTGATTCATTATTGTGTATATATTTTATTGTAATTTTATTTTGTGTAAATATTGTATGAATGTAGTATGTTTGATATCATTCAGCAATACTATTAATGTCCAAATTGGGACAGATTGTAAAATTTTCTCAATAAAAATTGTTGTTATTACTAAAAAAAAAAAAAAAAAAAAAAAATTGTTTTCGCTCTTTTCTCCTTTATTTAATTATCACATTCGTACAACTTTTATATTAAGCCGTTTTTCTCCATCCTAACAAGATGGTATAGTAAACTTTTTAAAATCTAGAACATTAAAGGTACTTTAAAGGATGAAAATATGGCCATTTAAGCCCATTCAGACTTTTTCAATCAGAATGAAACCTACATCAAATTGAAGCCTATTAAATTTTAAGTCCATACAGCGAGTTTAATCAAAATCTCATATAGGTAATTGAAAAAAAAAAAAGGATTTTATAAATTGTGCAGAGGAGGAATGTGGAGCTCAAAACCTCAATTCTCAACCCCAGCCTATTAATGATAATATATTCATCTATTGCCTACATGAAAAGTATAGAAAGTGAAAGTACAGCGATAGTGAAATGTTTTTAATTCAAGAATAGGTCAGAAACATACATTTTGAGTTCAAATAATTAAGTCTCATAAAATAGTCTGAGTTTTTCTCTCCTAATTAAGTCTAAAGAACATGAAATTTCATATTTAGGACAACTATAAGCCTGGGATATTAAGTAAGTTTTTTTACACCAAAATCGACTTACAATAAGCGAAACATTTTTACGATTTTCTGAAAAACGGCTACATCAAATTTTATTAAAATCACTATAACGATTTAAAATTCGAGGGGTCTTAATCTCATGTAGGTTTCATTCTCATTGAAATAGTCTAACAGGGCTTAAATACCGATTTTTAAAAATTCCATCCTTAAGTAATTATAATTTTTAATGATAACCAACCATTTCTCTTAGTTAACATTGATAACTAAGTTTTTATTTTTTTTTTTTATCAAAGAATTTCATAGCTGAAGGAGAAACCACAGAAATATTTACTAGTTTAAATTTAATTTCCAAAAATAAGATTAATATACTGTAGGTAAGCTGAAAAGTTTTAAAAAAATAAGATCTAATATATAAGTATTGTAGAAGGTAATGGAAAACAAAAAAAATTAAAAATAAAGTTTATTCGAATGGTAACTCTTCAACATTTTGGCCTACCATTCTCGAGAGAGTGTATCGGGTTTTTCCTTTATTCTCCCCCCTCCTCTCTCTCAAAAAAATAAAAAAATTATCCCAGAAAATTACTACCCATGTCAGCCTAGCAAACGTCGAAAGTGTGAATATTTTAAACCATGCATAAAGTATAATTTAGTAATAAAGTCTTACAAAGATGAGCGGAATATTACTGCTCGATACTATGAGATGAGGATAGGAAAGTTGGATGTGATGTGATGAGAAGGGCTAGGATTTTCATGTAATTAAGAATGCCAAATATGTAAATATATATGTAATGATTCTGATACAAATATAGAAGTAATTATGTAAAATTAGTGAAATATGTAAACAGTAAATAGCCTTCTAGAACATTCTATACACTTTTTTTTTTTTTTATTACAATACATAAACAGTTCTGTTTTAAACCTAAAAAATACAAATACAAAAACTTTTTAATCACTGTAAGGAAAACAGTTTGAAACTAAAAGCATTTTCAAATGTAAAACTACGTCGATTTTGTCTTAGTATCGACCAAATTGGCTCCTCCTTGATATTATCTCGTATTTTTGCAAGAGTTTCGTGATATATATCTTGCATGTAGTTTTTTCTCAAGGTGGATTCATCAGGCAATGTACTTTTCCAAAAAGAATTTAAGAAACATATTATTAAATTTGCTTAACGGAATGTCAGCATGCACAAACGCTGGACATAAATCTGTTTAAAAGGTGGACTTAATATCTCAGCCTGAGGTAGAAGGGGTGATCAAACTTTGATTCAATTTTGACTTTTTCTCTTTGTTCGATCTGTGCGATCCTGTGCCAATGTGTTGGGTCACTTGGAAACGTTGGGTAGTGGATACAGTCTTGTCACAGCAAGAACAATATAAAATATCTCCATCACACCTGAATATTTCGTTTAGAAACTGGCGAAGATATTCAAAACTCGTTCTGTGTTGTTGTTTTTTTTCCCCCATTTCAACAAAAATGAAAAAAAACAACACAAAATACAATTTTCAAATCGTGTTTAGCAAGAGCGGCACGCACTTTACGACTCACAGATAAACACTAAATAATAAATAGGTTTGATTTTGTTTATTCAGAGCCAAAATGCAGGGAGACGGAATCCAAGAATTGTTTTGTAAGGTTTGGTGCTAAGAAGCAATTGACAGCAGCAATAGAAGGGCCAATTCTAGTTTAATTTTTTTTTTCATTCACAAATTCAGTTTTGTTGCTAATATAAAAATATAAGAAATATAAAAATGAAGAAATATGGAGTAAAATATGTAAAAATTCGCAAATCATGTAAATTTAGTCAAATATGTAAATTGAAATTGGCTTAATTGGATCCCAATTGCGTTAAAACATATACTATGAGTTGTTACAAGCTGATATTGATGTATTTACTATGTAGTACACTTGACTTTATTGTATTGATTCATTATTGTGTGTATATTTTATTGTAATTTTATGCCGTGTAAATATTGTATGAATGTAGTATGTATGATATCTTTCAGCACTACTATTGATGTCCAAATTGGGACAGATTGTAATTTTACTCAATAAAAATTGTTGTTGGAAAAAAACAAAAACAAAACAAAAAAACTATGTAGTACATAGGATATTGATGTATTTACTAGGAGCCAATATGTATTTACATAGGAATCCTAGCCCTTGATATTAGGTTTAAGCGTGTATTTTATTTTAAATACGATAGGAAGTATAACATATATTAATGCTCTTCAGATATGTTTCGAATTAATCGGAATCACTTAGAAATACTACAAGAGCTGAGAACTATAGGAATGAATATTGGCGTATTAGTTTGCTTAACAATCTAATAACACGCTCAATTAGCACTATGACGTCACCTAATGGCTTGTTTTCACCCCCCCCCCTCCTCCGCCTAGCTCGTAAATTTCAATAAAATTATTTCCATTGAAAAAAGTATGTTAACTCTTTCAACATCAATTCTTTACAAAAACAAACGGGTTTTTTAAAATACCAATATGTACTTATAAAAGAGCGGAACTATATCCAATTAAATATCAAGTACGAATAGACCATTAAAAATGCAAATAAAATTTTTTTAAAAATTAAATATTTTTGTTTTGAAATCGTGAGTCGAGGAATGTATATATTAAATACATTTATCAGCAAGAAACTGGTATGAAAAATAAATTGAATACAAAAATACTCTAGCTATGAGAGATAATGGATTGTTTCATCAATGTTCAGGAGGAGAAAATTTTACGGCCAGCAGTAAACCAGTCTAGGCGAAAATAGGCGTCGTGATTACGATCACAATAATGAAAGAAAGATTCAAAATGATTACATTGACTTCAATGTATTCCCGACCATCATAAGTATTATTTAAATAAATGTATTAAAAATATTATGTTTGTAATTTTTTTTCAGGTTGTAATTTTTTTTTCAGTGACGCGACAGGCCGTGTAGGGATCTCCTGGGAGATTACACTCGCGTTTCTCATGCAATTTGTAGGGTAGGGTCATCACTCCCAAAGCCTAATTTTGTGAGTGGCCACCGTTTGGCTGACGGGTCTCACTTACCCGTGGGAGAGGCTGTGAGTGAATCCCTATTTAATTACATCGTTATAAAAGCCCCGCCGGGACTGGGATTCAAACTCACAACTTTAGCATGAGAGAATAGCGCACTAGCCAATCAGCCACGGGCTCCCCAACAAGGTTACAATTTTATTACAATAAAAATTAAAGCATTTGGTAGATAAATGTAAAAGTTAGTTAGTCATCATAGTGTAATAGAGTATTAGAAACCAAAATAGAAAATAAAGTATACAAACTCATGGAAAAGCGTTAAACCAGAAGAATATTGAGATAGCAGACATTATGAGAAGAGCATAAGAAGCAGGCAAAGCATTTGGAAGAAACTGAAGCGCACGAAAGCACAAAGGATGTTTTCCCCTTTAAGTCAATAAAGGGTGCTTTTTCCATCTGAGCCCAAAGCTCAAGCCTATCGGAAGGAGGATAAAAGCTTTAAGCAAGGGAAGCATTTTAAGAGGCTTTGGAAGGAATTTTGATGGGGAATGAATTTGAATTCCAATATTGGACATGGATCCTCCGTATTTGAATGACGCGCGTAAGGCGAAACAGCTTCTTGCGTGAATTCACTACATATTTGACTACCCAACAGCAAAACAAGACTGGAAAGGATACGATTGACATTAAATGACCCACTGCAACTGACTCGCAGAAGTTGGATTGATAGTGTGTCAACTGAAGCCAGGAACCTGTTGCACATCTACAACCAGAGGACCACTTAATGCCAGACCATCCTAACTCAACAATGATCTTCAAACATTGTAGTAAAATAGAAGAAGAACTGCCATACTCATTTATTTGATGAAAAGGATTTAAAAAATGCAGTAAATTACTACACAATGATTTATAATTTTCGCATAATAATATTATGGTACCAAAATTTATATACGTGTACGCAATTAAATTAATTAAGTATATATGTATAGTAATGAAGTAATGAACGAGCTTAAGGAAGATGAACCAGGTCAATTTTTATTCAAGGAAAATGACCAATCATGACTGCTGGGTTAAAAACGCTATATTTCCTCTATTTCTCAACCGATTTCAATGATTCTTTATTTGAATTATTTGTTTTTTAGGGAATTTAATGCTTCAACGATGAGGCGAAAAAAAAACATTGTTATTCATACGATGGACGGATTTTATTTATTTTTATTCATTATCTGGGTTCCACGTATCTTGAAACATAAGACATCATATATTGAGGGGAGAGGGGTCGATTTTCTGGGTTGATTAAAAACGTTCATTCTTGAAAATAATAAACCGAAAGGAAGGAAGAGATGGCTGAGATAATACAATCACTAGACAATAAGAGAAGGACAGGTATCGACCAAGAAGGGGAGCTACTCAAGTATGCTGGTCATACTGTTCCAAGCGATTCGCTAGGAGAGTAGAGGGTAGCTGGTTCCAAGAGGGTTCGTTGGAGGGTAGAGCTACGAGGATCGCCTGGAGATCATAGATTTTAGGTGTTCGATCCACGTTGCTGTTAACTGTAGGTATTTACTGAAAATTATTATTCAGTAAACAATCGGGATTTCTTATAAATAATAACTAAATAAAAATGATTACTGATCTGTATAGTGGCATGAATTTAATAAGCAGTAAATTTCAGAGAGATTACAAACATTTACATAAACGAGGCGTAAATTTAAAGAAAAATTGTCTATGAGTAAAAGATTCTTTTGATCTTTAACTGTTTTTATTAAATTCCCACCTCATGATGACGTATGAAATTTCCAAAAGCCCAACTCTTTGATACAACTTCACTTCTTTCCCTAACTTTCCTCCTAATGTTTTAAACGTTCCAATATTATAAGTAATGGGTCTGTTAGGTCCCTAATGCATTTTTTCAGTAAACCCATGACATAAGCACTTCATATCCAGAACGTAAACACGCCAGATGTCACGGTGGGGAGGCTGGCCATCTTACTAGTGAGGAATCCCAACCCTCCTGCACTATAAACATACCCTATAACTTTCGCTGTTGCTGTTGCTATGCTATACCCGCTTCCAGTATAGGCCGAACTGATGCGTTGTACAGTCTCTTTGGGTGACTGCAAGGAGTACCGCACTGTTTGGTCCAATATATAAATAAGTTTCCAGGTTATTTTGTAACAATGAGTATAGCTCTACTTAATATTTATTCATTTAACTTCACTTTATGCTACTATGGCCATCAATTTTGTCTATCCAGGTTTAAATAGAGTAGGGATCTTTGACAAGTACCTGACACAGCACAGTCCGGTACCAATATTTTACGTCCCCTCCGAAAGACGACATAACCAAGAATTTCTTACTACCTTAGAAAATTTGAACGATCGGACATCGGAATTGAATAAGGATCGTTTGATAGAACGAAAATCGGAAGCAATTTTGGGTATAGAAAGGTGCTAAATGCTTCCGTCTCTTCCAAATAAAAACTTAATTGCTATGTATTTTTCTCATAAAACTTCAGGAAAGAATGGCCTAAATAGTACAGAAAACCGTATCAAAATCCGTCGCGGAGTTTAGAAGGAGTTCGCGGAAACCAAGAATCGCGATATTATACATATCATTAAAATGTATTTATTTAGCCACTACACCATAGGGTGACCCTTACTCTTTTCAATGTCGAAGAACGTAGGTTTCATAAGCCCCGTTAAAAAGTATTGGTTTTATTGTATTTCCACAATTTTATAATCCATTAGAATATCGAACAAACACTATTATAAAATCAACCATGTTTACAATATAATCTCAACATGTTTATTGCCAATTAAATTATTTGTTATTTATGATTTCGGAAGGAATTATCTAATCTATATACATTATCTTATCACAGATATGGTATTCTTTAACTAAAAAAAAATTAATGGGCTCACTCACGTAGCCGGACCCGGCTTAGTAAGTTCCCGACAAATACGTCAAGGACTTGCGAGGGGGTTTGTTTACCACTCCAGCCAGCGTAACGAGCACTAGTCCACACCCACAAAAGCTAAAGTGAAGTAAACATTCTATCCTAACGAAACTTTGTATGGCATTATTGAACATTGTTAACATCATTACAGGCTGACGGTCGTTACATAAAGCTCAAGTAAGTTTTTATTTGTTCTAAAAGACGTAGTAGGAGCGGCTTGGTTCCCAAATAGAGGTCCCTAGTAATCCGCAGGTGATGTATATTGGCTCCGCAAGATGTTACTAGAAAATAATTTTAAATTATCTTGACGTAAAACAATTGTGAAGTCTTGGCTTTTAGAAAAGATTAGCCATGCTCTACAAAAACAAATTCAACATTCTTACTGATATAATTAACAGTAAGCGATCACTGATAAGTGACTGCTACTCCACAATAACAATCTCATAATTGGTAATTTTTTATAATTTCAAAAATAATAATCTAAAAGGACGGATGTGTCGCATAACATAATGAACAATATACGATTTTTTTACGAGTATTTGAAGAAACACTTATCTTGAATAGATTTAAATTTTAGTAATTTAGAGTGCTGCCGCTGGGTAGCTTCATGTCTTGTTCACGCCTATTTGCTTTTATCCTATTTACTAGATGTGTTGTACAATACAGTTGTAAATATCGATAAAAAATGAAAAAAAAAATTAATAATTCAATGTTTTGCGGGCTGAAATAAACTCAGAGCCTGTTTTTTTTTTTTTTTTCTATTTCGATTACCTTACTTGGCCATTTATATCATACTGAATTTCGTTTCGCATGAACTATACGTTATACGGTGTAGCCCACTAAAAATCTTCAGTTGTATTTAATATTAAGTATTTAGATTTTTATAATTTAGGGGGTTCTTGCCATTGAAATGACTAGTTGAAGGGTCAGCTAAAAATTTTGATTGGACACCACTGTTCTAGAGAATAGAGCACCAGTCACATGAGGGTACTACTTTGGGTCTCGAGTCCGAACCGGCTAAATAACGGTTCTAAGATATAGAGATACTTCTGTGGCTCACCCAGCCTCAAAAGTGGATACTCAAAATTTGGAAAAGTGATATTACAGCCTAAAAAACCTCCTTGCATGGCCGTTTGGCCTAGAGATAGTGGGAATCGCAATATTTACTGAACCCAAGACCCTTTACGGTTTACAGGTTTTTTAATATATAATATACTTGCTTCGCATGGGTGCAATTTATATGTGGTCTTATTCATGTTTAAAAAAAAGTTTGACCAATTAAGAGTTTATCATTTTGCGATTATAAGTTCGTCGTAACGAGAAGTACACTTAGCAAGAAAATAATATTGTTTATTACATAAGGTCTATTCATTATTATATTTAACCATCGACCTAAAATAGTAAAAAGGTCAATATTGGTTCAGTTCATTTGATTGTTATGTTAAATGGTTCCTATTTTATTCGATTAATTACTATTTTATACTTCAAATGAACTTGTTCTAAATACATTTTAAAAGTTTAATTTAGTTTTCATGGTATTCCCATTTAGTTTTTTGTGAAACATCTGTCTTCATAAAATGATCGAAAAGTATAAATAATAATTGACAAATTTAGTTCATGGATTTATAACAACTTACGTACGATACGGTACATAATATTTTTCTAAAATATTTCGTGCTGTATAGAAGAATATAAGTGAAACGATAATGTACGGTGGCAACACTGAATCACCATAACCTCCCTCTTCACAACCTAAAAAACAAAACATATTTTCATAAGTTTATGGACTAGTGGCAACTTTCCCGACTTATTTTGTTGTATATTAACTTGTGTAAAACCTTGCGCTTTCCAAGGGTATATTATAAGTCTATATTACTACTCATAAATCGGGAATAATTTTTTGAAGACTCTATTAAAGAAAACTTCCAAAGAAAAACAGGAAAGAATGCCATGAATGATAGTAAAAACTGTAGCAAAACCTGCCCAGTGGCTTACAAGGAGTTCCCAGAAACTAAGAATCGTCGTATTATTTTGTATATATAGAGATAATACTACATTTTTTTTAGATTTACTGATGAAAAAATGGGTCTAAAGTAACATTATCAAGCGAGGGAAGGGAGTGAATTTGGATGTAGAAGGGTAGAGGAGCGGTGAGCAATGAAGCGGTTAATGATGCCTTGAGGATGCCAGTCGGACCGTAAGCTCTTCTAGAGCTGTCCTACTTACCAGCCAACAATTTAAAAATCACAATTACTCATATTTCAGCAAATTAATGTTAATTGCGCCATCATTATGTAAACTTAGGTATTTTTCCGACTGATTAGATGATTATAATAGTTTGAAAAAAATTAAAAAAAAAGAAAAAAACACTTCTTCACCATTTTTAGTACGCAAAACCATTTTATAAAACAAAAATACTTATTTTGGTAATTATTAATTAAATATATATAAAGTTTATAATGGGACCGAACTTTACCAAGCACGATACAAACCGAAAAGACACAGTTCCCTCACAATATCGTTCTAATATTGTTTCTCATATCACCTTGTTCTACCACCAAAAATGAAATTAAAATAGGTAAAAGATATGAGATAAACGGATGAAAACTTTATAAATATAGTAAAGCATAATTAAGACGAGAAAATTTAAATGTATGCGGAAATTTGATCTTTTAGGTGGAGGAGAAATAACTGGTATTGAATGTGGTTACGTATGATACTTTACTACGAAGGAAGATGTGTAGTGAGTTCCAAAGTATGTTAGCACGGATGATAAAGAAGTTTTCAAAGGATGCAGTTCTGTGAGAGGGTACGTATAAATTGCTAGGTTGAGATAGATCTTGTATTTAGGGTATGTACGGAAAAGCGAGGAGTGAAGAGGTCAAAACATATAGCAAGGTTTTCAGGCTCGCAAGGATTGGAATAAGAAGACGCTCCATAGGTATTGTCTTCGGGAATCAGGATAAAGCCATCCTGGACCAGAATACAAGAAAGAAATATGTGATCATCTGGGGAGGCCGATTTATATTGATATCTTCAGATAACATAAGATGTCAATATAATCATTCACAATCCTAATCACTTAATAGAACAGGCACTTTTCCATGAAACGCTGAGTTACATAGGCAGACTATTGCAGAAGTAAATACAATAGTTGAGTCATATATATATTTAAAAAAAGATCTTAACTAGCAGTCACTTACCCGACGTGAATAAAGATGATCGCCCTTTACCTCTAGTTATTTGGACTCGTTATAGGCTGTCAATGACTGCGTTGAGAGGGTAGAAACCACTCAGCAGAGCCATTTGAGCCTGAAAAATGGCCCGGTCCTACGAGCATTTAGTTAGAATGGGACATTAGCCGTTTGCTCCTTCCATTGTTTGTGCCTCGGGATGAATCACATAAAATGATCCGCTTCCGGAACGGCTCTAACAACTGATTCAGATCCTTTCAGCAAACGATAAAGACCTGCTTCTTAAAGAATTTCACAAAGAAGGCGAGAGAAGAATTTTTTTTGGAACCTAAAGAAAGTCGAAATGGATTAGATTCGAGTGAAAAAAAAGTGTCCTTTCGACAAATAACTACAAGCGCGCGTTTGTCTGCTTATTTTTTTTCTTATTCTATCGAAATTGGCGAACTTCCAGAGGAGGATTTACGCATAGGCTCACTAGGCTTTTCCCTATCAAAATTCGCGCGTGTGTCTGTATATACACATTTTTAAAAACATATTCAGTATTGAAATTAACAACTTAATTTTATGATACATCAGGTTAATATGCTTAAGGAGAGAATGACATAAAAGAAAGGAGTAGAGAAAGTATCCAATGTTAACACCCCAAGTCAGGAAGTCACACCTTTTCAGACGCTTCTTAATCTACGTATTCAAGACCGCAAGATCCACAACATTTATTATTTATTACTCTATTTTTTGTTTTATTATTTCAATTATCGACCAAGAAACCTTTTCCATCTAAATCTGGCTTTTCTTTCAAACATTTATATTTATCAGTTTTTCATTGAGGTCACTTTTAATGGTTCATTTCATTACTTTTTTCTGAATTCGTTTTTTTTTTTTTTTTTTTTTTTTTTTTTTTTTTTTTTTTTTTTTTTTTTTTTTTTTTTTTTTTACTTTCAGAGCTCCTAAAGCATTAAATCCATCTGAAATTAAGTTTAAATATAATTATTTGGGAACTTTGTTTTGTTTTTTATTGGCTTAATATAAGCAACATAGAACGAAAAAGAAACAAAATTAATTTTTTTAAACCTCATTTCTATTAGATTATTTTTTATTTATTTAAAAGAATACACTTTAAGAAACATCCAAATAAAATTAATGTTTTATTTGGACATATGGTAGTAGATAAATTAAGCAATTAATACGATTTATTCGTTAAACAAATTAATAAAACTGAAAGCTCGAAGTAATATGATTAAGTACAATCAATACGATGATATAGAATTTTTCAAGTTAAAAAGAATTCCTAGTTTGCACCCTGTTTTTTTTTTCTTTTGTATTTCAGAAATAACTTTTGACGCAGTCTTATTCAAGATAGAGAAACTTTGGTTGGATGCGAAAAATTCACTTGGAAGTTATCTATTAAACAACAGGTTAACAATGTTGAAGATGGCTTAAGCTCACGTCAAGAATGTAACTAGAAGTGGCACGCAAGGCTTGGGTGGTAACCATGGTTATCTGCCACTCATTGACCGGGTTAAGTGTGATCCTTTTATGCTCTTTAAACAAAAATGCACTGATCAATGGTCTTTTCAACGTCCTTATTTGCGAGAAATGTAAAACTTTGGGATGACATAATTAAATAAATCAAAGTACGATCTCTGGTTTATTTACGCGATGATTTTTCAATAATTGGAAGGAATTAGTCCGGGTGGCGGTCATTAAATGAAACAACTAAATAGTTTCAACTATTTTATTGTTTGCCAACGTTTCGACCCCCTTTGTGGGTCATCATCAGGGCTAAAAAGATACAAAAGAATATAATTTCAATGACATTACATACAATATTATATAACCTATTTAGCTAGAGAACGTCGGTATTGAAAAAATAACAGAAGAACTGTATATGTAAAAAACACTTAATGAAAATACAATGACCATATTACAATAATGAAAGTGTTATACAGAAAAAATAAAAATGTTCACTAAACAAAATTTAAGTTATTTATTTATTTATAGTTAGTAATTTAAGTTTTTCTCCATATACATCTTCCATCACTGTTTTTACTATTATATAGGTGATATTTCAAGAATTAAATTATAATTTTTTATCCTGTATCATTATTATAATCATAAGTTAAATTTGATTGATTCTTTGTATGGTAGTATTAAGAATTTTAGTCATTGTTGTCAGACCCTGTCCATAAATCAGTACGTATTTTCCATTCTACCTTTTCCTACGTATTTTCCATCCTACCTACCCCCATCTACCAAAACAGTACCTAGTTTCCATTCTCCCACCATGCGGTAAGTATCTCCACTCTACTTCATATTTTTATATTTCATATTTAATGTAAATTATTGATACCTGTGTAAATTTTGTTTAGTGAACATTTTTATTTTTTCTGTATAACACTTTCATTATTGTAATATGGTCATTGTATTTTAATTAAGTTTTTTTTACATATACAGTTCTTCTGTTATTTTTTCAATACCGACGTTCTCTAGCTAAATAGGTTATATAATATTGTATGTAATGTCATTGAAATTGTATTCTTTTGTATCTTTTTAGCCCTGATGATGACCCACAAAGGGGGTCGAAACGTTGGCAAACAATAAAATAGTTGAAACTATTTAGTTGTTTCATTTAATGACCGCCACCCGGACTAATTCCTTCCAGTAATTCTCAACGGTCAACTAATTACATCCACAATTTTTCAATAATGTTTACTTTCACATACCTTTTACCGGAATTACTCTTTTTAGGATCCCCTAAGAACAAATGACTAAGTCCCACAAAATGGTCCGTGAGCATCTTAACTCCAAAACGATAAAGCGTATAAAAATGAAATTTCATATTTTAGCAGTGTATATGCCTGAGATGTTACAGCAACATTTCCATCAAAATCGGCCAACCAGAAAGCCACTTAATACTTTGGATTATGCGCCTTTTTGTGATTTTCTCAAAGACGGCTTTTACGATTTTTATTAAATTCACTATATCAATGCAAAATGTAGTGGGTTTTAATATGGCATAGGTTTCATTCTGATTGCAATAGTCTTAAATGCCGATATTTTAAATTTTCTATAAAATATTTTTAATTTTGTAAATTAAAAAAAATTAACGATTTCATCTAGTTAGCGTTGATACAAATTGAAATAATTTGATAACTCACTAAAGGATAAAAGAGTAAACATATTTTCATGTTGTTTTTTGTTTGTTTTTTTAAACATAAGAACAGTAATAGAGGTGAGTAATATACCTCTGCCAAAGATTTTATATTATAAAAATAATCGTAATAGGTAATAGAGAATGATGAAAAGGGCATAAACTTAAGAAATTATTGTAAATGATAATTTCGATTAATAGATTATTTAATTTGAAACACATTTTTCCGTCGAAGCTTAATTTAATTCTATTTTTTTTTTTCAATTTTAACTTCATTTTAAAACTAAAATTGATTTTAATCGCGAAGATAAGTGAAAGTCGTATGTGTGCACCAGTTTTATCTTTCATAATATCGTAATTATAGCTCAAAACGTCTTTCACCATTTTAATAAAAATAAAATAACCAGACAGCTGGAGAGAGCATAAAATAGTTCGAAAGTCGGTCGTTAATTAATTGATTATCAAAACTCACAATTAAAAAACAAAATACTGTTATAAAATGCTGAACAGACCATCACTAAATCATTTTCAAAATCAATTGTATGTCATAATAATTAATTTCTAAACGTTTCACTTTCACATAATTGACTCAAATGTATTTAATGCCTGATGGAATAGTAGATTTAGATAGGATACCTAAAAATTAGAAAACCTATTACTGTCACGCCAGTTTGCTATTAAAAAATTGTTTCATTTTATTTCCTCCAGATTTGCTTGCATAATTACTGATGAGGTCTAATTAATATTGTTTATCAATTATAGCGATCAATACGTTTTAGATTTATAATATTTAGTGAAAATAGCATAAATTCACAGCGGCCAGAGGTATACTATGTACCACATATAATATGAGTATTTTGACTATAAATAATATAAATACGGCTTTAAGTTTTGGAGCAAATTTAACGAGGAGATGGTCCGTGTCGGATAAGAAACTGGAGGGAAAGTATGAAACAAACATGTTTATTCAATGAATAAATGGTTAAAGTGTAGAAAGAATTAGGCACTTAATGTCTTGAAGTTCGCACTTTTTATGTAGATTTAGGATTTTCATAGAATTTAAACAGAAATTTTTATAATTGTGGATGTAATTAGTTGACCGTTGAGAATTGCTGGAAGGAATTAGTCCGGGTGGCGGTCATTAAATGAAACAACTAAATAGTTTCAACTATTTATTGTTTGCCAACGTTTCGACCCCCTTTGTGGGTCATCATCAGGGCGCATGGAGGGAGAATGGAAACTGATGATGACGCACAAAGGGGGTTGAAACGTTGGCAAACAATAAATAGTTGAAACTATTTAGTTGTTTCATTTAATGACCGCCACCCGGACTAATTCCTTCCAGAAATTTTCATATCATTTTTGGAATCGTCTATACGTTAAAAAAAAATAAAAAGTATAAACGGGGGTTTAGATACATAGATAACTTTTATTGAGGATGTATAGTCGACTGTAGAAACTATTATAGGTGGAACAGCTGAGTAATGGTATGTTTATATATCATTTTTTACTTCTATATTAAAGTCTAAAGTTTAATTGTTTATTGTTTATCATATTATCATTATTTGTATCTATAATATTTAATAACGTTGGTATATTTTCTGTTTTATTTTAAATTTTATCATTATCACTACATTCAAAAAAAATTTATTATCACATTAATATGTATCTCTTTTGTTCTGATGTTTATAGCCCTGATGATGGCTCACAAGCTTGAGCCGAAACGTCGGCAAAATTAAAATATTTAGAAAAAGACTGACTCCTGATTATTCCACCTATAATAGTTTCTACAGTCGACAATACATCCTCAATAAAAGTTATCTATGCATCTAAACCCCTGTTTATACTTTTTATTATAATAGATAAAAGGTAGTATAATAGATAATCTAAACCTATAATAGATAACTTTTTTTTTCAGCATATTACAACAAACATGTAACAACCTTACAATTTATAAAAGAACACTAATAGAACTATGATCTTTTATACCGTCTAGTCCGAAGCCAACCTGTCCAATTTTACAAATTATATAACAGTAAAACATGTCACGCGCTGATTTTACTATTTCTTCACAAGGCTCATCACAAAAAAATAACAATAAGCAATCAATATTTTATATATGACAAGTTTTAAACATAATTAAATTATTTTACAAGTTTGTATCTATAAGGTCATGCTAGTTGACAATGATTTTACACAGCCATCCAGTTCTGGCTATTAAGACAATTTATTACTTCGTCAACGTTGGGACAATTCTTTCCGAAGCACCTTTTTCTAATTTAATACAAACTGGGGCATGTAGCGAAGAAATGAAACGTATTCTCTATTTCTATTCTATTACAGAGAGAGCATATCACATTGCTTTTTGACCAAAATCTATTATAATTCAGGTATATTGCGTCCCACAATCATAATTTAAATTTTTAGGGAAAAACATTTGTTTTTCGAGACTGCAGCCTTTTGTATATATTTTGATCTATAAATGTCTATTAAGGATTCTCTAAATTTCTGTAGGATCAATGCCAAGTTATTTTTGTCATTGAGTTGAATGGCTATTTGAATATTATGTTTTTTAGCAGTTATTTTAAATATTTTGTTTAATTACGTCCTCATTTATGAAACATGTTAGTCTATTTTAAGTTTTAGAATATAATCATGTTGTATATTTAATGTTTCTATGAACATTGGACTATTTTTGCTTTGATGTGCGGTAAGTATGATGGTGTGGCTTGTGGCAAGCTAAATAATCTTTTTTGGTAATAGTTTTTCAGTTCAAACAAATAAAGTTATTCGTTCATTTAGTTTCTATGCTTCGTTGATTTAAAAACGGCATTAAATACTTCAAGTTTTGACTTATAGGGTATGCTACTGTTTAATAGGAAACCATTCATATGGAGTTGATTGCCATTTTAGGTTTGAATTCGGTCTAAAGAAGGCCAAAGCATCTTAAATATCTTTGTTATAGTTTGGCAGGTACTTACAAATAGACAATAATATATGGAATATACAAGATGAACCTTTATTTCTTTGAAAGTCTTCGTTTTTTTATCATAACGTCAATTAAAATGGCCCTCTTAATTATTTTCTAAGGAGAATGAAAACGGCTCACCGACCCATAGATCATCTCTGAAGAGCCTATTTCGTCAATCATTTTATAATTGATTAAATCTTAATAAAACGACAAGTAAAATTTTCATTATAAATTACTGCCAACTAAAAATATTTCCAATTCACTATTAGAAGTTTTAAAAATATTCCGGTCTTATGAAGTGACCAAAACAAAAATTGGAATATCACTTTAAAAAACGCAATGCCTTATAGATTATTATATTTTAAGAGATACTAATTATTAATTGGAAAGTATTATATTAAATATATAAAACGAAATGGTTTTAAAAATCGATTGAAATTTAAATTTATTTTTTTTAAATACTATCTTCAACTTATATAATCACAGAATCGCATTGTTAAAAAAAAAAAAAAAAAAAAAAAAAAAAAAAAAAAAAAAAAATATATATATATATATATACTATAATTAGATTAATAATATAAGCTAAAAATGAGATTAAAAGTTTAATAGTAAGTTATAACATCAGTATTGATTTTGACAGATTATAAAGTGATCTTCATTGTTTAATGACGTCACCTATAACGCAATAATTCGAAATTTTAACATATGAAGAGTCCCAATACAGCGAGGAGGGAAAAAAACTACACAGAAAAAAGGTAGGAAACATTCTGCGTTTAGGGAAATATTATATTTTTAAATATATACTCACGTTTTTGTGAGAGACAATCAGCCTTCACGCAGCCCACTGATGGAGTGGGACAAGATAATATCCATGGTTAATCTATACACAATATTTAAACTTAGTTTTAAAAAAAGGCGAAAAAGCCTACGGTGCTCAGTTAAAACTCACATTTTCCCGAAAAAACACGGTGATTTTGAAGCTCCAAGAGAAAGCTTCGTTGTGAGGCCTTGCACACGAAATTGATAACAGCTTATCTTATCAATATGGCGACCATATCGCTCATGTTCATTTCGGAGCCCCTTCTATATCATCAATATATTTGATTTGAAATTTCTCGCAACTGTAGCGGGAATTTGCGGCGTTAGGGAACACGAAATTACATAACGTCGGTTCTGCCCTTCGAGATTAATAATATTTTTAACATCTTCACTTACTTTCCTTTTTAAAAGAGTTTCGAAGGAAAAAAATATGTCTAATAAAATATTTTGACTATAAAAATTTGTATCTACTAAAATCTCACAAGTGCATGTGCTTTTCTTTATTAGAAATGTAAGATATCATCTTTTATGATATCTTTAGTTTCTCTAAGCTATTTTTTTATAATTTATGGACCAGGCAGATATCTTTTAGGTATTTTCTTTTTTTTTGCCTATATTTTTTCTCCCCGCCCCACCTTTTCTTCTCGCTGTCAATTTCTTACTTTCTTGCTTCTTCTCCTCTGTTACAAGAACCTTTATATTTTTCACTATTTTCCTGAATTGATCCCTATCTTCGTGATCATCCTCTCTGATACCCAATTTTCTAACTTCTTCCTTTATTTCTTCTAGATAACCTTTCATATTCTTTAGTACTATAACTTTAACGAGTATTTTTGTAGTTTACAAGTTCCCCAATGGATTTAAACCGTTTCCCTACATTAATAACACATATATATTACTATCGCCAGAAAATAAAATTAACTAAAAAAATGTCTCCAGTTTTCTCCTTTACTTGTAAACCCATGCCTATCATATTCCACATTTGTCCATTTTTGCTAAATCCACAACATTAAAAGTGCTATAGAAGAATAAATTTTAAAAATTCAACATTAAAAATCTGTCAGACCTTTTCATCGAGAATAAAACCTAGTTTTGTCAATACCTTATGAGCTGTTCTTGAAGAATAGTAAAAATAATTTAAAAGATGAAATAAAGTGGCTCTTCTAGTTCGTGATTTTGGACAAAAGTTGCTGTAATATTCCAGGAATATATTATATATATATATATATTTATCATGTGACGAATGAATGTTTTTCTAAGGTTCTTGCGGTTCAATAAATAAATATACAAATATGTTTAGAAAACGTATTTTATTATTGTTCTCCTAATCAAAGTATATAACAATGAACAAAAAAAAACAACAACAACAACAACACAATAGTTAAAATTTGGAAACAATAATTAATAAAAGACTTAAAAAAAAAAAAATCATTTATTAAAACGTAATATAACTCTAATACCCTTCCGACCTTTAAATCCCCCTTTTAAATAACTTCAACAGAATGATAATTGAATATTTTACTTAATATTTTTAATTATAATTGTAAAAATTTGTAATATTATATCTGTTTATATTATATCTAAATTTTTTAACATTATTACTTTAAGGAACTAAAGGCCTCATTTATTTTCCTCTGTATTATTTTAAAGGGACTTGTATCTTTAATTTTGCAGATTCGAAAAAATATACCATATCATACTGCTATTGCATATGCATATCATATGCGTAGATAAAAGATGGATAAATATATGTTGAGCGAATTAGATTTCTAACTAATGGAGAAAAGAGCAAAAATATTTGTTTAATGCAATTATTGTGTTTTTGAAAATAAGAACCGTAATATAGATGTATATTATACCGTTGGAAAGCTAAAGATTTTAGAAAAAATGTTATTTTATGCACCCAATTGTAAAAATAACTGATTGTAGACGATAATAATATAATAGATTATATAATAAATCCCATGTTTCAATCGTAACCTAATGTAATTAATTCTTTAAACGTTTTTTATCTCTGGATGTATTTAAAAATTCTTCAATTGATTTTAACAAATAGTGTGTTGCGAGCAATATATAATATACATAGAAAATTATTATATTAGAGGAAAGGGCATGCGAAGGGCCCCAAGATATTGGTTTTTCATGAAAATTTCCGCTCCCCCCTCCATTTGTAGGCAACCTTCCCTTAGGGTCTCAACGTCAAACGAAACATTCTTTCAAGGCGTCCACATATTCAAAAGCGTGCAAGGCAATGTTGCTAATTACAGGTAAATACCTGTATAAAAAGTAGCTAAATATTTAATCCTATTATGGATTATTACAAATAGTTTAATATTAAACCGCAATTCCTAATTATGAAAACCCCGAATATTCCTCAAGGTTACCTCTTTAGTCCAAACATCATCGACCTCTGATCAGACGATCTTCTTATTAGTATACCTAACTTCACCACATCTACTGAGGCAGCTTTATCAATAAGTTATAACAACCCCTTTATTACTCCTAGAAATTTACTCAAACTCAAACGAGAATCCTTGAAAAATGTTCTAACACTGAAAATATGGCGCAGTAATTTTGTGAAGGATAAACCGCTAAAGCTTTTCAGAAAGAGCCTTCATAAAATAAACAGAGGGCAATCAGTTATCATTTCTGACCCGATCGATAACTAATTAACCTCCAGTTAAGAACTATCAAACCACATCTACAAAGGCGTTAATCTGTTGTTTTTTACGTTTATTCTTATTCGAGTTTTCACCGAAAATATACATATTAGCATCCTAAAAAGATTTGATTTAAAAACAATTTATTTTAACTAGTAAGATAATTGCAAGGCGAGTGATGCGCGTTTTTTTTTTTTTTTTTAGATTTTTACAATTTACTTTAAAACATACACATCGAAATTCATAGGTCTTTCACTGAACATTCAAAATTATTTTTAAAATATCCGTTTTGGCCGTCCTTCAATTTTAAGTTGGAAAGTTCCAATCACATTTCTATTTTTAAATCGAAATCTATCTTACAAAACCTTTGAGCAAGATTTAACGGAAGTCTCTAGCATTGAAACGTTTATTTCCATTACGCGCTGAAGAACATATTTTTCGAAATTGACAATTTAACATCTTTGTATTTTAATAGTTTAGTTTTATCGAAACGTCTATCTGATTTCATATAAAAAACTCTCAAGTAGCAAGCTGAAACGCGATTATTTTAGCGCGTTTTGAAAAACAGCTTTTATCCAATCATTTTGTAGTAAAATGATTGAAAATGTTTGTAAAAAGTAGTGCGATTCTGAATTTTCGGTGATAAATATTTATTTACACATTTTTCAATAATACTGAAAAATATAAGTTAAATGCAAGATTTCAGGAAAAACAAAACAATAGAAACTATAACAATTAAAAATTATTATGAATTGTAATTGGGAAGTACCACGAATTTTGGACCCTCCATTTTATTGGCAAATAGGAGCATGTAAAAGTGGAGTCATGAAATAAATGTAGCCAAGACAAGAAGTGTGCGTGATAAAAATCCACATTGCAATATGTAAATGTGATTTTATATTGTTATAAACTAATTAAATATCAAATATTGTTAAAATGAGCCATTAAATATTCAAACCCCCCCTCCCTAAAATACAGTCCACTCAAAATCATTAACAATTCAGGATCCAGGGGCAATATTCACAAGGAAGAAATTAAAATAAATTGCCGAGACCACAAAACAAAATGAGTTTTTAATTTTTTCATATTGTTCCACCATTAAAAAAAATCTAAAAAATTCCTGTGTATATAGGAGAAAACTCTGAAAAAAATCGATGATTGATACCTTTCGACAAGGTTAAAAAAATATATATAATAAATAAATTAAATATATATATATATATTATATATATATATATATATATATATATATATATATATATATATATATATATATTTGTTTTGTTTAAGAATTATGATTTTTCATGTCTTTGACTCCTAAGAAACCAGGAAAAAAATTATAATTAATCAATTTCAAATTATACTATTAAAAAAATTATAAAAAAGAAAAAAAAATGTTTAAGTTTTTTTTATATATTATCGAAAACCGTATGAATTAAACAGCTAAAAACTTTGGTAAATTATTTTTAGTTTTCACTAAATTGATTCCTCAAGTTTGAGTCAAAATATCCGCGGAGGTAGAAGAGTTTGTTTCTCAGAGAAACACTGGAATAAAACCCATGTCATATTTTATGGTCAGTATTTATGAGACGGATACGCAATTAACGAAATTGGTATGGAGTTGGAATACCAAGAGCTTCCTTAAAAAAGTCGTTAAATTCTTTTCATACTAAGACTGCGTTGCGTGCACCCTCCACCTTTGTGTCTCACCTGACGCCCAGCTGCTTTCTTATTTAAGGGCTCAATTAATTCCGAAGACGAAATTTTATGCAAAATACATAATTCTTACAAGAAGATTAGCATACAACATGGATAAGTAATGTCAATACTGATAATAGATTCTCCCTAATCCTAAGGCACGCTAATTCGTATCGTTCCCTCATCCTCAACACGCCTTAAAACAAATGGAACCATCAGATATAAATAATATACATACGTTCAATAAAAAATTGTATGCATTATAAACATAGAATAGAATAGAAAAAAAAATATTCTGGGACTGGGAACTTTAAGAATAAAAGTTATGTACAAATGAAATATATAATGCCCTACCAACAGACAAAAAAACGTAATTATTGTTTACAATTGAGACGTTGATTTCCAAAAGGTACTAAAGGACATTTTTTACGAAATCGATTTTTTGACATATTTGTATTCTCATCATTTAGTTTTATCTAAATATTCTGTTTGATGTTATCTAATGAATTCTCAAGTCCTTAAAAAACGCGATTTAGAAATGCGGTAATTTTCTAAAAGTACTAATTACGCATTTATTTTCGTTCCAAATCATTCTAAAAAAATTCATTTCATAACTTTAATATGATGTTATTATTATAGTAAAAAAATAATTCTAAATTTTAAGGCAAAAAGACCCAAATTAGCTAGTTTAATAATATAGTAATGAGAGATTTTCGCGCTTCCTGTAAAATTTCCTAGAATGGATATAGTACCTTTTGGAAATCAACGTCTCAATTGTGAAATATTGAGACGAAATATACAACAAAAACTAACAAAAAAAAATAATCTGAATGTTCTATTTTAAAAATTGCGTACCAAAATATTTTTGCTGTTTTCAACTTGAGCTGGATATCGAAGTTGTTCAACTTATATATTTACTGCTTTTTATCAATGCTAACAAGATGATTGGGTAATTTTTTCGAATCTACAAAATTAGAGATAGAAACTTTAAAAATCGGCATTTAAGCCCTGTCAGACTGTTAAAATCAGAATATCATATTCGACTTATATAATATTAAAGCCCATTAAATTTTAAATCGATATAGCGAGTTTAATCAAAATCATTAGAGTAGTTTTTGAGAGTGAAAAGTTGCTCTTCTGGTTAGCCGATTTTGATAAAAATAGTTGCTGTTATATCTCGGCGTATAGTTGTCTTCAATATGAAATTCCAGTTTCGTACGAATTTTTGTTTTCGTACCACACACACATACCTTTTCGGGCGACTACCTTATTTAGACTCAAGGAGAACCTAATACGTGTACTTTCGTTGAAAACTGGAATTCGAAAATTTTCGCGACGGCATTACTTTCCCTTACTATATATTTGATATATAGGTAAGTGAAAGTAAAAAATAATAGAAATTTTGGCTGTAAGCGGTTGTTCATTTAATGTTAGATATCTACATTTGAAATACCAAAATTTCTGAGCGTATATTTGGGATGAGAATCCAAGGAATTGGAAAAGTTGGGATTTGAATGAGGCTAAAGAAGCAGCATGGCGGATATGGGTTAGTAGAGAATTCCAGAGGGTAGTAGTGCTGGTAATAAAGGAACGATAAGAAGTTTTAGTTTTGTGGGTACATGCATACTAGCTGTAACCCGCTGCTTTGTTCGAGAATATTTCGTTTTGTCTTGATTTATATACATGTGCGTTTATGGAGATAGTAACTATTATTTACGTAACATCAATATCGGTCAATAATTCATTCTTTCAACTAATTTCATATACAACGAATAAAGTTATTATTTAGAGCTAGATCTTAATTTTGTGTGTTAAATTTACATTAGCACATTAGTAGAAGTCATCATAAACATAATTTGAAACATTAAAATAATTTTTAGCTTTAAAAAAAAACGCCTTATATTGTCAGAACTAGTTTGCCAACATGATGTGAATTAATTCCATTCGAGAATGAAGCTTTACACCTTAAAAATTATTTTTCTTTGTAGGTTGTAGTTATATGTTCTTCTATATCCTAGAACAGATTTGTTTTTAAATCCAATAAAAAAGAAATTACATTTGAACGTGTTTCCATGGGAACTTGTACAAAAAGTCCGATATGCATTGCTTCTACTGGTCATACAAAGATGATTGCTGTCATTTTTTTGGAAATGAGGATCAATAATTTAAACAAGTACCTATAACATTCTAGGAGACGTACGGTTCATGAGTTTTTCGGAAAACACTTTTTTTTTAAAGGTTTTAGATGTATATTTTAAAGGACTTAGAGGACGAATTATCTCAAACCAAACCTTATACGTGCATACAGAGCAACCAGAATGTTCCCTTACAGAAGGGAAATATCCAGGAAATGTTTCAGCTTCAAAACCATAGTCATTTTTTAGATACATCTCAGTATCTACATGAGTTTACAAGGGGTAACCCATTTTTACAAATATAGATTATGAGCTGACAATTTTCTAAAAAACAAAATTAAAGAAACAATAATTTGGAATCGTATTTACTTTCTTCATTTCATTATCTGAAATCTTTACCAGATTACCCCCATAAAAACCGAATATAATCAAATTTATAAATTTATTAGTACAGTATAATAACAAATTCAGTTATTCTAAACATATCGCGACTAGATGTTCATTCGAAAACAGCTCAAATGCAAATCAATTTTTTAACGGTATGATTATTGATTTATTGATCTCTACTTTATTTTGTCTATACCACATGATGAATTGATAATTGTTAAGTGAATATTAAATAAGAAAAAGAACTCAATAATTATTTACTGTTATTATAAAAGCATCTTAAATTATAACACAGTATAGTATAGATTTTAATGACCATAAAGTTAGCAGATTAGCGAAAAATATTGTAGAATAATTTTGAAGGTAAGGAATAGACAGGCGTTAACGGAAGGATAAATTAAAGATAATACTACAAATAATAAGTAAACACAAAATAAACATAGCATAAAATATATAAAAAGGTACGGGTCGGCATTTCGGATTAGTTGACATCAAAATTTGTTTTCCAGAAATTTAACTAAAATCCATCCGTAAAAGACTAAGATAGTTTTTGTTTTGAAAGATTTCAAAAAAAAAAAAATCTATTAAAACAGTAATTGTGTTGTATTTTTCCTCGTTAAAAATTGAATAACCTTGGATAAAAAGGTATGCATATCTATTTTATACACGGAGCATTGGCTAAATTTTGTTTTGTTTATACAGAGATAAGCGGAAAAATACCAACAGTGTTTTCGAGGTTATGTGTCCGCAGAATGTTGTTGGGAGAAAATATTTTGTATTTCGGCAATGTTACTGGCCATTTGTGCCCGTTTCGGCTGAGTTCAAAGTCATAATATAAAATTATAGGAAAATCACGCTTTGAGTTCTAAGTAAAGACTAAATCATTTGCAGAAAGTGAAGAGCTACAGAGGTAAATAAACATTTTCTTTTGGAAGTGGGTCGACGAGTCTTTACATTCAAATAAATGAATAATCCAGGAAACGTAAACAGTTCATTAAATTAAAAATAAAAAGTAAAATCCGGCACAACTCAATATCTAGTGATCGCTTTCTTCAAAACGTTTGACAACCAACATTTAAGAGTTGTAGACTAAACGATTTAACTTAAAGGTAAAACGGAGAAAAAAATCAGGTTGACAACACATGACTTCACTTTACATATATATTAAATATCGATATAGGGATCACTTGTAGCTGGGTGGCTAGCGTAACAGCCTCCCATGCCAAAGGTCACGGGTTCAAATCAGCAGGTGGTCCTAGGATTTTTTAATAGGAGTAAAAAATCCTTAGTTATGCCGTCCTTCGGAGGGGACGTTAAAAGCCTGTGCGATGTCAGGTACTCGTTAAAGATCCCTATCCTAATAAAACCTGGATAGGCAAAATTTAGGACTCCCACTGTAGCATCGTCCGATTAGCCATAGTAGCATAAAGTGACGTTAAATAAATATCGATATAACTATTATTTTGGTAAGGAAAAAAATTATTTAAAAAAATATTATTGCACTTTTCTCCTTTAGTTGGTTAGAGAATTCGTTCAACTTGCATATTTACCTTCTGTTTTTGTTTTTTTATCATTACTAATCAGATGAAAAGGTTATTATTTTCGAATCTAAAAAATACGGGTACTTCAGAGGAAAGAAATTTAAACCGTCGGTTTTTAAACCCAGTCAGACTATTTCAATCAGAATAAAACCTATATAATATTAAATCTCATTAAATTTTACAAGTATGTAGAGATTTTAATAAAAACAGTCAGCCGCTTTTGAGATAATCATAAAAAGGAGCAAAATTTACAGTATGTAGTGGCTCCTCTGGTTCGTTGACTTTGCGGTAAAAGTTACTGTAACATTTCAGACATGTAACATCTCAGAGTTACTGTAACATCTCAGACATGTAAGCTAACATGAAACTTTAGTTTTAAATGACTTATCGTTTTTAGTTAGACTCGCCACCAACATATATTTAGGGGGGGGGGGACTCTAAAATGTGTATTTCTGGGGATTCTAACGGTTATTCGAAAATGTTCATGACCACGATACTTTTCCTCAATACTATTTATTTTATAAATAAATAAGTAAAATTAATAAAGATATCCTTAACAAAGAATGGTATGCTTAAAGAAGTTTTTTAAAATCAGACCTGTTAAAACTTCGTCGGACTGCTTCTGGCTTCTTGGCAACTGTAGAAGTGACGCTTGGGCTCGTAACATTTCTCGGATACGTTGCTAAGGCTAGCATTCTGTAGCAATGTAATAATAATACAATGGTTTAACAACAATAAACTAACAATGAATTATAATAAATTTCTTGAAACATGAAATTCGCGCACACCGAATCTGAGGTACCATCTCGTTCTGATGTTTGAAGCCAACTCAGTTTGCATGCGTTCTCACGAAGGAATGTTCTATCTACTTTAGCAGGCCCTGTTTACATCAGTTTGTTTACACCTAGAAATACCTAAACTGCGATTGATCAAAACATTGCTGAACCGTTTTTAATCTGATACCTGGTGTATCCGTGCCTTGATGTTATCTTGATTGGAACAACGACAACCTGATCCAAAAAAAATTCATGAACCTCGAAAATCCCTGGGACCCTAATCTTCATTTTTCGTTACTGCTTTAATAAAAATCCCTATATTTAAGGAGAGTGACAATTGGCTTTCTTCTTCGGATGTCGCGACAAGTGGAGGCCCTTAGATCCCAAACTGGAATTCTCGATGATAATTTATAGGATCTGATCATCACTCTCCACGCCTTTTGTGAGTGGTCACCAGTTGACTGACAGGCCTCACATACCTGGGGAAGAGATTTGGAGTGAATTCCTATTAAATTATTTGCTTAAGAAGTGTCTTCGGTACTGGGATTCGAACTCACAACTTTTGGCAAGGTAGACTAGACACCCAGCCACGGGCTCTCCACCTATTTTTATACAGTGTGGTTTTGGTGAATTTCGATTTTTATTTATAAATTAATTTTTTTGGGCCATTGTTTATTCTGTAACGCCACTCTATGTTACTGTGGCTAATCGGACGATGCTGCAGTGGGAGTCCTAAATTTTGCTTATCCAGGTTTAATTAGGATAGGGATCTTTATCGAGAACATGACATAGCAGAAACTCGGGACCACCATATTACGTTCTCTACGAATGACGGCATAGCCATTGAATCTTACTCCGTGAAGGGTAGGGTCATCATCGGATTCAAACCCGTGGTCTTCGGCATAAAAGGCTGTTAGGTCACTACACCATAGGTGACCCCGTTTTTTGGGGGAGTTTTTATTTAGAGATAATAAGATATTTTATAAATAATACCTGTAGTATTGTGATATATAAATATTTAAGTGGTAAATTATAAAAAAGAGAAAGTACGAAAAAATTTGAGAAACGACTGTAGATCTACCCCAGGTCAGGGTTGGTCAAACAACCAATATATAAATAAATGTATCTTTACAGTATAAATATAAACTATGTATAAAGTATATAGTAAGGAAAAATTTCGAATTTCCAAAGGGAATACACATTTTAGGGTCCTATGAATCCAAATAATACTGTCCCGCAAAAAATGTGTGAGTATGTTGTTGATCTAGGTTACAAACTTAAAATTGTACGAAACTTTAGTTTCATACTTTAGACAAGCACATGCCTGAATTACTACAGCAACTTTTTCCACAAAATCGACGAAATAAAAATGCCACTTTTTACCAGTCATTTAATACATTTTCACGATTTTCTGAAAAAACGCGTACAACGAATTTTATTAAAATCATTAATGATATAAAATTCAATGGACCTTAAAATCATTTAGGTTTCATGCTCATTGAAATAGTCAAGACTTGAATTTCCAAAATATCTTAAAATTATATCTTTAATTTTATTAGCTCGAAATAATTACACGTTTCTCGTTGTTAGTATTGATAAAAAAAATGGCAAATATAAAATATGATAGCATATTATAATTTTTGAAAAATGAGAAAAAAAAACAGAAAACAAATTTAAGTTTTGTTTTTTTTAATTTTATATTTTTTTCGAATTGTTACTACGGTTTGAAAATGTACAAAAGATACTAAGTTTTTCTTTTAAGTTATTCACAGTATTTTTTAAGTACGTTTATCAATATTAAGATAAAAACGATTCATTAACCCGACACATTAACAAAAAAAAATAAGATTGTTAAAACATAAATTACAGAGATATCGTTAACCGCAGTTTTAACCACACAAAACAATAAGATATGAACAGTTTTAGAACCAGCATGTTATATGAAAATAGATGAATATTACACATGAAATATGAAATGTTAGTTCATGGAGTATTACAATAATGAGTGAAAAACAAACTTTAACAATATTACATTTATTGTAAGTAATGTGGAAGCATATAGGCTACACGATCAAGGTCAGACATCAATAATAAATGCCCTGATTCTTAAAATCTTGTGTACGTTGTGATGGATGTTTGATATTTGGTGAGGAAAATAATACAGTGAGTTTTGATCTATTATTATAGTGAATAATGTTCGGTAAGTAATACCCATATAAAGGCAGATACGAGAACAAATATGTATTGCCATTATTATCAACCAAATTAAAATCCTTGATAATTATGGCGCCCTGACAGGGAACTTAGTAGATCGATAGTAATACCATGTAAGGGTGTAAGTCGGTAGGCATGATAAAAAAAATATGTACAATATGTAATAACGTTTATAATCATGACAACTGACAAGAGGGCAGGAATTATGACCAAATTTCAGGGTTTGATATCAAATCGGAACTCCTCTCCACTTATCGGATGATCAAGAAAAATGCCCCCTTTATCAGGTCTAGGGGACCCTGGACGAAACCCGCTGGGTGTTCCGCAAAATGATTATCCCTGGCAAAAAGGAAACTGGATAAAGACGGGTTCTCGGGTAGAGATAAGGTGCAACATCAGTTATCAAACACGGCCGTTGAACTCCACAGAAAAGTTACGTCACTCACGTCTTCACAAGGTATGATTTCGAAGAACAGAATGGGGGCTATCGTCCGAAACAACGGATTATAGCATATATCGAACAACATTTTTTCATTTGTATACGAAAAGTAAAAAATTGGAACTGATATACGGCAAAAAAAAAATTAAATAAACTTACATATATACATGCATATATGTAGATGGTAATTTTAGAGAAAATAAACAGATAAAACAAACAGATAGGTTCATTTATTTATTTAATTTTCATTTTCATGAATACATTCAACAGCAAATATTATTTAAAAATATTCTTTTAATATTTTCAAATATGTAAGATTAAATTATATACTATTTTACAAACACCCAGTAGAATTGTAATTTTCTTTCTTTTCTTTTTTCTTTTTTTTGAACTGAATATATATGTAATATTTTTCTTTTTGTTTTTGTTCTCATATTAACATACATTTATTTTTCTTGTTTGTGCATTTTTATTTTTTTTTTTTTTTTTTTTTTTTATTTCTTTATTGAGATATATTACAATTTGTTACAAAATGAACAATAATAATATTGATAAGAGACCACATTCATACTATATATACAGAAAATAATAATAATGGTCAAATTACATAAAATATAACATAAATAAATTCATATATATACAATAAATTAATAATAATAAATAAAAAACAAAACAAATCGAAACAAAAACCTATTATTGAGATAAATAAAAAGTTGGCAAATAAATAAACATCTTACCCACAATCATAACTATATACAATATATACAATTGCTAAGGGACCCCAGCAAGCGCTTTTCCCTCCACTTGTGGAGGAAAAAGCGGAATCCAAGAGATCCCAGCGCCTCTATCTCAGCCGCATCACTGGTCTGAGCCAGTAGAGGCTGAGTCAGGGCGCTGTAGCCACAAACATACCGTACATGAGTGGAGGATCTGACCATTGTCAGAACTCCAATTTAAATGTTTACAATAGGTCTCGTGGCCACTGCCGTTTCAATCTTCGAGGAGGATTGTAGGGATGGGTGGTGCTGGATAGGGATTGCGCTAGAGGGTTAGGATGATGAGTAAGGTTCTGATGAAATTTGGAAAATTTGGATGGTACCAGGTCTAAAACAAACGGAATATTAAGGTCATGGTGTAGGGTACAGTTGGTAACGTAATAAGGAGCATTAACTATTGTTCGGAGGACTTTGGATTGGAAGGATTGGATGCGTTTGATGTTAGAAAGTTTAGCTGTTCCCCACAGTTCAAGTCCGTAGGTCCATATAGGTTTCAGTACTGTCTTGTATATTAGTAATTTGTTGTCAACAGTAAGATGAGATTTTCTGTTTAGTAGTCTGTATAACTGGCCGAATCTGCGGTTGAGTTCTTTTCTTTTGAGTCTTGTATGTGGGTTCCACGTCAGTCTTTTGTCTAGTAAAAAGCCGAGATACCGGACTGTGTCTGAGGAAGGAAGCGGTATGGAATTGAAATTAACCGTTGGACAGGATTTGCGTCGAAGGGTGAATGTGACGTGAGTGCATTTGCTTTCGTTCACCTTAATGCGCCAAGCATTGCACCAGTCTTCGACAAGGGAAAGATGCTTTTGGAGATTTAGCGATGCTACTTCAGGATCGGAATTGGATGACAAAATGGCGGTATCATCAGCAAATGTTGCCAGAAAGGTATCGGGATCGGTAGGAATATCGGCGGTGTAGAGGATGTAGAGGACGGGTCCTAAGACGCTGCCTTGAGGAACACCGGCCTCAACAGTATAATGTTTGGAAAATTCGGAACCACTGCGAACTCGGAAGGAGCGGTTTGATAAATAGGATCGGAGGATTAGGTATAAGGATTGAGGTAAATGGGTTTTGAGCTTAAAGAGCAGTCCCGGGTGCCACACCCGGTCAAAAGCTTGAGCTATGTCCAGAAAGGCACCCGAACAATACTCCTTGCACTCAAGGGCGGAGGAAATGTGGTCTACAACTCGGAGTCCTTGGTGAACCGTGGAATGTTGAGGACGAAATCCAAACTGATGTGAAGGAAAATTGTGAAATTTGGCTAGGATTCGTTTTAATAGGAGTTTTTCGAAGATTTTGGAGAGGATCGGGAGCAGGCTAATTGGTCTGTAAGATGAAGTGCTGTGGGAAGGTTTGCCTGGTTTTAGGAAAAGGATGATAGTTGAATGTTTCCATATGAGAGGGAAATAGGTAGTGCGTAGGATACAGTTATAGAGATATGCAAGAAATGTAATGGCTTTGGGAGGAAGTTGTCTTAAGATCTGAGGAGTAAGGAGGTCGTATCCTGGGGATTTACGGAGAGGAAGCTTTTTAAGAAGATATTTAATCTCAGATGGATTAACTGCTTTAGGTGGTAAGGATAGTGGTATTGGTGACATAAGGAACTCTTCAACTGTTGCAGTATGGGTTGGATTGAGCTCAGGATGAGGAGTGAAAACTTTGGAAAGGTGCTGCGCGAATTCCTCGGCTTTATCCTTGTCGGAAGCAGCCCAGGAACTATCACAGCGCCGAAGAGGGTGGGAAATGGTGTGGGATTTTAGAATTCTCTTCGTGACATTCCATAGGGAATTGTCACGAGTCGAAAGAGAGGAGAGGTAGGAATTGTAGGATTGGGAACGGAATATCGCCAACTCCCGCTTTAATTTTCTACAAAGAAAGTTGTAAGAGCGGCGATCTTCTGGGTGGCGGGTGCGTTGCCATAATGATCTGGCTCGGCGTTTGGTGTTGATGAGGTCCTTCAGGTGTTGTGGTAAATGGCTTTTGTTAGGAATTCTTTGGGATTGTTTGGGAGAGGAGGCAGTCCAGGCAGCTTGTTGAATTGTGGTTGTAAAGGAAAATACGGCATCATCTAGGTCAGTTTGGGTTTTGAGAGGTACTCTGAGGTCAATATCATTGGTAAGGATTTCGCGGAAGAGGTTCCAGTTGACAGGGCCTCTAATGAATGACGGTGGGAAAGGTTTCGGAATAGGAGTTATGGATACATTTAGGATTAATGGACTATGATCAGAGGATAGTTCATCAAGGCGAGTTACGGAATAGTTCAGGGAGCCTAATCCGCAGTGGATGAAGAAGTCGAGGATGTCAGGATTACGGTTAGGATCTGTCGGCCAGTAGGTAGGAGAATCGGGAGGTAGGAGATGAAAGCGTCGGGAGTTGAGTACAGACTGCAACGTCCGTCCACGAGAATTGGTGGTTCTAGAACCCCACTGTTGATTCTTAGCGTTTAAGTCGGCACCCAAAATGAAGTGATTTCCCAAGGAGTTGAGGAAGGATCCAAATTGGGCAGAGGAAATAGGATGTTTAGGAGGGCAGTATGCTGATGCGATGATAAGCGGAAAGGAAAAGGTTTTGATTACAATGGAAGTTGCTTGTAGGTAATCGTGGGCGGGAAGTGGGTGTAAGTGATGGGTGACGGATCGGCGGACAATGACAGCAGTACCGGCATGGGCTTTGCCGTCTGGATGGTCTGTCCGGTATGTTATGTATTCTGGTATTTTGAAGTACTGTTTAGTGGTTAGTCTAGTTTCAGTAATGAGTGCAACATCAATGTTTTTGTCTTGCAGTACGGCTGTAAGTTCGTCAGTGTGAGTTCTAACACCATTCGCATTCCAAAGGAGAATGGATAAGGAATTAGGTGAGGTCATTTATGGTTTTTGTAAGGCAGGAATGAGATTTGATACAAGGTTTGTAAGGAGTGATATTAGGGGCATAACAAGGGATTTAATTTCGGAGATAAAGGATGTCATCAAACTGGTAAGGTCTGTGGCATTTGAAGGAGGAGGGATATGAGAGATTTGTGGTTGATTAGGATTTTTAGGATTGGTTACATTTTGAGGAAGAGGTATATGTGGAATGGATTGAGGTACATTCTGTAGTTCCGGCAGGGCCACGGCTTCAGTACTTTGATTCCCACCTCCAAGTAGGTGGGCAAATGATACATTGGCATCAATAAGTTTTGAGGGTTCTCTTCTGTTTCTTACTTGTCTTGCTGTTTCATCCAGTACTTGAGGTTTTTGAAACCTGGTCCTCAGTTCCTTATAGATTTGGCATCCTTTATAGTTGGCTGGGTGGTCCTTGAGGCAATGAGCACATACAGCTGGTGTTGATTTTGGTTTTGTACACTCCACAGACTTGTGCTGTTCACCGCATTTCACGCATCGAGGTATGTGATGACAATAACTTTTAGTATGCCCATATGCTTGACAGTTATGGCACTGAACTATCTCCTTCTTTATGTAAGGTTTTTCAACTCTTACGCTGGTATAGTACAATCTATTGAGGTCATAGATTTTTTCAACTCCTTCTGCTGGTTCCAAATCCACAAAAAAGAGAGGTAGAGGAATTTTATCCTTTAGGACATTAGTGACTTGCCGCACTTTATAGCCCATCTCCGTTAGTTCTTCTTTAATTGCTTCAACTGGTGTCGAGGGGTGTAGGTTTCTGATTACTACCCTTAAAGCTCTCTCTTGGCGTAGCTGATAGGTATGGAAATCTGCTTTGGTTTCAGTTAAATATTTCACTATTTTTCTATATGTCTCGGCAGTAGTAGGAGATATTTTGGTATCATTGATTCTACTCATACAGTAGTAGCTGGTAGATTCGGTAATTTTGTTCAATTGCGCACACAACAACTGGAAATTTCTGATATTTTTGACAAATATGGGAGGAGCCCGTGGTTCACTGGGTATAGGAGTAGATTCCATGTTTTCTTTTTCATTATGCAAAATCTGAAAAGGATTTGGGGTGAAAAACGGCGATTCGTCAGTCATCCCTTGTGACGATGTGCCAGGTTGTGGTTCAGATTCTGAATTAGTACCTGAAGGGGTTGCTTGTAATCTTTTATTAGTATCACGGCGAGGTCTTTGTTTCGTAGGGGACGGGATTGAACCACTAGATCTAGATCTTTTAGTTGAAGCTTTGGAGGACATTACTTGATGATAATATCGCATTTCATGTAAGGAAAATAATTAAATAATAACCAGATGTGGGGGAAAAAAAAATAACTTAAGAAAAGTTAAGCAAGACCAGCCTTGCCTAGCTATTGGCAATCAGCTGATATGAAGAGGTGACTCAGCATTCACTTTACAGTGTAAATTGTAACCCAACTTACCGTTGTTTGCTCCAATATTTACTGTTGTTGTTATCCTGAAGCCTAGTGATGTTTTCAAGACTTTTCTGAAGTGATATCCAACTGAAAAAGCAAGAAATCCAAGAGCCGATTTGAAAGATGACCGCTATACTCTTGCGCATGCGCAGAACTCGTGCATTTTTATTAGAATTTATTTTTTGAGTTATTTTAATTGTTCATGTTATTAGTTTAATTCTATTGTTTTCAATTATTTTACTCTAAGACTTTATAATCTAACAGGGCTTATATTCCTTATTCTTTTTTTATTTATTTTTTTCTCTGAGGTACGAGTACCACTTTTTCGATTCCAAGTAATTATCAATTTCCCTTAATTAAAATTGGTAAAAAATGGGGAAATATGAGCGAATCTTATTGCTAGCTGAAGTAGAAATGTTGTTTTAAGTTAAATAATGATTGTTTTCCTTTTTTAATTTTTATGGCCTCTATTTGAATATTATGTTATATAAAATTCACCCTTACGTCAGGTTAAGTAAACAAACAGAAAGCTACTATAATTCATATCCTGCAATGAAGTACGGGGAAGTACCAAAATTCTAATGATGCTGGAGGTAAGAGGTGTGTCTCTATATCGTAATTTGTTAAGTATCAGTGTCACAAACCCTTATAAAAATATAAAATATAATAAAAAAAAAAAATAAATAAAAAAAAAATATATATATATATATATATATATATATATATATATATATGTATTACCTTAGCTGATTTAGTACTTATTACAGCAAAACAATTAACACACGAGGCACTAACATTTAGTTTCTCTTACTCTCCAAAATAGGTGAATAGGACATGATAAAACGATACACTCCCAAATGCACAAACCATATAATTGAGACTTTGATTTCCAAAACAAAAGTAGAATTTTTCGATATATTTGTATTCCCATCAATTATATAAATCTCCTATTTTATTTTATCTAATGAACACTCCTTTGAAGTCCTTCAAAAACGAGATTTAGAAATGAAATTATTTTCTGAAGGTACTAATCACACATTTAGTTTCGCTCCAAAGCATACTAAAACATTTCATTTCATAACTTTAATATGGTGTTATTAATAAAGTAAAAAGAAAAAAAATCTAGATTTCAATGGGAAAAGAATCAAATAAGTTGGTTTAATAATAAAGTAATCAGAGATTTTTGCGGTTCCGATAAAATATCCTAGTATGTATATAGTACCTTTTGGAAATCAACGTCTCGATTTTGTAGCGTAGCCTCTAAAATTTTGTACCAACAAATTTGAGGATGGAAAATGGCTGGTCGTGATCTCGGTCTAATCACCTCATTGCACGCCAATTGGAGCAGTAAAAATCAATACTACATACAGCAAAAAAAAAAAAAAAAAAAAAAAATGAACAATAAAAAAGTGGATTTCGTATTTAAATAAAGTTAAAAAAAGGATTAGTTTACATACCGATGAAACAATTTTAAAAATAACCGCATTTGAAATTATGTTGTATGTATTTTTTATATGAATATAAGATTTTTGCGAAAAGAGGACTTACATTTTCATTAACAACAATTTTATTACACGAAGAGATTCGTCATGGTGGCAATCAGTGAATGAAACACTTAAGTAGTTTCAACCATTTATTTTAATTGCTTCATTCACTGACCGCCACCCGGACAAATTCCTGCCAGTAATCCTCAATGACCAACTAATTATATCCACTATATTAATTAAAGCAACTTTATATTTCTTTCAATTTATATACACGAAGTGGTAACATTTTATAGATTTTTTTTTTTTTTGGGAACAGTTTTTAGATACAAAGCTTACAGGTCGCATTCAACGTTATAATTATTTTTTTTTTTTTTATAAATATCGTTACACGTCATTCACAGAAAAGGACTCATATGTCATAATATTTCCTAATAAATTGCCGTCCCTATATGATGTTATGGAAATCAGCACTTGAGGCGGCAAATGTGATAGGATAGGATAAAAAAGAATTTCCCGAGGGATCCTAAACTGAAGGTCAGTGTTTCTGGACCGTCTGCGCCATTCCTCCAATTGCTTCATTTTAATTTATAACGATGGTGTGTAGTTTGGGATTCTCCCGCTTTGCCAAGCGCCACTTCACCAAGGTAGTCCCGAGGTGGGGGAAACCCTCTCTAAGTCGTAATTTCTTAAATATCAGTATCACAAAACCTTTACAGAGCCTTTCATAGCAAAAATAAATCAATAAAAATGCCACGGAAAAAGAAATTACCTATTTGAAGTAGAAAAATTAGAGCTGATTTTTTTATAGTTCTCCAAAACACCTTCTTACTTTCACTAACTTATAAATGAAATATATAGTAAAGGAAAGTATTGCGATCGTGAACATGTTCGAATTCCAGTTTTCAACGGAAATACACGTTTTAGGGTCCTCTGGGCCAAATAACCAAGTCCCGCAAAAAGGCTTGTGTCTCCGTGTGTGTGAGTGTATGTGTGGTAAGTTTAGCACGGAAAAAAAAAAATCACAGGAAGCCTAAATTTCATATTTAAGACTACTATATGACCGAAAAGTCACAGGACTTTTTCATCAAAATCGGACTACCAGAAGAGCTATTTTATACTATGCATTTGGAACTTTTTTACGATTTTCTAAAAAACAATTTTGATTCAACTCCCAAAATCGATGAAAAATTTAATGGGATTAAAGATCGTGTAGATTTTATTCTGATTGAAATAGTCTGACATGACTTAAACCCCATTTTTAAAAATTGTCTTCCTCTAAAGTACTTTTAATTTCTTAGATTACAAAAAAATAACCATATCATCTAATTAGCATTTATAAGGAACGGCTTGAACTGAAGAAGATAATTTTTTATTAATTTTTGGTTTTTCGAAATTAATAATGGTATTATAGAAGTATAATATACGATGATGGTTTTAGAAATAATATTACCTTACAGACGAAATCGCAAAATTTAATAGAGATCGATGAAAAGCAGATAAGTCTAACTGATAGTCATAGATAATAATATAATAGATTATTTAACAAAACAAATGTTCCTATTGAAACTCAATGTAATTAATTCTTTAAAAATTTATTTTCATCACTAACTGTATTTCAAAATTATTAAATTGATTTTAATAAAGTGAAAACCGTGCGCATAAGATTTTTATTTTACAATATCATCAAACAACCGATGTTTCGGGCTATCACCTATCTTCAGGATCCTACATGCTAAAACAATAACATCTCTAAATTCACATAAACCAGGTAAACTTTTAGAATATTCATGACTTTTAATTGTAAATTAAGCAACATTGTTATTTTTGTTGAGATAGAGTTTAATATTTTTTTGATAATTTTATTATTAATTTTTATTTTTAAAATTACCACCATGATTTTAAAAATTTATTTCAAAATAATGATTTTTATTTGATTTTAGATATGTTATTGTTTTAACCTGTAGGATCCTGATGACGAGTGGGATACCTCAAACCTTCGGTTATTTGATGATAATGTAAAACGTAGAAGGTATTGTAAATTTTTTTTATATCCAGACTGTATTTTTTACATTACGTTTTTGTATTGTACATTATTATAAGAATTTATCTCTTGAGTTATTTTATTTGTTCATTTTTATTCTAAATAATTAAATTCATTATGTTTAGTTATTTTATACTAAGACTCTAAAGTTCACTTTTTATTTATATGTATTTATAATATCAATCTAGAGGAAATCTTGTCGCAGAATGGATACAGAATCATTATTAAGATATATAATAGGGGTACTCACTACGTTTGCTATAGCATGCTATTTGTGTTATTTTGCTAAACCCGTCGAGTTTCTTCAGTTATTTCCTGTATAAAATTGATGGGTTTAGCACAATAGCACAAATAGCATGCTATAGCAAACGTAGTGAGTACCCTTAATGTATGTTATAAGGGAAGGTTCTGCTATTGGAAAATAAATTTAAGTTTTCTACTAGAATACACACTTGGAGTACTAACCAACCTTTTACTGAACAAGAGTCGTACGAAAACCAACCCTAAATATGCCTAGGCTATTATAGCATCATTAGAACAAAAATTGACGAACGATCTTAATTCAATTCCCTATATTACTGTGAAATTACACGGGGCTATATACCATGCATATTTTATTCAATGACATTTTCTTAAGGCTCAAATGCTGAATTTTCAAATTCCTTCTAATAAAGTACCTATAATTTCGTTGATCCTCAATAATCATCCATTTCTCTTTTTACCTAAAAAAAGTAGAAAAATAGGCTTCAAAAATGTCATGATTATACTTTCTCTTATTATATATTAAATATATAGGTAAGAAAATGTAATAATATGGTAAACGGATAAGAAAATTTGTAAAATATTATATATATATATATAATTTATTTTATTATTTTTAAAAATTTTTTAGAAGTAGAAAGTATAATTATTGAATAGAATAGTTAATAAACGCATATTCATGATAATCATAGAATAGTAGTAACAGTGTTCGAATAACCAGGAACACGCTATTCAATTTTTTTTTTCTCCAGACCTACACCCCTCATATTTTTTTCTGGAGTAGAAAGGTCTGGAACGAGTTCCTGCAAGAATCGTTAGGATTTCTTCATGAGAAGCTAATATGTGTAGAGCAGTAAAAATAATAAAATACCGGTTCGTAGTTTTATTTTGGACGGCACACTATTTTTTAAATTTAATTCATCAATAATACGGCGTTTAGTTAACGGTAACGGGGTAGTGGTATAAAAATTTCAATTTTCATCAAGCACAAAATCAGTTTCTATAATGTTTGTTTATTCATTGAACACCGCTTCATGTCACTTTAGAATATGACGATGCTATAGTGTGAGGCCTAAATTTTGTCTATCCAAATTACATTAGGATAGAGATCTTTTAAAACATCCTAGGAACATCTGCCGGGTTTGAACTCGGGATCTTGGGCACAGGAAGCTGTTATACTAGCTACTACACCACAGGTGAGCCTTTAGTTTTTGTTGTTATTATACCAGATCGGTTTATATTATTTTGTTTACGGTCAATTTATTGTACAACTATTTATATCAGTTTAAATAGGCTATTCACTTGGTATACACTAAGTGAATTCTGCCGAAGCCTGTTACGAACAAGGATAACAGTTGTCCAGTGATTTATCCACCGGACCAAACTGCCCCAGTTCGAAACGCACTTTTTCGAGACAAATTCCGCCCTGGTCGTCCTATTTAAGATTTATGGAATCAATCTCAGCGACATTTTGTTCCTCTAAACGCTATGATTAACAATTTTCAAATTTTGGAATTTAATCTGAAATTAATTCATAATATCTTTCAATATAAGATGATTAATTTAATAGATGAATAGGATTGTGATAGTTGTTAATCTCACAATAATTATAAATAAGTAAGATTTAATCGATAGATGGTGAAATTTCATAAGAACTATAAAACAGTTACAGGTATTTATTTTTTTTAGCAATTTCTGGGTACCAAGATTATTTGATAAGTTAAGGAAATGTGTTAGAAGATAGGGTTGAAACTAATAGACACCACTGTATCCCTGGTATTACATATCAGGTTAAGGGATCTACAATGTATTTCCTTTAGAAGCAGAATTTCGCTTTATTTTTTTTTTTTTTAATGAATTCTATCTAATCTGAAATTTTAGATTATCATTTTAATTGTAGACATGACATAATGTAAATTGGATATATTAAATTTAAGAGAACGACAACATTACCTAACAAAAACACATTTACATTAACAAAAACATAACACATTATTTACTTTGCGCAATAAGCCAATACGGTTTGTAATATGATAACATTAAGTTAGACAATTAACTAATTTCCTATGACAGCAATTTTCTAGCATTTCTATTGAAAACATCTTTATTGTCAACTATGCGTTACTCTTAAATAACAGGATAGAAATCAATGTTTTGATATTTTGTCTATAAACATAAAAAGCAAAATTGAATTTTTACAAAAGAACTTTTTACTGCATTATGTTATTTGTATATTGAGATATTCAAAATTTTGTTTCATAATTCACCAAGATATGAAACCCAAAGTTTTCTTAAACTTATCTAATAACATTTAAAACATTGAAAAAAACAAAAAAACACAGACAATATAGATAGAGAAACTTTATTGAATAAGTGATGCTGCCCAACTTTATTGGGTTGCTTTTACACAGTTTACTTATTTTTCCTTATAGTCCTACTTTTAATATTAAAAATATTAATGTAAAATACAAAAAAAAAAAAACTAGTAACAATTTTTTTTTCTAAAATTATCCACAAAATTATCTATTTTTATCCTTTAAATAAGAGCTAAAAGATTTCTAATTACACCATTGAATGTGAATTTACTTAAAAACAAAATAACGGAGAGATGGATGATTTATGGTACAAGACCATGGCGTTTTTATGACCTGAATAGGTGCGTTTGGAATCACTGTGCGCTTTCCTGGTCTGATAACTGATTTGGCAAATATAAATAGAGCTTAAATTGTACACATTTCTATTTGCACAACGTCTAATGTGTTCCGATCTCGAGCTTTTGTATACATAGAACGTATCATTTAGTACGAAAAACCTCAAGGATATAATTATTTTCCCATTACTTGATTTTGTGTGAAATGGTCTTTTTAGAAGTTGCTCAGGTTAAAAATAACGTATTGTAAAAACAGTTCCCTGCTTTCCAAGCTGGAACCAAACATAAAATGTTTAATACTCGAATCGTAAAACTATTTAAAGAAGCTGCCAATTTTTACTACGGAGCCGTAAATACGAGCTGTTATTTCTCCTGCCAACCTTGAAGCAATTTTTCAGCTCTTTTTGAAAACTAATAACATGGGATCACGTCCAGTTCTGACTTCCAATTAATTCGGTCTTTGAGAGGAACAATTAGAACGTAATTAAGATTTCCTAAATCTCTATTCGTGACGTTGATTTAGTTTATCTTAATGGAACACTTCTTTATTTACAAAGAGGAGCGGCGTAATCTAGTGGTTAGAGCGCTAGTCTACTGTGCTCCGGGTCTGGGTTCGAATCCCGGCTGTGGCGGAATATTATTTATTCTGTTATTTCAGCCGGGGGGCGATCCTGGGGCATGGAGACCCTCCTGGGGCACACCCAGCCTCTATAAAGTGGGTACCCAAAACAGGGGAAAAACATGGCGGCTGAGCGTGATCTTGGCCGAATCACGTCATTGCACGGCCGTTGGCCTAGAAACAGTACGAATCTCTACATGTACTAAGGCCAAAACTCTCCATGGGTTGTAGTGGTACAGGTTTTTTTATTTACAAAGCTGCTCGGTATAGCGGACACTAGGGCACTTGCAAGAAATGTGGTAAATCAGAACAAGAATAGTCGAGTGTCAGTTTGATACGAGTTAACAGCCATGACGAACTAATCCAACATGTAACAGGTATCGATCATAGCTCGTCGGTTCTGACTAATTTATGGACGGTGGGAAGTGATGAGAAACATTTTATCACCTCAGGGCATCCAATCAGTTCTCTCTACAATGAAATACCTGTTAAACATTAAGTATTCAAAAAAATCTGGGGTGCGCAACACATGACTTTCACTTACCTAATTTATTAAAATCAATTCAAGAATTTTTAAATACATTTAAAAATGAACTATATATATCAATAAAAATATAGATAAAACCGTGAATTTTAAAACTGATTCAAGACATTTAAGTTACCACTATTCTGATTTAATTAAAAAATTAAAAATATAATATAAATAATTAATAATAAACGTTTTAAAGAATTTCACAATATGAAATAATAATAACCATATACAAGTTAAAAATTGGTCTAATCCTTAATCCAGTTGAGGACAAAGATCTGGGCAATACTCTTGCTCAGATCTGATGTATTTAGATATTGACTTTGTTTTACTTTTTTACCTGGCTCAATGTGTGATTAGTGAAAATGTTGAGATTACTGAATATATGACGAGGTAACTTTATAATATTTATTTATTTTTTTAACTAAGCACTATGTAACATTGTTAAATTTTTGTTTTTAATACCTTCTTATGATTTTAAAATTTGTTAATTAATAGTTTTAAAGTTTTGTTATCAATTGACACCTAATTTATAAACTTTTTTAAACCATTCACTTCATTATAGTAATTTTTAATGTGATGGTAAATTGCTTAATATAATTTTTGTAGACTTCTGAAGATGGGAGAATATCCCGAAACGTCATGAAATAAAAGAATGAGTATTAATGGAAGAATTATTCAGCCCAAAATCAACCTTAATAAAAATGAACATAAATGGTTAAATAATTAATTACAATAAGTTTCAAACTTTATTAAATAATTTATAATATTACTATCTACTACGATTAATTTGTTTTATCGGCTTTTTATCACCCTCCGTAAGCTTTTACAGGTTTGTCTATAAGATAATCTTTTTTCTAAAAACTTTCCAACGGTAAATTGCATAAACAAATATTTTATGCTATTTTCTCCTTTAATTGGTTATCAAATTTGTTGTAAATTCTGCTGTTTTTTAGAAATGGTATTCAGATGATATGGTCAATTTTATGAAATATACAAAACTAAACATACTTCTGGGGAAGGCATTTTAAAATATCGGCATTTTAACCCTGTCAGACTATTTCAATCATAATGAAACCTATATGATATTTGAGTCCATAAATTTCAATCGTTAGAGCCATTTTAGAGAATAAACTATCCACTCCTGGTCAGCTAATATTGGTGAAAAGTAGTATTAAATATAAAATTTCAGTTTCGTACGACTTTTCGTTTTCGTGATATACTTATCACACACACAAGCGTACACACAGACACACGCCCACACAGACCTATTTGGAATCAGGGGACCCTAAAACGTTTATTTCTGTTGAAAACTGGAATTCCAAAACTTTCACGATAGCAACACCTTACAATACAAGTAATACCTTAATGCATAGCTGTACTTATTAATGTTAAACAAATATTATTTTCGTTATTAATCTGAAGATAATAAAAATAAACAGACCCAAGCCTGACAAATAAAGGATGGTTTTCAATCCTGAACGAACTCGGTTCAATTTTCATTGAATTTTACATAAAAATATATAAACTTGCTCTGCTGTGTAGAATGAGAAACGGTCTTTAAATGATACAACAAGAGGACAATTCTAAAACGAAATGCCTTATGCTAGTAGTAGTTAATCCGGCGGTTAAATCATAGGTTTTTTAATCTAAGGTCATAGGAAATGAATAGGTAACTCGAAAAATGGTCCTGAGTTATGCGTGAAGTAATCACCTCCCAAGGCTTCTTGAAAACTCAGAAGTTGGTGCTTACAAACAGATCACTATTATTTCCCAATATTTAGAGGTGAGAGCTGTATAATTCGTCAAAGTGTAAAGAAGGCATTTTATCATAATTCAGGAGGACCATTTTTACTTTCACTTACTACATATATATAGTAAGGGGAAGTATTGCGATCGTGAAAATTTTCGAATTCCAGTTTTCAACGGAAATACACGTTTTAGGGTCCCTGAGTCCAAATAACCAAGTCCCGCAAAAAGGTCTTGTGTGTGTGTGTGTGTGGTAACTCCCGGCGGAAACGGTAAGTCCTATGAAACTGAAATTTCATATTTAAGACAACTATACACCCGAGACGAGACAAAACATTTTTCATCAAAATGAGCTTACCCGAAGAGGCACTTTATACCACGCATTTTGCACCTTTTTTTGATTTGCTCGAAAACGGTTCAGACGATTGTGATTAAACTCGCTATATCGATGTAAAATTTAATGGGATTCAATATCATGTAGGCTTTATTCTGACTAAAATGGTCTGACAGGGTTTAAATGCCGATATTTTAAATTTTCTTCCCCTAAAGTACCTTTAATTTTGTAGATTCAAAAAAAAAAACTATATTACCTTGTTAACGCTGATTAAAAACAGGTAAATATATAAATGGAATAAATTATATAGCAGTAATATACATGTATGATATACCGTTGGAAAGCTCAAGATTTTAGAAAAAATATTATCTCATACACAAGCTTTTAAAAGTTAATAGAGAGTGATGAAATGGACATAAAAACTAACTGATTATTTTATATAATGATATAATCGATTTTTTAATAAAACACATGTTTCTATATAAATTCAATTTAATTAATTCCTTAATAGTTTCACGTATTTACGTCTAACTGTTTTCGAAAATTCTTTCATTGATTTTAAAAATGGAGTTAAGTGAAAGTCGTGTGTTGCCCGCAGCAGATTTTTAGACTTGCCATCTTCTTTCTTCGGTCAAGTAAGTTAAATCACAATCCTTATCACATGCTGCAAGTTTTTTAATGAGGCAAACAGAATTGATCACCTAAATGCTAAATTTGTCGAAGTCGAAAAATGGTCCTCCTCAGTTATTCCAAGAGTAATTACCTCCCAAGGCTTCTTGCAAACTCAGAAGATGGTGCAAACTTACACATCTCTAATACTATTACTTTGCATTTAGAGCTAATAATTATCTAATTCTTCTAAGTGTCTAGAAGGCAAAGAAGATGTTCACGATACAAAAAAAGGAGGACCATTTTTTGATAAAGTTCAGGACCACCATTTTACGACTCTCCAAAGGACGGCATAACCAAGGATTCTTCCCTCCTTTTAATAGTTCAAGAGCCATCTGCAGGGTTTGAACCCACGACATTAGGCATAGAAGGATGCTATGCCCGCCACTTCACCACAGGTGACCCCAATTAAATACAATTCTTTACGAGTAATGAAGGAAATCTGAGTTTCCGCCAAATTTACTGTGAGTAGGCTTGGGAAATGATTAAATTACGTATTACTCGGGAGGACCTTTTTTCGACACATCTACATATTCTCCTTTGACCATAAAATGCTCAAACACGCATATTATATACAAATTTGAAATAAACATCGATTGCAGTTTTCTTTTATAGGTTTTGTATATACATATAAAAAAGAATATGTATATGTATCTATTATACATATACATATAAAAAATATGTATTATAGGCTCACTTAAGAACATTGGTAAACAAATGAATATTATTGGCAAAACCTATTATAATATTGTAATATGCCATTTTAAAAATATTTTAGTTGGAATATTATAATAAAAAGGAATTATCTTAAAGAGTAATATATATTTGAATGAAAATGTTCATATCTTCGTTATCATGGAGATAAAACATTGCATTTCTAAAAATAAATTAATGCGGATCGCACCATAAAGTAAATATTAATGACACTTATATAATGTTTGAAATATATATATATATATATATATATATATATATATATATATATATTTTTTTTTTTTTAAATAGATTTATGTAAATTATTAAACCATCAAACTATTGTATATAATAAACAACAAATAAGCGTTAATTACAGCATATTGACATTCCCAAATAAATTGCAAAATATTAAGGAAAACTGTGATAATTTCTAATAAACACTAATATAAAATGAAATGAAATGTTTTTTTTTTTCTCCGCATTGCAGTAACTCAGCAATAGCAGTATGTATATTCTAGCTATTTTATTCCCTTAACGCATCTAGTAATAATGTTTCATATACAATTTGTAATGAGACACCATCGAAAATTTTTTAATAATGTACATTTAAAATACATGTCTTTATTTATTGATTTGGGGTAAGAATCGGTGAATCTATAAAATACCAACGAACATGATAAAAAACAAAACAATATCCTCAGATCTATCCACTATTATTCGGCACCTGTAAAAATTGAAATTTGTAGTGAATTGGTATATATTTTTCCAATATTTCGTACATGGTTTATTTTCTGATATACAAGAATATTCTTTTTATTCGGTTAATATTTTGTTTTGCAAATTCATGAATTGTATCTACTAATTTACATAAAAAAATTATCTCAACAACTGATATGGGATTTTGTGTTTAGTGCTTATAGAAATTTGTACTCGTCAACGATCGTGCAAGGGGTAGATTGGAGTATCTCGTATATAATTTGAGATATTATGTATAATATGTGATCTCCAAGCTCAGCCACCCCGTTTAAGTAAGGTCACCCTACCTCAAGGTGGACCCATGGCTGAAATGACAGAATTAATATATATCCTTATTTAACCTTCTATCCGGAGATTATTAGTCCAATGCTATTTACTTTAACACTACACTTCACCGCTATATACATATATAAAAAATGTTTATACACCGTAATATATAAATATATATTAAATTTTAACAATCTAAAATGAAAGTTTTAACTTAAGGTTATTTTTAAGATCTTGTCTCAAGTTATTTAGGTGAACCAAGGAGATACTTGGATAAAAAAAAATCTAAATATCAATTAAAATAAAACATTTTTGTCTTAGCTCATAATTAACTGATACATTTTTTATGAGCCTCAATAGTAAATGATTCGTTATTGAATTTTAAATGATCGATAGCTCTAGAACTTTTATTGGTATTTCACAATAATCCAGACTGGAAGGACCACTAATACGTATCGGCTGGTACAATGTCAGTATTATATCATCTAATAATATTTCTAGTACAAAAAATGAAATACTTGCTAACTATATTTTAATTTTTGTTTTTGTTATAATTTTGGCGATATCGGGAAAAAGAAATATGAATCATCACGGAAATACAATCGTTCAGTATGAATACCATTGGCGGGATTCTTGGTTTCGTCACGAATCCCCACTCAGGATTCCCCATTGAAATGAATAATGAATGGAACAATAAAACACGACTCAATTTATCAATTGGTGTTTATTTATGAACCGGTTATTTTGGGTTAATGTAAAACAACCGAGCAGCAACTACATAAACCAGTTTTAACCACAGGTCAATATTAACACATTGAACAATATTTTTTTATTGGTCAACATTAAGAAATCGGGTACAAATGTAATTGCTTACAGTAAGATCTCATTGACACATCTGTTAACATATGTAATAGCGTAAGAGCGAATTGGGTCACGCAAATCCTTAAAACTAAATTTTTGTTGCAAACACTGCAATGGAATCCTCTCGATTAATCATATCATCCAAGAATGCCCGTATTATACCTCCCACCTTCACAGAATAGGACTCATTACAGATATATCGAAAGTTTTGGAAAGTAACGAAGATTTAATTAAATCAATCTTAAATTTTTTCGGAAAAAAATCCTTACTAAAACTTTATTCCAAAAAAAAGTTTTTTCTTACAACTTTATTTATTTATTATTAAGTAGTTTGTCGCAACTTTACACTTACTATTATATATTAATTTTTTCATTCATTCTTAATTGATTTCCCTATTTATGCCTTTTATTTATAATTCCTATTATTTATTTCTTCTTCTAGAAGTTTAACAATTTAACAAGCGTTGATGACGTTTGATGTTTTACGCCTTAAAGCCTTAACTAACAACAACTAAATTTTTGCTTTTATTAGTAATTTAAAATCGTTAATATGGGGGTTCCAACAAATCATCAAATTCTCCGCATCCAACCCTAGCAATTCAAAATCCTAAATGCACCTTACTGTGTCACAAAAAAAAAAAAAAAAAAAAAAAAGACACAAGTATCCCATTAGTTACAGACTTAGCGCGAAATTGATATACCTCCTTCAATTCCAAACTAGCAGCCTACTCAAGCCCACTAGTTCATAGCCTCTCATCTCCATCCCTTCCCGATAATTCTCCGAGGCGCCTGAAAAGACGATGGCCACGGGATCTCCTAAATTAAATTAACATTTGAGTGCTACCGCGGGGTAGTTTCTTCAAGAGACGTTTTTTATGCCTGTAATTCTAGTGTTGCTCATTTACTTGTAGTATTTAATTCATATACAGTAGTAAATATCAATAAAATATATATATTTTTTTTTAATCATTCAAATTAAATTAATAGTGAAGAAAAAATTCTGGAAGAAATAGTTTCAAGATAGGTCAAGGAATTGTCTTTAGCCTGAATCGTAAGCATAAATTAAATAAAGCATAGTAAAATGTAATTTATTTATTGGCCTTTACTTAATAAACTAAACAGGACTACGCAATTGCAACATAAAATAAAGATTTTATTAACTGATTCTTTTGTTAATGTAGTACTCACAATTAAATGAAATACAAGGCAATACGACTCAATTGTATCGTGTGTAAATAGATTTATAGACGGGTAGGACTTAAATTAATAAATATTCATACTAAATAGTTCGCGTTTGTTTGGAATAATTCTATTGTCTATATATATATATATCATGCAAGAGGCTGTTGGTTGATTTCATTCAGATAACGAAAGGCAACATAATAGGGGTACTCACTACGTTTGCTATAGCATGCTATTTGTGCTATTGTGCTAAACCCATCAATTTTATACAGGAAATAACTGTAGAAACTCGACGGGTTTAGCAAAATAACACAAATAGCATGCTATAGCAAACGTAGTGAGTACCCCTATTACTGGTGTGACATAGTACAATAATCTCTACGAAAATATAACACAAATTATATAGGCATCTAAGAACTTAATGAAGATATTTTATAAATATTGTATTTTATTAATTAAATTAAAAGCAATATTTTCTCAGAAGTCTAATACTTCAAAGTTAAAGAATCAATAAAGGGCAACAGGCCCACCTTTTAAAGTAATTTTTAATTTATTAGTATTTTATTTTCAATACTAATTCAATATTCTTATTTTTCATAGAGTTTAATACTTTTATATACTCCTAATATAGAAGGTAAAGCACAAGGTCAATAAATTAAACAAATAAAAAATATTTAATTAAAGATATAAACACATTTTGCACATATAAGTACCTTTTTTTCTAACAGAATTTATTTTTAGACTTTTGTTTCCTCAAAAGTCTTACTCATTTTCATGAGTCGTTTCATACGATAAAAATTTCTTTGTTCTCATACAACGCGAAAGATTTCCTTAATTATGAATTTATGAATATACCCTGTTCCCTTATACAATATTTCTAATCATAATAATATATAAAATACTATCCCATATCTCATTACTAAGCAACTTGTCTACTTTAGGCGGTATTTATTTTGTGCAATAATATATCTTTGTCATTCGGGAATAATATTCAGGTAAAATATGGAAATAAAATAATAAAAAAATAATCTCTGTACTATCAGTTAAGAACATACAGGGATTCGAAATGATTCTAGGCCAAATCGAAATGTCTCCCTACCCCATAGCTGCCCTACGAATTAACAGACTAAATAATTATAAATAAAACTTCCTAAAATTAGTAGATAAATTAACTGTTTTAAATTATATTATTCTGAAACCCTTATACTAGACTGAAACGACAAGAAACTGCTCGATGTTTTCGCCTACATTAACATTTACTAGACAAACGTTTTAACCTTCCAGTTAACTACAAACGGGTCATTCACATGACAGTCATAAGGCCAATGGGGAGTTACGGAGTTGAGCTTTAGAGCTTATTAAACCATCGAGTTCAATTTGTATCAAATCCTTGCAATCCAAAATCCTTAATGCTCCTAACGTTGTCAAGAATTTACTCATCCATAAAGACCTTAATCTTCCATATTTTGATGACTCAGTCGGAAACAGGTACCATTCCTTTCATAACAAACTCCATTTCCATTCCAACCTATTAGTTTCGAGACTTGCTCCTCTTTCATTCATAATAATCCTCCGAGGCGTGTGAAAAGAAGATGGCTCCTGACCTTCAGGTTTAGATTTTTGGACTGCATCCAGTAGGTAGTTTCTCTACATGTGTATCATGCATTTGTTTAATATTATAATAACATTTACTGATGTATTTAATAACAGAGTTGTAAATTTCATTATATACGTATATATACATATATATATTTTTATATATATATATATATATATAAAGCCTAATACTATTCGTGTAGAAGGAAAATAATCCTTAAATTTTACTAGAAATAAATATCGAAAAATTAAAACAAATAGAAAAATAATAACCCCATCATCCGATCTTTAAAACAAAATTCGAATGCTTAGAAAATTGGATTAAATATTCCTGAATTCCATAAACTACATGGGTTTTCAAGCACATAAGTGCATTAACTGTATACAATAAGTCTTTTGGTTTAAAATAGAATAGTGCTGATGTTTACACACAAGATGAAGTAGCTAGAAGCATAGTGTTATGAAAATGAGTGTGGGGTGGGTTCGATGGTAGTAGTAATGAACGAGTTATTGACCATATTTGCATCTTGTTAAAGTTTTGCATAATTGATCTTTGACCAAATTAAGAGGAAAATCAGCATCTAAATGAGATTTTGACATAATTACCCTCATCCACCCAAAGCGTAGTTTTACGCCTCTTCAATCAACGTAAAACCTAAGGTTAACTGGTTAATAACTTTACAAATAACGAAAAATAAATAGATAACGTTAACTTAAATGGCTAATTATATCGAATCAACAAGATTAAAGGCACTTAAGAAGAAGATATTTTAAAGTAATCTTGAATATACAATGTTAGTTGTATGAGGAAGCCCCCTAATTTAAAAAAACAACAAAAATAGAATAAGGAATTTGAATAAAATGTGTGTTTAGAAATAACTTTTATTTCCACCTCACTACCGATTTCCAAGCTACTTCAGCGAATGAATTATTTCGAACTGTAATAATTGTGGAGGTAAAATAAATTCTTTAAAAAACAGCTGCAAAAGGCCATTTATGGCGTCACGGAAGATTTTCCTCATTCTTTCAAGCATAAAATGTAAATTAATTTAGTTGCTTATCTAGGAAAGAATAATCTAAATTCGACGCTAATTTTTTTACTTTCACTTACTATAGATAGTAAGGGGAAGTATTGCGATCGTGAAAATTTTCGAATTCCAGTTTTCAACGGAAATACACGTTTTAGGGTCCTCTGAGTCCAAATAACCATGTCCCGCAAAAAGGTCTGTGTGTGTGTGGTAACTCCCGGGCGGAAACGGTAAGTCCTATGAAACTGAAATTTCATATTTAAGACAACTATACACCCGAGACGAGACAAAACTTTTTTCATCAAAATGAGCTTACCCGAAGAGGCACTTTATACCACGCATTTTGCACCTTTTTTTGATTTGCTCGAAAACGGTTATGACGATTTTGATTAAACTCGCTATATCGATGTAAAATTTAATGGGCTTCAATATCATGTAGGCTTTATTCTGCAGATATTTTAAATTTTCTTCCTTCAAATTACCTTTAATTTTGTAGATTCAATAAAAATAACTATATTATCTTGTTAACGCTGACGAAAAACAGGTAAATATATAAATTGAATAAATTCGATACTCTACTAAAGGAGAAAACAGAAAAAAATATTTTTTTAATGCAATTTTCGTTTTTGAACATAAGAGCAGTAATATACATGTATGATATACCGTTGGAAAGCTAAACATTTTAGAAAAGATATTATCTCATACACAAGCTTTTAAAAGTTAATAAAGAGTGATGAAATGAACATAAAACTAACTGATTATTTTAGATAATAATATAATAGATTTTTTAATAAAACACATGTTTCTATAGAAATTCCATTTAACTAATTCTTTAATGGTTTCACTCATTTTGATCTCTTACTGTATTTGAAAATTCTTTAATCGATTTTAAAAACGGAGGTAAGTGAAAGTCGCGTGTTGCCCGCACCAGATTTTTAGGAAAGTAGGCTTTCAGAATCCAAATATATAGCCAGAGGTATGCTTTGCTATTTTTTACTATTATCGTTAATTAATTGTATTATTATTGTTAATTTTACTATTATTATTGATTTTACTTATAAAATACATGAATTATATAGTAACGAAAAGTTTTGAGATCGTAAAAATTTTCGAATTGGTTTGAGCGTGTCTGGCACTAAAACGATAAGTTTAGTTTATGCAATGCTATTTCCACCTTTTTATGCTTTTCTCAAAAACGGCTCAAACAATTTTGATTAGACTCTCTTAACTGTTGTAAAATTTAATAGGCTTTGGCACCATGTAAGTTTCATTCTGATTGAAACAGTCTAACGGGGCTTAAATGCCGATATTTTAAATTTTCTTCGTCTAAAGTACCTTTAATTTTGTATATATGAAAAAACGGCATAAATATACAAGTTGAATGAATTCGATTTGTTTAGGTAATTTTTTTTCGAACATGAGAACTATTCTTACTGATTATATCTATTACTATAATATAGATGGATAACATAAAGTTAGAAACCTAAATGTTTTAGAAAAAATGCTATCTTATATAAAAAGTTGTATAAGATAATAGAAAATCATGAGAAGCGGATAAAAATACGTTATTGTTAAAGATAATAATAAATGTTTCCAACAAAACCCAATATAATTTTTTTTTAATCTCTAACTTTATTTAAAAGCTCTTAAATTAATTTTAACAAAAAAGGTAAGTGGAAGTCGTAGGTTGCGCGGAGCTATCTTTTTTCTTACGGAAGTCTTAGAATCTTTGTAAATGCAAAATGTATCATATAATTCAGGAAACAAACAATAAAAAAAATATTAACGGATATTCATAAATACTCACCTAAAATTATTAATGCGTCCTAAACCAATGTCATTGAAAAATGAAACGTATTGTGTATTTTTTGGCCTTGTTTTAGTGCTTTGTAAAATTGTAATCAGTAATATTAGTTGTTGCAATAGATAAATAAGAACGAAATAAAACTTTTTGTTAAAGATTTCGGTTAATAATATTGAAAGTGCCTAACTGTGAGAAGAAGGGAACTGATAAAGGTACATTACAGTAGATAAGGCTGCTTCCTCAAAGCCTAACTCCATCACAGCCTCTCGCAAATCAGCATTTCCAACATCTTTACTTTTTAGAATTATTTTCATCTAAATTAATAAAACATTTATGTCTTTTCAAAGCGATATGTATATATATTTATCGCGATATAGGCCAACGATGGACAAAGTATTTGACATTTTTAGGGTTTTTTTTCTTTTTTTCGCATAATATTTTCATTTTTTTTCCCAACTCCCTCTTCCTTTCTTCCTCTCAAGTTCTTACTATCTTGCTTGCTTCAAAGGTTTTTCTTCTCAGCTACAAGAATCGTTAGATTTTCCACTATTTTGTCTAATTTATCTCCATCATAGTTGTCTTCCTTTCTTATATCCAGTTTTCTAACTTCTATCTTTATTTGTTCTCAAAAACGTTTTATATTCTTTAGTTCCATTACTTTATTAAATATTGTCTTGCTTAACCTATTCTGATTAATTCCTTACGTTATGACCGAGGAAACTTGTATTTGTTAATACCAAATTAAAAAATAATTTTCCTGACAAAAAAACAAAAAAATATTTTCTGGATATTGACAACAGAATCACCCAGCGGCATGAAATATACTTAAGGACCTAATATATATATATATATATATATATATATATATATATATATATATATATATATATATATATATATATATATATATATATATATATATAATATTTCATGAAAATGGGTCGAGCCCTTTTGGAGGGTTACGACCACAAGCACAGTGACAGGATAATTTTATATATTAGATATTAAATTATGTAATGCAAGATAAATGTTTCCATCGAATGCCAACAACGTAACAAGGGAGTTAAGTGAAAATCGTGTGTTGTTCGCACGAGATTTTAAAAACTACGTAATATTCCAGGTAAAATTGGTCCAATCTAGTTTTTTCTTTACTTCGCCATCAGGAGACCCCCTTAACTTTTTATTATGAGGTGTTCCATCGCAAATTAGAGGGTTTTTTTCCCAATGAAGGTTAAATATCATTTGGGAAAAGGTGAGAATACGGCAGAGACAATATCGCTACGGCTCATGCTAGAATTTTCCGCAAAGGAATTAGAGACAATGCGAAACGGTAATTTATTCACGGGCATGCTTCCAGCCTGCATAACTGATGTCCCTCTTAGCCAGTTAACTCTGTCAAAGATATTTACGTTTGTAATTTCGTTCGTACATCGTTGTTTACAGATAACCGACCTTTATATAGGCAGAAACCGTTTAGGAATAGGATTAGGTTTCTGAACGGAAGCATTCGAAGTCAAGTCAAAATAGAAGAGAACCACCATTTTTGAACCGATTCTCCTTTTAAAAGGATACGAATCGAAATATTTCACTAATAACTATGATTACCACACTAAAAAGGACACTTCTTAAAATAGAAACTCTTTTCCTGATGCATGAATCGGTTCGATATAGGATGTCTGTTTATATTAGGGCGGGAGGGTGGTTTACTATTTCGAAGTATGCCGATTTTCATATTTTAAGGGCTGTTTAATTATTTTTGTATTCTTAGTTCACTAATAATACATTATTACTACAGTCCTTATTAAGACGAATTGTAATAGCTCTGAATAAGAATTGTTTGATGATAAAAAAAAAATATTACTATTATTTTACAATATTTATTAAATATTAATTATCATGATAGACCACTTTTCTGAAAATCTCAAGAGTTTTTTAAGTTATGGCCTTGTATTAAACAAGATAGTTTTTTTAAAATGATAATACCATTTCTTGAATTATGGTTAAACTAAATAGTTTAAGAGTTATTCTTCTTACAGACTAGAATGCTGGTATTTATTTTTACTGCTGTTACATTAAAAAAAAAAAAAAAAAAAAAAAAAGGAAAAGGAGTTACAAAATGAATTACATTATAATGTAATTCCTTGGATGGATGATTAAATTGATTTTCAAATAAACTTTAAGTACTTTTTTTTTTTTTTTTTTTTTTTCGTGGTGAGGGTTAGTTCTTTTCTCTTCAAAAGTCTTAAAAACCAAGGTATAAAAGTAATGGCCCATTTTCACGGAAGTCATAAAAACTTGGAAGATTGGTTTCTTATTGGGAGTAACTATGTTTTGAACACTTGTTTGCCCCAAGGTAATTCCACAAAAAATCAATAAAGAAAAGGTTTTAGAATAAATATTTTTTTAAATGAGTAATACTTATTATTTCTCTTCTTACAATACAAAAATTCGGAAAATAAAAAAATCAGATGTTTCAGCGACTTTTTAATCAAAATCGATAGACCAAAAGAGGCAACTTTTTACTATTTTCGCACATGTTACACCATTGAAGGATTTTTTTCAAAGAAACATGATTGTGATTAAACTGGCTATAATGATGTAAAATTAAGTGTGCTTTAATATCAAATATTTTAATTTTTCTTTAAAATAGTTAGAATGATGTATGTTTATATATTTCTTTCTTTTAAACACGTTTAATATTGTCGATTAATAAACACTCGGTCATATGATGAATTTTAATGTTTTGTGGGACACGTTCTTAAGTACAGCTAGGACTTATAGAAGACATTTAATAAAATATTTAAATTTAACACATAAAAAATAAATTAATGGAAATGAGAAAGTGATGATCATCATTTGTCTATTATTAATAGTTGTCGTGTATGTGTGTATCTCTCTCTCTCTCTCTCTCTCTCTCTCTCTATATATATATATATATATATATATATATATATATATATAAATATATAAAAGAGTAATGAATGATATTAAATATGAATATTTTTTGTGTTATATTAGGGGTACTCACTACGTTTGCTATAGCATGCTATTTGTGTTATTTTGCAAAAAACCCTTCGAGTTTCTACAGTTATTTCCTGTATAAAATTGATGGGTTTAGCACAATAGCACAAATAGCATGCTATAGCAAACGTAGTGAGTACCCCTATTGTAATTTCTAATTTGTATTTATCTTATAATTATAATATTGTAGTTTTATCTATTTATCGGTATTATTTCTATTGTTATGTATTCTATTATATAGTTTAATCTAATTTATAATATTTATTACTATTAGTGATGGCCACCTCGCCGCACAGTGGGAAAAAATCACGATTTAGTGGCCAAAATTTTATAACTTTTGATTTAATCAAGACAAATTAAAAATTCTTTTTTCATTAATGAGTAGAGAATGTCCTTTATTAGTGAATGTAATTACTTTTGTTAATTTTTTAATATTTTCAAACATTTGTCAAAGTTACTGATTTCATACATTTTTTTGTAATTGATCAATTTACTTCATATTGCATTCGAATCGACGGAAATGATCTATTATCCGCTTCTATAGAGTTTTCTGCGTTTATAATTGCTTTACTCAGGAATTTACGACGTATACAAAATTTATAAGGAATTGTTGTTTAAAGGCAAAAAATCGAAAAATTCAAATTAACAAAATAACTAAATCATGATTTTTTCCACCATAAACTGGATATATCTGGGTTATGTATAAAATTCAGTAATTTTCCGTTGTATTCATTAATACAAAATTAATGAATTAGTATATATGATAAAAAAAAAAATAATAAAATAAAAAAAAACCCTGTTCCTCTACAACTCATGAAGGGTCTTGGTTTTAGTACTTATAGAGATTCGTACTGTTTTAAGGCCAACGGCCGTGCAAGGAGGTGATTATACCTCGCTCACACTCAGCTACCAGATTTTTCCCCTTTATAGAGGCTAGGTGTGCCCCAGTAGGGTCTGTAAACCCCAGTGTCGCTCAACGGCTGAGATAACCGAATAAATAATTCTGCCATAGCCGGGGTTAGGACAGAAGGCTAGTGCTCTATTTACTAGACCACGTCGCTCTCTCTATAAATATTATAAATAGAATAGATATGAAATATAAAAGAATCTTATTACTAACTGAAGAAATAAATAAATATATATGCATAATATACCGTCAAAAAGATAAAGATATTAGAAAAACATTTATCTAACATACAAACTTGTAATAATAGAGAGTGACAAAGAAAAGCGGATAAAACTAAGTGACTTTTGTGGATAATTGTGTCAATTGTTATATTATTTAACCTAAAAAAAAAATGTTTCCATTGAAACTCAACGTAATTTTTTGTTCTAAAGAATTTAAACTAAATTTAAAAACTGATTTTAACTAAGGAGGCTAATGAAAGTGGCGTGTTGAGGGGGAAATATTTTGAAAATATATCTTTTTTATGAATGACCAGTATGTCACTGTATTGCCAGTACACTAATAAACCAAACTATTAAAGCAAGAAATAAATAAATGAAACTCATCAAAATTACAATGTTTCAAAGCTCCCTTATATTATCACGCTACCCCTCCTTTTGGAAACAATTCCCTCCCTTCCTTTCAGACTAAACTTAGAAGGGAAAGGGCTTATACATCCCTTGGAAAGGTAGAATAGCAACCTTGGGGCCCATGAACATGTTAAAATTAAGCCAAAGAATGAATTTAACACACCTGAGGGCACGTGCAGCCAACAATAAAAAAGCGAATTTTATGTTTTCGATGGAAACGCTTATTTTATATGGAATACTATGACTATTATATACAACAATTACTTAACTATATTCCCATTTCGTCACTCTGCACTACTTTCTACAACTCTGTATATCAGATAACACTCTTTTTTCCTAATATTTCCAGCTTTCCTACGGTATATTACACATCTATATTACTGTTCTTGTTTGCGAAAAATAAAATAAATAGAGTTGAAAAATATTTCTACTGTTTTCTCCTACAGATCGTGATAAAATTATTGTATACAGTCGTGGTCATAGAAATTGCATAACATATGCTTTAATTTTTTATGGTAATGAATTTGATTCAATCGAATATTTTTATTTTCATCTACTTATCTTTATCATATGCTTAATGAAATCAATTAATTTTAAAAAAAAGTTTCCTAGTTCTTGGTTAGCAGTTTTAACTACTGCCAGAATAAAAATTATAATTATGTAGAATTTTAAGCATTTTGCTATCAAAAACAATTAACATTGTAAGATTACATGAAGTGGAACAATTCACATGGAAAAAGCGGTAACACAAATTAACAGTGGACATAGTTTTGAAAATTAATATTATAATTCATTTTACAAGATAACTTAAACTTCCATATTTTTTTCATTGATTTTTACGTGCTTTTCTTAAATTTTCAATATATATATATATATATATATATATATATATTTTTATAATCAGCATTTTTTTAAAACCTGCGGTTATGTTTATTTTTGGAAACATTTTTTTTATTGAATGAAAATGTCCCTTCGTACCTTTTCGAAATCAGTGGTTCATTAATTTGTTGAAGCCTCAAAAATCTTACAAGTATATTTCTGAGTGTCTGTCTACTGAAATATATTTTAATCACTAATTTCATTTTAAGATACATCGATTCCACATCGATCACACACTCATACACACACGCTGTAAAAATGTATGTTAAAAAAAAATTAAGACATATAAAATCCAAAAAAAAAACTCTTTAAATTCACAACGTACTCAATCTTGCTTTTTAAAGTTTTTATTGACAACATTCGAATATAACACTCGCTTGTTAGTATAATGCAATTATTAGTAATAAGAAAACGTGCACAGATGTGGTAACAATTATTTTGAGATATTATTCTGAAAATTGGGAACTCATTACTATATACTAACTAAACAGTAACCTTGTTGCTATAAATGTATTTTGTAAACATATTATTATGTATTTAGTAAATTTATGTAATTTTCATTAGCTTGGAAAAATTATTAATATACTAATTACATTTATTATGGTTGCTTTATCCATTTAACGTCACTTCTAAGCTACTGTGGCAAACTGGACAATGCTACAATGCGTGTATAAGGACAGCATAAACAAGGATGTTTTACTAAATTGAAAATCCTAGGGTTGTCTGCCGAGTTTGAACACGCAACCTTAGGCATTGAAGGCGGTTATGCCAGTCATTACACCACAGGTGACCCAGTACATTTATTTTGTACTATTTATGAATTAAATAAATTTACAATTATGTGATATATATGTATAAATATAAAAAAAAAACCTCAGAAAATTAGTATTGTTTTCCATAAGAGAAAAAAAAAATGCTTTTCATAGACATACTTTTATTATATTATCGATTATGATTGCATTTTGTATTATTTTCAATGATGAAACAATTAATTTTACATTAATTAGCCGATTAGGAATTTCCCGTAAAGATATTTGACATTTAAAATACTGTAACTTATACCGGAGGTTATGACTAAATGTGTTTTCCCAGGCGTACACTTCACAGACCCCATCTTCTGGTTGAGCAATATATTCTTTTTCAACCTCAGAAGATTTTGTTACATATTTTTCACGTAAAATAAAATATAGGATATATGAATAAAAGAAAAAAAAAAACAAAAAAAAAACAGAAAATAAAAATGTGGCGCCATTCTCAGTGTTTTACTACTTGTTTACAAGTATGTTATGAACACCATTATTTTATTTATTTATATTTATTTTTATGGAATGGTAAAAAATTGTAAACAAGTTAAATTATGGATTGGAATAAACCTCAAACATAAAATATTAAAAGTATACAATTCAGCTTCATGTCACTGTCGTATTTTCATGAATGCTTTATGAACTTTATATGTATATATATATATATATATATATATATATAAAAATTTTTATTTTCTATGCAATAAAAATTAAATACTTAACAAATTATCTTTCATCGTTCATAAAATTAAAATAAGAATAAGAAAATTTACTTGTGACAATAGTTAATTAATAGCTTAAATTGAATATAGCTAATTTTTCTCGAATACTTTTTTTTTTTTATAATTTAATAGATTAAAAATAAATGTACATAATACATAATGGTGATTGTTTTTAATTAAATGAATTTTTAGAGGGATTATAAGGTTTGTTCTAATTCGTTTAGATGTATGAATAATAACCTGTTAATAAGGACATGACAACAGGTCGTTTTAAACGTATAAGTTATCCGAAAACAACGTTACTGCTACTACTAAAGGAACTGTTACTCGAAACGGTGTCCATTACCGGTTACATCACAGAGAGCACGTGCAAAAAAAAAAAAAAAAAAAAAAAAAAACTAACCTTAACCATGATAGCGTTTATAAATTGATAACGTTATCAATACAACCCCTTCTCGAGCTTGTAATCGAATCACGCTTTAGATGAGAATCGTATCGAATTTTTGTTTATAAAACTGTAAAAACCCAATTTTTTTAATTTTTTTTTTGTTTTTTGAAAGTATAGTATTAAGAATAATTTCCTATAATGGCGATGTAAGGTTAAGCTTTGACCAAACATTATAACGCATCCTAGCGGCAGTTTTAGGAACTAATCTTATCTCGTTGTAAATAGGGATTTTAAATTGGGAAAGTGTTATGTGCTCTCTTGTAATCTATGGGTATATTTGAATAATTTAGTCTATTAATGATTTTAATTATTTTATTTTATTTTATGGGGTTAGTCTATATTTATTTTTGTTATAGTGTTAAAGAGGAGAGATATAGTGGTTAAGGTATAATTTTTTTTTTTAATAATGTTGTGATATGATTTTTTATAGCTATTGATAGTAATTTGAAAATATAAATAAATATATATATATGTAAAATTAAAAGATACCTCTGGATATTACGAGTTGAGACTCCGACAGGGACCGTAGAACCATGTCAACGGCTCTGTTGCCACAGCCTGTCTACAAATATAATAACTAAAACACAGAAATAATAACGGAATTTTTGGCAAAAAAACGGGGGAGTGTTGTAAAAGTTACAAGTTCCACTTGCGGCGGTTGAAGCCGGACTGAGAAGCTTCTCAAAGGTGGTGCCATCTGTGGAGTGGACAAATCCCCCACCAACTGTCTCAGCCTTCGCTCCTCTCCGTTATTGACGAAAATATCGTCCCGATATCGTCTTATGTAATTAGTAATTAGCAATAAACAATGAAAAGTAATCGTTTATCAATCGAGGATTACAGGAGGATCGAAAGGAATCGCAGATTATTATTATTTTTTTTTTTAAATCAATAAACAACATCGATACTGACCTTGGACGTCGGATACAATGCAATACAATACAATACAATACAATAAATACAATGCAGTATAATTTTCCAAATTATACCCTAACAGAATCAATCGTCAAATCCATACTAAACACTTTACATTTTTGATTATCATTATTTATTATTATATCTCCTCACTTAATACGCATTTAAACAAGCCTATTTTTTTTTACTTTTAATTACATATATATATGGTGGTCATAGGAATTGCATCGCTCAATAAAAAAAAATGCTACAAAATTAAAGATTACCGCATATTTAAAAAAAAAAATACTGATTACACAAAAATATAATATTATATATTAAAAATTAAAGGCAAGCACACAGATCGATGAAAAAATATAGAAGTTTAAATTAATTTTAAACTTTAAATAAAAATTTTAATAAAATATATTAATTTTCAAAACTGGCCACTATTGACTTGAGTCACCACTTTTTCTCGTGAAGATTCTTCAACTTCATATAACCTCACTCTGTTAATTGTTTCTGATGGCAAAACGCTTAAAATTCTACATAATTACAAATGTAATTTTTTAGTAGTTAAAACAAGTAACCAAGAACTAAAAATTTTTTTTTTTCTTACTTTCTTTATTTCATTAAGCTTATAATATAAATAACTAGAAAATAAGAAAAATACTCGATTCGCTATAATTCATTACCATAAAAAATTAAAGCAGTTATAGGTGATGCAATTTCTATGCCCACGAATGAAATATATTATTTAATATTTTTTAAGACTTGAGTTTTCACTGGAAATATACGTTTTCAGGTTTCCCTTAGAGCAAATAAACAAGTCCCGTAAAAAGGTCTCCAGCTCGAAAATTCCAAAAAGATTAAAGCGTAAATTGCAGAGATGTCACAGAAACTTTTTCAATAAAATTGGCGAACTAGAAGAACCACTTAATATTATGCATTTTGTATCTTTTTACGATTTTCTCAAAAACGGCTATAATGATTTAAAATAAACACGATGTAGGTTTATTTCTGATTCAAATAGTTCGACGGGGCTTAAATGCTGATATTAGAACATTAGAATAGTAATATAGACGTATAATATTTGTCAAAAAATGTTTTGTTATAGAAAGTTGTGTAAGGTAATGGAGAGCGATGAAAAGCGGATAAGAGTAAGTTATTGTTATAGATAATAATTTCTATTGATAGATTTTTAATTTTAGATTGAAACTAAATGTAATGGTTTAACCCTTTTTCAACTAGTTCATAAATTGATTTTAACAACGGACGTACGTAAAAGTCGTGTGTTAGGCACACCGGATTTTTTCTAAAGATGTTAATTGTTTACGAAGGGCATATAAATTAATTTGGACAGACCATTTTATAGGGATTTCGTGGATGTAGCAAAATAAAAATAAAATATTAATGAACTCCGTTATGAGTTTTAATAACAATTTTATTTATAAAAAACTGTCCTTTCGACGTCGATTATATCGATGATTATATAGATGAAAACCCTACAGAATTAATACAGACCGTTTTAGAACCAAAGGTGAACTCATAAATTTGAATTGTAAATCATCAATGCATATTGTTAATACATGTTCTATTTGTGATTGTAAGAAGAATGAACATAGTACATCTAATCGAAAAGTTTACTGTCTTAAATACATATAGACGAAAAAAATATTTTCGGAGAGGTTTTTTTTACGGGAAACAAAATAATAGAAATTTCATGTAAATGCGTTATAATACATTATTAATATTTATAACATAAGTTTTAAACTTTATGGAGATTTTAATATAATAGTTTAACTATACTAGATAAATAAAAGTAGACGAGTTATGTCAGATAAGCCATATTTATATTTTGTTCGTTCTAAATGTAAAACAAAGCTTATTTTTATATTCCTACTTTTATGCATGAATAATGTATATTTTTTATTTCTTTATATTTATTTGGTTTTATTGACCATATAAGTGGATCATCTTCCTGGTGGACTGATATCCAAGCTAGTATTTATGTTCTGTAAATATAGTAAAGATGAGAAATCTGCTATAAATTTAAGAATTATTTCCACTAGATTAATTTCAATTTCATAGTTAGTTTTATTGTTCGATTTAATACCGTATTAATATGTTTATTATCCTATTATTAAATATGTCTAATAATTACAGGAATAGTGATATGGAACTTACTAACCTAATTTATTGATATTAGCTTGATAAAAAATGTTTACATATGAAATATGGAAGAATTTTATAACCAACTTAAGTGAAAACAGTAGAAAATTGTTTCCTTCTCCATTTTTTTTTTTTAATTTTTACAAATAAGAATAAATATACAGATGTATAATATACCTTTAGAAAGCTAAATATTTCAGGAAGAAAGTTATTTAACAAAAAAAGTTGTAGAAGGTTAATGTAAATGAACGAGAAGCATACAAACTTAAGACATTGTTGTAAAGTTGTCGTAATTTCTATTGCTATATTATTTAATCTAAAATATAAGATATATATATATATAGTAAAATAAGTTCGTATTGGTTTTAATAGGGGTACTCACTACGTTTGCTATAGCATGCTATTTGTATTATTTTGCTAAACCCGTCGAGTTTCTACATTTATTTCCTGTATAAAATTGATGGGTTTAGCACAATAGCACAAATAGCATGCTATAGCAAACGTAGTGAGTACCCCTACTATTTCAATTTAATTCTCTCTGTGTTTATAACATCATATTTTTTGGTAAATGATGTTTACATATTATAAAAAAGTATAAGTTAATGTGTTCTTATGCCCAGTTTCAACCGAGATTCCATATTATAAAGTGATATTTTGCTTGCTTAACTGTCCGTAAGTGGTTTGCTGTGTTTACAACTGAAAATTTTGACTTGGAAGATGTAAAGCGCTCGGTTCGTCCTTCAACTGTTGATGATGGCCAAATTCAAGCATTGCTCATTATCAATAATCCCCATTACCTGCCTACGACACGGGGATATCACAGAATATAATTTATTAACAATATTTACAAAAATCTGAAGTTTTATTGAGATCACCTGTAAAAAACGCTACGATCTTATTTTAGAACCCAATAAATTGTTACATCGATATTTAATGTAATTCTTTACAGTCACTTACCTATATATGAATTACATAGTAGGTGTAGCTATTGCAATCGTGAAAATTTTGACACTTGAGTTTTAAATTGAAATTAGAAAGTCAAAATGACCAAGTTCCCCAAAAAGGGCTTTGTGTGGTAAGTCTAGCTCAAAAAAAATGTCTTAAAAAACTAAAATTTCATATTTAAGATAAGGTTAGGCTTGAGGTCTTTCACTTAGCTCCTTAATTAAAATAAATTTCAAGACTTCTAAATAAACCGTTTTCCATTACTCAGTACAACTTTGTGTATATATATATTTGGCCATCATCAACAGTTGAAGGACGAACCGAGCGCTTTACATCTTCCAAGTCAAAATTTTCAGTTGTAAACACAGCAAACCACTTACGGACAGTTAAGCAAGCAAAATACCACTTTATAATATGGAATCTCGGTTGAAACTGGGCATAAGAGCACATTAACTTATACTTTTTTATAATATGTAAACATCATTTACCAAAAAATATGATGTTATAAACACAGAGAGAATTAAATTGAAATAGTAGGGGTACTCACTACGTTTGCTATAGCATGCTATTTGTGCTATTGTGCTAAACCCATCAATTTTATACAGGAAATAAATGTAGAAACTCGAAGGGTTTAGCAAAATAATACAAATAGCATGCTATAGCAAACGTAGTGAGTACCCCTATTAAAACCAATACGAACTTATTTTACTATATATATATCTTATATTTTAGATTAACTAATATAGCAATAGAAATTACGACAACTTTACAACAATGTCTTAAGTTTGTATGCTTCTCGTTCATTTACATTAACCTTCTACAACTTTTTTTTTAAATAACTTTCTTCCTGAAATATTTAGCTTTCTAAAGGTATATTATACATCTGTATATTTATTCTTATTTGTGAAAATTAAAAAAAAAAAATGGAGAAGGAAACAATTTTCTACTGTTTTCACTTAAGTTGGTTATAAAATTCTTCCATATTTCATATGTAAACATTTTTTATCAAGCTAATATCAATAAATGGTTATGGATGGTTACTTTTTTTATAAATAGTTACTTTTTTTGTATAAAAAAGTAATTTAAAGGCAGAATTTTAAAAATTTGAATAAATACTGACATGAAATCCCATTTAATTTTACATTGTTAGCCCATTTACTTGTTGTATATATTATATGTACAGTTGTAAATATCAATAAATTGTTTTGTTTTTTAAATTTACATTTGCATAGAGAGTTTATTCATAATTCGAGCCGTATATGGGAAAATCGTAAAAGGTGCAAACTGCATCGCATAAAGTGGCACTTTTGTAGAGGAAAATTCGTAGTAGCATCCCAGGAATATACTGGTCTAAAATGTCAAATTTCAGTCTCGTACGACATTTCGTTTTTTGGGCTAAACTACGAAGGTATACTAACATTTTAAGAAAACAGAACTACGGATAAAAATAAATGTCATAAACATCTATCTACATTAATTTATTACTGATACGAGGATTAAATTATGCAGAGGGATTACAAAATTCTTTTAAAAGCTTTAAGTTAGTAAGGTAGAGAGAGGGGTTTAGATGCAACAGGCATCTCAAGGGATAGATTGAGAAGCCACGGGCATCAACTACTATTTTTATTAGATCATTTTCCATCTTCAATAATAATCTGAATCACCTTTTTTATATAGTTGATTGAGTTTTTTTCCCTAACCGATAACAAAGCACAAACGTAAAATAGAATATTTATGTAAATTAAGAAAATAAAAGCGCATATGTGGGAATATATGTGTGCAACTAATAATAATATTATATATAAAAAACATAGTAAAGAACATAGGTAGTGTATAAAAAACAATGTAATCATTAGAAACGAGAAACAATATGAATGGAGATTTTTTTTTAAAGCAATGTTATATTAAACTAACAATTATATGTAAGGATATATCGTATAAGGGAAAAATATATGAATATGGAAAGGGGGAGGAAGAAATAAGCGGAAACACTGACTCTGAGACTATGATTATGTTGTGTTTATATAATAATAATAATAAGGTTCCATAATAATACGACCGAATGCCGCATAGGTTCGTATATATGTGAGCAACTAGTTCATTTAAATTAATAACAAAGACGTATTTTGTAAGACGAATAATTTTAACTGTCTATAATATTAAACTGATAAACATACGTGAGGGGACTGGGTACATAACAGCATAGAATAAGAAATAAATATGAGGTGTTAAAAGAAAGTGTGAACAGAGATCATAACAATGAGAAAAAAATCTGGTGCGGGCAACACACGACTTTCACTTACCTCTATTTTTAAAATCAATGAAAGAATTTTCAAATACAGTTAGAGTTAAAAATACGTGAAAATATAAAGGAATTAATTAAATTAAATTTCTATAGAAACATGTGTTTTATTAAAAAAACTATTATATCATTATCTAAAATAATCAGTTCGTTGTATGTTCATTTCATCACTCTCTATCAACTTTTAAAAGCTTGTGTATGAGATAATATTTTTTCTAAAATCTTTAGCTTTCCAACGGTATATCATACATGTATTTTACTGCTCTTATGTTCAAAAACGAAAAATTGCATTAAAAACATATTTTTCCTGTTTTCTCCTTTAGTTGGGTATGGAATTTATTCAATTTATATATTTACCAGTTTTTCTTCAGCGTTAACAAGATAATATAATTATTTTTATTGAATCTACAAAATTAAAGGTACTTTAGTGGAAAAAAATATCGGCATTTAAGCCCTGTCAGACCGTTTTAATCAGAATAAAACCTACATGATATTAAATCCCATTAAATTTTACATCGATATAGCGAGTTTAATCAAAATCGTCTGAGCCGTTTTAGAGAAAATCGAAAAAAGGTGCAAAATACATGGTATAAAGTGCCTCTTCTGGTAAGCTCATATTATTTATTTCACACATTTTTATAATTTTATATCGATCTGGATTCAACATCTGTATTTATGTAAAAGTAAATGGGATATAATATCATACAGGTTCTGTACTTAGTGAAATAATCTAACTAGACTCAAATTTCGAATTTCTAAAAAAGATTTTATCCAAAGTTTCAATGAATTTGTTGATTAGAAATAATTAACTAGTTTTGAAATGAAATAAAAATAATTCTTATTCTGGACGTTTTATATATATTAAATATTAATTTGTTTTGTTATAGTATTTAACTTAATATCCTTTTTTTTCATCTACACTCTTCATGTTTTTTGTTGTTGTTTTTTTTTTTGCTTTTTTAACTATTTGCTACGAATGACAGAAAAAAACGAATCATAAATCGAGTTTACCATTAGTTCATTTAAAAAAAAAAATTATCGAAAATTAGCAAAAGAGTAAACAAATTCAGGTTTATTGAAAATGTCAATCTGACCAAACTAATTTCAAATATTAATCTGAATTTAATAACATTACTTCAACGGAAAATTAACATTCATTTAATTAACATTACTTAAACATTCAAAACCAGATCAAAAGGGTCCGGTTATTGGTGAAAATTAAAAAAATACAAATCCTATATAAATAAATATTTTTTACACCAGGCTACTGGAAGCAAATAATGCTTTGAAATTAACCGACAATTAAATACGCCAACTCTGGGTTTAATACTGAGGTAATATTTGTCAGCTATATGACTAATACATTTATTTATACCATGTTTATATTACAATTTAAAAGTGTCCTTTTTATATAGGTATTACTTAAGTAAAGGCATTTATTTAATTTTTTTTTTCGGTCGCGCAATAATTTCTACATTTTATTTTTCTATCTATACTGTATGTAAATAGTCGGTAGATAGAGCACTTGAATACTGTTGTCCGAGTCACCGTGGGACGACCTTGAAGTATTGGTGATCAACCAGTCCTTGTGAAGTGGGTACTCGAAAAATAGGGGAAAAAATGCCAGTTAAGAGAGATCTCTGCCTCGTCAGTTAGAAACATTATGGATCCCATGCACTGAACTGAAGATACTCCTCATGGGATGCAGGCAGAGTTTTTTTATTTTTTATTTCGGATTACTCTATCAGTAAAATGATTCGAAAACACGTATGTTTTGTTTAAAATAAAGGAAAACAAGAAAAAAAAAGAGTTGAGCAGATGAAAACAACAGTTGCCAGTTGACAGGCTTGCCGCATTCTCACCAACCTGAAAGAAATATCAACCATTAAGATGGTATCCATGGGGATGTATTTTTTTTTCGCGTTCATTGGGGAAAAACTGGTGGTTATGCTTGATCTCGGCCTAGTCATCACCTTGCACGGCCGTTTGCCTTGAAACAGTACGAATCCCAAAAAGCATTAAGCTCAAGACTCCTATTATTTATATATATATCGAAAATTTAGCGTGCGCCGTAGGTCGGATGAGGCAGGGAGTTAAGAATTGGATGACTTTTTTTAAAATATATTAAAATTGAAATCATATATATTACTTTCATTTACCTCTATATAAAATACATAGTAAGGAAAAGTAATGCGCTCTTGAAATTTTCGAATTCCAGTTTTCAATGGACATACACGTTTTGAGGTAATTTTATATTGAATTTTAACTGTTTTTCACTTAAAAAATATAACTATAGAAATTGCTACCTGTAAGAATGACTTAAGTTTTTGAAATGTTCGTACTTTCCATTACTTTCTACGATCATCTTAAATATGATTTTTTTTTTTTTTCAAATCATTATTCTATTAAAATCAGTATTATCAATTAGTCAAATTATTTATATTTTTAACGAGATAAGGTTAATTATTGAATAAACGAAGTTAAGGGGGCTTTGGCTGAAGAAATTTGGTAAATCCGGTTGCTAAGCCACTGAAGGGTGTAGCAATGAGGATAAACCCTGGCCTTCATTAAAGACCGTTTAATTAGACATCGATTTAACGAGTTTAATCGGAATCGTTAGAGTAGTTTTCGATAATATTGTAAGAAATAATAGTGCGCGCAACGCAAGATTTTTACTTAACTCCGTCGCTAAAACAATTTATGAACTTTTAAATAAGGTTAGAATTAAAAAAAAAATTAAAGAAATATATTCAGTTTCGGTGAAAATATTTATCATAGATTAAATGATATAAAAATAGATTATTATCCGCTTTTCATGATTCTCTATTTCTATTACCTTAAACAACTTTGTATGTAAGATAAATTTTGTCACAAATCTAAAGCTTTCCAACGGTATATTATACATCTAAATTTTTTTTTCCAGTGGCGCGACAGGCCGTGATGCCTTACGTTTCTCGATGCATTTTGTAGTGTAGTGACATTCATTCCCTACGCCTAACTTTTGTGAGTAGCCACCATTTGGCTGACGGGTCTCACATACCTGGGGGAGAGGCTGTGAGTGAATCCCCATTCAATTACAACCTTATAAAAATCCCACCGGGACTGGGATTCGAACTCACAACCCTTAACATGAGAGACAAGCGCGCTAGCCACTCAGACACTGGCTCTCCTATACATCTACATTACTATGAATATTTTCGAAAGAAACAAACTTTACCTAAACCAAATTTGTTTGCTCTTATTTCCTTTAGTTTGTTAGAGAATTTGTTCGACTTGTTCATTTACTCGGTTTTTATCAATGCTAACAAAAAATAGTTAATTTATTCCAATATGCAAAATTAAAGGTACTTTAAAGGAAGAAGAGAGCGGCCCTGGTCTAGTGGATAGAGAACTAGTCAACTATTCTCCTGGTCCTAGGTTCGAATCCCGGCTGTTGCATAATATTAATTATTCTGTTATTTCGGCCGGGGGGGGGCGATCCTAGGGTACGGGAACCCTCCTGGGGTAGAGCCTGCTTTTTGAAGTGGGTACCCAAAATTGGGAAAAAAACCTGGCGGCTAAGCGTGATCTAGGCTGATCATCTCATTGCACGGCCTTTGGCCTAGAAACAGTACGGATCTCTATGTACTGAGCCAAAGACCCTTCATGGGTTGTAGTGGTACAGGTTTTTTTTTTTTTTTTTTTTTTTTTTTTTTTTGAGGAAGAAACTGTAAAATATCAGCATTTAAGCCCTGTCGGACTGTTTCAATCAGCATGAAACCTGAATGATGTCAGAGTCATTTAAACATCGATTTAGTGAGTTTATTTAGAATAGTAAGAGCCGTTTTTGAGAAAACCGTAGTGATAAGTGAAAAATTCACAGTATGATAACAATAAGCGTATGATATAAATAAGTAATATAAAAAAAAAAAAAAAAAAAAAAAAAATCGATCGATTCATTCAAATTTATTACCATAATAAAGAAATTTCTATAAGTATACAAAAGGTCTGTATTGTAAATATTTTTTTATTTTCTTCTAACAAATAAATAAAGCACGGAAGAAGTTCAAATTCAAAGTAACGATTATCAATTGAGACGTTGATTTCCAAAAGGTACTATATCCATTCTAGGAAATTTTACAGGAAGCGCGAAAATCTCTAATTACTATATTATTAAACTAGCTAATTTCGCTCTTTTTGCATTAAAATATAGAATTATTTTTTTACTATAATAATAACATCATATTAAAGTTATGAAATGATTTTTTTTAGAATGATTTGGAACAAATATAAAGGCGTAATTAGTAGTTTTAGAAAATGAGCGCATTTCTAAATCGCGTTTTTTAAGGACTTGAGAGTTCATTATATAAAATCACATAGAATATTTAGGATAAAACTAAATGATGAGAATACAAATATGTAAAAAAATCAATTTCGTAAAAAATGTCCTTTAGTACCTTTCGGAAATCAACGTCTCAATTTTCAATAAATTCGGACTGTAATTATTATTTATATAATAAAATACAATAAATATTTTTTAAAAAAGAAGACAATAAAGGTGAGTTTTCTCTGTTAAATATGAATACAGGTTGAAGGGCCGCAAAAGGAGGCGGGGAGCCTGGGCCATTCCTATCGATTTCGTCTGCTAAGTATCCTCTCAATTTATAAAGTGAGCGGGAGCAAAGAATTTCTTCAAACACGAGGGGATACAATATAACCAGCGCCACCTACGCTCACCTCTATACCGCTTCATAAAATTTATTAGCTTCCGGAAAAAAACTTTTATGACTCATATTGATCTAAGTATATAAACAGAGATTTTATGAGCAGCTCACACCCACACAGTAAATAAAAAAAAATCCGATACCTAATATCTCTTACCTCTTACTTACCTCTCTACTTGAAAAATACATTTTTAAAGTTTTTTATTTTCGCTTACCTATTTCAATTTTGCAATTTGAATGAGGTGTATGTTTAAAAATCTCTGACCGATTTAGGGAGTTTAAGTTTATCGTAAAGAAAATTTACAATTAGTAAGAAACATATGTTGATTTTATAACGCCTATTCGTTATTATATTCAATAATCAGCAGAGATAAAAACATAAATCAATAATGATTAAGCTTATTTGTTTTTTATTTTAAAGTGAAGCACAGGTGGAGGAAAATTTAATTTTCCCATTAAATGAAAACTTCATTCCTATGTACGTATTAAAAAACTACAGAAATAACAACGGTTTCTATTTTATTTTAATATTTTATAATTCTAATGAACTATTTAAACTACATTTTAAAAGTAAAATTACGTTTCTATAGGAATCCCATTTAGTTTACAGTGAAACAGTTTAAAATATTATAAATTTAAAAAAAATTATTAACAATATTAGTTTATTAATTTATAACAACTCGTTATTTTACAATGCGGTATTGGTGATTTCAATATAAACTTCTCAGATATTTCTTTTATATATATTATTTTATCGTAATATAAACATATATCCCATTTAATGATATATTACATGTAGCATGAGAGACAAGCGCGAAGTGTTATGCATCTTCCAAGACTGAAATTCCAGTTCTGAACCGAGTAAATCACTTACGGAAGATGCTTTCTCCTAAGATATCACACACTGCAAAGCTTTTTAACCGTCTGTGAAGCGAATTTTTCTCTTTGGAAATAAAAAATCATTAAATTAGGTAAATTAATTTTTTTCTCTTTCATTTTGAAAAAGTAAAATACCACTTATGTAATCTCGACTAAAACTGGTGCATAAAATCACCTTAACTAATCCTTTTTTAGAATATGTAAACATTGTTGACCAAGTAAACATTATAAACTCGGAGAGGATTAAATTCAAATATAAACTATATTAACTGCTGGTGGACTTTCGTGAGTTATTCATACACGAATAATGATTAAATTCTACAAGTTGACAATTGAGATTTCTAAACAAGAATACCCAGGCGAATTAAGATAAATGCTAAAGGGGTTGAGGGAATTGTAAAGAAACCGGCGGCTACCAATTACATTAAGATCACCCAGAGAGTTCTGTCCGGTTTTATTTTACTTCGAGAAGGAAATAAGGGATTGTCTTGCCGCGGTATATCTTCCAAGTGTAAGGCATCAAGTAATTAGGGGTAACCACAAGAAAATCGGTTCAAAAAGCAAGATAGAGAGCGGAAATTAGCCAGTTTTAGGCCTTGTTTATATAGGAAGCAGTAAACTAGGAAGGTAGATGCTAGGAGCTAGGAGGATAGATGCTAGGAGCTAGGAGGGTAGATGCTAGGAGCTAGGAGGGTAGATGCTAGGAGCTAGGAGGGTAGACGCTAGGAACTAGGAGGGTAGAAGCTAGGAGCTAGGAGGGTAGATGCTAGGAGCTAGGAGGGTAGATGCTAAGAGCTAGAAGGGTAGATGCTAGGAGCTAGGAGGGTAGAAGCTAGGAGCTAGGAGGGTAGACGCTAGGAACTAGGAGGGTAGAAGCTAGGAGCTAGGAGGGTAGACGCTAGGAGCTAGGAGGGTAGATGCTAGGAGCTAGGAGGGTAGATGCTAGGAGCTAGGAGGGTAGATGCTAGGAGCTAGGACTTCCGTATTCGAGAGAGCGAGGTATTGTAAGTGTTCATAAAAGTAGCGGGAGTGGGGGAAAAAATAATTTTGTCAATGAATATGGATAATAAACATGAAATATTACTTTTTTAAAAATCCTATAATATCATTAAATTTTTTTTTAATAAAAAAATAAACTCAACGATAAAGTTAGATCAAAACAAACAAGTGTAATACACACTTCATGAAAACATATTTTTTAATGTAGAAACTCCATTTTAAGAAATAAAACATTATTTATTATAGAAGTTTTAAAAATAAACGAGTTTTCAATACAATAAAATATACGTAGAAAGTATGTGAGGGTTTATCTAAAGTTTTTATTGAAGTGACCACTAAAAAAGCTATGAACTTACTTAACAACCCAATAAATATTTCGAGAGAAAAAAAAAAGTATTTTATCATGATGATAAATATTATAATAAAATCGATCGATAAACGAAGCGATTTTTACGTCATCTAGCTACACACGCCTCCAATAACTCCTGAATTTATTTATAGCCTATGGTAAAAATAAAGACCATTTAAGCACAGACTACAAAAATAGAACGACCAACGTCTTTCTATTTTTTTTCTAGGAACCGTAAATACGTGATAATGGTGAGATGTCAGGCTGTTTTAGACACACGTTTTTTATAGATAAAGAACCCACGCGCATACATTATTCAATTGCAAGAATTATTTTGTTCAATAGTAGCCATTATTTCGAAACGAACAAAATCATCTAAAAAAAATGGAAAAATAAATTCAGATTAGCCTTCCATAACCGTTGATTTAGAAACTGTACGGGTCCTTACTATAGCTCTTGAATGTTTATTAGCATACAATAATAGTTCATAGAATACGATTTAAAATGAAAATGAATAATTTTGTTTTTATCCAACAATTCTTTAATAATAAAATAATAATAGTGGTGAAAGATAACATACATACCACTTCCATACAATATTTATACAGCAATAAAATTACAATAAAATATATATACAATAATGAACCAATAAAATGGTAACAAAGTCTATAAATCACTGATACCTATATACACGTCATACATACATCACATTGAGTGGAGAATCTAGCCAGTGCTACAACTCCAATACATGCATATTTAAAAGAGGTCGCGGGGCCACTGCCGTTTCAACCTTCTAGGTGGGTTGTATGGATGAGTGGAGCTGGATAGGGATTGAGCTAGAGGATTAGGATGATGAATAAGTTCTGGTGAAATTTGGAAAATTTGGATGGAATTAGGTCTGAAATAAATGGAACATTAAGGTCGTGGCGCTAGGTATAGTTGGAGACATAATAAGGAGCATTTAATATTGTTCGGAGGACTTTGGATTGAAAATATTGAATGCGTTTGATGTTAGAACGTTTAGCTATCCCCCACAGTTCAAGTCCGTAGGTTCAGATAGGCTTCAGTATTGTCTTGTATATTAATAATTTGTTGTCATCTACAAGTTTATATTTTCTGTTGAGTAGTCGGAATAACTGCCCGAATCATCGGTTGAGTTCTTGTCTCTTAAGTCTTGTATGTTGGTTCCATGTCAATCTTTTGTCTAATAGTAACCCAAGAAGCCGGACTGTATCCGAGGGAGGAAGTGGTAATGAGTTGAAATAAACTGGCGGACAGGATTTTCGTCTAATGTTACATGTTCACCTTTATACGCCAGTTATTACACTAGCGTTCGATAAGGAAAAGGTGTCTCTACAGGTTTAAGGATGCTGTTTCAGGATTGGAACTGGATGATAGAAAATAAATAATAGAGAAATAATTTATCTTATTGTTAAGAATTAACCGCAATGAGGGTATGATTTTCAGATCGTGTGTGAATTTACCTTGAATTCGTTGAATTATTAATTAATTAACAGCGTAAGAATCAATTCCTTAAAAACTAGACATATTCTATTTTTTTAAATTATTTTGTGAGGAAATAAGTAAAAACAACATTTTTTTTAACGTTTTACCACTTCCAGTGTTTTAAAATTCCTTTTGTTTTATTAATTTCAATAATGAACATTTGTAATCGACCAAAAAATTACCCCTTCTCAAAATTTTAGGTCTTACGTTTCAAGATACGTAGAACCCGAAAAATGAATAAAAATCTCCGTTTGGCCAGATTAATAAATAAATGCGAATAATTATAAAACAATGAAAAGAGAAAATTGATCTATATATTGAAGTCGCAAATTAGAAGAGATGTAATGCCCCCAAAACTCGGTTACTATTGAAAATAAAGAAACATGTGTAGATTATTAATATATTAAGGATCAGTAAAGCATTAAATTTCCTATAAATGAAAAAAGGATCATTAAAATCGGTTCAGAAACAGCAGCTATATAACTTTTTGAAGTTAGCAATGGGGATAGACTACTTTTCTTTGAATAAATTGAAATAGCTTAGTAAAGAGTTATGCACTAATATACTTATTTTGAAAAAATAAGCCATTGTGTTATCAATTGCAGCGTATTTTTTTATAATTGTTCCAATCTTCAAATGATGTCCATACTACACTACCGACCAACTCTTGAATCATATAAAATAACCATGAAATTGCTTATTCTCAACCGTGAAGTGAGTTATCTACCACTTACTGCCTACATTAAGTTTTTTTTTGACTAACTTCAACACACTCGACTGCAAAACTAGTTCCGATAAATCTTTAGGAGTTTTTTGTATTTGTCCATAAAGTATTTAATTAGAATTAGACACATAAGCGTTTAAATGATGATCTGTAGTCACATCTAATCGAAACATGGTATTCAAAATAGTCAACTAAACTATGAAGGAAAAATCTGGTGCGGGCAACATACGACTTTCACTTGCCTCAACTGTTGATATAAATTTAAAAAATATTAAATATACTTCAATTTGAAAAATAGTTTATGTTGATTTTAATAAAACGTGTATTCATTTTCGTTTGAAACATATGATTTAGATTAAATAATATAACTATATTAACATGTTAATCAGTAATAAGTTTATTTCCCATTCGTTACTTTATACTACTTTTTACAACTTTGTGTATCAGATAATATTTTTTCTAAAATCCTCCTCTTTCTATTATACGCCTATATTACTGTTCTTATTATAAAAAAAAAAAAAAAATTACATTAAAAAATATTTTTGCACTTTTCTCCTTCAGCTTTGTATCAAATTCGCTCAACTTGCATATTTAGCCGTTATTTATGAATGCTAATAAGATGATGTACCTAATTTTTTAAGATCTAAAAAATCAATGGTACTTTAGAGGAAGAAAATTTAAAATATCGGCAGTTATGCCCAGTCAGATTATTTTAATCAGAACGAAACCTACATTATACTAGAGCCCATTAAATTTAACATCCATTTAGCGATTTTAATCAAAATCGTTCGAGCCGTTTTTGTGAAAATCGTAAAAAGGGGCAAAATGCGCAGTATAAAGTGGCTCTTCTGGTCAGCCAATTTTGATGAAAAAGTTGCTGTAACATCCCGGGTGTATAGTTGTCTTAAATATAAAATTTCAGTTTCGTACGACTTACCGTTTTTGCGCTAGACTTATCACACACATTGGCACAGACCTTTTTTCGACTAGGTTATTTGGACTCAAGAGACCCTAAAACGTGTATTTCCTTTGAAAACTGGAAATCGAAAATTTTCAAGATCGCAATACTTTCACTTACCATATATTTCATATAAGGTACGTGAAAGTAAAAACAAGTATAATTTTCAAGTAAGTGGAAATCTAAAAAACAAAGATAGGTCTTAGAACATATAACTTTAATTATTTTTTAATGCACAATGCTGCGGATTATTTTTTATTTTGCAATATTGACAAAATATGATTTAAATATTAAATAAGCATTTATTAAAATGAAATTTTATCATTTTCGTTGGTATAGGAAGCATTTTAAAATAATAAAAATAAATAATAAATGGAGGATAAAAACTTTAATAGTGATGTTTTTATTTGCTTTTTAGCGCAGAAAAAAAAAAAAAAAAAGAAAAACTAGAAAAATATAATGTTTCTTGTTATGAAAGAATTGATCCTTACTTAATTATAGAGAAATTAAATGGTACTTTACCAAGTGAAGGTGAATTCACTGACGACCTGAAAATGCTAGCCGCATTGCGGTTACCCACTTTCCTTCAAGGGATATCCAACAGAATTACAACTTGTAATTTAAATATTTTTGGTAAACATATATTAAAATAATTTAATATAGCAGAGAATAAGTATAGAAATAAAATTTGTCTAAGCCCAATGATCTAAATTTGATATTTGAAATTAAACACTGTGGTAATCATGTTATTATTACCACAGTTTTCTATAAATTAAATTATTGTGTGTGTGTCTGTGTATTATTTAAAAGTTAAATCAACAAAGCCCTAAACCCAAGTTTGAATGATGATGTAACATGTACTTACTTAAATCTTCATCATCTTATGTTATCTATCACTTGTCTATTTCAACAATTTATTTTTTTTTAAATTAATATTGTACTCAGTAATATGACAAAATAATTCAATGTAATTCAGTAATCAAAAAATGTATACGTGGTATTTGTCAGAGGTGCAGCAAAAAAATCGCTAAAAATTGTACGAAACTTCGAAAAAAAGTTGGGCAGGGTTATAAGAGCGACGTTTTGGGAAAATCAAAATTTCATAAACAAAGATTTATTACTCTCTTTAAAGATTGTAAAGCTATCCGTTGGTTTTGAAACGTCTCTCTATTTTGTTTTAGTATTGTTTTTACTCATATATATTTTTATTTATACATTTTTATTCATTTTTATTTTTATACTTGATTATAGGTAATGTTTTATGTGAATTATAATGATATAATTTATATCTATTGGTTTTTGTTGGTACGCATGCCATGATTGTTATAAAACAATAATCAATTTAATACGAACTTGGACTAAATAGAACGGCCAAGGATTTGATTGATGCGTAAAAAAGAATGTAATATACCCAAGGCTAACATGAACAGGTTAAACGAGTCAAAGTAGTATTTCGGAACTTCGTTACTTTTATAATTATTTGTTTATATTAAATATATAATTGATGTTGTTATTATTATCATTTACTTCTATAAAAGCTTTCTTTTCAGCAGAAATAAATAAAATGTATTATTATTTCTTTTCTTTTTTTTCAACGACAATGGGGACGCGATACTCATTTCATATTCTAATTATTCCACGTGAGTCCTTGAACTCAGGACGATAAAAGAAAAATGATCATCTGAAATGTTGTCGCATTTCCACCTCTCATGCAAAACCTTGGGAACAGAAATCCTTGTGTATTTAGCAGCAACTGGTACAATACACTGGTTAAGCGCGCCGTCCCATTAAATAGTAATTAAATATAACATTAATCGTTATTAATCATTAAATATATGATGGATAAGATAAGATAATGAAGATTTAAGTAAAAAGATCTCACATCATTACCATAAGAGTTCTCAGAGTTCACGCTGCTTCCTGCTTTATAAGTCACAACATTATAATGTAGTTTATATTAAACTTGCTACACAGGAAGAGTATATATTTATAATTATATTAAAATTAGAACTATTCTCTTCTTAAATCATATATTTATTATCACATTATTTCAATGTTATGAGCAGACGCTTCGAAGTATGTTGCTTCATTTTCAAAATATAGCATCCAAACTAAAAACAATAATATACATCAAAATCAAGCATAAGATAAATTCCACATTTTGAAAACAACGTTATAAAATTTACATTTATATCCTGATTACAAATTGAAATTCTATTACTTTATATTTTATCGATCCGCACACTACACTGAAACGACAAGAAACTGCCCGCCTATTTCGATTACTTCAACACTTACTTGACAAACGCTCTAACCTCCCACTTAACTACAAAAGACTCCTCTACATGACTATCATAAGGCCTATATGGACTTACGGAGTTGAGCTTTGGGGCTCGACTAAACCATCGAATTCTTCCTGTATCCAATCCTTACAATCCAAAATCCTTAACGCTCCTTATTTTATCACAAATAAACTAATCCATAAAGACCTAAATATTCCATTTGTTGCTGATCTGACCCGAACCAGATATCACTCCTTTCATGAAAAACTCCACTCCCACTCAAACCCACAAGTTTCAATCCTTGCTTCCTCTTCGATTCCTGACAATCCTCCGAGGCGTCTGAAAAGAAGATGGCCTCGAGACCTTCTTGTTTAGACTCTCTACCAAAGAGTGCTGCCAATGGTTAGTTCTTCTACAAGTCTTTTTCATGTCATTTTTCTTTTATAGTATTTATAGATCGTGCAAGTAATATTCTTCCATTTAGCAAGCAAGATTTTAGAAACAATATTGCGTACCGAATTGTTACTAAGTTGTTGACATAAATGATAAGTTATTATAAATCAATAAACTAACATTATTATTAATTATTTCAAATTTAATACAATTCATAAAACAGGTGCTACACTGTAAACCAGATAGGATTCCTACGGAAACTTATTTTAATTTTTAAAACGTAGTTTAAATAGTTCCGATGGTTAAATATAATATTTAATAGACTTCAACTCCTGATAATCCTCCGAGGCGTCTGTAAAGAAGACGGCTCGAGACCTTCTTGTTTAGACTCACTACTAAATAGTGCTGTCAATGGGCATTTTCTCTTCGTGTTTATTTCATGTGTTTTATCATTTAAGCATATTTACTTGTATTTTATAATAATAATAATAAATAATAAATAAAATTTTTATTATCCTGGGACATGTCCCTTTAGAATAAAATATACAGAATGTACAAAAAGTGCATTGGAGTCTTAGAACATAATTAATACATATAAAGAAGTTAATAATTACTTATATAAAATAGGCATATTTAAAAATAGAAATAAAAAAAAAACTTTATTCTGGGACAATGTCCCTTAAGAATAACAATTATGAACAAAATAATAAATTATAACTGGCCAAAAACAATATATAACTACAATTAAATAACACAATAATGAAAAAAAAAAAAAAGGTCAGAGTGCCATCTCTATTTACAAATTCAAGAAATAAATAAATAAGAATAAACATAAAATGTAACTTTTACATCTCATTAAAGTAAGTGCATTAAAGTAAAATTCACCTCACATAAGTTGGCATAATAAAAATAAGCTAACATCTGTCTGAAGAGAAAGGAAGTATTGAAAGAGGAGGGATTTAAAATATGATAGGGAAGGAGCATGACGGATGTTTGAAGGGAGAGTATTCCATAAGGCAGTGGAACGGGCTAAAAAGGAGCAGTCATATTTTTTGGTTCTATGGAAAGGAGTGTGGAGTTCGGACAGACGGGATCTTATTTACTGGTGATGGGTTGAGGATTTAAATACCAGAAGGCTGTAGACATAAAATGGATGGTGGGAGCTTATGATTTGATAAGGGAATGATCCTAGGAAATATTGTCTTCGAAAGGTTGGGGTTAACCACTTTAACTCGTCGTAGAGGTGGGATACATGGGACCGTTCGAGAGGCCGCCACATGCCACACAACCATAGTCAAGGTGGGGAAAAATGAGCGATGAAACTAGGAGTTTACGGGTAGATGATTGATTAGAAAACAAAGAAATAAATAAATAAATAGAAAAGCTTATTTACAATTTTATTGAGCCTGGATATTCATTAAGTGATTAAATATGCGGGATTTGAAGGTAGAAAGAGAATTGGAGTGACGGATGGAAGAAGGAATGGAATTCCATAGGATTGTGGATCGAATGAGAAAGGATCTGTCAAAATGTGCTGTTCGGTGGGCCGTACTGTATAAATCTGAAGGCCTGGAGCGTGTACAACGAGGATGAACAGAGGATTTGAATTGTAGGAGGTCAAAAATGCTTGATGGACGGCGGGATTAGATAGCTTGGCAAAGGAAAGACGCAAGGAAATACTTTTATACAGTATTAAATTTCAATAAAAATATATTTAAAAAAAAATCAAAGTTATCTAACATAAAGCAGCAATTTAAAGAAGGTAATGCAGGGTGCAAAAAAGTGTATAAACTTAAATCATTGTGATATATAACGATATATCTTGTCATATTATCTAATCTGAAATAAATATTTCTATAAAAACCATATATTTTTATTAAACTTAAATATTATTTAAAAGTTTGTAAATGGAGGTAAGTGGAAGGCGCGGGTTGCGCGCACCAGATATTTTTTTTTGTTTTGTCAAGTCTGGTAAAACCTGAAACTCCATTTGATACACACTAAAGGAATCTTGGGTTTTTATAGAAGTGATAATTTATAAAATAGACTGAAATATTACTACGCACTTCATTAAAATATAACAGATATTTAACAGAGTGACCTGAAACGTAAGTGATACGTGTTTATGTAACTATGAAAGGAAGCTAAAAGGTTAAAATCAATAAATAAGCGGGGCATGGGTTATATATTAGTAACATACTCGGTGCTAATATATACACATCTCAAGGACTTCCATCTATATTGATCTAATGCAGAAAATATCTACCATTTTTCTTACTTTAAATTACGCTTAGAAGAAATACATAGTAAAGGAAAGGATAGCGACCGCGAGAATTATAGAATTCCAGTTTTTAACTGAAATAAAAGTTCCATTGAGTTCAAATGACCAAGTCTATAAAAAAGTGTATGTGTGTGTATGCTGTAAATAATAATAATAAGAAGAAGAAGTTACTAGTGCAATAATAAGATAATAGTAATAAAATAGGGAAACAACCTGTAATTAAAATGATATCTTCATATGAAAATATTTGAAGATTATGTGTGTGAGAAGTTAGTTCAGGGTGCAGTCAAAAGAACACATAATTAAGATATAAACTTAATAAACTGATGCCAACGTTTCGGCCTAAATTATAGGCCTTCTTCGGGGAGTTTGAAAGAGAGCGTCATCATTGTTCTGACGCTCTCGTATAATAGAGGCCGAAACGTCGGCACCAGTGTATTAAGTTTATATCTTAATTGTGTGTTCTTTTGACTGCCCCTGAACTAACTTCTCTCACTTACCCACACAGTCAACCATTCCCACTTCACTTTAAAGATTATAGTAAGAAATCAAAACAATGAGTGAAAATGATGCAAATTTGCAATAGTTGTTGAGAAGTTAATTCGGAGTGCAGTCATCAAAACACTTCATGAAGCAGAAACTTAATTTATCGTGCCAAAGTTTCGGCCTAAGTTTTAGGCCATCTTCAGGACGATTTAAGGAGGGAGATCACAACAATGATGATTAATTGTCCTCAATTTTTACTCATAATGTCCGTTGAATGTTTTTTTAAACTCGAGGATTAAGAAAGAAATCTACGTAGCAGCAAACCTCTTATAACTTTAAGAAAAAAGGGAGATAAAAATGAGAAGTACCAAACCAAAATTTCATATTTAATAAAAGTATATGCTTGGGATCAACATCAACTTATCCATCAAAATCGACGTACCAAAAATCCTATGTAGTTGATAATAATAATAATAATAATAATAATAAATTCTTTATTTATTCTCGGACAAGTCCCTTTTGAATAATTTTACAAAACATACAAAAAGAACTTTAGTGTCTTAGAGTACAAACATGAAACAAACAAATAATAATAGGAATAAAAATAAAATAAAAAGTGAACAATAGTGATAAATTAAAAGGTAGCTTCTAATAATAATAATTAATAACAAAACTAGACAAAAGATAGAACAGAAAGATATGTGCATATACATAAAATTTTAATTAATAGTGCTTTACTGTATTGATGTAAAATTAATGAAATAATAAAGTTAAATATATAAGTGCACCATAATGTAAGATATTATATTTAATTAATTGTTTCTATATGTTTTATTTAACTCATTTAAATTGAATTGGCAAATCTATTTAGTATTCTTTGAAAATTGAATAGAGAGGAAGTGATCGAATAGACGGGATTTGAAGGTTTGAAGAGTATCAGAATGTCGAATATGTGAAGGAATGGAATTCCATACGAAAGAGGAGCGGATTAGAAAGAATCTGTCGAAAGCTGCGGTTCGATGAGGTGCCATATACAGGTCTGAAGGCCGTGAACGAGTGTTACGGGAATGAATGGAGGATTTGAATGATAACATATCTGAGATGTACGATGGGCGGCGGGATTGGAGAACTTGGAAGAGGAAGGTTGCCAGGAAGTATTTACAACGGTAGGAAGGGTAAAGCCACTTCAACTCTTCGTAGAATCTGGTAACAGAAGTGTCCCTGGATATCCCAAAGATAAAGCGAATGAAGCAGTTATATAATCGTTTAAGTTTTGCTTCGAGGTCTCCAGAGACACCCCCATACACCGAACAGCAGTAGTCAAAGTGGGGGAATGATAAGGAACAAACAAGAAGCCTACGGGTTTCGAATGGAAGTAGGTGGCGAAGGTGATTTAGGAGTTTTAAAGTGGATATGGTGCGTCGAGAGATTTCAGAGACATGGTTTTTCCAGGAAAGAGTTTGATCTAGGATGATTCCGAGGTTTTTAACGGTTTGATGAAACTGTATTGGATTCTTATTGAGGAACAGTGTTGGGATTGGAGGAAGGGTTTTAAGGAGGGGATTGGAACCTATTACAATCGCTTTTGTCTTCTCTGCATTTAACTTAAGCTTGTTGGCTGCTGCCCAATAACTAATTCTGTTCAGATCTTCTTGAAGTTTTTCAGTCGCTTGTAATAGGTCCGAAGGAGGAAAGGATAGGTAAATTTGGATGTCATCTGCATACATATGGTATTGGGAGTGATATATATGATGGGGAAGATCATTGACGTAAATGGCAAAGAGGGTGGGAGATAATGATGAACCTTGAGGAACACCACAGGATAGAGGCAAAGTCTTGGATGGAGGTTGGCCTGGAACTACCACATACTGTGATCGGTCGGAAAGGAAGGATTTAAACCAGCTCAAAGCACTTTTGGATAATGGGAGGTTTTTTAGTTTGGTAAGAAGAATTTTGTGGTCAACTGTATCAAATGCTTTGGAAAAGTCTAGAAGGATCGGGATGGTTATTTTTTGATGTTCGATAGCGGATTGTAGGTCGTGGATTATTTTTAGGAGAGCAGATTGTGTTGAATAGCCTGGTCGGAAGCCGGATTGGAGAGGGTTAATAAGGGAACGTTCTTCCAGAAAATTTGATAATTGATTTTGAACTATGCGTTCCAATGGTTTGGAAAGGTTTGAAAGTAGAGAAATGGGACGGAAATCGGATGGTAAGGATGGATTAGGAATTTTATTTAGTGGCCGAACTAAGGCGTGATACTATGCATGATATATATATATATATATATATTATATATATATATATATATATATAATATATATATGATACTATGCATTTTTCACCATTTTACTATTTTCTCAAAAACGGCTATGACGATTTTTATTAAACTCGCTATATGGATGTAAAATTAATTAGGCTTTAATATCTTGTAGGTTTCATTGTGACTGCAATAGGGTGACAAGGCTTAAATACCGAATTATAAAAACTTCTTCCTATAAAGTACCGTATTTTTGTCGATTGAAAACAAATAAACATTTCTGGTCTGCAGCATAGATAAAAAATTGGTTAATATGAAATATGCAATAATGTGATAGTCTAATAAGGGAGAAACAGAAATGTTTTTCAACAGGTTGTTTTTTTTCCCTTACAAATTAGAATAGTGATGTATAAAGTTTTGTGAGGAAGTTAAAGAATATGTAAAAAAAATATTAACATTTAAAGTAGTGGAAGGTAATGGCTAGAGACTAAAATCACATAAACTTAAGTGATTGTTGAATACGTGTATAATGGTTATTACTGTTGCATTATTTAGTCCATAATAACTTTTCCCATTAAAACCAAATATAATATTTTTTAATTGGAAAATTTTGAAAATGATTTAGGAAGGGAGGAAAGCGGAGGACGTGTGTTCATCGCACCAGATATTTATTATTTACTTTAGATTATTTACATTTCTTTCTTTTTTAATATTCAACCAATATATGTTCTAGCTTCAGCGTCTTTCATCAGATTAGTTTCTACGCATTTTAGTAATTTCGCCGATACACACTTGAAACTCACGATCTATTAAAATTATATCAAACCAACAAAACAAAAAAAATCGAATAATAACAAGAATTAATAAACTAGGGAAGCAATAATTATTGTCTTTCTGAGGAGACTGCTATGCAAAGGGTGTTAGTAATAGTTTATAATCTCATCAAGGGAACACATGTAAATTATCGGTAAACATTGCCCTGTTTGAACAAGTGTCGAATCCCCTCTATTTTTAGAAAGTCACTAAGGTCTCGGTCGCAGATTTTATTTTCTTTTATTTAAAGATTTTAATTTTTTTTTTGTTACTGCAGGAACAACTTTAATTCAGATATATTACAATTAGTCTCAATATAACCAATAATAATAATGCTTGATCCAGGTTTTCCACTCATTCCAGATTTTTTTCTACCAGCTGTTGCACTATTTGAAGATTGATTTGAAGCTCACCCTCTAAGATACTAACTAAAAGCATTAGTATAAATTGAATAAAATATGTGACTCAATAATCAATCAGGGTTTTTTCCCTTCTTTTTTCTGTTCTAGTGTATTATTAAAATATTATGAGATGGGTTGTCTGAGCGTGTAATTATTTAATGTATGTGGTCGAACACGCACTTTTATACAATTTAAATACGGTTTTATAAACCGACAACAATACCTGTACTGTTTCAAGGCCAACGACCGAGCAAGAAAGTGATTAGGCAAAATCTCTTTTACCAATTTTAGGATACCCACTTTATAGAATCTATAAGGGTCGTCCCATGGCTAAAATAACACAATAAATATTTATCCTGCTATTATATATATCTTCTTCTTCTTCCAGTAAGCCCAGGGCCTCGTGGTGTAATCGCCTGGGAGATTACCCTCCCGTTTCTTGATGCCTTTTTTTAAGTGTAGGGGTCATCACTCCCTACGCCTAATTTTGTAAGTGGCCACAAGTAGCCTGACGGGTAAGCTGTGAGTGAATCCCCATTTAATTACATCCTTATAAAAGCCCCGCTGGGACTGGGATTCGAACTCACAACCTATAGCATGAGAGACTAGCGCGCTAGCCACTCAGCTACGGGCTTATATACACCTCCCAATTTAATATATATATAATAATAATAATAATAATAATAATAATAATAATAAATTCTTTATTTATTCTGGGACTAATCCCTTAAAAATAATATTACAAGAAAATTAAAATAAACACATTAGAGTCTTAGAGTATAAAAACAAACAGAAAAAAAAATACAAATTACAAAAAAATATAATAATAATAATTTAAAAAAACAACCTCAAATAAAAATATTGAAAATTAAACTATATAATAAACAAAATAAGAGATATATACAATTTTGATTACAATAATACAAATTTATTTTTGGGGTTAAATAATATACTAATAATATAACAAATGCAAAATACAACATAACATAAAATAGAATAAAAGTAAGTAAGGAAATTAGTGATGATGATGAGGGAACTGGGACAATTGCAAAAGGGTCGGGGATTAAGGAGTAGAATAGAGCTAATCCTAAAAATGTTTATAATTTATAAGTCGTTGGTATCTGTCAAAAAATTAAGCAATAGATATTCAAATTGATAACGTAAATTTAGACTAAGGTTTTCAAAAAAATAAAATAAAATGTAAGGAGCTAAAACATATAGGAAACAATTATTAAAATATTGAATTATGAAAGTAAATAGAAAAGTATAACAACAAAATTAAAAAGTTCTAAATAACAAAATATCATTAATACCTTTTAAGAAACTAAAAAATAATGTCTTATTTAAGGAAATAAAATAAATGTTTAACAATAAGTCTGTAACTTGAAAACAAACCTCAGGCAAAGATATCTAAATCGGCCTGCTTATTAATAATCACCGCTGGACACCCATCCGCCTTCCGGCACCTCACCCGACCACCACTGAACAAGTGGTTTAATATATATATATATTAAAATTATTTGAGGAAATATATCGATCATTGTATCTTTGTAGCTATCTATTTGGGACACTATTATCAGGGACAGCGTAATGAGATAAAAACTATTATTCCAGACTATATTAATTACAGTATATAAAGTTTGTGTATAAATTATGTAAAATACGTATTTTTATATATATGCAGTCGTGAATCAACGGGGAAGGATAAAGAAATTTTTCTCACGAAATTAACGCTTGAGAGAAAAAAAAAATAAGGTAATGGGTTCTCTAAAGTACTAAAACATAAATTAAATGTCATTTAATTCAATTCCAAATCTTACCAAAACATTTTCCAACATGACGTAAAAATTAAGTTATTAATATATAAAATATAATGCTATATTTCAACCCCAAAATAATTAAATCAATGAGAGATTTTAGCGTTTGCTTTAAAATGTCTTAAATAGTTGTAATAGGCATTATAAATCATCATCTGAATTATTAAATAGCTCACTAAACGATTTATTATATAAAAATTACATTAATTAGTACACGCTATTTATAGTAATGTAGTATTGTATATATTTTTTTCGTAATATATTGATCCATATAATATATCCATTTGACATTACTAAAGAACATGAAATAAAAAAAACGGAATAGGGTCCTTCTTAATTTTTGTTCACTTTATTTATTTATTTATAAAAAAATAATGCATTATTATTGTTTATAAATTGTTTACGTATTCCGAAAAGTTATAATGACTAATGGTATAAGACTAAATGCTGCTCTTTTATGGCACATGTTTATCAATTTAATACTAGTACACGAATAGCAATATTTTTACTTTTCCTCACTACATATGAAATGTATAGAAAAGGAAAGTATTGCGATCGTGAATTTTTAAAGTCTATGCATAAATATAAATTTAGAAAAAAAAAACTCATAATAAAAGAAATTAGCGGGGAAAAATTATATAGTTATTAAACTGAGGATTAAATTAGGAAATTTGAAAACGGATCGAAATACGTAAGAATAAGTATAGCTTTGTATATATTTACCAAAAATATACGTATGCTTCATTGAAAAAAAGGAGAAAATTACTTTAGACTAAAATCAGAAAATCGACTCACTTTTAGTCCACGCAAACACAACCCACCTACGAAATTCCAAATATTTATAAATACGTTTCTAACTCATAAACAGGATGATTCATACATCGCTTTTGTATTACTACTAAGTTTAAATACTTTGTTCTAATTCGGTACTTGTTTATAGGCATTAAACCGATCAGGTCTTTATAGGTATAAAGGTTTTCTTTGAAAGTGTTCCATTTTGGAGGTAAATTCATTTTACATTTTAGAGTTTAACGCTATTTACAATTTTCTTAAATTACAACTTTATTGTTAATAAATAAAGAGAAAAGATGAAAAGTTTAGGTCAGAGGTAGTTGTGATTTTACAATTACCGTAAAACCCTGAATGGAATCAATGTGCTTACAACTAACCTGCACCATTTTAGCAATTTTTTTCTTCATTTTTTTTTAAAATTAGAAATAATTAACCATTTCAATTTATTAGCGCGAATACAAAAATTAAATATATAATTTCAAATAACTTGATAGTCAACTGTAGAAGAAATAAGCACAAATATTTTTTAGGTTTTTTTTTTGCAGAATAGAATAGTATTACAGATGTGTAATAAGTCGTTGAAAAGTTTAAGATTTTAGAAAGATTTTTTCTAAAAAATTAAGTTGTAGAAGGTAATGGATAGTGAAAAAAAGTGCATAAACGTAAGTGTTCGTTGAAGAAAATAATTTCTATTTATACGAATTTAAACTAAAAATAAATGTTTCTATCGCCACATCATTATTTTTTTAACTTTAATTTCCTTTAAAATACTAAAATTGTTTTTAACTAGTAATGTGGTTGAAAATCGTGTGAAGCGCTCACCAGATTTTAGTTCATTATTTTTTAAAATGAACCTTAGTAACCGATCAAAAAAAAAAAAAAAATTAGCCCCTCCTACCTCAAAATTTCAAGACAGGCCGAATCCGAAAAACGAATAAAAAAATCCGTTTGTCCGCCATACGCCAAAAAGTTCTGCGGCTTTCTCCATAACTACTGGACCGATTTTTTTCTTTTTTTAAACACGGCAAAAAAATACTAGTGGAACCAACGATGATCCTAACCCTAGACGTTGATATCAGCCGATTAGTTTTAAAATGGCGGCCGATTAAATATAATTTAATTCAATAAATCAGTTATTTTTGAAGATCGAGAAAAAAAATTATTAGAGTTTTTCAACCACGAAACAGCGAATAATCATTAAAAAAAAGTTAAAAAATAAATGAAAAAAATTTAAATTTTACCTACAATACGCGTTATTTTTTTAAGATAGAGAAAAAATTGTATTGAGCTTAGGATTAGGACAACGCGACGAAAAACAAATAAATGGAAAAAATTGAAATCTTGCCTATATATACACTTGTTTACTTATTTTCTACAAAACGAAAAAAGAATCATTGACATCTGTTATGAAATAGCAGAGAAATGTCGTTTTGAAATTAGCATTAGTAATCGACCATTTTCCATTGAATTATTTATTGCTTTTCATATTAGTTAATTGCTTTTAAACAGCTTTATAATCACTTATACCCTAATATAGCTATTTGAAAATAAACCATTGTGTAATAATTTGCAGAGTTTTTTACTTTTAAATATGTGAGTAAATAATAAAAACAATAATGATTTTCTCTGATCACTGTCGTCTTAAACCAACTCTGTCAATGATAGCACATTGTTTTTCCATTTGTTGGATGCAGCAGACGATATCTGAGTTCATGCAATCTACCAACCTAACTCACTCGTAGTAAGCAAATATTGTGATATTCAACATGAAAAGAAAACACGTTAGGGAATAAGTGGGTGCAATGTACCTATTCATCCCAAATAAAAAATAAAATGTTATGCTTCCTATTTTTTTTCCTTTAAGGTCAGTTTTAATTTTAATTTTACTAGCTGAATAAATACGGTATTATTATCAGGCTAAATTTTGTATGTGTAGTTTTCAAAGGATCTGCACATTTCGGAACGATCTTAATTAAAATAAGAAAAATTGTTGGTAATTTGTGTTAATATTATTTTTTAAACAGTTGGGCCAGTTTTTTACTTCGACTAACCTATATAAGAAATATATAGTAAGGGAAAGTATTGCGATCGTGATAATTTTCGAAATCCAGTACCATGGTAATACACGTTTTAGGATCCAATGACTAATTTTCCCAAAAAGTTCTACGTGTGTGTAGTAAGTCTGTCTCTAATATGATTAGTTCTATAAAACTGAAATTCCATATATTAGAAGCGTATATGTATATTTTGATTAAACTTCCCTAATCGATTTTGAATTTAAACGGAATTAATATGATGTAGGTTTTGTTCGGACTGAAATAGTGCAGTGCTTAAATGTCATTATTTTAATTTTTTCCCCTCTGAAGTACCTTTAATTAGGGATTCGGGATGTTTTCTCTCAATTTTTGGGTACCCACTTTAGAAAGGTTTTGTGGGCTCCAGGAGGGTTTCCCTACCCCATGGGTCATCCCATCCCTTAAATAACAGAATAAATAATTATACTGCCACAGCCGGGGTTCGAAGAGTATTCCAATGTTACGATAGCCACAACACCACAGAAGACAAGAAATTTTATGTTTTTTATGTTTCGAAAATTCAAATAGAAAGCAGGGTAACATTAATCACTATAATTAAGTCATATAACGTAAATACAAGTTAAAAAAAAATCCTTTTTTTATAAAAGCAAAATCTGATTCTGCTGTAACTTTTTAATTTTTGTACATAAATGGGTATTTAGACCCTTGTTGGATGGAACTATTCGGTTTTTCTCGACGCAGATAATAATCAAAGCAATATCATAAAAGATTCACTTGGGCGAACGGAAGAGCAGTAGATATTTTATTTGAAAACTTTAAAGGTGTTCTCAAAGGAGGATTGTAGTAAAAAAGGTTTCTTCTCGCGGCATTAAACACAGTTTCCAATAAGGAAAAGAGGACTTGAATATAAAGCGCAAATATAGAATCAAAAGGTGTTTACGCAGAAAGTGACGCAGCTTTGCCTGTTTGCGTTGGAACAGTCTGTTATGTTTGATATTGATTGATCTCCTTCAAAGGAGGGGCCAGGGGTCCTCAAAGAAGTTTACATCATTAGCAGCTTTTCTGTCACCGAGTCATCAGAAATAAAACTTTCCTACAGGGAGAAACTTCAGAGGAAAAACAACACCGAGAACTGCTTTTTAAATGATAGGTTTGAAGGGTTTTTTACCTCTATCCAGATGTGATACGTAAGGTTAGGTACCTAAGTATAATGGAACTGGTAGCGAAAAGCTAAGAGGGTAGCGGGTTCCAAGAGGGTAACGGGTTCCTAGGGGGTAGCGGGTTCCATGGGGGGTAACGGGTTCCTTGAGGGTAGCGGGTTCCTTGAGGGTAGCGGGTTTCTGGAGGGTAGCGGGTTCCTTGAGGGAGGCGGGTTCCATGAGGGTAGCGGGTTCCTTGAGGGTAGTGGGTTCCTTAAGGGTAGCGGGTTCCTTGAGGGTAGAAGTATGCTTGGAGGTTCGCTTGGAGAGTTTACTTCAGATTACATTGCTTCCTCCCACGTTAAAGGAATATTTCACGAAATTATTGTTGGATTAAAATTCAGGACTGTTTAGTGTTTTTATTCATTTAAAATCACTTTATATCCTTAAAATCACTTTTATATCAGTAATAAAAATAGTAATATAGTTATGGTTTGACTTTAAACCCGAATTATATATTTATTTCAGACTAAATAATAAAAGAATAGAAATTTTTTTTTGACAATTAATCAAGTTTATGATCTTTTTGTCCCTCACCATTTCCATTAACAACTTTTTTTGTAAGAAATCTTTTTCATTGATATTTTTAGCTTTCCAACGTTATATTATGCTTCAATATTACATGTCTATTAATTCGTTTAACGACATTTTATGATACTGTGGAAAATCAGACGAACCTACAGCGGCGGTCATAAATTTTGCCTATCCAGGTTTAATTAAGATTTTAGGATTAATCTTTAACGAGTACATGACATCGTACAGGGTTGAGACCACCATTTTCGGACCCCTCCCCCCTCTCTCCCCAAGGACGAAATAACCATGGATATTTTACTCCACTTAAAAAAAATCTAGGCCCATCTTCCGGGTTCGAACCCAAAACACGGGCATGCTAATGGGTATGCTGTAAGGCTATACTATGGTGGGGGGGGGGTTAGGTATGAAAATGTTTAGGGAGTAGCCAAGTGTACAAATATCTCAGAAATTTCAATTTCGTAATAAAGGTCCTATATTATGTTATATAATATATATATATATATATATATATATATATATATATATAACTTTATTTATTTATTAATATAATATGATAATCAACTATCAGTAACATATTTTCGAATTATTACAATAATATTTTGGTTGAATGTTTACATTTATCATTAGAAAGTTTATTTACATTTATTATTAGAAATTTTATTTTCATATATTATTTAAAAGGTCAGGTGCATATCAGGTGTCTAAAATTAAGATAATTTTAGCCTATTGACATTAAATTATAATCTATTAATTAAAATTTTAAAAAATTGTCGTTTGTAGAAGAATCTACTTATTGAGCTTATTAATATATTGAATTTTTTTTTTTTAATTAGAATTTACACATTAAATTACAGCAGTAATTGAAATACCAGCACCAACAATAATCATAAATAAAAACATTAAATATATTTTAAATGATCTTACCGGTCATATTGAAAAGGATATGGTTCCATAACCCACTTACCTGTTAAAAAAAAAAAGAATAAATAAGTATAAAAAATACATTTATATATGATAATTAAATAAAGAAAAAAATAATACAAGTAAATTAACACAGTTTCTTTTTAGCTAACACTCCATTTCATGGTTAGTAATACATGTATGGTATATAAAAAAAAATAATAATAAATAAAAAATCTATTATTTTAATTTTTTTATGGTTGTAATAAAACACATGCATAAGATACGTTTACAAGGAAGGGAGTGGTATACAACTAGTGCGAAAACGAAAAGCTAAGAAGCGTTTATGACAGTGATGTTACCGCATCTTTTTCAACAAAATCGGCAAAGCAGAAGAGGCACTTTATACAATGTTACTTGCACCTTTTTAAGATTTTCTCAAAAGATGCTTAAACGATTTTGGTTAAACTCGCTATATCGATATTACAGCTAATGGACTTTAATAACATGTAGGTAATTCTTATTGAAATAGTTTGACAAGGCTCAAATTCTGATATTTAATTTTTTTTTCCTCTAAAGTATCTTTAATTTTGTAGATACGAAAAAAATAACCATTTCATATTTTTAGCATTGATAAAAATCGGGTCAATTTTTAAGTTGTACGAATTTCATTCGATAACCAATAAATGGAGAAATGAGCAAACACATTTTTAGTTAATGTTTTTTTTTTTTTTTTTTTTTTTTTTTTTTTTTTTTTTTTTTTTTTTTTTTTTTTCGAACATGAGAATAGTAGTATAGATTTATAATATACTCTTGGGAAGCTAAAAAATTGAGAAGAAATACTATCTTATATAAAAAGTTGTATAAGGTAATGGAGGGTGATGACAATCTGATAGAAGTAAGTTGTTGTAAATAATAATTTCTATTTTTACATAATTCATTCTAAAATAAATTTTGGCATTGAAACTCAATATTTTTATTTAAATGCTTTTCAATTCTAACTTTATTTAATAGTTCTTTAATTGATTTTTATAATAATTGTATATTACTAAATTTTCTTTTACGTTATACGATACTTCAACACTTACAAGACAAACGTTCAAAACTTCCAGTATATAACAAAAGATTCATCTACATCACTATTATCAGTCCCATTTGGACGTACGGAATCGAGCTTTGGGGCTCTACGAAACCATCTAATTTCTCCAACATCCAGTCCTTACAATCCAAAACCCTTCGCAAAATCCTGAATGCCCCTTATTTTGTCACAACTCAACTCCTCCATAATGACCTAAACATCCCATTTGTTGCAGACATAGCCCGTGATAGATACTCCTCTTTCCATTCTAAACTCCCTGACCACACAAACCCACTGCTCCGTAATTTATCTTCCTCAGATATCCCTGATAACCCTCCAAGGCGACTGAAAAGAAGGTGGCCTCAGGACCTACTGTCTTAAAATAGTTAATGAAGTGCTACCACGGGGTAGTTCTTTCTCAAGACTTTTTATTTTCATTCTACATATTTACTTATTTTGTTATTTAATACAGTTGTAAATTACTATAAATAAATTTAAAAAACGTTATACGAAGGAAATGTTTTTAGATTGATTTGGAATGAAATTATAAAAATAATTAGTACCTTTTGGGAAGAAGCGCAATTTTCAAAATTTTTTTTTAGTAATCGAATTAACCTTTTATAATTTTCTCCTCTTTTATACGAAATAATGGTTTAAGACTGATATGAAAATTTATCTTATATAATATATAACATGATAATATGAATGTAATATACAGTGTATTTCTTTTTGTATAGTGTTTTTTGTTTTGAATTATTATTCCAATGTTTGTTGTTCTAAATGTTGAGAGTGGAGTATCCTTGAAGTGTTTCTCAAGGGCAGTGGACTAAGTGCGGTAGGAATAGCATCTTGATATATTTAAACAACGTCATATTTACTTCATTGGAATTAGTATTTTTTATAAAGAAATGTGTTATAAATAATTTTTAAAAAATGGTCCTCCTTAAGTCTATTTACTATGGTATATCCATTGAAAGTGTTATAAATTCGGCAATCAATCAATAATCGAAAAATCTGGTGTGCTCAACTCACAATCAAATCATCATAATACTTTTAATATAGTTATAGTTAGACCAGAAAACATAATTAATTATACCTTCATTTCAGACTAAATATTAAAAGAGCAGACATTTTTATTTACAACAATAACTCAAATTTATGAACTTTTAGTCACTCACCATTTCCAGTAACATCATTTTTATGTTAGACATTCTTTTCAGATATTTTCAGCTTTCCAACGTTATATTATGCTTCAATATTACAAGTCTGTTTATTCGTTTAGCGACACTTTATGATACTGTGGCTAATCTGATGATGCTACGGTGGGAGTCATAAATTTCGCCTGTTCAGGTTGGATTAGGATAGGGATCTTCAACGAGTAATTGACATAGCAAATGCTCGGGGGGACCATCATTCTACGACCCCTCTGAAAGACGGTATAACCTGGGATTGTTTAGAATCCTAGGGCCATTTACAGAGTTTGAACCCAAAACCTTGGGCATACAAGAATGTATGTACAATATTTTATTTCCTGGGAAAAAAATAACCTCGAAAATATGGCTGCTGACGTTTCCTTCAGTTATTTATCTGAGTTTTTCATACTTACTAAATTTTAGGAATGGCTGATTATTTTAAATCAACACAATTAAAGGTACTTTAAGGGAAGAAATAGAAAAAAAAGTCATACTTGAATATTTTTCTCTTGGTTATGATTTCTATAATGTTTTATTAATTATATCCTTGATTCAGAATGATTTTTGTTGTTGCTGTTTATTAATAACAAGAATATCTCTTAATTTTCTTTAAATTATTGATTATAAATAATTATTATAATATTTTTATTTGATGCGTTTGTACTCAACTGTTGTGTTATATAGTATACCGTTGTAAAACTAAATAAATTAGAAAAAATATTATCTTAAACACAAAATTTTAGAAGTTAATGGTGAGTGATAAAAACCGATACAACTACCTGATTGTTGTGTATAACAATAATGTGGAAACAAAATTTGATTAATTTCTTAACCTTTATAATAATAATAATAATAATAATTTCTTTATTTATTCTGGGACTACTCCCGTAAGAATAATATTAAAAGAAAATTAAAATAAAAACTTTAGAGTCTTAGAGTATAAAAAAAAATACAAATTACAAAAATAATAATAATAATAAATTGAAAAACAACCTCAAATAAAAATATGGAAAATTAAACTAGTGGAAGAAAATTAAACTATATAATAAACCAAAAATAAATATATACAATTTCGATAAAAAATAAATTTACATTTATTTATTTATTTATTTTTTTTTTTTGGGTTAATAATTTACTAATAATATAACATGTGCAAAATACAACATTACATAAAATAGAATAAAAGTAAGTAAGGATATTAGTCATAACCGTGGATGTGGCAATTGGGATTGTTGTAAAAGGGTCGGGGATTAAGGAGTAGAATAGAGCTAATCCTAAAAATTTATAAGTCGTTGGTGTCTGTCAAAATATGAAACAATGGATATTCAAATTTATAACGTAAATTTAGAATGAGGTTTACAAAAAAAAAAAAAAAAAAAAAAAAAAAAAAAAAAAAAAAAAAAAAAAAAAAAAAAAAATAAAAATAAAAATGTAAGGAGCTAAAACATATAGGAAACAATTATTAAAATACTAAATTATGAATGTAAATAAAAAAGTGTGACAAAAAATTTAGATAAAAAATTTAAATGTTCCAAAACAACTATTATTAATATATTTTAAAAACCTAATAAACAAAACAAAAATAATGAGTCTTCTTTAAGGAAATAAAATAAATGTTTGGCAATAAGTCTTTTTTTATTTAGTTTATTTATTGTAATGTACAACTGTATAATGGAATATAACAAGTAAATTGGAATGAAATATAAAAAGGCACGAAGCACATTTAGAGAAGCTTTCCAATGGAAGCACTCTAAAAATATTCTAAACTAGAAGAGTAAACTAGTCTCGGGGCCATCTCCTTTTCAGACGCCTCGTAGGATTGTCAGGAATTGAAGAGGAAGAAAGGATTGAAACTAGAGGATTAGGGTGAGAATGGAGTTTGTCATGAAAGGAATGGTATCTAGATCGGGCCAAATCAGCAACATACGGAACATCAAGGTCTTTATGGATTATTTTATTCGTGACAAAGTAAGGAGCATTGAGGATTTTGGATTGTAGAAATTGGATACGGGAAGAATTCGATAGTGTAGTAGAGCCCCAAAGCTCTACTCCGTAAGTCCATATCGGCCTTATGATAGTCATGTAGATGAGTCTTTGGTAGTTAAGTGGAAAATTAGAACGTTTGTCTAGTAAGTGTTGAAGTAGTCGAAAACGTCGCGCAGTTTCTTGTCATTTCAGTCTTGTATGAGAAAGTCTGTTTTACTTTCACCTACTTATATATTTCCTCTCTTAATGAATTTGAAAATTCTTACATTGATTTAAATAACGGAGTTAAGTGAAAGTTTTATGTTGTACGCACCAGATTTTTTTTACCCCCCTCCCTCCCACCACTATTTGAAACCACTCCTCTATAGTCTTTGATCTTGAGTTCATTTGTTTGTTAATTGAACAGCGATAATGGAATGGAATCCTCTTCCCTTGGAAACAATCGGAATCCTCGCTAGGGACTTACGAAGAAAATCAGAGGGCGTTGAAGGGAGAGCGCCAGTTGCAAAGTTTAAGCTTCTTGGAATAGGTTCAACTTTAAGGAGCTTAGTTCTTGTCCAACCCCACCTTCCTCCATCAAAGGTCAGGGCTAGTATAGCAACTACCTACTCTATATTCATCTTCAGTGGTTTCTGAATTGGACTAGAAAATTTGGTTCAATCAAAAGCCAAAAAAAAATCTGTAGAAAACAAAATATGTTCGGGCATAACACAACTTTCACACACACATATATATTACATACTTTACCAAAGAAAAATCGCATACAAAATTAGTATTTAATTTGTACATAGGTCAGCGTTATATAAACAAAATATATTAAGTTATATTTAATACAAAGGAATATATTGAATTTTGCGAACTATCGGACAAACAAACAAAAATTGATGCCAGCTTAGTAGAAAGTTTCGATATTTTTTCAAAAAAACGGGTCAAGGATATTTGGCCAGTGTAGGAGATAGTAATGCCTAACAGTGAGTAACATGTTTACTACACTACCAAGTCGGGCAGGTATCTGTATTTCAACTTCTTGAGCAACAATACATTTTTTTTTTTTTTTAATACGAAGTTTCTGCTATAAAATTAAAAAGAGAGACGATGGTATTTTTGCCCTAACATCCAAAAAGATGGAGGTAATTGTAATAAAAAGATCTGGTGTGCGCAACAGAAAACATTCGATTATATCACATCTTAAAATATAATTTAATTATCTTTCATAGTTTTGATTGTTTATGTAAAAAAAAAAAATAAAAAAAAAAAAAAAAATAAAAAATCGAAATCTTTAGCTGTCCAATGTTCTTATTTCTGTTCTTGTCTTTCCAAAGTAAATTTTTTTTTCTCATTTAGTTTATAATTTAATTCTTTCTCTCAAATCTAAACAATGAGAGTTGGCGAATAAGTAGAAAAGAAGAAAATTAATGGTGATTTACGGGAAAACATCTGGTAATTAATTAATAACATTTTATAATTGTATGGAAAACATTTTAAAAAATGCGACAGCCCTGGAAGAGAATTCAGATTTTGGTCTTACGGACAATTTTAAATATGAAATTTCAGTTTATATTTTATGGTATTTTATTTATTATACTATGTAGCTAGGCAATTAACTTATATTTATATAAATACGAATAATGTTGATGAATAGATACCCTCCTCTCTAAAGTTGATTTTTAAAAGCAGACTTGACAATCTGCAACTTTTTACTAGTTAGTTACAACGTTTTATTAGTTATCACTTTTTCAAAATCCCTATAATATGAATTATTATTTTTTTAAATTAAATTTTTTTTTTACTTAATCGAATATTCTTTATTTTAAAATTGACTGAACACATTATACTAATATTATTATATTTATTTTTATAATTTATTATTTCCATGATAATTTATTTTAACTAATATTATTTACTTTAAATTGATTTTCTAAAACAAATATACTGATGACCGAAACGTTTTAACCAAATAAAATTAAAAACAAGCAACCAATTAACTTATTTGTATAGTTTTCATCAACCAAAGACTTGTTGAAAGACGAGCTGTTAATTTATATTCAAGGGAAATTGGTTATAACAACTGGCCAATTCAAAATGCAATATCTCTGCTAATTCTCAACAGATTTCAATGATTCTCTTTTTGCTTTATAATGAATTTAATGATCTATTGAAGAGCACGTGAACAGTAGACGAGAAAATTCACGGTGGTTTTTATACGGAATAAAAAACCTCAGATTTTGAGTTGTGGTTTTTTTCTTAGTCGATTAAAAAGGTTCATTGTTCAATATAATAAACCGAAAATTAACTTCAACTTGAGAGACTTGAGGTCTTTCATTGGAATCTTGGAGAAATGGCCTGAAGAATGAAGGTGGCGTGGTATGCATAATCTCTTGTGCACGAGATGGCATCCGTCCTACATTAACGGTCTTGGCGTCCAACAAAACCATTATCACGCAAAAGTTCAAAGTCATTCAAAGGAAATCGATCTTTTTTTTTTCATTTTTTATTCAGCAGGTTGCCAATAATTCAGAGATCATTGAAGAGGTAGTTATCAAATTTGTCTATTTTCCCAAGAGAAATCAAACTGTATGATATAATAGTGAACGATTCGGATTTCACATTTATTATTTATATATTTTTACTTTGTCTGACATAAGTATGGAATACATGAGGTAAATATAATATAATGGTTGGTATGGGGATGGTGAAAAACGTAGAACAGGAATCACAAGTCTAGCTCAAAAACTAAAATCCTTTGCCTGGGATGTTACAGCAACTTTTTCTCTAAAATAAATTACCCTCTATAAATGTTACTCTATTTTCTTAAAATATTTTCTTTTAATGATTTTCATTAAATTCCTTAAATTGTCGTGAAATTAAATAGACTATTAAATGTTCGTTTTATTCTCACTGCTAATCTGATAGGGCTTAAATGCCAATTTTTCAAAATATCTCCCTTTAAAGTATTTTTAATTCTGTTGATTCGTAATAATTAACCATTTCTTGATGTTACTATTGTGAAAACATGATCAAGTAAGATATAAGATAGAATTCGATGATCAATTGTAGATGAAAAAAGCGAAATTATGCTTCCATTTTTCCCCACTAATAAGCAATGCAGGAGTATAATATTCTGTTAGAAAGCTAAAGATAACAACGCATAAACTTAAGTGATTATTTTAGATAGTAATTTCTGATTTTATAATGTGATCATAACATTCAATCAAAAGAAATGGAAACTTAATAAATTTATTTCAACCTGTGCGGCTGGAAAAAATGTGTTTCACAATTTTGTGAAACACACTTTAAATTTTTAACGATTATACATAAGCTTATTATCTGTTCTAAAGTATTTAATGGAAATTAATATGATTCCTGGTGCCTTTTTGGTATACTTGAGAATTAAAAAAAAAACTTTAACTCACTTCGATCCTTGTTTTTTAATGCGTGTAAATGGACAAAAATAAAAATTAAGGTGGAATAAGACAGTTGACGTAAGACATTGTACCCTTAATAAGTTGCGTAACAATGGCTAAAGAAATAACGAACGAAGGGAATTTTTTTTTTCTCAAATTAGCTTTCGTAACAACAAAAGGCTTATCTACATGACCATTTTAATGCATATCTGGACTTAACGGAGTTGAGCTTTGGGACTCCACTAAACCATTAAATTCTTCCCGTATTCAACCCTTATAATAATAATAATAATAATAATAATAATAGGCTTAGCGAACCCGAAGGTTCGATGCCGATACCACCAAATTCCGCCTATACAGACTCGTCCGATGTTCACCATTCAAGCCCAAGCTCCCGAGATCAGCCTCAACGCAATCCTCCCATCTCCGCTTCGGCCTACCTTTCGGACGCCTACCAGTCGGATCAGCAAATACCAACTTTCTCGGAATCCGCTCGTCATTGAGCCCAACAACTTTATCGCCCACTTGAGTCTCCGCAATGCAATCAGCTCAACTATATTCACAGGATGCAAGTTCCGCAATTCCGGTTGTGCAACCTTCTAAACTCCCCAGTGGCCTCATCTCTCTTTGGACCAAATATTTTACGCAATACCTTATTTTCGAAAACCTTAAGCCGTCGTTCATCCTTCAAAGTAAGCGGCCACGTTTCACATCCGTAAAGAACCGTTGGAAGAATAATAGTTTTATAAATTCTAATCTTTAAGTTTTTAGATAGAAGCCGCGAACTAAGTAACTTAGCAACTGAATAATAACACGCATTTCCCACCTTTAACCGGGACTTTATTTCTTCCTGGATTTCATTTTTTCTAGTTATAATTGAACCTAAATACTTGAATTTCTCTACGTGTTCAAAAGTATGACCTGATACATCAATATCACCAAGATCGACACCGTTTCTGCTACTAATCATATACTTCGTCTTATCGGTATTTAATTCGAGTCCTATTTCTTTACCGGTTTTTATTAACACACTTGTATTTAGTTGTATGGTTTCCGTGTCTTCGTATTCAACCCTTACAATTCAAAATCCTTAACGCTCCATACTTTGTCAAGAATAAGCTCATCCATAAAGACCTTAATGTTCCCTATGAAGCTGATTTGGCCCGAACTTGATACCAATCCACCCATGACTAACTTCACACCCACTCTAACTTAATAGTTTCAATCCTTGCTTCCTCATCCATTCCTGACAATCCTCTGAGGCGTCTAAAAGGAAGATGGCCTCGCGACCTTCTAGTTTAGTTACCAACTGGAATGCTGCCAATGAATAGGCTGCTTCTCTTTTTTCATCTAATTTATATCATTGCTCATTTACCTGATTTATTAACCAATACAGTTGTAAATATCAATAAATAAATAATAAGCTTTCGTAACGGTGACCTAATTTATTTGGGAACTCATCAAAATAGAATCTAAATGAATTCTTTAAAACTTTCTTATAAACCAAATGTTCATTTTTAATCAAGATTAAAATGTAAAAAAAAAAAAAATCAATAAAAAATCAACACAATTATTTTTATTTTAAAGTATTATTAAGCAACATAATTCAGTAGGAGACAAAGATGCTGTTAATTTCCAGCGTCAGAATATAAAGCGATCAATTTCGAGCGAAAATTTATTTTACTCCTACCATGGGAAATCAATATTTATTAATTAGTCACTATAACATCTCTCCATATTTTTCATTAAATTATTAATGAATAATAATCGTTTTAACATTCTCTCCTATGTTTTGAGGCCATGCCTAATCTTCAAGGAGTAACTAAAACAATAAATATTATCTTTACATCACTAATTAATAAGTATTATGATATTTTTAACTAATTTGAAACATTTAAACAATCATCATAAAATTATCGTCCTTGAAAAGCTATTAACATTATCATAATGATGGAGTTTTGTTGACCGTTGAGAAATTAGATGAGGAAGATGGTTGGGGGTGAGGTCATAAATTAAAAACACACATTTAAAATAAGTGTTATTTTAATTATGTGCCGACGTTTCGGCCTACAATGTGGGCCTTCATCAGGGTTGACTCGACCTGAAGACGCTGCCTAAAGGAGGCTCCTTACAGATTGATTCCCTAAATAATAAAATATCCACTCTTAAAATTTTATTCAATAATTATACTAACGATAACAACCTTACAATTCTCGACACAGTTATATCATCCATATTCAATTCCAGTAGAAGCAGAAAAAAACAAAAACTCATTACAAAATATAATAACCTCTACCTAGATTCAATAAAACATAAAATTTATTCTAAAGGAGACCAAAACTGGGTTCAAAATGTTTCTTCCACCATTTACCACCCTATGTTAAAGATATTTTAAGTTTAGGACCAAATTTTTTCGCTCCCAACACCTCAGTCAAAATTATCCCTCAACTCATTACTGATTTAGAATTTATCTTTAATGACGATGTTATATCCAATTCTAATGACGATAAGGAGTTGTCACGGATTTCTGTTTGCAATATTATATCCAATCATCTCCAACATCCACCTTCCTCAGACTCCTTTAGGCAGCGTCTTCAGGTCGAGTCAACCCTGATGAAGGCCCACATTGTAGGCCGAAACGTCGGCACATAATTAAAATAACATTTATTTTAAATGTGCGTTTTTAATTTATGACCGCACCCCCAACCATCTTTCTCATTTATTAACATTATCGGTCATATATATCACATAGATGATTCGGCCGAGATCACTTTCAGCCGCCAGGTTTATTCTTATTTTTGTGTACCCACATTATAGAGGCTGGATGTGCCATAGGAGGGTCTCCGTACTCTAGGATCGGCTGACGGTTGTAATAAGAGAATAAATAATATTCTGCCCCAACCGGGATTCGAACCCAGGACCAGAAGAAAAGTAAAACAGTGCTCTTTCCACTAGACCATGCCGTTCCCTTTGAAAACTAAAGTTCGTAAATTTTCATGAATCATTACTTTCCTTAACTATATATTTTATATAAAGGTAAGTGAAAGCAAAAATATAAGAATTTTTAAAGTAATTTCTAGTACCTAGAGAGCGAAAAGGAAAATTTTAATTAAATGTTAATTTATGATTATTAACCTCTTTAACCTTTTAATTAAACCTTATAATCCTAAGCGTCGAGTTTCAATAAATTGTAAAGAAAGTTTAATTTTATTTTTAAGATTAAATTCACCAATAAAAGAGAAAAACAAACTGAGGGCTTTAAGTTAGGTTCTTATGAAAATTTGGAGTTATAAGGGCCGAGGATATTACCTAAGGTAAATGTCCACCAGTTTCATTTAATGCCACCTTGAAAAGTTTTGAAATTAAAGATATCATTCAGTTTTTCGTAGAAGTTACAGAGAGAGGGATGAAATCCTCCCCGCTTTTTCTCGGGGACCCGATCCGGGGTTTTATGAAAAGGAATCCCGAAAAGCTTATGAAAACTGAAAAGTTTAAGCTAAATTATAAAACCAGATTGATTTTACGACTTTGTTCTCAGCAGAAATTATTTACATTTTTATTACGAAATCCATTTTCCATCAAAACAAAATAAGAAAATTCCATCCTTTTTTTTTTTTTTTTTTTTTTTTTGTTTAATATATATATATATATATATATATATATATATATATATATATATATATATATATATATATGTTATGCAAACTTTATAAACACATATTTACAATACATCTCGATAACAATAAAAATAATACTGTCATAAAGCAGTTACCAAACATAGGGAAAAAAAAGGGTAAAAAACCCCCGATTCTCGGACCATAGTAATTTGGTATGTATTTATACCGTTAAAAAAAAAAAATCGACTTGAGATATCTATTTAACTGCTGTATTTATATTAATGATACGTTGCATACTTAAATTTATTCAAAAATGTTTTCAAAAACAATAACATTATTAATTATTATATACAAACTTCAATATTCTGTTTTTTTTGTTTTTTCCATTTTTAGGGCATGAATATGAATACAATAAATTCTCGAAACGTATCCTAAATAAAATTGTTTATTTATTGACTGAACCTTAAGACCCGTAGATAACTTAAATTATCACTCGTCGAGAACTAAGCAACAATACACATATATAGATAGGTTAGTGAAGAAAAAAAATCTAGTGTTATAAAAAAAAAAAAATTATATATTTTTTCCATGAAAACCTGTATTTTAGATTAAATAATATAACAATTTGAATAATTTCCTATAACAATAAACCTTCATGCCTTTTTTGTAAGTTAGTATTACCTTCTACAACTGTGTATATATGTAGATAACATTTATTCTAAAATCTTTAGCTTTCCAAAGCTATACAACACATCTATATTAATATGATTATTTGGGGAACGAAAAATAATTAGCCAGGAAAAATATTTCTGCTGTTTTCTCTTTCAGTTGGATAATCAATTATTTATTATTTCGTATCAAATATCAACAAAATTAATGGTACTTTAAAGGAAGAAGTTTTAAACATTGGTGATTTAAGCCCTATCTCACTAATTTAATGAGAATAAAAATCGCATGTAATTAATGACTATTTAAATTTATATTAATAATTAGAGTTAAATTAAAATGGTAAAAAAGTGCTAAATGTATTGTGGTATATCTTCTGGTTCTGGTAAAAGTTTATGTAACATTCCAGGCACAGACTCATCTTAAATATGAAAATTCATTATCATTTGGTTTTCGAGCAAGTCTTAACACACATACCACCATACAGAATACCTTTTTTAGTGGGACTTGATCATTTGGACTCTAAAACGTGTATTTCAGTGATTTTAAATAATTCCAATGCTTTCCCTAACTAGATAGTTTTTAATGGTTAGTACTTAATTTAGGAGCGTGAAAAAAATGCGAATCCAGCCAGGATTTCATCCGAAAATTCGGATAAAATACTTAATTAATAAAACATACCCCATTAAAAACTGGTACCGCCTCCACATCTTAGGGAACAGATCTTCAGAAGAACATGGTACGAGCAGAAGAAAACATAATTAATTTAGAAGTTATACAAAAATGATTGATATGCCATTAGCAAGTCACAGAGACAATACTGGATTAAAGCGGAGCTTTGTAAGATAAGGTATTTTAGGTAAACAGCAGCTGCATCTCTTAACACTAACTCGAGATAAACAATTAATGTTATTAAACATTATTTTCGAAAGTCGGTGAATAAATTATTAAAATAGAATATATTTCGAAGCTGTGTAGGATACATGAGGTATCTTTTTTATTGTCAAAATTACAGAATATTAACAACAGAAATGATATTTTTGAATTTAACCGAAAATTAGAAGATGTTTTAGCGTCCTTGGAGTCCAAGTTTCATAAAAAAATAATTTTTAATCAATTTTAGTGCGCGCAACACATGACTTTCAGTTACCTTACTAGTTTCAATTCTAGTTCAATGAATTTTAGAATTTTTACGAAAAAATAATTAGGCCGTTTCGACGAAAACATTTATTTTAGATTAAATAATATAACAATAGGAATTATTAAAAATAATTGCATTTATGCGTTTTTTGTTTACTGTTCATTACCTTCTTCCAATTTACTTGTTTAAAAACATGATTTTAAAAATCTTTAGCTTTGTAAATGTTTGTTACACACCAATATTCTTGTGTTCGAAAAAAACAACAACAATAACCGTGTAAATATTCTTTTCCCCTTTATTTGGTTATCAAATTCTTTCATACCTTATATTTAAACGGTTTTTTTTTTTTTTTTTTTTTTTTTTTTTTTTTTTTTTTTTTTTTTTTTTTTTTTTTTTTATCAATGCTAACAACATAAAATAGTGAATTTTTTAGAATCTATAAAATTAAAAATTGGTTAAAGGATAAAAATGAAACCTAAATGGTATTAAAGACCATTAAATTTTACGTTTATATAGCGAGTTTAATCAGAACCGTGATAAAATCGCCAAAAGGTACTATGAACAACTGAGAAATCGAATTAAAGCAATTTTAATCACCAACCATTTTGAAACCACTTTTTGATAGTTGGATGCCCATCTCTGAAATCATTCCAGTAAGTTCGGAACCGAAAGCCGGCGGACAATATTTTTACATTCATTATTTGGGTTCTACGTTAAACATAAAATGCTAAAGAGGGGGTATTTTTTTCTTAGTTTATTGAAAATATAAAGACCAAAACAGCAGTTAACTATGACCCTTAAAAAACAATTTTCAAAAAATCAATACAAATTATAATTTTTAAATTTAAATAGATTTTTTTTAAATTTAGGTAATAAAGACAGTTTAATTACTTGAGGTGGATGGCATGGTTCATTTTTTTAAGGGATGGTTAGGTGCTACTATCATCCGGCTCAAACGATTTTGATTGAACTTGCTATACTGATACTTTTCCATCAGTATTTTTTTTTCATTGATCGATTAAATGAAATTTATAACTGATAGGCTCAACTATCATACAGTGGCTCTACTATCATACAGTGGTTTTACTATCATACAGTGGTTTTACTATCATACAGTGGCTGTACTATCATCCAGTGGTTTTACTATCATATAGTGGCTTTACTGTCATACAGTGGTTCTACTATCATACAATGGCTCTACTATCATACAGTTGTTCTAGAATCATACAGTGGCACTACTATAATAAAATTGCTTTACTGTCATACAGTGGTTCAACAATCATACAGTGGCTCGACTATCATACAGTAGTTTTCCGATCATACAGTGGCTCTACTGTCATACAGTGGCTCTACTATCATACATAGTGGCTCTACTATCATACATAGTGGCTCTACTATCATACATAGTGGCTCTACTATCATACATAGTGGCTCTAATTTCATACAGTTGCTCTACTATCATACAGTGGTTCTACAATCATACAGTGGCTCTACTATAATAAAATGGCTCTACGGTCATACAGTGGCTCAACTATCATACAGTGGCATCACTATCATACAGTGCTTTTACTATCATACAGTGGCTCTACTATCATACAGTGGCTCAACTTTTATACAGTGGCTCAACTATCATACTGTGGCTCTACTATCATACAGTGGCTCTACTATCATACAGTGGCTCTACTATCATACAGTGGTTTTACTATCATACAGTGGTTTTACTATCATACAGTGGCTCTACTATCATACAGTGGCTCAACTATCATACAGTGGTTTTACTATCATACAGTGGCTCAACTATCATACAGTGGCTCAACTATTATACAGTGGCATCACTATCATACAGTGCTTTTACTATCATACAGTGGCTCTACTATCATACAGTGGCTCAACTATCATACAATGGCTCTACTATCAAACAGTGGCTCTACTATCGATCAGTGGCTCTACTATAATAAAGTGGCTCTACTGTAATACAGTGGCTCTACTATCATACATAGTGGCTCTAATAGCATAGAATGGCTTCACTATCATACAGTGGACTCATTCGAGTACAGTAACTTAATGGTAGATTATAAAAATAGTTTTGGTGCGGGCAAGACAAGACTTTCGATAACCTACTATCATAAAGTGGCTCTACTATCATACAGTAGTTTTACTATCATAAAGTGGCTCAACTATCATACAGTGGTCCTACTATCATATAATGGCTCTACTTTCATAAAGTGGTGCTATTATCATAATGTGGCTCAACTATCATACCATGGCTCCATTAACATACAGTGGTTCTACAATCATACAGTGGCTCTACTAAAATAAAATGGCTCTACTGTCATACAGTGGCTCAAATATCATACTGTAGTTTTACTATTATGAAGTGGCTCAACTATCATAATGTGGTCCTACTATCATATCAAACCCCATTAAATTTTACATCGATATAGCTTTTTTGTCGAAATCATAAAAGCCGTTTTTGAGAAAATAGTAAAAAAATTCAAACTAAGTAGTATAACGTGGCTCTTCTGGTTAGCTGGTTTGGATGATAAAGTTGCTGTATAGTTGTTATTTATCAATTACCCAATAACAATCAATTACCCACATTTTAGTATACCTCCAAATATGAACATGGAAACACGCGATTTTCGAGTAATATTTTTGTACGAGTTTAAACTCGGCCATTCAGCAGCTGAGGCCGCTAGAAATTTTTGCAAGGCGTTTGGAGAAGAGAGTGTTAATGAACGGACCATTCGCCGTTGGTTTGCTATGTTTTTAGCTGGGGATACCGACTTGAAAATCTTGCCCCGAGAAAGACCTCCGTCCGTAATAGACAACGATGTCCTCATACATACAGCAGAAGGAAACCCCTACCAAACAGTTAAAGGACTCTCAGCACAACTAAAGCAAGTGCATCTACCGTTTCCAGACATTTAAAGTATATTGGGAATGTAAAAAAGCTCGATACATGGGGTACCTCATGATCTCACTGAGCGGTAGGCTCTTGAGGTTCGTGGGGTCTTGCCATGTTTAAAATATGGCACCCACCATATTCTCCCGACTTGTCTCTAACAGATTACCACCTGTTCAGGAATTTAGACAATTTCGTCAAATGAAAACTTTTTGAAAATGAGTGAAAAGTGCTTTTTCTGATTTTGTTTCACTTCAAAGCTCAGATTTTTTCAGTTCGGGGATAAAAAAGTTGGTGTCACGTTGGGAAAAACGTGTAGAAAAAGAAGGTAAATACTTCGGATAAAATTATCTTGTTTTCATATCGTATTTTTAATAAAAATCCTTTACCTTGAAAACGGACATTTCATGACTCCGAATAAACATTGATCTGAAAGAAATCTATGTTTTAATTATTAGGAACTTTAGAAAACCTAATTGAATAATATGCATGAGCCATATAAATCAGATGTTTGTGAATTGATATAGAAAAACTGAGATATCAAATCATTGATTGTGACAATTATATGTGACATCTGCTATTAATCATACGTATCATAAAAAAAAAAAAAAAAAAAAATGATGCGAAACACATTATTATTTTAAGCAATTAAATATTATTATATTTTTTTATAGAGGTTATATCTCAAAGAGTGGGCACTTCAAGTAAATTATAAATAATAAGAATTAAGTCCATGGTAAAATCTCTTTCCATATATTTGCCACATATTTTAATAATTAATAGTTTTAATTTTAATTTTATTATATCTGTACAAAAAGATTATATTTTCATTTAACCATCATCTCAGTTCCACATACAGTTGCAAAGCGTCATTCAGTTCTAGAGTAATAACTCATAAAAACACTTGTAGTTCCCATGTGTCATAAATTTTATTATGAAACTTACCACGGATGCAGTGATGGAAACCACTCGACGTAAAACAAACGTTATCCCGAATAAAGCAAAAGTCGTCATGAGTAAGCGAAATGATAAAACTTTGTTTTGAAAACATTAAAACGCACTCTCTCCGATTGAACATTTGCTAAGACTGAATTCCAGCGGCTGAGTGACTAAGCCAGGTCTCATACGACTTCATGACTCAGGCAACCTGGCATGTGAACTTTCATAGTCAAGATCATAGTATCAAATAGTACATAACAACAATACGTCGTGTTTGTGTGTACATATATAACAGCCGTTTATATTAAAATTGGCCATTTATACTTAGGTCACTTTTTGTCAGGCTATTTCAAAGAGGATAAAACTTACATGATACTACAGCGCATTCAAGTTTACACAAAGAAAAATCGTAAGAGCCGTTTTTGAGAAAATCGTAAAAAAGGTACAAAACTTTATTTTTTATATAGGTATAAAAATTTAAAACCCAGATTTGAGTAGATTTTATGTTTTATGGCACCTTGGTGGAGGTTATGGTATTTTGCAATGTGTTTCTGTTTTTTTGTGCTTCTTGTGGTACTGAATATAGAGGATATACAGGTCTTGAGAATATTTAAGTTATTTTCGCTAATACAATTACTGAACACATTTTTTAGGGTGGATATTTTTTTATTTAATGAATTTATTTGTAAGATGCATTATCTGATTTTTTAAATTTAAGAGCTAGTGATGTTAATTTTGAAATAGGCGATTTGGAGGTTACAATATGGTTTAAAGAATTTTGGAAAAATTGTATTGGATCGGCATTTTAAGAGGAAGATCCTTGTTGTTACCGTTTTTTAACTAGATTAACCACGTTTACATAGACACAAATACAGATCTTTTTTCTGATTTCCGTCATTAGGACACAGGGGACCCAAAACATGCATTGCAAGTGACTACTTGATTTATAATATTTTTTAAGATCGCATTAGTTTCCCTAACTAAATATTTCACATATAGATAGGTGAAAATAATAAATAAATAAATATTTTCTATTAGTAGTTACTAAACACTACATACACGTATATACGCTCATAAATATATTAATTTTTTTTTTGTATGATTTTTTTAATCAGAAATTATACAATATGCGAAAATCAATGGCAATGGGTATTAGCACTAATAGAACCCATTTACTATTATTATACCATATACGCTGTATGAACAGAGAAAACGGCTGTGGCGGAATATTATTTATTCTGTTATTTCAACTGGGGGGATATCCTGGGGTATGGACACCCTCCTGAGGCACACCCAGCCTCTAACAGTGGGTACCCAAAAATGGGGAAAAACCTGGCGGCTGAGCGTAATCTCGGCCGAATCACCTGATTGCACGGCCGTTGGCCTAGAAACAGTAAGAATCTCTACATGTACTGAGCCCAAAACTCTTCTCTTCAATCCTAGTCCTAATTATTACCATTATGAAAAAGCCTAAAACGTTTCCATCTCACATTTTTCAATACTTATAAATCGAATAACGAGATATTTCAATAAATTCTGCGGATACTTAATATCAGAGAAAACCTAGAAAATTATTGAGAACGAAAAGTGGATTCTGTGAAATCCACGTTAAACTAAGAAATTAATGAAGTATGGCTTCTCCGTATTTCCTCCTCGAAGAAGTTCTTTCAAGTTGAAACAACCTTGTCAAGGGACCTTTAGACTTCATTACTTCAATGCCATTCCTTAAATGATCGATGATGCCTACATTAAAAAAAAAAAAAAAAATTAACGATTTTCCCTGCAATTAAAAATAAGTTATAAACCCTTTAATGTTACATCACTAAACGTAAAAATTCAATTTCTTATCTTTCAAGTTCACAAAGGGGCTGAAAATGAAAATCTTTGAGACCACAAGGATATTTAATTCGCTTTTTCATAATTATTTACGTAATACCTCTTTTTTTTTTTTCTTAATTTTTTACTTTTAAGAAGAAGAAGAAGAAAAACTTTATTCTGGGACAAATAAAGAAGTCCACAAGAATAAAATCAAATTTGACATAAGAGTCCTGCTTATAGGAATTGCATCACCTACGCTTTAATTCTTTATGGAAATGAATTTGATTCAATCGAATATTTCTGCTTTGTGTACTTTTATCACACGTTTGATGAAATAAAGACATTAAAAAAAAAAAAAAAAACATTTCTTAGTTCTAACATTTAGTAGTTTTAACCACTGCCAGAATAAAATCTGTAATTATATCGATTTTTAAGCGTTTTGCAATCAGATACAATTAACATTGTGAGTTTACCTGAAGTGGAAAAATTTTCACTGAAAACAGCGATGGCACAAATCAGCAGTGATCACAGTTTTGAAAATTAATATTATAATTCATTTTACGAGAGAATTTAAAGTTCTTTATTTTATTTTTTCATTGATTTGTACGTGCTGTTCTTTAGTTTTCAATATAAAATATTTTTTTTGTGGAATCAGCGTTTTTTAAAAATTGCGGTTATATTTAATTTTGGAAACTTCTTTTTTAATTGAGTGATGCAATTTCTATGACCACGACTGCAATATAATAGCTACATCTTGCCAAGACATTAAATTAATGAGGGCAAAAAAAAACCGACTTAACGTAATATATATATATATATAATATATATATATATATATATATATGTGTGTGTGTGTGTGTGTGTATAAAAACAATTATATTATAGGTGGAAATAATAATAGCATACGCTTGACATGAAATTTCACAGCTTTTAGGCTCTAGTCCCTTCTTCAGGGCTCTTGGTAAGAAAATATTCTCAGCCCTCATTATAGATTGGAAAAAATAATTTATAATAACAATATATGCAATCTATCAATATACATTACAAGAAGAGATGCAAGTATTTGTTATGCTCGTACCAGATGTTTGACATATTTTTATAAATATTTAAATTTGTCAACTAATTAATTATATTTTTAGTTATAAATAATGATTCTGATAATTATTAGTTAAGTAATGAATAAATGGAGGTTGAAGTGGAGCAGCATGGGGTGGCTGTTACATAAAGTTTTGAAGGCGGGGGGGCTTGTGCTAGGAAATCGATGCGGGGGATGATAACCCTTCTGCCGCCGTGTAGCTATCTTCTACCCTAATTGTCAACCTTCCTTACAGAGTATTCCCTTATAGTAAACTAACTAGTCACCAACCACTATTTGATCCAATTTTGAATACATAAGGGGGTATCCCCTCTACCCCCTCCCCCACCAAAGAATAGAAAAAAAGGAAACATAAAAATCTGTTGCGTGGAACTTTGAAAACCTCCCTTCTTGAAATCAAGTTTTAAATTAATTTTTTTTTCTTTAATATATTGGGTCTTAAATAAGTTCGAAGCGTTTCTTACTGGTGATTCAAATAAAAACTTCAGATTCTTGTAAATATTTTTAATCAATTGTATATGACCAGATTAAATGGGCTTTACTATCACGTAGGTTTGATCCTCGTTGAAATAGTCGGACAAAGGTTTATATCCATATTTTATACGTTCATTTTCCAAAGAACCTTAATTTTTTTAAGGCCGAAACGTCGGCACATAATTAAAATAGCACTATGTTTTAATGTGTGTTTCTCTCTAATGACCGCACCCCAACCATCTTCCTCATCTAATTTATCAACGGTCAACAAAACTCCATCATTTTAATTTTTTTATAATAATAATAGGCTTACCAAACCCGAAGGTTCGATGTCGATACCACCAAAGTCTGTCTACACAGGCTCGTCTAATGTTCACCGTTTGGGCCCAAGCCCCCGAGATCAGGCTTAACGCAATCCTCCCATCGACGCCTCGGCCTACCTTTCGGACGTCTACCAGTCGGATCAGCGAATACCAACTTTCTCGGAATCCACTCCTCATCGAGCCCAACAACTTTACTCGCCCATTTGAGTCTCCGCGATGCTATAAACTCAATTATATTCACAGGGTACAAGTTCAGCGATTCCGCGTTGAACAACCTTCTAAACTCCCCAGTGGCCTCATCTCTCTTCGGCCCAAATATTTTACGCAGTACCTTATTTTCGAAAACCTTAAGCCGTTGTTCATCCTTCAAAGTAAGCGGCCACGTTTCACATCTGTAAAGAACAGTTGGAAGAATAATAGTTTTATAAATTCCAACCTTTAAGTTTTTAGATAGAAGCCGCGAACTAAGTAACTTAGCAACTGAATAAGAACACGCATTTCCCACCTTTAGCCGGGACTTTATTTCTTCCTGGGGACTTTATTTTTTCTTGTTATCAGTGAACCTAAATACTTGAATTTCTCTACATGTTCAAAAGTACGCACTGATATATCAATATCACCAAGATTGCCACCGTTTCTGCTAATAATCATATATTTTGTCTTATCGGTATTTAATTCGTGTCCTATTTCTTTACCGGTTTTTATTACCACACTTGTATTTAGTTGTATGGTTTCTGTGTCTTAAATTAAAGAGTTTTTTTTTTTTTTCCGAACATAATAGTAGTATAGACCTATAATATACCGACGGGTAGCTATTTTAGATAAACACGTTATCTTATACACAAAGTTGTATAAGGTGATAGTAAATGGATACAATCAAGTGATTAGATAGTAGTAGATAATAATTTCTTTTGTTTGATTATTTAATCTAAAATAAACATTCGCATCGACACTCTAAATTATTTAGCTTTTTTTTCAGCTCTGAGTTTATTTAAAAGTTCTTAAATTGATGTTAAACAACGGAAGTAAGTGAAAGTCGTGCGTTGCGATCACCAGATTTGTTTTTATGTAGTCGAGTGAAAGTAACAATATTTAATGAGTAAATATGTATAAATTCAGAAATGTTAGGCATTATCGGCAAGGTTGCAGGCGTACATTTAGGCTAGCGGTTCTCAATGTGTAGCCCACGTGCTTGGGTTGAAACGCGCCTGACTCGGGAAGCCTACTCACAGCCTACCGACTCCTCTGCCAACTAAACCTAAAGGTGGATTCCTTACTCCACTTAAGGAAGTTTCTTGCCTAAAGTAATATATTTTTAATTTATATATAAATATAATATAATATATATATATATATATATATATTATATATATATATATATTATTTAAGATTTATATGAAGTTCTACCGCTGGGTAGTTTCTTCTCAAGCCTTTCACGCCCTTTGTTCTAATTCAACAGTTTTACTTATTATATTTATGTTAATACAGTTGTAAAATTCAATAAAATATAAATAAAAAAATAAAAAAAAGATTTATATAGATAATTTAAATTCTCTACTGTCCTTAGGTTTCAGTCAATAAATAAACAATTTTATTTATGCAACGTTTCGAAAATTTATTGTTCTCATATTCATGCAATTGCAATTCATGCAATGCATCTCATATTGGTAGCACGGCAGGCCGTGTAGGGCCTTGGCGGCGAGGTGTAATCTGCTGGGAGAATACACTCGCGTTTCTCGATGATATTTTATAGGGTAGGGTCATCACTCCCTACGCCTATTTTTGTGAGTCGGCACCAGTTGCCTGAGGTGTCTCACAGACCCAGGGGAGAGGCTATGAGTGGATCTCCATTTAATTATATGCTTGAAAATTTCTACCGAGACTGCGTTTCGAACTCACAGACTTTGGCGTAAGAGACTAACGCTCTAGCGACGGTTTGGTATTCTTAAATTTTCAGGGGAATCCAAGAGAGCGGCAGTAACGCAACTTTTTTTTTTTTGGGGGGGGGGGAGGGTGTACCTATTTACTAATCTATATGTACTGAACCTAAGACCACTCGTGGATTGTAGAGGCATAGATTTTTTATATATGTAAACAGGTATCTTTTATTTTCAAACCACATGCGAAATCCTTGCGAACGCTCTTGATTAGAAATATTTCAACAGTTATAAAACCCTACATAGCTTTGCAGTTTTTAAATATAAGTCTAACATCAAAAGGGACAAAATAACCTTGACTGCATCGAACTTTGCAGTTTTAAATATAAGTCTAACATCAAAAGGGACAAAATAACCTTGATCGCATCGAACTATCACTGACATGCATAAAAAAGAAGCGGTGGCTTCTAAAAACCAAAATTAAGGTTGAGAGTTAAAATATCTGACCACGAACCTACATCTTTACGTTACTAAAAATTATTTCCTTTCACGAAATGAATATGTATGTGTCTGTGTTTGAATCCAGCATTTTCTAATTAGGTAAATTAATTATAGCTAGCCACTCAACCATGCCTCCCTCCTCTCTCCCCCCGACGGGTTTTTATATGGGTGTGAAACGTACTTGTTTACTTTCAAGGATGCACAACACCTCAGGGCTTTCGAGGATAAGGTTTTACGTAAAAGTTTTGATCAGAAGGGGCATGAGGCCACTTGAGAGTTTAGAAGGCTACAGAACGAGGAATTACAGAGCCTGTACCCTTCTGAGAGGATTGAGTTAAGACGGCTCTAGGAGGTTTGGTCGGCCGTCATTGGATTGAGCTTGGAGACAGGCTCCTGGTATCAGCATACGACCTTGGGCTAGTATTATTGTAATTAACACGTTCACACCAGAGTGACCCACCGGTGGGTCATACTTGTCTGTTCCGTGGGTCACGCTTAACTATCCCGTGGGGTGACGTGCATCACATGTGAGTCACTTGTTTGTAGAAAATAAGTTTATTTTATTTTTTCTCAACATTAAATGTTGTAGGAATTAAGAAGCATGAGGGTTTATTTATTAAATATTTTATAACTTCCAACATGCTCCCTCATGTTTGATTACTCTTCTTAAAAATTTTTATTTAGCTGTGCGTGATTTCATTTCATACTTTTATCCCCATAAATAATAATATAATATATAAAATAAGAATTATTTTTAATAATAAATAATACTATAACAATTATTTTTAATAATAAATAATAATATAAGAATTATTTTTAATAATAAATAATAAATAAGAACATTAAATAAAATAAAAGAAGATTAAAAGTGGAATTAGAAATAATTTTAAATGGACATAAGGAAATAATATTGAACATCTGAAGATGAGGCATGGGATAACTCGAAACGTAATAAGATTTATTATTGACATGTTTTGATAAATAAATACATATAAACAAAATTAGAAGAGATTGTTCCAATTGATATAATCATATCCTAAATTACTCTTCTATAATAGTAATTGATATAAAATAATAATATAAGAATTATTTTTAATAATAAAAAATAATATAAGAATCTTTTATAAGTATTTCCATAATTACTCCTTCAAGTCATGTGTGTATGTCAAAACTGTTATCAAAACAATGTCACATTAAACACGTTGGAACTTGCAACGTTGTCACCCCGCCCCACGAAGCGCAAGTAGCTGAGACAGTGTCGCCTCACGGGGAGAAAACGTAGATATTCGCCCCGGCGTGAACGAGTTAAAACAAATTTATTAAGTTAAAAAAAAAAAAATGCATTGATATGGTATGTTTTATCTAATGCTTACCATATCATTTATATTATATTATATACCGTACCATATATTAACTTAGTACAAGGATTAGTTAAGGTGCTTTTAAACATTAGCTTTAACCGAATTTCCTTATCTTTAAGTGGTATTTTTCTTCCTCAAAATGGAAGAGAAAAAAAGGAAAATCCGCTAAGTCCGTAAGTGGTTTGCTCGGTTCAGAATCGAAAATATGACTTGGAAGACGCAAAGCACTCGGGTCGTCCTTAAACTGTTGATGATGGACGAATTCAAGCATTGATCAAAGACGAACCTCTCCCAACGACTAAAACACTAACACTGTAAAAATATTTACAAGAACCTGGTGTTTTATCGAAATCATCACTAAAAACCGCTAAGATCTTATTTTACAAGCCAATAGAATCATAAAAAAAGAGATAAAAGTTTTAGTAGATGAGCGAGAAGGGGCAATGATTACTGACTCAGCCTAGGATCAATTTCTATTGCCCTAGTTGAGGGGAGACGATAACAGAGTAACTTGCCCTCAATATCGACTTTTCTCACACCATTCATTTTCTAGGAAAAGGGATTTGCCAATATAAACTCTCCATTATATCCCTTATAATTGAATTGTAAATTTTGCTTAAACTTCACACGGACTGATTGGAAATTTAATGCTTTGTTTGAAGTTCTAATAACCAATAATTAAACGGATATTCTTCGACGGAGTACGGAATATTCTACCTTTACAAACATTAATAATTTAACAAGGTGTATTGGATGATGCCTGTGACGCTTTTAGAGTATAATAAAATATGCTTGCCTCCCCGCCCCCTCTTTTAAAGTCAAAACAATTTGTTAGGAAATTTTCAAAAGCATTTAATTAATACGGGACTCTCTAGCTAATCTGAATTAATTAATACCTGAAGGCTTTGGATTAGCTGAAAATTCGGAACAATATCAAATAGCTCCATCAAGTAGTTATTTTATTAAATAATAAACATCTTTACTATACTAAAATATAAAAATTTAAAAAAACCTGTAGCTCTACAACGCTAGAAGGCTCTTGGGGTTCATTACAAATAGAGGTCCAGGTCACTAGCGCCTTTTTTGGTAACTACAGTCGTCGTCATAGAAATTGCATCACCTATGCTTTAATTTTTTATGATAATGACTTTGGTCCAATCGAATATTTTTATTATTTATGTCATACGCTTAATGAAATAAAGAGAAAAAAAAGATAGAAAATAAAGTTTCTTAGTTTTTGGTTAGTAGTTTCAACTACTACCAGAATAAAAATTTTAGTTATGTCGAATTTTAAGCATTTTTCTGTTAGAAACAATTAAAATTGTTAAATTATATGAAGTGGGACGATTTTCACGGAAAACAGCGGTGACGCAAATCAACAGTTGTCATAGTTTTTACGAGAGAACTTTTATATATTTTTTCATTGATTAAAAAAAAAAAAATGTGTTACTGCTGTCAGAAACAATTAAAATTGTTAGATTATATGAAGTGGTACAATTTTCACGGAAAACAGTGGTGATAGGTTTGAAAATTAATATTATAATTAATCCATTAATATTTCCTAGGATAATTCCTTTACCAAACCATTAACACCCAGCTCCCTCCTTATATCCACAGTCTTCTACAATTTAAATCGTCAATCCACTCCCTCGAAACAAGGTCTCGCCATTCTGACATTTACATTCCTACCCATAGAACAACAACTTTTGATCATTCTTTTCTTGTCCGCTCTGCAAATCTCTGGAATTCCCTACCTACTCATATCCGCCATGCTTCTTCTCTATCATCATTCAAGTCCCAACTGTTCCAATACCTCCTGTATTCCCAAACAGACGCTCAACAGCAATGACATTTTATATCAAACATCAGATTTTGAATGTAAAAAGGAAATATTATTTATTGCTCATACCTAACTTAATTTATTAACCTTTTTAAATTTAGTTTTGTTCAGCAAATGTATATATCTGAAGAAGTTTATTTATTTTACTCTTTTGTTTTATAGTATAGATATATTTCTTTTTTTTTATTTTATTACTTTTTACACCATTGTAAATAAGAATTAATCATGATCATTTGGTCTTTTGGCCAGATACAATGTATCTGTATTTAATTGTACATATTTGTTGTTCTTAAGGGACTATGTCCCAGAATAAAGATTATTTTCTATTCTATTCTATAATTCATTTTACGAGAGAACTTAAAAAAAAAAAAAAAAAATGTAAATGTTATATAAAAATAAACAAGTGTAATATACACATCATGAAAACATTTTTTTTTTTTTTAATTAGGAAACTCAATTTTAATAAATTAAACATTATTTATAATAAAAGTTGAAAAAATAAATGATGAAGTTTTATGGAAAATACGGTAATTCAATATTTTTTAGAATACGTTGAAAGTATGAGAGAGTGTATAATAATTCACTGCCACCAAATCTCATGAACTTTCACCTATCCGTTCTACCGCCGCTTAGCGCAGCTTGGAATAAAAGGGCTTGGAACAAACTTGGAGCACCTAGTTACAAAAAAAGACGCTAAATACCGCTCATGAGAACGACAATTTCCGCAGGTTATATAGACGCTTGTCAGAAAGCCCCCCTTCTTCAGGAATGAAACAATAAATAAATATTCTGCCGCAACCGGTTTCCAACACTAGTCCAATGTCCTGCCGTAGTAACACGTCCCTCCATAATTATTTTGAATATTTTACTCTAAATTATAAATTAAAAAAACTTTTGCTCACAACTAACCACTTTGCTAATCACCCTTATAGAAATCTGTTCTCGAACTACTGAATAAAGTTAAAGTTGAAAGAGATTTAGAATAGAATAGAATAGAACAAGAAACTTTATTCTGGGACGATGTCCCTTAAGGATAACATTAATGAACAAAATACAAAATTATTATATCTGGCCCAAAACAATATATAGCTACATTTAAATTATTTAATTTAATAGAAATAAAATTAAAACTAGACTTACACTGAGTTTCAATGAAAACATTGAAGTTATTTCCTCAACAATCACTGAGTTTAACTCGCTTTTTAACATTATCCATTTAACTTCTACTACTTTATATATTAGAAAACATTTTTCTATAATGTTTACCATACCATCAGTGAATCATACATCTATAATACAGTTCTTATTTGCGAAAAATAAATGACCGAGAAAAATATTACAGTCGTTTTCTCGTACAATTGGTGAACAAATTTTTCCATGTTTATCGATTGATAATAGAATAATAACGTAAGTAACTATCAAAAAGTATAAAGGATTTATTTCTTCACATCATGAAAACTAAAGGCATTTTAAAATTAGAAATATTCGGCATTCACCATGATATTATTACATATCAGGTAATTACAATGAGAACGAAACCTACATCCTAAATCTAAATCCTTAGTTACGCCTGCAAAGGCAATTATCGTTTTTTTTTTCGTTAAAGAACGGTTAAAAATAAAGAATTTTTAGTTGATTGCGTTGTGCAGCCCACATAATACCAAAGAGAAAAAATCCGAGCGCCAAATTCAAACAGATCAATTGATGTAAACCATAGGTTGTCTCAGAATTTTGACCGGCACTGTATTTCATATATGGATAAGGCAAAGTAAAAATTGAGTTTCGCTGGAATATCATTTCAAAATATCTAAACAGGAATTTGAACACATTTTGGCACTTCGAATGAGACTCTAACTTTAGAACAATAGTATTTGTTATTATCGTTTTGGCAATCCTTCAAATGAAAGGAGCGGCAATATTTGACTCAGGACTCAGTGAATCACTGGACCTTTCCTTACACACAAATCAAACAGTTTTATCCATTTGAAGAACGGATTATTCAAACGCGGAAAAAAGGAAGGAATTTAAAACATCCTACATGTTTTAATATTGGAAATTCTGAACCTCGTGACAGTGAATAATCGATAAATTTCATACTTAACGTATTGCTATGAAACTACAATTCTGAGCGTTCCCCTCTTTGGCAGAAGTCCAATCTCAAAATACTACTGTATAGGAATCGCATTAATAAACTTGTCATGTATTAATAAATTTTTAGAAAAACATAAATAATGTAATGGGTTAAACTAGTAACAATAGAAATGTGATTAAACGGGAATCACACTTTGACTTTATAAAAGGTATACATTTCGTTACAAAATACAAATGAATCAAGTGATAGTAAACGTTTTTAGATAAATCCCATCTTATTTCCACGGAAAAGTCCGAAATTATTCCAAAAGCAAAACGTTTTTATAATAACAATATCTCAAGTTAATGAGTCTTTTGTCAGCCTCTAATAACTTATGCGTCATTACATTAGAAAATATCGTCCAATTTTAAATAATTTGGCCGCTCAACAATTTTGATTTTAATGATTTTTTTTAACCAGTTATTCTCTATCCTTTCCTAAATAAAAAACGGTAAGAAAAATATTTTTCTGGCTGACAATGATTATAAGTTATATAAATTTGGTGATTGAGACTAATCTAGTTCCGGAGTTATAAAATTCGTTTGTTTATTTATTTAACGTCCCTTTATCCTCCTGATTCTAATCGGACGATGCTACATTGGGAGTTCTAAATGTTGGCTATAATATCATAATATATATCATAATAAAACAACCTACATGAAATTAAAACCTATTCAATTTCACATCATTACAGCGATTATAGTCGATTTCATTTAAGCCATTTTTAACTAAATCTTAAAAAATTGTAAAATGCAAACTTAAAAGGGGTATCTCTGGTACGACGATTTTGGTAAAAATGATGATGTAAGATCCCATGTATAGTTGTGTTGAATGTAAAAATTCAGTGTTTAATTCTCATATTTAAAAAAAAAAAAATTTATATATATATATATATATATATATATATATATATATATATATATATATTGGGTTGTTTCACATGAAATGTCCGTTTTTATATTTTCTGAAATACATAAAGGATTTTGCAGGTCTCTGTTATTTTCTTCCGAATGTTTACATATTTAAAGTAAACAGTTACTAATCCTCTACCTTTGTATTATAAACATTAGCTTCCCAATCAATTACCCACTTTTTAGTATACCTCCAAATATTAACATGAAAACACGCAATTTTCGAGTAATATTTTTGTACGAGTTTAAACTCGGCGTTCAGCAGTGAGGCCGCTAGAAATATTTGCGAGGCGTTTGGGGAAGGGAGTGTTAATGAACGGACCATTCGCCGTTGGTTTGCTAAGTTTTCAGCTGGGGATACCGACTTGGACAACTTGCCCTCCGTCCGTGATAGACAACGATGTCCTCAAACATACTGTAGATGGAAACCCCTACCAAACAGTTAAAGGACTCTCAACACAACTAAATGCAAGTGCATCTACCGTTTCCAGACATTTAAAGTGTATTGGGAAAGTAAAAAAGCTCGATACATGGGTACTCATGATCTCACTGAGCGGCATGTTTCAAAACATACCGTGCAAAAATTGAAAGAACTGGGCTATGATGTTCTTCCGCACCCACCATATTCTCCCGACTTGTCTCCAACAATTACCACCTGTTCAGGAATTTAGACAACTTCGTGAAAAGAAAACTTTAAAGCTCAGAGTTTTTCAGTTCAGGGATAAAAAAGTTGGTGTCACGTTGGGAAAAATGTGTAGAAAAAGAAGGGTTTTAATAAAAATCATTTGCCTTGAAAACGGACATTTCATGTGACACAACCCAATATATATATATTATTAATTTGGAAAATTTTTTCTGCAGTTTTCTCCTCATTTAATTATCATATTTCATATTTACTTATATTATATCGATCCTTAGAAGTAGAAATGGTTAAATTTTTCAACTAAACAGAATCAAAGAAACCAAGTTACATTTTTTCAATCATAATAAAACCGTTAGTATATTGAAACGCATTTAATTTTAAATCAGTATAGCGAATTTGTATCCAGTTTGTTGAGGGCGTTTATGAGAAAACCGTAAAAAGGTGTAAAATTCATAGTATAAAGTAGTGTTTCTTGGCAATCGATATTGATGAAAATGATGATGCAACATTACTATAGCTGTCTTAAATATGAAATTTCAGTTTCGTAGGACTTCTCATATTCGAGCTAGACTTAAAGCACTTACAGATCTTTTTGCGGGATGTGGTCATTTGGACTCAGCGACCCTAAACGTGTATTCAACTTAAAAACTCGAAATTCGAAAAACTTCAGGATCTCAAAAGTTTCCCTTACTATATATTTCATACATAGGTAAGTGATAATAAGAATAAGTGGAAATTAATAATTATTGCAACACTTTTAAAAATGAGTTTAAGATTGTATTAAGGTCTTCCCCCTGACAAGTTGATACCACAAGCAGGATATTGTTGAGTTTTACGACCCAATCTAATTTTCTGTTCATTTAGTTTGGGGCCTAACAGTATCCTCCCGGGGAATACCCTCCCTGAAGTAAAATCAATCTCCTCGTCGGGTAAAACCTTGCACCTGGGAACGATACTAACCACTCCTTCATGAGCCTTCAATGAAATTAACATAGACTTTGTTTGTTTTTAATTAGCTTTAATTATGTTTACTGAAGCCCGTGGTGCCCGCACCGTGATTAAATGAATGAAATAAAAATCATTGACATTTACAATACTATTACAACTCTTCGATCAAGGAAAAAGAGAACGGGGAATTGAGCCCAAAGGAAGATTTCTTAAGCAAATTAAAATTATTTAAAAAAGTACGCAACGGTATGAATATGTTAAGTCGTAGTCATAGAAATTGCGTCACCCATCCTTTAATTTTTTATGGTAATGAATTACATCCAATCCAATTTTTGTATATGTCTGCTTATTTATATCATACGCTTAATGAAGGAAAGGAATTTAAAAAAAAATTATTAGTTCTTGGTTAGTGTCTTTAACTACTACCAGAATAAAATTTTTAATTATGTCGAATTTTAAGCATTTTGCTATCAGAAACAATTAACATTGAGGGATTACATGAAATGGAACATTTTTTACGGAAAACAGCGGTTACACAAATTAACAGTGGTCATAGTTTTTAAAATTAACATTATAATTCATTTTACGAGATAACTTAACCTTTTATATTTTATATATATATTATATATATATATATATATATATATATATATATATATATATATATAAAAGGTTAAGTTATATATTAAATACAATTTATTTAAAAAAAAAAAAAAAAAAATGCTTTACTGCCACTATCTTGGATTTCGCAGAGAATTTAAGAATACCAAATATTCAAACAATAATGGGGGGGTTGATTTATTAATTATTTAAAATAAATGTAATGGCATATTTTTCTCTATAGTCATACCTTTATGAAGTAAAATTTTTTACCATGTTTGAAATATTCTTTAATGCAACATAAAGAACACACACGTTTTTTATAAACGTTAGAACTTTTAAGTATTTTTACAATTAGAAACATGGGTGTAAGGAGGGTAGAGACCCTAGAAATCGTTGAGACAAATAAAAATATTAAAAAAAAAACCATTAGAATAAAAGGTACAGTTAGAAACTGCTTTCAATTACGCATTTTATTTTCAAATGTACATAAATGTATGTATGTATGTATACGGGAGTGGCATGGTCTCGTAGAACGAGCATTGGTTAGAGCTGTTGATTAGAAGTATTTTAACAATTAATTAATCTAAAAATAAGTGTTCAGTTTTTAAAAATAGATTTTACATCAAAAGGGGCAAAATAAACTCGATTGGAAAGGAGGAATAAATAGAAGATTAAATATGAGATGGAAAAGATATTGGAGCTTAAAAAAAAGTCTGTAAAAGTCAGCTACCTTAAAATAAATGTAATTGCATATACATTCCAGCCAGCATTGAAGGCTAGAGTCCGGGAATCTTGCGTGTATTTTGTATGGCTCGCAGATCTGCTCTAAGACCAGCAAAGACTACCATAAACTGGAAAGGACACAGATTCAGTTTTCTAAAAGTATTTTAAATATTAAAAGAAAATTTCATATCAGCAACAAAAAAATAAAAAACAGGTCATCCTCACAAGTTTTCCAAAGGAGCCACATATATTGGTAGGTCGGTCATGTGGCTAGGCTGGTACCCAGAAGATGATCTAAAAGTGTCGGTGATATACTTTTTGTCATCAATATAAAATATGAAGACTACGAGTATTTAAAGCTAAGTTTAAGAAAATTTATGTATTAATGAAATATATATAAATAAATTACTTACCTTAATTTTCTATGGTAAGTATTAAATTTGTAATACTTATTTGTTTAATTAGCTTGCTAGCACGCAGTACGAACATGAAGTGTATCATCTGGGAGACAAATACAATGTAACAGGTAGCAAAAGCAATATGTTAGTCGTCGTTCTTAGAACGCAAAACAATGATTTTCATAAATATAAAATTTAACTTAATTCTAAAAGTCGGGGCATTTAAAAAACTTCTAGTCACCTTATGTACAGTGCATGTAGTGGAGGGAGAGGGAGGCGGGGCTGTTGGGCTACAGTGGCCAGGTATTGGAATAATGTGACAAACAAACCTATCATTGAATACATGGGTGTAATTTTAGTTTAAATCATTTTATATAGTTTATAAGTTCCAAAAAGTAAATATTGAGAATAGTAACTTGGACCAAGAAGAGAAAATATGTTAAAATTACAATTCGAGACTTGTACCTCCCAAGAGGAAGAGGCTTTTTGTTCTGTAAAGGATAAAATAAAACTATTACTATTATTGTATCGAACAATCACTAACATAAATAAAAAAGAAGAAGAGGAGTTCTCAAAACCAAAATTAAGGTTGGGAGTAATAATGTCTGAGCAGGATCCTACATCATTAGGGATCATTACAAGACTGGGACCAGTTCGCTAAGCCTCTTCTCTCTCACACACACACACATCTTCAATCCGGCTTACATTTCTTTCCCAATTGCTTTCTTTGTTTTATTACCGACTCCAAATAAAAAATAATAATGTAAAAACCAGGATAAACATTGCTCTGCGAAGAATAAAACCGGCTCGTTATGCAATTTTCAGATAACCTTTATGCATAACTAGTAATATCTACGGAATCGGAGGAAGGTGATTTCCTGACTTATGCTACTTTAGACCGATTCTTGAATCATAGTTTATTACATAGTTGCGATATTAAAAAATGCCATTTTTAGTGTGGTAATCCTAATTACCACCGAAATATTTCGATTTGTATCCTTTTAAAAGGGGAATCGAGTCAAAAAATGGTGGTACTCCTCCATTTTGAATCGTATCCTAGTGACTAGAAGTGTACATTGTTCAGAAACCTTGTAGGAGAATGACGACTTGAACTTAAAACTTAAAAAAAAAAAAAAAAAAAATGAAAACAGTTCTTAAAATATTAAAATCGGGAATATCCTTCGAAATAGTAAAATTAGTCCTTGAGTGCATGCAAAATAGCATGACGAAGTGAGATGGGGAGGAGGGATACATATTGAAATCTATTCCTGGATATTCCAGGCTCCTGGAGAGGTGTCGTCAAAGGCCTTCCAGTAGAAAGTGTGTCGGGGTGGGGGGAGAGGGGGTGATAACGGTTTCGATAGCTTCTGAGTGTGTGAGTCCCGCCGGCTGTTTGTAAGCCGAGGATCACTCCATCTTTCGGTCGGAAAACGAAGTCCGTCCAGGCGGGATCTGATACGGAAGGGAATACAAAAGAGAGCTGAAGATTAAAAGGAAAGGTGAAAAAGCAGAGCCTTGAGAAAATTCTTTGAAAGGATCCCTTGAAGTAAGCCTCAATTGACTCGAAAAACACCGAGATATTCTGAATGGAAACTGAGAATCTTGGCAATGCTGTTCCCTAATATGATCGACAATAAATAATTAACAATTTTAATAACGATAACTTATCTCTCTATATATATAAAATGATTTTGGAGTCGTGACTCCTTCTAAACCACAAGATGGATTTTGATACGGTTTTCAGAGTAATTTTAACCATTCTTTCCTGAAGGTTTATAAGTGAGATACGTCTCAATTGAGCTTTTCTTTAGGCGAGAAAAATAATTTTTCTGTAACCAAGACATCAAAAAATTATTCCTGAAATATATGTAGTAATATAGACGTATAATATACCGTTATAAAGATTTTATAAAATTTAATATGGAAAAAATCGTATGAGTTAATGTAAAGTTGTTGTAAGGCCTTAAAGTTATAAACATAAGAGGGAGGTCATAATAGTTAAATGTGCAGGATCGTGCATGTTATATTCTTCCATTTAGTACTCAAGGTTTTAGAAACAATATAACGTACCAAATTGTAACTAAGTTGCTTAAATGACATACATTGTTACTAATTATGGCAAATTTAATACTATTTCATAAAAAAGGATGTTTTACTGTAAACTAAATGGGATTCCAATGGAAACTTCATTTCACTTTTAAAATGTAATTTAAATAGTACATTTGAAATATAAAATAGTAATAGACCGAATACAATAGGAACCGTTCTTATTTCTGAAGTTTTTGAATACATACCTAGCAATGAAGTTTTCATTATATCTGAAAATTAAATTTCCTGTTATCCACACTACACTTTAAAATAGCAACCAAATAAACTTAACTAATTTTGATTCGTGTTTTTCATTTATGCCGGTGATTAAATATAATAATGAATAGACGTTATGAAATAAACATATTTCTTGCTAATTGCACTTTTCGTTACGATAAACTAAAACTCCGAAAGCGATAAACTCTAAATCGGTCAGACTGAGAATTTTTAAACATAATTGACACCTCATTTAAATTGAAGCTGTGCGAAGCAGGGGCGGGTCCACTAGTATTATATATACATATATATATATATATATATATATATATATATATATATATATGAGAGAGAGAGAGAGAGAGAGAGAGAGAGACAAGAGAAAGTAAAGATCTTTTTAAGAGCTGAGAGAGTGTTTGAGTACGAGATCGTTTCAAGCTCCCGACTCTCAAGCGATGAAATGATCAACCAATTTCCACGGTTGGTTTCACAGCATTCCGCCGACCTCAGGGGGCAACCCTTCAACACGCCACGGCGAGCCCTTACAGCCCTAAAGCATTAATAAAGAAATTCTATCCGGTTGCGCAATCGTCAATGTCAATTTTTATTTAGGGGAAATAACAACATTTGATGTAATGGAATATTATTATTTAGAAACCTCGTTTTATAATATATTCACTTATACTATAATTGGAAAGTTAGTAAACCTAGTTGAGATGTGTTTGTCGGAAACATTCCATAAAGTTAGAATCGGTGATAATTACTCCGAGAAATTTGAGGTGCGATCGGGTTTGAAACAGGGTGACTCTCTCACACCTGTTTTATTTAATATAGCTTTAGAATATGTCATAGAAAAGGTGACGTGTACCGAGAAAGGTTTAAATATGAGTGATAAGAGTCCGGTTTTGGGATATGCTGATGATTTGGTACAGCTAGGTGAAGACACGGAAACCATACAACTAAATACAAGTGTGTAAATAAAATCAGATAAAGAAATAGGACTCGAATTAAATACCGATAAGACAAAATATATGATTAGTAGCAGAAACGGTGGTGATCTTGGTGATCAATATCAGGGTATACGTTTGAACACGTAGAGAAATTTAAGTATTTAGGTTCAATGATAACAAGAAAAAATGAAATCCAGGAAGAAATAAAGACCCGGTTAAAGGTGGGAAATGCGTGTTATTATTCAGTTGCTGAATTATTTTGCTGGCAGCTTCTATTTAAAAATTTAAAAGTTAGAATTTATAAAAATATTATTCTTCCACGGTTTTTTACGGATGTGAAACGTGGACGCCTTAATCCTTAATACTTTGAAGGATTAACAACGGCTTAAGGTTTTCGAAAATAAGGTACTGCGTAAAATATAAAAAAGAGAGATGAGGCCACTGGGGAGTTTTGAAGGTTGCACAATGCGGAATTGCAGAGCTTGTACCCTGGGCTTGGTCTTGAACAGTGAACATTGGACGAGTCAGTGCAGGCGGAGTTTGGTAGTATCGGTGTTTGCATTTCTGGTTTGTCGAATTTTTTGGGAAGTTGTAACATCATGGACATATCTATATTAATATTATAAAGCTGAAGAGTTTGTTTGTTTGTTTGAACGCGCTAATCTCAGAAACTACAGGTTCGAATTGAAAATTTGTTTTGTGTTGGTTAGTCCATTTAACGAGGAAGGCTTTAGGCTATATAAAATTACGCTGCGACCAATAGAAGTGAAGAATCAGGAAAATATGGAAAAAGCGGGGAAAATTAACCTCGCATCCTAATGATTCCAAATGAATTACCTTTTAATTTTAAAATAATTCGATTTCCCATTATGATATCTTTTGTCGTAACCATTAATAAATCACAGGGGCAAATATTTAAACACATAGGAATCGCTTTACGTCAAGACTGCTTTTCACAAGGCTAACTATATGTCGTATTTTCATGATCGGGTTGCGGAGAAAATCAGTATGTTCTTCTACCACAAGAAAAATAAACTAAAAATATCATTTACGCAGAAGTACTTTAAACTATATTTTTTTTAAAACTTCTCAATCGCGATCAGAATAACAGAAATTGACGCAGACGAAGTCGCTGGCAACAGCTAGTATTCATATATAGTTGTCTGAAATATGAAATTTTAATCTAATTTTGATGACTGAGGGGACCCTAAAACGTGTTTCCGTTGAAAACAGGGATCACAATTGTAATACTTTCCCTCAATATTTATTTCATATGAAGGAAAAGGAAAGTAAAAATGTGATTTGTGATATCAAAATTAATATTCCATTATTTAATGGTCTGTGATAATAAGTAATTAAAAGAAAGGCTCGAAGATGTTTCATATTTTTTGCATATCTTTAAAATAAAACTTCAAAGGCTGAGCAAATAGTTGATAAAGTAAACCGAAATTAATATAACATGTATATAAAATTTATAATAATAGAATGTTTTTATAAAACACCAGTCTAAATATAAAAAAAAAAAAAGTGATGTTTTTGATGCAAAAAATGATTAACGCATGGTATAAAATGTAATTTTTTTTTTTTTTGTAAACACCTTACATCATTGTGTTAATAAGTGCGAAATTTCATACTCTAATGTTATACACGTGGAGCAAGAAAATATTAGTAACAAAACGGTCTGTTTGTTCGATTTTCACTTAAAAATAAATAAAATAAAAATAATTTGTTTTATGGAGGTGAGAAATCTAAATGTGTTTAAGTTTTTAAGGAACGTTACTAATATTTTAATATTAGTTTTCCATAATATATAGTTTTTAATATTTTAATATCATTACATTTTTATTCTCCATCTCACGATTATCCTCACCTTGAATACCTTCTCGTAGAAATGTTTTCCTATAAAACTCCTCTTCTTCGACTTCCTCACGTCTATAGACGTGAACATATAGATGTTATAACATATAGAATATGTTATAACATTTTCTAACCTTCTCTTGTCCAATGGGTTTCCAGTTATACTAATGTTATCATTTCTGGAGATTTTAATATCAATATGCTTGCGGAATCCTATTATAAAGCTTTCCAAGTTATCCTACTTTGTTCTCTGAATCTATATCTCGTTCCTTACTTCCCCACCGATCATACACAATTCTCCGACACCTGGCTTGACCTTCACATTACTGACTCTCCTCAAAAGGTCCTTTCTTCCTCCCAGTACTCGGTTCCGTTCCTTTCATCACACGATCCTATCCTGATCTCATACAACCTACCGGTGAAATCCTTCACTCCCAAAGATGTCTCCTATCTTAGCTTGGAACTCCTCTCTTACGAATCCCTTCAAACCCAAATGTCAGATAAAGGTAGAAAAATACGTTTGGTACAAAAATGTTAAAAAAATTTATTAAGAAGATATTCACCAAGATGAATAGGACTCGGATCATTTTTTGAAAGCTCGATTATTATTTGTATAAAAAGAATCAACTTAAAACAAAAAATTTGCACCACGAGGAAATAATGGTGTTGTTAGTTATCCACAGTGAAGGAAGAAGATAAAAAGCCTTTGTTGAGAATAAAGGTTTCGGGGAGAGGAGAAACCTGTCCCTTTACTTTTGAGGTTTAACGCTATCATAAAGGAACTGAAACTCTACACTAATTCACTGCCCTGTCTCAGAAATGTTCCCTTTTAGGCGCCCAAACCATCTCACGAAGTCAGCCATTTTTTTTTCTCTTATGCGATAAGAAAACAATCGTATGCTAAAAAAATAAAAGTATTAAAAAGCTCGGATGACAGAAATCGAACCCCGGATAAAGCATTCCAGGAAAGTGATAACTATAAAATAGCCTAATTTGTTTCGAAAACAGTGATAAGAAATCAAACACCAAGAGCGAGTAAACACTCTAGTCTTCATAATATCTTTAACTTTTTTTTAAACACACACATATAAATAAATAAATATAAATATATAATATATATATATATATATATATATATATATATATATATATATATATATATATTCAAAAACGAAAACGAATGTAAATTAAAATTACGGCAGAAAAAATAAATAATATTGAAAAAAATACTTTTGATTAATATAAAAGCTCATACAAGTAAATAAAATAATTATAAAGAGTATGGGGAACTCTGAACCAGGCTTGTCTTTCGTGGAGGTAAAAGGGGGGCTCAAGAAATCCCAGCGGTTCGCTCTCAACCACGTTCTGTTATTTATACCCTATGAAGAGTAACTGCACTGAACCACAAACACTCAGCACTTGTCTATTAAATAGGGCACGATATTTTGTTAACCGTTGAATATTCTGCCGAATTTACCAAATATAAACGTAAATATGTAAGGGGGAATTCTTTGTTCGATTTCTTAAAATAAGGTTTAACTAAAATAATTTTTAGGTTATAAATAAAATCTAGTTTTATCTTCAAATTGACTTTTTTTAAAATCAAGAATGGTGATTCCTTCTGTGAAATTAGTACATTAACGAACTGTTGGAAATAAAAAGGTCTGAGAAAAAGATAATGAAACGTCAATGGAATTTTAATAAGAAATAAATTATTCTGCTTAGCACTCAAGATGTGAGGTCTTACAAAGCTTGGTTCGTTCATTTTAGGGTGTAGCATAGAATCCTGGATCAAGACTGAAATGACAAGAAGCTGCCCGACTGCAGCAGAACTTACTATCACAAAGCTTACTTACCCATTCAGAATTCAACTTCGGGACTGCAATAAAGCATTTAATTTCTCCCATATTCAGTCCTAAATACTTTGAAGAATCTTAGATACTCATTATTATGTCATTAACATGAGCTCAATATTCCATACCTCGATGATTCCTACGTCCCTTTCGTAATATAAGACGTTCACCACACCATTGTATTAATAGAATTGTAACAAATGCTAAATTATCCCTATTCTATGCTAATTCTCACAACTATTATAAAACAATAGCTGTCCTTCAACTTTGTAAAGGTAAAAAAAAAAATCATCCGTTTTTTTTTTTTTATTGAACTTCAAAGTCGCAAGGCATCTCATACTTGTATTACTATTGTATAATTACAAAGAAGTTACTTCTAGAACCAGCATATATCCCAACCCATCATTACCACGGATGCTGAAGATGCATGTGAGCTCTCAGTCAATTATAACCCGATTATTGCATTCCAAACTCGATGCTATACAGAGACTTTAAAGAATGATGTCAAAATAAGAGGATTGAAGTAAACTAAACCAATCTCATTAAATAACTCCTACCCTTTGCCGTTGAGCTATGCCTTCCTGCCCTTCAGTATCCTTTACTAGAATACCTCTTGTCCCACTAGAACAGATCCGATACCTAAAGCCACATCTCGAAAAACTTCTAATCTGTAATCCTTATACAGAACTGAGACGAAAAGAAACAGCGCCTCGTTTTTGGCTGCTGCGACACTTACTAGATAAACACTCAAAGCTTCCTCTCAACTACAAAAGACTCATCTACATGACTATATTAAGGACAATCTGGCCACTCGTAGTAGCAGGGTGTCTAGCAAATCAGCTCAAAGAGATCCCCTGACTTTTCCATATTGTAAGAAGTCTTTTACCTGGCCAAATCTCGGTGAAACTCGAGAAAAAAAAAAGTTATAATTTATATGGTAGACTATACTGGATTAAATATATGTATAATGACTGATTACTTTACGATAAAATTCAGTTGTTTAAGTTGACTTACCGATGAATTATGATGAACTTAGGATACTACTGTTAGTAATAATCAATATTTACAAATCTGACTACAAATTTATTTTAAAACTCGCTTTAAGACATATTCAACATTACAACAAGTAGGCATATTGGAACTTTTGTCTGAGTGAAGAAGAAACAATGTTATCAAGAAACAATGTACAATGTTATAGGAAATAGGACCATTTCCCTAACCAAAGTATAAATTTCCTGACTTTTTCATATGTTTTTAAAATCCTGACTTTCCCGGTTTTCCCGATTTACCCTGTTGATAGACACCCTGAGTAGAACTTTGGGCTCTACTGAACCATCGAATTCTACTCGCATTCAAATGTAACGATTCAAAATTATTCATAAAATTTTAATGCTTTTTACTTTGTCACATATGAAATCATTCATTTGGGTCGTGACGTGCCACTTGTTCGACGACCAACATCATTTTCACTCTTACCCACTAGTTTTAATCCTTGCTTTTCGAGGAGTTCTGGAAATACTCCACTTGAATGCGGAATGTTGCGGCCATTGCGTTCTTACTCAGTCTCCATCAGCTATCAATACCACTCATAATTTGAGGGGGAAGCTCTAGGTAACTATCTAAACGTTATCACACTAAAAGCTGTGAATTTTGTTGCTTTCAAGAGCGGTATCTAACCCCTTTTTTGGTAACTGCATGTCCCATGCTTACCTCCATTTTAAGTTACGCTATTTAAATTATACTAGCATTTCCTAGCGACCTTTGCACTAATTCTGGTTTGTCTGTTCTCTCGCTCTTTTTTTCAATTAGGAGATCGCCTTGTTGGACTCCAAACACGGATAAGGTTGTAATTTTAAGGCTGTGATATTAAGTGATTTTTAGTGTCAAAAAAACGCATTTACTATTATTTTAACTTTCCCAAAAGGTAATATTGATCAATGACTCAAGAGGATACTTGAAAATTTGAAATGGATCAGGAAATGCTGTCAATATCCAAAGCAGGCTCTAGGAAAAAATAAAAATAACTTTGATAATGTCTATAAAGTGCTTTTTAAAGTAATAAAAACTGTTTTCACCTACTCTTTGAATTTGTTGGCACTATAAAGCACTTAATATCAGAGCTCTGTAAGAGAAACCTTATCGCGAGAACAGAGCAAACCCAGATTCAGTGCAAAAGTCTCTAAGTATAACTATTGTCATTGAAAGGACTAATTTAAAAAGGGGGCAAGTATGGAACATATAGTTACCAAAAAAGGATCTAGATACCGCTAGTGAGAGCTACAAAATACAGAGCTTTAGGCGCTGCTAGTCGCTGGGAACCCGCGAGTCCCGTGTAAATATTTTACATAGGTAGGCATGTTTTGATAATTGTTCTTTAATTAATTTTTTTTATTCTTCCATTATATATTTATATTGAGTTTTGTATAGATATAATTTAATTTAGTTTCTGTACATATTGTATGCATGAATTTCAGAGTGATATATTCAATCTCTTCTCTATAGCACGATATAATATACACTGAATAAATAAGTATTAAAGAATCGAAAGGTTGCACCGTACACTGCCCCAAGACACGAAGGAATGGAAGAAGTGAAACCGGAGGGGAACTAAACATGACAAGGCCGCAGTGAGTCGATGACAGTCCAGGCCCGCCGTAACGAAAGCCTAACTGGGAAGAAGGCTAACTACAACCTTCTCATAGCGTTGTCCGTCCCGAAAAGGACTAATTTACTATTTCAAAGGATATGCCCGATTTTCATATTTTAAGGACTGTTTTAATTTTTTTTTTTTTTTTTACATTCTAAGTTGAAGTCGCCATTCTCGTTGAAAGGATTTGTAACAATTGACATTTATTGGAACCAGGATACGGTTCAAAATGGAAGAGAACCTCCATTTTTGACTCGATTCTCCTTTTAAAAGGATACGAATCGAAATAAATCACTGGTAACTAGGATTACCACAATAAAAAGGACACTTTTTAATATAGAAACTCTCTTCCCGATGCAAGAAACTGTCCGAAATAACTTAAGTCTAACTGTCTATATTAGGGTGGGTGAGGTGGGTTACGCCCGAAAAGGACTAATTTGCTATTTCCAAGGATATGCCCGATTTTCATATTTTAAGGACTGTTTTAATTTTTGTCTTTTTTATTCTAAGTTAAAGTCGCCATTCTCGTTGAAAAGATTCTTAACAATTGACATTTATTGTAACCAGGATACGATTCAAAATGGAAGAGAACCTCCATTTTTGACTCGATTCTCCTTTTAAAAGGATACGAATCGAAATAAATCAATGGTAACTAGGATTACCACATTAAAAAGGACACTTTTTAATATAGAAACTCTCTTCCCGATGCCAGAAGCTGTCCGAAAAAACTTAAGTCTAACTGTCTATATTTGTTCCAACAGCGGTCTCTGGCTACCAGAAACCTTTAGGAACAAGTCAGCTATTCCATCATCATTCATATATTTTAGCATTCTATTCGTGGAGTTGAGGCAATAGAAGCTCAGTTTGAGAAACTTGATAATACGAAGCGAAAACAATAGAAAATTACAACCTTATACAATAGAAAATCGCTCAAATAACAAGCTTGAAAAACCAATTGATTAAAATACTAACAATTGTGAACCATATACATTTCGGGTAGTATAAAATTATGCTAATGTGGCTAATCGGGTGCTGAAACAATAGGAGTCGTAAATTTTACCTATCCTGGTTTGATTATGATAGGGATCTTTAAAGAGTACCTGACATTGCACGTGTTCGGAACCACCATTTTACGTCCCATATTGACCAAGGGTTTTTTACTCTCTTTACAGAATCCTACGACCATTTGCAAGGTTTGAACCCGTTACCTGGAGCATAGAAGGTTGCCACAACATCACAGGTGACCCCAAAACATATTGAAACTAAGAAATAATTGAAAAAAATTGGTGCGGGCAACACACAACTTTCACTTACCTCGATTTTTAAAATCAATGAAAGAATTTTCAAATACAGTTAGAGATAAAAATACGTGAAACTATTAAGAAATTAATCAAATTGAATTTATATAGAAACATGTGTTTTATTAAAAAATATATTATATTATTATCTAAAATAATCAGTTAGTTTTATCTTCTTTTCATCACTCTCTATCAACTTCTAAAAGCTTGTGTATGAGATAATATTTTTTCTAAAATCTTTAGCTTTCCAACGGTATATCATGCATGTATATTACTGCTCTTATGTTCAAAAACGAAAAATTGCATAAAAAAAAATGTTTTCTGTTTTCTCCTTTAGTTGGTTATCGAATTTATTCAATTTATATATTTACCTGTTTTTCATCAGCGTTAACAAGATAATCTAGTTATTATTATTTAATCTACAAAATTAAAGGTACTTTAGGGGAAGAAAATTGAAAATATCGGCATTTAAGCCCTGTCAGACCATTTTATCCAAATAAAACTTACATGATATTATAGCCCATTAAATGTTACATCGATATAGCGAGTTTAATCAAAATCGTCAGAACCGTTTTTGAGAAAATCGAAAAAAGGTACAAAATGCATGGTATAAAGTGCCTCTTCTGGTAAGCTCATTTTGATGAAAAAAGTTTTGTCAAGTCTCGGGCGTATAGTTGTCTTAAATATGAAATTTCAGTTTAATAGGACTTACCGTTTCCGCCCGGGAGTTACCACACACACACACAGACCTTTTTGCGGGACTTGGTTATTTGGACTCAGGGGACCCTAAAACGTGTATTTCCGTTGAAAACTGGAATTCGAACATTTTCACGATCGCAATACTTTCCCTTACTATATATAGTAAGTGAAAGTAAAAATATAAATGTATTTATTGAAATTTACAACAGTAACAATAAATATATCAAGTAAATTTCAGTATATGATTAAAAAATCTGGTAGCGCGACACGACTTTCACTTACCTCCGTTATGTATGTATGTAATAAAATTTAAAATTCATTAAAAGATAAAAATAAATGATTAAAGAATTAATTAAATTGAGTTTGAATACGTGTGTTTTATTAAATTGTCTGTTGTATTATTATCCACGAAAATCAGTAAGTTTTATCGGCTTTTCATGACTCTCCAACAATTTCGTAAATAAGATAATATTTTTTGTAAACTTTTAGCTTTCCAACGGTATATATTCCTACTGCCTAAAATATATTTTTCTTTTCCCCCTTCTCTTATATCAAATTCGTTTAACTTTCGTACATTTAGCTGTTTTTTATTAAACCCCATAAAATTAAATTTTATGCCAAGCTGTATAAGGTAATGCATACTGTTGAAAAACGGATGAAACAATGGAACAGTTATAGATAATAATTTCTATTGTTGGATTATTTAATCTGAAACACATGTTTCCATCGAAAGTCAATGTAATTCTTTCACCTTATTTCAACACTAACTTTATCGAAAAGTACTTAAATTGATTTAACCAACTGCGGAAAGTGAAAGTCGAGTGTGTAGTGCGGGCAAAGAATTTTTAAAAATTCGATGTTGGTTATAAAATCTCCTTATTCTGATTACAACACATTGCAGGATTCCTGTAGCATGGCAACGGTCCTCAGAGTTCAGTAGATACTAATGGATGTTGGCCTATTTCGGCACCCACCTCTTCCTGGAACGGTATCGTTACCAGGAAAACAGATCCTAACACTGGAGGTATAATATTGTCCTCAAACCTATTTCAGTAACATTCTGAAAATTTAAAGATATTTTCCAATATTCCGTACATTCCTCAACCCGCTTAGGTTTTAAAAAGTTCAATCAATTAAAGACAACAGCAAAGTATCCAAAATTTACTAAAGATGATTAGAAATAAACATACCCGCTAAATGATCGAAGAGAAGTAAAAAAAAAAGAAGATAAAAATATAATGAAGATACTATAAAATATCCGACGTTTTGACACATGTTGCTGTCTTTGTCAGGGCATCTCTCCAATAAGTACGGAAGCTGAATCGATCAAGATACACTATATACATTGGGTGTAGCCAAGTGGTAGAGCTTTTTCCTTTCCTTCCAGTGGCGCGATAGGCCGTGTAAGCCCTGGGCCTCGCGGTGTAATCTCCTGGGACATTACATTCACGTTTCTCGATGCATTTAGTAGTGTTGGGTCATTAATCCCTACGCCCAATTTTGTGAGTGGCCACCATTGGCTGACGAGGTCTCACATACCCGGGGGGAGGCTTCGAGTGAATCCCCTTTTAATTACGTCCTTATAAAAGTCCCGCTAGGACTTTGATTCGAACTCACCAACTTTAGCATGAGAGACTAGCGCGCTAGTCACTAAGCCACGGGCTCCCCAAGTGGTAGAGCACTGGACTAGTTATCTCTGGATCCAAATTCGAACCCGGCTGTGGCAAGATAATTATTTATTTTCTTATTTCAGTCGAAGGGTAATTCGGTAGGGAACCCCTTCTGAGGACTTATCCCGTCAAAAAAATCGGGGTACCCCGTTACCGGGAAAAACCTGGAAGGTGATTTTGGCCTAATAATCTCCTTGCACGACGTTGGCCTTGAAAAAAAACCAGCAGAACTCGGTTTGTTCAGAACCCAATGCTTTTCATGTTTTTTTATAAGTTAGTGCTTCGAAAAAAAAAAAAAAAAAGTTTTCCCCTACTTTGAAAAACAATATATGATGGATATGTGAATCTGTAATCTTCTTCTTTTCCCAGTGAGGGAGAAGAGTTTGCAGGCGGGCAAGCGGTTTGCTGTAGTATAGAAGGAAAAGAAAGAAAAAATAATCTACTGACAAAATTCATTTAGAAATCAATCCCTGTACATTTAGACATTGGTACAAAGGTAATTTTTTTAATAAAAACTAAGATTGATCCTAAACGACAAATGAATAAATATATTTTGCATTAAATTTCTGATACACTGTCAAGAGCAACCACCAACAGAGGTAGGGCGTTTAAAAAAAGGTCCCAAGGCAAATAAAATGTGTCAACAAGTGACTTTTTATTAAACCAATAAAATTTCTAAACGATAAGCCTATGCGAGATGAAATGAAATAAAAAACTTCTTTATTATCCTGGTGCTTAAGTCCCTAGAGAATAAAATAACAATACAGATTTGATGACCGGAACAGTGTGGTCATAGCTTTAAACAACAAATTGCTAAACTATAAAAAAATAATTAAGGTTGTAAAATATGTACATATTTACAAATCAGACTCTTAGGGTGAAAATAATAAAAAAAAAATATCTACTTTATTAATGATATTTGAAATATTATAAACACAACAAAATTAGTATTTTCTAGCATCTGCAGTTTGAGGTTATAGCCTGTTTGACTGGGAAAGGAGAAGGTGGTTGAAAAAGGAGCGATTTGAAGGAGGAAGCAGTTCTTGCATGACGGATCTCAGGAGGGATAGCATTCCAAAGAGAGGTTGCTTTGGCCAGAAAGTTCTTGCCAAACGCAGCAGTACGGTGAGGAAGATGGTAGAGGTCAGAAAGACGGGATCTGGTAGGACGGGACTGATTTGATGATTTAAATTGAAGGGTTCGGAAGACATAGCTGGGGCGCTAAGTTCTGATAACCTGATAGAGGAAGCTAGGAAATGATGGCATCTGTAACAAGGATAAAGCCACCTTAACTCGGCATAATAGGGGGTTATTGTTTGTCTCTTGTGGTTGTATCGCACAGTTCATAATACGCTTGAGTTTTGCTTCGAGCACACCTGAAAGTCCGCTGTACACCACACAACCGTAAGACAAGGGAGGAAACAAGGAGTTTACGAGTATTGAATAGTAGGAGACGATAGAGGCGACGGAATTGCTCTAGGGTTACTGCGTTTCGGCGGGATATTTGGGATAAGTTGTATAACGAAGAATATTCTCCATTAAACTTCTGATTTGGAAACTATCGGCAAATCGTCAGTGACGGCAACACCAAGAGTGCTAAAGCGTGTCAAAAAATCCCAAAAACTTAAACAATTTAGGCAAAGCATGACTTTTTCATTGAATCCAATATGCCGCTAAACAGTAGGTCCTAGAGACAGATGTCATATAGGTACAAATAAAAATTTAAAGTAACTTTCGAGAAGGTAGTCATCTCTTATTTAAATTAATCATCTTTAAAATAACTTAAATCAGTTAGTATGTAACCTTGCAGCCAAACAAAACCATTAACCTTGAATACGTCTGGAATGAAGATGGGTACTTAACTTAAAAACATTCAATTGAAGATTGTTTTTTTATTCACAGAAATTTATTTCTAAGAGAGTTACGCTTTTATTTTTTGTTATAAAAGCATTAATCAATACGAATCAGGTTTATCCCATTTAGTTTCTATATTTATTAATATATTTTTACTTATTTAAAATAAATTGTCAATACATAATATAACGTTTCGGCCCTTATAACTAGCCATTTTATAAATTTTACAGATTCATTCTAATATAGGTCTTAAAAAAAAATTAATAATAATAACACATTTTTTTAATAATTATCTATAAAATTTATTCTCAATAAATATCTTTCATTCATTAGAAAAGAATCCACAGCTATAAATAAGCTGAAACCCAGGTATAAAACAGTAAGAAAATAATAATTATAAAAAAGATATTCTATATTGCTTCAATAATGCTCCTTACTCTCTATTTAAGAGAAAAAAATATGAAGTATTTAATTATTTTTTTTCCTTCTAGAGATGAATTAATTTTTAAAGCAAAAAATAAATAAATAATAAATTTAAAAAAATCACTGACACACGTAAATATATATATATATATATATATATATATATATATATATATATATATATATATATATATATATAATTAATAATATTTTTTTAAAGAAGTTTATTTATTATTGGTTATGTATTTGTACAAGAATATTTCTTTGACAAATAAATTCATTATCTATCTACGTTTCAATTAATCAATATTTTTTATGCTATATACCCATTTGATATATAAGGACATTTGAATGAATACAAATTATGTATTATTAATATTTTCCAAAGTCTTACATACATTTTTTTTATATTATTGACAAATCTTTTATTTTGAAATTACGCATTGTTATATATATATTTTTTTAGCAGTGTATAAATATAGAGAAACTTAAGCTCATCATAGAATCGTTTGTCAAAGGATTGGAAGGAAAACTTTTTATAGTACGAAAATAAGGAGGGACAAGACGGGTTGAATAGAAGCAGATAAACCGATGATCAAAAAGAAACTTAATCCTAGCCTTTACCCTAACATTTCAAGGGTCTCTAAAAGGAGGAAAATAGTATATTACATGCTACCTTTGAGTTAGACCTCCTAGATTCTTTGCGGAAACTCATGTTCAGAAAACGTCCGTTAGCATACAATTTAAACAAATCTTGGCAAGATTGTATATAAAAATACAATTAAATTTCAAGTATGAGGTTGAGGTTTCATTACAGCATAAACCATATAATTCCTCCTTTATCCAATTCTTCGAAAAATCTTTAATTATTAAAAAAACAAAAAAAACATTATCTATCATTACCATTTGTCGCAGACTAAAGCAGTAACCCGAGAGGGTATATTCGTTTTCAAAATAATGACTAGGAACGCATTCCGGTATAATGTTTTTTTTTTTTTTAATACAATAGCGAATACATTCGTATTACAAAAAGAAAAAAATCTTAATTAAAATAAAATATATTCGTATTTAAAAAAGATACAAATATTTGTATTCGTATTAAAAATGTGAATATAAAAATATTTACACTTCTAAATACGAATACGAACGTATTTAGAGCATTGAAAATTAATACGAATACGAATACTGTTGTATTTAATACCGTATATATATTTTTTTTTAATTAAAATTTAAAATACAGTTGGTACCGCACCTGTAAATATGACTATCAATGAATTTACGCGTTACTTTTGTATACTTTTAAATAAAATTGCGGGTTCGAACTCCTTCCTGTGGCAGAATAATTATTATTATCTAAAATAAGAGAAAAAACTATGCGGCTGAGCGTGATCTCGGCATCATCACCTCATTGCACGGCCGTTGGACTAGAAGCAGTAGGGCAGTACTGAACCCAAAACCCCTTTAAAGGGTTGTAAGTGGAGGTATAGGTTTTTTAAAGTATATATATATTAATAAGGAATAAATATTCACCTCTGTTCATAAGATAAGTCTCCAAGTTTTTTGTTTGTTTTTTTTCCACTTGAAGATAAATCAATACTCAAGTGCCCAGTAATAAGATTAGAACTGAGTAGTGCTTATAAAATCTTAGAACTTGAGGAAAAGTCGATAAAACTCGTCCCCAAGTTTAAGTAGCCTTCCAAGTTGAGGTGCTTAGGTCAAGTAAGTTTGCCTCCTATTGGAAACGGACTTCTAGTTTCACCTTATCAACATCTTTTATACCATTGATTCCCTATCCCATGTCTGTATGTTTATCAGTCAACTTTCTGCTAGCAGTCAGTCAATTTTTTTTAATTTATATTTTTATTAAATATTTTTACTTATGAAAGTTCCGAAGACATGTATAAGCTACCTACTAATCAGAAATGAGTGCTAATTGCTTTCAAAAGGGTTTGTTGTAGGTAATATTTTATATCGCTATGTTTATTATTAATTTAAGTATTTAGCTTCAATGATAACAAGAAAAAATTAAATCAAGGAGGAAATCAAGTCCCGGTTAAAGGCGGGAAATGCGCGTTATATTCAGTTGCTTAAATTACTTGGCTCGCGGCTTACTGTCTAAAAACTTTAAAGGTTATAATTTATAAAACTAGTATTCTTCCGACGATCCTTTACGGATGTGAAACGTAGCCGCTTACTTTGAAGGAGGAGCAAGGAGTTTAGAAGGTTGCACAACGCGGAATTGCGGAGCTTATACCCTGTGATATAATTGAGTGATACCATAGCGGAATCAGTGTGTGTATGTGGTAAGTCTAACTGAAAACCGTGGACTAAACTGAAACTTTGTATTAAAGTACAAATGTATATGCCTGGGATGTTACAGTAACTCACAGTAACTGATGCATAAAAATGGATGGTATAAAGTGGCACTACTGCATTTTACACCTTTTTACGATTTTCTTAAAAGGATTTTGATTAAACCATCTACATTGAAGTAGCATTAAATAGGTTTTAAGTTTATATGGGATTTATCTGGTTTAAAAACTATGAAAGGGCTGAAATACAAAAATTTAAGTATCTTTAATTTTGTTGATTCGTAATAACTAACCATTTATAGATATTACCTTTGTAAAACATGGGTCATATGAAAGAATCTAATAACAAAAGAAAATAGCAGAATTATTGTGACTCGTTAATTTTTTTATCAGGGTAAGGGTATTAATATAGATGTACAATAAACCGTTGCAATGATAAATATTTTATAAAAAATTGTTATCTAACATAAAAAAGTTGTATGAGGTAAAGTAGAGTGATGGAAAACGAATTAAATTAAGAGATTGTTAGAGATGATAATTTAAATTATAATAAAAAATAAATAATGAATGTTTCCTTTGAAATTCCATGCAATTTTTTTAACGTAAAAGGTTATATTATAATATTATTTAAAGTTTTAAAATGTTGTTTAACAAGAGAGGTAAGTGTTAGTCGTGTTAGAAGCGCAGCATATTTGTTTATTAATTTTTCAAAATCCAAAAGGTAGGAATGTTGAAGTGCATTAAAAAAAACTTTTTTTTGTGGATATAATTTCAATTAAAATGAAATGCATAAATACAAACAAGTTTAAATTATTCATAAGATTGTATACGCATAACTATATATATTTATATATTATCTATATATATATATATATATATATATATATATATATATATATATATATTATATATATATATATATATATATTACACAGCACACTACTTAGGAAGATGTTTCTGAGAATTCCTTTTTCGTTCTCGAAGACAGGCTTTGAATATAAATAATTACTTAACTACAGGCTTGACTAGGTTCATAACAAGGACAAAGGGTTGGGCTCCATCGAAATAAATTCATTCAAAAATATAATATTCCCCGTTGAGTTGTTAAAGGGGCCCGGAGAGCTTCCTAAAAACACGAGAATGTCGGCTGTTAAGATAAGGGACAAAATAACAGTTACAGCCGTGTCTTTTATAGTTCCCAAGCACGCAGTTCCGATCTTCACCGCACTAAAACCCTTTTTTCGTGAATTGGTTACGCTAATATTAAACAATCTTCACCCTATTTTACGAGAAAAATAGGACAGTAACGAAATAACTAAGTATGCATAATATTAAAAGAGTAATGCTTGTAACATATGGCACTTATTTGTAATTTCACTTACCTATATATGAAATATATATTAATGAGAAGTATTACGATCGTAGAAATGTTTGAATTCGAATTTTAAACGGAAATACGTGTTTTTGAACCCCTTGAGTACAAATGCTTCTTTTAAAAAATCTGGTGCGGGCAACACACTACTTTCACTTACTTCGACTGTTAAAATCAATTTAGAAACTAATAAATATGCTTAAATTTGAAAAATATTTTAACTTAATATTAATAAAACTTGCATTCGTTTTTGTTGGAAACTTATGATTTAGATTAAATAATACAACTGTATTGAATTGTTATTCAGTAATAATTTTATACTCCATTCGTCACTTTTTATTACCTTTTACAACTTTGGGTACAAGATAATTTTTTTTTTTTAATCTTTTCGTTTCCAACGGTATATTATTCCCCTTTATTACTGTTTATTTTTTTTATTAATAAAACTAAACATTACATAAAAAATAGTTTTACTCTTTTATCCTTCAGTTGATCATTAAATTTGTCCAACTTGTATATTTAGCCGTACTTTATCAATGTCATTAAGATGATACGGTTAATCTTTTAGAATGTACAAAATTAAAGGTACCTTAGAGGAAGAAAATTAAAAATATCGATATTTAAACTCTGTTAGATTATTTCAATCAAAATGAAACCTACATGATATTAAAGCCCATTAAATTTTACGTCAATATAGCGTGTTTAATAAAATTCGTTTGAGGTGTTTTTTAGAAAATCGTAAAAAGGTGTAAAATTCATGGTATAAAGTGGATAGACGCTCTTAAAATTTTAATTTTCAGATTTATAACACTTATCGTTTCTTCGCTAGACTTATCACACACACACCACACACACAGACCTTTTTTGCGGGATTTGGTTATTTGGAATCAGTAGACCCTAAAACGTGTATTTCCTTTCAAACAGGAATTCGAAAATTTCCACGATCGCAATACTTTCTCTTGATATATATTTTATATATAATTAAGTGAAAGTAAAAAACTAAAGGTTAGAATCTACAAAACTATTAATCTCCCGAATAATGGCGTGAAAGGTGGTCGCTTACTTCGAAGGATAGGTATTAGGATTACTCACAGAGACTTTTTTGCAAGACCTGAAATTTTGGATATAAAAAAATGTATTATCTTGAAAATTGGAAGATCCGAAATATTTCACAATCGCAATACTTTCCCTTAGGGAAACTTTTCGCATATAAGTAAAATAAAAAAAAAATATGAAGCCTATGAAATAAAAGAATATTAAAATTGGCGTTACTAACTTCACAAAAAGAATTTATGTGCTCGAGGTAATCTTATTTTAGGGGATGGATTTTATTGACAGGACTCAAGGACTTTCTCAAACGGGCACTTAGGGGGAACATCGATTTAATTTGTGAAGGCAAAGCCTTTGAGAAACTTTATACGATACATCACTCTAAAAGGAATCACAATACAGAATAAATATACGATATTTTCCATGTATAATAGTTTCAGTATGTAAGGGAGATGATCTAATAAACAATTAAAAAAAAAAAAAAAAAAAAAAAAAAAAAAAGCCCAGAAATAAATTTCTGTAAATGCTATAAGTCCACATACAAAAAAGAAGTAATAGACAACTATTTAATGCCAACGTTTTCGACCCACATTATATGTCACCATCAGGGCTAAAAAATACAAATATATATTTATAAAAAAAAGTGCCATTTCATTCGATTTTCTGGTCATCGCAGTTTCTCAAAAACGACAATGGTTGTAAAGTTGAAATTTCCCCAGAAGGTTCCTTTTACCTCTAGATGTGCAATAAGGCTGGGTTTGGGTATATTCGTCCTCTAAGTGATTTAAAAAATATTTTTCTAAAACGTAAAAATTGTTTTTCGAATAACTCAAAAACTATAAGTACTCATTTGAACGATAATCAAATTTCTAACCGCCTAGAAGGAAAATCGTCTTAATCTGATCAGTAATAGCATAGATACTAAAATACTTATAACAAATATATATATTTAGTTAACAAAACTTGGATTTTTTCGTTTTACTCCAAAAATATGTTCATCTGCTGATTGTTGAAGAAACGCAATGTTTTCGTAAATACCTTCTATCATAGTGTAAATGAAAAGATGGGAGGTATGGTTGTGTGATATTTTAGTAATTTTTATAAAACTTTTTTATCTTCGAATTCATGATAAAATATGTATTTTTTTTTTTTTTTGGTGAGGAATCTATCTGATTTTGAATATTTTAATAGCTTATTTTTTTCGTTTAGCAATAGGCAATAGAGACATTTTGATACCAATTAAATGTGTTTTGAGCACGTAATCTTTTCGGTTTTTTTACTGGACACCTTATAAGGCCTATACTAATATAAGAAAAGTCCAAAAATTGTAAAAGACTGATTACGTCATTCTGGAATTACCGAATTAAGTCTTGGACAGACCGCTCATATTTTATCTGAGTATACTACTCCTTTATTAAGTTCCCCTTTCAGCTCATTATAAAATGGAACGGAAATAATAATTGTAATACTGAAGACATTTATTTATGAATAAAATAAATCGAATAGATAAATAACTCTTCTGCTTCTCAAATAAGACAGACGGGATCGGATGCAAACATCTGGCGTTCGGGCGTGAATAATGCTCAGCCATTCATAACCACTAACGAATGTGTAATCAGTTATCTGGGGGAAATATATGTATGCACACAAAAATGCATATTTACTGGGAATATCAGTATATCAGAATATGTGACATATATAGGACTGTGAAAAAAAATTTACTGTAATTCACACAGTAGTGTGTTAGTTACAACTTTGTATTTGTATTTTTAAGCAGATAAAAGTTTTTATTCGAGTTTTAAACGTTAGTAAACGTAGTTGGATACTCTGAGTGCAAATAATTGAATCTTTCAAACAAGTTTTTGACGAACCAAAACTGCCCGTTCGATTTTTCGCCATCCAATAAAAACATCCATAAAGACCTTAATGTCCCATATGTTGCTGATTTGGCCCGTACCAGGTATCAGTCCTTCCATGACAAATTCCAGTCCCACTCTAACCCACTAGTTTCAATCCTTGCTCCCTCTCCAATTCCTGACGGTCCTCCGAGGCGCCTGAAAAGAAAATGGCCTCCAGACCTAGTTTATATTACCAAGAGGAGTTCTGCCAATGGGCATTTTCTCTTCATTGTTTTTTCATGTATTTTAGCTGACAGCTAATTTACTTGATATATTAACTAATACAGTTGTAAATTTCAATAAATAAATAAATTATTTTTTTACAAATTAAAATATTTTGAGTCATCTTCACAACTCAACAACAGTTTTATTTAATTTATAATAGTGATCCTGTAGCAATATTATTATTGTCCATTGTGAAAAATTGTAATATAGCCGAATAAAGTAATTAATTATTCTAATGATTTAATAAAAACAGTTCCTAAACACCCAAGGTACTGATAACAGCATAAGGAGAAAATTATGTTAATGTAGTGTAAGTTATCGATACTAGAAAGTAGTTCCAGTTAACGAATAACCGTTTTTAGTTTGCTGCGTATTGGAAGTGGGTATTCTACATAATTAAAAATATATTTCGTCATCTACATGTAATCGGGTATTAGATCACAAAGGCATTGGATAAAAACTGAGGTATTGCGTCATTTGTATTCTATCTCTCTGCGTCTTATATTTAACTAATAATTTACTCTTTTTTAAAAATATATGTTTAATGAAATTTACAACTGGATAACTAAATATATCCAATACATTTGAGGAAAATATCAAGCAATGGTATGTTACTACACATGAAGAGAAACTACCCAATGGAAGGACTAAAAAATATTATTAATCAGAAGGTCTCAGGACTCTTTTTCAGACGGCTCGGAGGACTATCAGGAATCGAAGAAGGGTCTAAACTAGATGGTTGGAGTTTGTCATAAAAGAAATGGTACCTGGTTTCGAGCAAAATCAGAAACATTAAGGCCTTTATGGATTAGTTTATTCGTAACTGATTTAACCCTTTTAGTGCTATGAGCGCATATATGCGTCCAGCGAAAGCCATCGACGTAAATATGCGCTCAGCAGATGTTAACAGTATGGACTATGGTCGAGCGTCACCCCTAAGGACCGCTTAGGCCGCGAGTAATTAGAACTTAAAGGGTTGAGGGACTTCAGGATTTTAGATTGTAAGGATTGGAAACAAGAAGAATTCGATATTTTAATAGAGCCCCAAAGATCTACTCTGAAAGTCCAAATTGGCTTTATGATAGTCATGTAAATAAGACTTTAAGTAAACAAAAATGGCGAATTTACTCTTAAATTAAGATGTGTTAACATATAAAAAATACTTAAATAAACGATTTGAAAATAGTCGAAATGATTAAAATTGGAGGCTGGTGTCTACTTCACCACTATTTTATTTAAAAAATTCGCACTACGTTTCGGCTACAATGCCATCTTCAGGTGCAGTGGAACAATTTAGATTTAGTGTGAGTAGCTGCTTTCCAGTCAAAGCCACATGTCTAAATCTATCTATATCTAATATATCTAAATGGAATATAATAAATATAAATATTATATCTAAATGGATTTAGACATGTGGCTTTGACTGGAAAGCAGCTACTCACACTAAATCTAAATTGTTCCACTGCACCTGAAGATGGCATTGTAGCCGAAACGTAGAGCGAATTTTTTCAATAAAATAGTGGTGAAGTAGACATCAGCCTCCAATTTTATTCATAGAAATTTGACCTTCACCTAAAATAATCTACACCTTATGTCGAAATGATGTTATAAATGCATATTAACAAAAAAAATTTACCATATAATAAATTAAAGTACGTGAGGTCTTCTTTATATTTTACAAATTTCATACATGAAAATCACCTGCGTGAAACACTGGGATCAGTATCAAGCGAGAAAAAAAAATTCTCCTCAGTGGTTTGGTCAGTAAAAAAACTGGTCTGTCTTCCTGAGAATTAAAGATTCCTAAGTCAATTCCCGGTGCTTCAAGATGGGCTCTTCAACCTCCAGTAACATTCAACAACACAAATAGCATATCAAAAGATACGCAAAATATTACTAAAAAAACTGGTGGCCCAAGAGTTTTATTTGCCTCACTGATTAATATCGACTTACAAAAAAAGGTGAAAGGTTAAAAAGATTTATGATGTTTATTTTTTATTAAATAATCTAACAATAAAAATGATTATCAACTGATAACAATAGCAATGAACCACTTGATTTTAACCGCTTTTTGTCACGATAAATTACATTATACAACTTTATATGTTTTATGACATTATTCATGAATTCTTTTTTAAGTTTCCATTGTTATATTATACATCTGTATAACTTTTTTCATTAGCGGAAAAAAGAAAAATGTCTGAAAATTACATTTCTGTTCTTCTGTCCTACAACTTTTTCAATACTAACAACATGAAATGGATAATTGTATAAAATCAACAAAATTAAAGGTATTTCAGAGGTAGAAATGTTGAAAATTTTGGCGTTTAAGCCCCGGTAATCTGTTCCAATGAGAATGGAACAAACATGATATCAAAGCACCTCACATTTTACACTCATCAAGCGAGTTTAATCAAAATTGGTTAAGCCGTTTCTGAAAAAATTGCATAATGCGTAGTATAAAGTCGCTCTTCTTTTTTGTCGATTTTAGTGAAACATTTGTTGTAACTTCCCAGGGATAGACCTATCTTTTATTTTATTGGTATACACAGGACATGCCCATTAAAATGCTTAAAATAAATAGGCATAATTATACCTTTAAGAAAAAAAAAGAATGAAATTACAATAATAATGATAACAATTAAGGTATATATTAATTGATTTTTTTTTTAGAATACTTAAATATGAAAGTATAACCACACCATTTATCATTTAGAGTTTGACTTAACACATACACAAACCTAGCCTACTTACTCATTTGGACTAAGAGGACTCTAAAACTCTCTCAACATTTAAATCCCGACTATTTAGCCATTTCCTATCAATACAATTCCCAAATAATCCCAAATAGATGCTAATTTCAAGGAAGATCAACAGATGTCTTTTAGATTCGTTTATTAGTTTATTCAATTTTCATTTCCTCGGATACACTAACAGCAAATATCATTTAATTTTTTTTTCTTTTAATCTTTGCAAGATGTAAGATTAAATTATTTATTATTTTGCAAACACTCAGAAGAAATGTAATTTTTTTTTCTTTACTTTATGTTAAAATTGTATGTATCTTTTTTGTTCCTATGTCAACATATATCGAAAAATTGTAATCTCTTTTTTATTTATATTTTATTTGAAAAATGTATATAAAAGTGTATATACGTGCGTGTGTGTGTTGAGTGCAGATATGCATATTTATATATGTGTGTGTTTGTGTGTATGTATATATATATTTTTTTATTTTTAAATCTTATTATATCTTTTAAAATTATTTATATATTTTGTTGTTGTGGTGTTAACATACGTTGAAGAACTATAATTTCTATTCTTTTTATATTTTATTTTAAAACTGTATATATATATATTTTTTTTTTTTTTTAAATCTTATTATATTTTTTCATTATATCTTTTTTTTTTTTTTGTTCTTATGTTAACATACATTTATATTTTTGTTTGTGCATTTTTCATTAGAATCTGTCTCTTATGTTCAGCTTATTTATACATGTTGTTAGTTTAATTTTATTGTTTTCAATCATTATACTCTAAGACTAGATTCTTAAGCTAACTTTTTATTTCCTGCTATGTTATTCTAAAGGGACTCGTCCCAGAATAAATAAAGAATTATTATTATTATTATTATTATTATTATTAAAACGATTATTTCCGTCGAAAACTTGGATTCAGAAAATTAGCACGATAATACTTTACTATATTTCATCTATAGTTAAGTTAAAGTAAAAATTAATATTTACTCATTTCTTATAAACCCTAACAACGAGAAATTATTTGGAATCAACCAAATTATAGGTAGTTAAGAGAAAGAAATTTTGAAAATCCGTTATTTAAGTCTAGATCAGACTTGAATGGAACTTTAATTAATTTTACACTATTATAAGGAGTTAAATAAAAGTCACTGAAGTCAATTTGATAAAATCGTAAAGAAGTGTTAGGCGCATGGAACGTTCGTTTATTTACGTTGTGAATTTTACTATAAATCCCAACATAAGTAATGCATACTTGAGTACTTTATTATTAAACACAATTAACCTGTATCTCTACAAATATGTTAAGGATCTGATAGAGATTCGTATTGTTTTACAATGAGGTGATTAGGCCTAGATCACGCTCAGCTGCCAGGTTTTTCCCTCAGTGTTTAGGTAGCCACTTTGTAGAGGCTGGATATTACCTAAGAGGATCTCTCTATACCCCATCATCGCTCCATAGCTGAAATAACAGAATCAATAATTCTGCCTCAACCGAGATTCGAACCCGGGGCCTTGAGAACAGTAGAATAGTGCTCTACCCACTAGGTCACGGCTCTTCCTATTTAACACATTTACTATTTTAAATAGAAAGAACAGAATCGATTTCAAGTGGTTATAAAACTCAATAAAATAAGCATTTGTTTTTTGTGATTTTAATTTACATTAATATATTACACATACCAGTCTTAAATATGATATTTCAGTTTACTAAATCTTTCTTTTTTAAAGCTATACTTATTAACCACATAAAGAAATTTTCGGAAGATTTTTTTTTTTAATTTGGAGCTGGGAGTCTTTAAAACGTGAAAACTGTTGAAAACTCGAATTCAAAAATTTTCAGAGTCGCAATACTTTCTTTTGCTTTACCGTAGAGGGTAACCCTCCTAGTAAATCGCTCCTAATATAAACAAGGCCTTAAAGGATGAGTCTCAAAGCCCTCAAACTCTGGAAACGGTGTGTGTCCTTAAATTGACCTCCGCAGTTGCAGAGTATTAATGTAATGCTGTATTTCCACTTGTGGGTGAAGCGAGCTATTATACGATTATCTGAAAGGGGTCAAGCGCATAATCATTAAAACCGCTTTTACGTCCAAAATTAAAAATTTTAATGGGCTCTAATTCTCCTATATGGGGTGATTTATGAATCCCACTTAATTCTAAATATGTACTCAGTTGGGCGTGAACGGGAAATTAAAAAAAAAAATGATGACCATAATGTTTATTTAAAACGTATTACCTTTAAGCCATATTTAAAAAGCAACGTGAAATCCTCCAAAGCTTGCTGGCTTTTATTTCGCTCCATTTAACTTTATCAAGGTATTGTAGGTTTATTATTTTAAATACTCTTTAATGTACCACTCCCACAAAATTTGAGGTTTCACGCTTCAAGATACGTAGAATTCAAATATCGAATATAGCAGCTTTTCTCAGAAACTACTTGACCGATTTTTTTTCGAAATTTGGCATAAGTATAACAGAACACTCGACGATTATCCCACCTCGAAGTTAATACAAGCAGGTTAGTATCAAGATGCCGCTCGATTAATAACGTTTTAGTTATTTTATATTTGAAGGTTTTGTTCGTGGCTTATGGTTGTCGCTATGATAAGAATCAATAAATAAAATCTGCTATCCTAAGAATATAATAGCTATTCAAAACGAACTATGCAACTTAATTTGGAAGAAATTGAGACATAGACGTTTCAATGATGCGGTGTTGGCGTGTTTTCGTTCTAGCCTTGGAGATATTATGTTTCTCACTACCATAAAGGAAAATTTTCTAAATAGATTTTAAATAGTTTTAATTGCAGTCTGATGACGACAGTTGAATAACAGTTTAAAATAAGAGGAGTTGTCCGATCGCAGGAACCAGATTTATCAGTGTTACCAATATCTCAACCATTCAGTAAATTGAAGGAATATACAATATATGTTGTTAATAGAAAGAAGCAAGTAATTTTTCGGCTCCACGCATACCACAATATACTTAGATCCCACCTCTTCAGAAAATTCAAAATAGGGGATAGTCCTATGTGGGAATGGGCTGAAGGAGAAGCGGAGGCTGTGCAAAGCCTTTTGGAAGAAGCGAGAAGAAAATCCTGCAGCGGCTTCAAACGAAGACGCTGGAAATCAAGCTCTACCCAGCACTGAAGGACCTGAGAACAACTGCCGATTTTATCCAGATTTTATCGCTAGACACGACTATTAGAGAAGAACGAAGAAGACGCAGTGGAATATTTTCCATTCTCTCCATGATATTTTTTAATTTTCATTATAACTTCAAATTTACATCGTCATCATAATCCACCCTCGCCTACCGCTTATGCAGTGTGAGGTGCCTTTCTATAGAAACTAGACAATACTCTTCGATCCTTAACCAATTATTTGCTTTTGGACCATTCTAGTCCTCTCTACACGCCTTAATCCATCCTCCTAATTGTATCGGGGTCTTCCTCTACATCTTCGTCCGTCCACTTTAGCCTTGTATTTCATTCGGCCAAGTAGATAGTTTTCCATCCTTGATATATGCCAAACCATCTTAGACATTTTTCTTCTTTGATTCTTTCTGCCGGTTGGAAGTCGAGATTTGACCTTATAATTGTATTTCGGACTAGGTCTTACATGGTTGTTCCCTCGATTTTCTCAAGGAAACTCATTTCTGAAGCTTGAATTTCCCTTCTTTGCTTGGAGGTTACTGACTGCTGAGGAGTAGGTTAACATGGGAAAAATGATTGATTTATATAATTTCACGTTAGTGTTCTTAAATACTTCTTTGTTATTCGGAAAGTTTATATTTACAGCGTTGAACGTTTTTCCTGCAGCGATCACTCGTTGAAATTTACAACTGAAACAATTAATTAGTACAAAGGGGTATACGTACAATGACAAAATAAAAGAAAAAACAAGAGGGATATTCGAATTGATTTGTAGCTGTTTATTTTAATCTACAAAGCTGACCGTCTGGGCAAAATTCTGTTTTAAGAAGCATGATGAACTATAGAAAGGACATAATTAAATGTTCAATTTTACGGAAGAAATGGTGGAACAGGTCAATATTCAGTCATCAGTAAAGGAATCAGTTAACGAAAATTAAATGGAGATGGGCAGGATATCTTGCCAGAGTACGAGACGGCAGATGGTCATTAAAGGTAACCTAATGGATCCCATACAATCTAAAAAGAAGGCGAAGAAGACAGTATAGGCGCTGGAGTGACTCCTTGAAGTCCGTCAAAATGTGGAAGGATCTATGGTAGGACATGGCAGACTCCACTTTCCAGTAGGTTTGGTCTCCAGGGAAGTTAGACCATTAGTCCCAATTAGGGGAGGCCTGGAGGAGGCAAAATCTTTTTTATCTATATGTTTGTAATTACAATTAATCAAGATATTTACTGTTATTTTTGTTTTCTCTTGCAATAAATGGCATTATGTTATTCTCTGATTTTGACTCTATCCTTCAAGGTCTTTGTTGTGGGAGTGAAGTGTTTGAGATGCAATAGTTGGATCATTATTGACTGATAGCACACAATGCATCAGCGGCATAAGCGATAAGGATGTGTTGGAATATCAGATGGTTCTCTACGGTAATTGAATTTAAAGTAGTAAGTTAATTTACAATTTTTTTTTTAGTGATAGCATTTCCATCTTAAGCATATAAAATAAGGATGAAATTAAATAAACACGAACATGGCAAAAATTATGCTAAAAATTCTAATGAGGGCGAAACATATTAAACTCAATAATTATGTTATGAAATCAGCGAGGGTTACTTGAACATCACACTCATTAAGTTAAACTAGGGTCCTGATTCGATTCTGGTTAGGTTCGTTAAATTTTAATTCATTTAATTAAAAAACAAAACAAAAAAAACACTGTAGAGAATAGGTCAGTAACCTGGGATTTAACCCTTCATCCCTTAGTTGGGAAAGGGAAGGGCGTTGCACCCAATAAACAACTTTTGAATTATAACAGCCTGTTAAAGAGGCAAAGGGAAATTAGTAAATATGGAAAAACCTATTTTGTGTTTGACTTTAAGTCCTTTCGTTAACGACTAGAAAGTAAAAAATGTGTCAACATTTCATCAAAACTACTATATTTGGCTATTTCAGACCGATGTCAAATTAATACTATTTATCATAGGAAATAATTCCGATTAATAGGATAATAAAAAATTTAACTTTTCAAAAATATATTTTAGATATACACACTCATACTATTTGAAGTATGCATTTAAATTTAAAAAAAAAAAAATCGTTTTCAGTTATTTCAGCAATTAATTGTTTTTAATTTTTTTATTTGTTTTTATTCATTAAGTAAAAAATTAAAAACATGATGCGGATTTTTCGAAAATCCTTCATAAAATCCTCAATGTTCCCTACTTTCACGGATAAAATCATCCTCAACGTTACTTATTATGTCGATTAGGCAGTAAATTTCAATAAATAATAATACCTTGTTTTAATTTATATTGGGTATTCAGAAAAAGGAACCATGATGGGGTAAAGTATTAAATCTGAGAGATGGAAATGTTATATACTCGTATAATATAGAAAGTCAATTGTATTAACCGGAAGGGAAGATAGTTGTGGAGTGCCGCAAGGCTTATAAATGTAACCATTATTATATTCTATTTGTAGAATGCATTTTCTGCATTCTACAACTGCAGAAGTATCAATATTTTGTGTGGTTTAAATAATATTAAGAATGACATCTTGGTATGAAAAATCAACAAAAAAAAATATATAGGGCATTTACGACGTTTGAATTTTCTAATTTTTTTTTTTTTTTTTGTTGGCGTAAACCACTTGGGTCATTTTCGCCTTAAATCACTTTTTATAAAAGGATTAAATATTATAGTCTATTGTACAAGTCGGTCTGTCGTAGGAAGTCAAAAAGTTTTGCAGTTGTTTGTATGTTGTCTTGTAAAACGGTTGGTAAGTCAGTGTCAATTGCAATATGTGCTCTGTGAGTATCATAAGCCCTACACTCTGTCAAAATGTGTTTAACAGAGATTGGGCAACCGCATGTTGGTCAGTCCGTAGGAGGTTCCCGTGCCATGAGATGTCCGTGAGTTAGTCGGGTGTGTCCAATACGCAGGCGCGCCAGGATAACCTCTTCCCTTCGCTTTTGTCGTAGAGACGAATGCCAATGGGAGATGTCCCTTCTTATTTACCTTAATTTGTTGTCAGTAGTGTCATGCCAAATCTGTCCCCACTTCGACCGAATCCGCTGCTTGATGATAGAAACATAGTCGTCAACAGGAACCCCAGTAAAGGGAATGCCATCTGTTATTGCTTCTTTGGCGGCACGATCTGCGAGTTCATTGCCAACTATACCGCAGTGGCTCGGTACCCAGACGAAAAAAACTGAATTATTGGAAACTATTGTGGACTGCAATGATAATAAAATATTTTGAATAAGAGAGTCGGTAGAGAAAAGGCGCTTCAAGCTGAGCAGGGCCGATAAGGAGTCTGTGCAAATGATCCTGGTTGTCTTAGTAGGGTAAATTACATTTAAACTTTTATAAATTCTAACTAGTTCTGCGGTATAGTTGCTACAGAGTGGAGAAAGGGAAAATAGATGTTGTCTGCCCTCACACACGACCGATGCTCCCACGCCTAAGGAACTCTTAGAGCCATCAGTATATACGTAATCAGCAACACCGAGTCTATCTTGTAGTTTTTGAAATTCCTGCTTATATATGTAAGGATATGTGTTTTGTTTGAGTAATTTGGTAAGGGAAAGACAGATATTCGGAGAGAGAAATTGCCAAGGATAAATTGGAGATGTTTCTATTGTAAGGAAAGAAGGAAATTCGAGGTTAAGCTCGACCAGAAATTTAGAAATGCGGACTATAAAGGATGGTCTTTTGGATAAGGAGAATTGTTGTTGGGTTAGAAATTGTCTATTTGGGAATAAATGAAGGAGAGGATGGTTGGGAGTGGACAGGATCTTAGCAGCAAGGATCAGGTCAAATTGTTGCCTTCGTAGTGCAAGTGGAGGTTCACCAGCTTCAGCACACAAGCTATGTGTGCCACACAATGTTCAGTTGTGCCATCACCTGACACACAGGTGATGGCACAACTGAACATTGATCGTACATTGATTTTTCTAATTTTAAACAATATGTTTATCAAGGGAAATTATTCATTACATTTTTAAATAGTAACAAGTTAAAAACAAAATTGATTATCTCATAGCAGTGAGTTTCAGAAACGTTATAGTGTCCCTATTGATTGAGGAATATAATTAATTTATTGGAAGTCATTTTCAATAATCAATTTAAAATATAAAACTTTCCTATGACTTACGTTTGAAAAAAAAATCAATAATAAAGAATTAAAAAATTTAAAAAACAATATAATGCTGCATAAAATAAATAGACTTTTTATCCCATTTATTTTAGCAAAGGTTCCTTAATTTTTTGAGTCAATCTCAAAGAAATAGTTTTAAATATTTAACATAGTTTCTGACCAAGGTATAACAATACGTTTTTGGCTAATTATATTTTTTTATCTGGAATATCAAATTTTGCGTTACATTTAACAAAAAGACAGAAATTTATTTATTTTTCTTATTGAGCAAACAAAATCCCATTATTTTTATCATTATCTATTGTAGACAATATCATCATAATTACTGGAAAAAATTCATTATTTTGCTTAAATAATTGCATTAGGTTCATAATTTTTTTTTCTTAAATGTCCATAGTTTAAGTAATTTTTTTTTTTCATTTAAAACAAATATTTTTAAAAATATTAAGCAGATAAAATCCCATTATTTTCATTATTGCACCTCCTAGGTAATATAATAGCACGTGTCATAAAAAAATTATTTTTCAAATGACTTTCCGCCTTATTATCATCCGCCAATTACGTTAAACTATTCATTTTGCTTTATTTTTTTTTTTCATAAATATTGGTGTATCAAAGAATAATTACTTATTTATTCCAGTAATAACCATAGTTCCATTCATATAATCTTAATTTTTCATGCTGTTTGACTGAAAAATAACAATAGTATAATTTTATTTATTTGACTGAGCCAGGTTCTCTGGTGGCGCCGAGGTTATGAAAACGCCGAAGTTTGGGTAGATCTTTATTGAAAACTATCGTAGTAAAGATAGAATACTAAAATTTTATTTATCATCCCTAACTATATAAAAGGATACATCGTGCTAAGTTTCATGAATATCTGAATAAATTTCTGGATGAATTCACACCCATTTCCATATTTCAGTTTGAAAGAAAATTGTTATAGTATAAGATCCGAACTTGAAACGATGTGCACCGAGCTGATAATAGAATGAAACATATATTATAACAAATTTAGTATATTAGAAAATATGTTAAGAATGGGTTGCCTAAAAAAATCCTGGACAGACTATTTTTAATTATTTTTTAAAAAATTATTTTTAATTAAATTTTGCAACATCATGATACACGTAATAAGAAAACTTTTACCCTGACTTAAAGTATAAGGTATAGAATGTGTAGAATGCCCTTGGGCCGTTGGGGAGAAATATTTTTTTGTTTTGTATTATTGACAGTCAATTTTGATTTCCCAATAATCAGCCAAGAAGTGTACTAAAGCATCTTTGAAACGATAATTTGTATGGCTTTGCCCAAAATCTTTGGTTCTGATTTGTTTTTTTGAGGTCCTGTAATTTTATATCGGATATCAAACTTTCTCATATGCAATGTCCAATTACGTGCGGCTGCAATGTTGTGTTCTTTATTATTACACGCTATACTCAATTCGGATCTCTCTGTCACGCATTTCCACTCGCGCTAAAATTTAATCTTAAATTCGGCCTTTGAAAGAGTCTGGCACCCAGGACTGTTGTACAAACTCCGTAAATTCCTTCCTCCCACATATTTCCTGATTTCTTCAATCCTACCTCTCTGATAGATCCTTCAAAATTAATCACAATAGTTCCTATTCATCCCTTTTTACACAGACTGCTGGTGTTCCTCAAGGCAGTATTCTAGGACCCATTCTATACAGCTGATATCCCAACCCATCCTAACACTTTCCTTTCTACCTATGCTGATGACACCTGCGTATTATCAGTTCATAAAGATCCATTTGTTGCTTCAAATACCCTTCAAGCCCACATCAAAGACCTAGAAGTATGGTGTCAGAACTGGAGAATAAAAATAAATTCCAACAAATCCCATCAAATAACCTTTACCCTTCGCCGTAAACCTTTGACTTCCTGCCCTAAAGTATCCTTTAATAACACTCAACTAGTTCCTGTTGAACAGATCCGATACCTAGGACTTCTTCTTGACAAACGCCTAACTTGGAATCCACATACACGACTAAAACGACAAGAAACTGCTCGCCGCTTTAGGCTACTTCAACACTTACTAGACAAACGATCAAACCTTCCTCTTAACTACAAAAGGCTCATCTACATGACTATTATAAGACCAATCTGGACTTACGGAGTAGAGCTTTGGGGCTCTACTAAACCATCAAATTCTTCCCGCATCCAATCCTTACAATCCAAAATCCTTCGTAAAATCCTCAATGCTCCTTACTTTGTCACGAATAAACTTATCCATAAAGACCTTAATGTTCCCTATGTTACTGATTTGGCCCGGACCAGGTATCAATCCTTTCATGACACACTCCATTCTCACTCTAACCCCTAGTTTCAATCCTTCAATTCCGGATAATCCTCCGAGGCGCCTGAAAAGGAAATGGCCCCGGGACCTTCTAGTTTAAAATATTTTTAGAGTGCTGCCACTGTGTAGTGTCTCTACATGTTTTTCATGACAGTTTTGTATATTACCATCACATTTACTAGATGTATTTTTATTTAATACAGTTGTAAATATCAATAAATATGTTAAAAAAAAAAAAAAAAAAAAAAAAAAAAAATTCGGCAACCCAGATTAGGACCAAGTTTTTTGCAGGTAACCATATATCAATGTGTTTGCAATAAAACAACGCTTATATTGATATTTTTTTTTCTATTATCATGCCGGTGCAGATAACTGATATCGATATAGCCGCTTTTACCTGACAACCTTTATTCGTCCAGGCAAAGATTAGGCAACCCAACGGCTGCACATTGTACACCTTTGATACTTTAAGTCAGGGTAAAAGTTTACTTATTATCATGATGTTGCAACATTTAATTAAAAATATTTTTTTTAATAATAATTAAAAATAGTCTGTCCAGGATTTTTTTAAGCAACCCATTCTTAACATATTTTCTAATATACTAAATTTGTTATAAAATATGTTTCGTTCTATTATCAGCTCGGTGCAGATCGTTTCAAGTTTGGATCTTCTACTATTAGCTTTATTTATTTCTGCCCAGCATTAAGACAGAAAACTGAAACATAGGTTGTCATAATATATAAAAATATCAACGGACCAGTTTTTAATAAAACGAATCAATAAAAACTGGTGTATGACAAATTCGAAAATGCCTCCAAGTAAAATGAAAAAGTAAATTAAGTTCAAATATTGATGACTAATTCTAAACTACTATTTTTCGACAGTTTATATACGATCTAACCCCCCAGCGTTTATTTTTTTAGCGATCTGGCCGCTCATGAGAAGTACATTTATTGTCATGATTTGGGCCTGTAGGAAGAGAAAAAATGTACTGCGCATCACCTCTCTTATCTCGAAGTGGAAATGTTATTAGAAAATGGCAGGCTTCGAACTTACGAAATACTTTATCAGAGCTTGACATCCACTACCGTTATCATGCGAAAAACAGTTTCGACACAACTACCATTATTTACGCTATAGCATATATTACAATACATGTCCACCACGCTATTACTTTGTGACTTATCATTACATCGTTACATGTAATGACATAACTCATTTATACCAACTACAAGTGAAAAACATTGATGGTATTAATTTTTTTTTATTTTGGTGGGCACAACAAATGAATTACACTAATTTAAAAAAAAAAAAATGCATCACGAAATTAAATAATATAGGGAGCCGGTGGCTGAGTGGCTAGCGCGCTAGTCTCCCACGCCTGAGTTGTGAGTTCGAGTCCCAGTCCCAGCGGGACTTTTATAAGAATATAATTAAATGGGGACTCACTCACAGCCTCTTCCCCGGGTAGTGAGACTCTTCAGCCTACTGGTGGCAACTCGCAAAAAATAGGCGTAAGGAGTGATGACCCTACCCTAAACATTTCATTGATAAACGTGAGTATATTCTCCCAGGAGTCAATACCACGTGGCCAAGGTCCTACACGGCCTGTTGCGCCAGTGAAAAAAAACAAAAACTAAATAATACAGTAATATGAATTATTATGTACAGCTTATATTTATGCGCTTTTTGCCACTTTCTGTTATATCATACAGCTTCACATGTTCGTTAACATTTTTTTCTGAAATCTCAAGCTTTCTAAAGATATGATATACATCTATATTACGATTTTCATTTTCATGAGAAAAAAAAAATTTCATGATAATATATTTGCAATTTTCTCCATCTGGTGGTTATCAAAAATTCATTCATATTTCACATTTAACGTTTGTTTTATTTATGATAACAGTAAGCAATGAATCTACATTTATAAAAGAAAATATTAAAGTATTATATTTATAAAATAAATAATTCACTCAATTATGTTAATCACAATATCTAAAAAAAAAAAAAACTATGGTTGAGAAGCTGAATATTTTCTGGGTAATTCCCTTACTATCGGAATGTGCTAGAAATCTGGGGATAATTGGTCCTATATCTCCAAAAACCTTTAAAAAAAAAAAAAAAATCTTAGAAAGACTCAAAAACTATACATTTCCAACACTCTACAAAAATCGTGAGTCCTTATTTGAAATAAAATAAAATTTCCAACCACATGAAAGAAAATTCATCTAAATCTGACAAGTATTAGCAATGATTCTAAATGTATAACAATTACATTTAAGCATGTTAAGCTTTGTATCCACTTTTCAGGAGCAGGTTCCCATGGGAACATGTTCAACTATTAATTTAAAAAACAAAACAATTTAAGGTGTTAAAAAAATGTGTCATTTCAAGAAAATCACAGAACCTATTTCTGAATCATATATTTCAGATAAAAACTTTCTCTATTGAAATACTTTCCTTCATATTCGGGCAAGTAAAAGTACAAAAAATATTCAAGAGCTGAGAATAATTCTAAAATTTATTGGTCGATATTTATTTTCTTATAATAATTATAGAGATATACTTTATTGAATAAACGATGCAACCCAACTTAATTGGGTTCCTTTTACACAACTTACTTATTTTTCCTTATTGGAAAATTTTTAATATAACAAATCTCAATAGAAAAAAAAACAAAAAAAAAGATTAACATTTTTTTTCTTAAATTATTTTTTCTCCTTTTATTCAATTTTTTATTATTTCCTTTTTCTCGCTTGCCTCTTATAATAATTCAAATGTGTTATATATATATATATATATATATATATATATATATATGTGTGTGTGTGTATAAAAATAAAAAATTAAAAGTTTAAATAAAATCTTCAATATATATATTATACTCGTAATTATAAAACTTAATTAAATGGATTACGTCAATGAAGTGTACTGTTACACTTGCAATAAATTATAAATTAATTTTAATTAGCAAAGAAAATCAACCTTTTTTTTCCGCTAAAATCTTTACTCTTATCAATGTTTTTTTTATAGAAGGCACTTTGAAAAACGTGAATCCAGATCACATGCCGTGCCACGTGAAATCTGTTTTCCTTCTACTTTTTGTTTTCCGTTATAAACATACAACACAATCCCTAAATTCATTCGTGTCTATATTAATTTCCTTTGAGTGCATTATATAATTCGAATATTTGATCGATTTTTTGTTTATTTATGTCCATGATGAACAACCCTTTTCGTTGTAGGTAAATTTATCCAATCTTCGGGACACAAACACCTCTAAATTCTATATGCAGATTTATTACAATCTTCTAGTCCAAACCTTTTTTTTTTTAGCCGATTGTCTATTTTAAGTTATAGTTGAATTAAACATAACACCCTATTTCTTCGCATATTTTCAAATTCAACAAAATAGTCAATAAAATATTACAAAACAGTAAATTTATCCAAAATTTGAACTAAGGATGTACAGACTAGCTATTCTTCTGCAAATTTAATTAACCTGGTTTCGATCAAAAAATATAATTTCATGGTTAAAAATATTTCAAGTTTTGGAAATTTCAAGCTAAAAGTAGTAAATAATTTAAATATACTTGGTCTTAAATAAAATAATTTCAGATAAACAGTTGAATACAAGTTTATTATCGTAAATATAGAATATTTGTTTCACCAAGGTTGAATTCGGTTATTTTTTAATTAATAATTAATTTATTCAGAAATAAAACTACCTCACTATTGGGCAATGAGTATTATTGCTATAAGATTGGAAATTAGAGTAATCGAGGTGATACTAGACTTAATGCGTTCATTTTAGAATTTGTATTTTTTTTAACTTTTGTTAGTAATTATTATATTATTTAATATAATTATTCTTTGAATGTAAAACTTATTCAGATTTTTAAAAATTTGGTGCGCGCAACACACATCTTTTACTTATCTCAGTCGTTTCATATCAATATCAATTTAAGACATTTAAAATAAAATTAAGGTTGAAAAAAAGTAAAATAATGACATTGAGTTTCGATGGAAACATGTTCTCCAGATAAATCAATTTAACAATAGAAATTATGATCTACAATAATCGTTTCCGTATTTTCTGCATTACGTTTTACAGCTTTATATATAAGATAACATTATTTGTAAAATCCTTAGCTTTCCAACGGTATATTATATTTTCATATTACTATACTGATTTTATAATACATATATGTGTGTGTGTGTGTGTGTGTGTGTGTGTGTGTGTGTGTGTGTGTGTGTGTGTGTGTGTGTGTATGTGTGTGTGTGTGTGTTTGCTACTTTCTTTTTTAGTTGGTTATCAAATTCGTTCAACTTGTGAATAAACCTGTTTTTTATCAATGCAAACAAGATGAAGATGGTTATTTTTTTCGAATCTACAAAATTAAATATATTTAAAAGAACGAGTCTAGCACGAAAACGAACATTGGTACGGAACTAAAATTTAATATTTAAAATAACTATAGGGGTACTCACTACGTTTGCTATAGCATGCTATTTTGCTAAACCCGTCAAGTTTCTACAGTTATTTCCTGTATAAAATTGATGGGTTTAGCACAATAGCACAAATAGCATGCTATAGCAAACGTAGTGAGTACCCCTTATATGTCTGATATGTTACAATAAAATGATACTCAATATCATAAATTTTGCATTTTTTTACAACTTTCTGAAAAACTGCTAAATTGAGTTTGATTAAACTCACTGTATTAAATGGGCTTTAATTTTATTTAAGGTTTATAGCTTGCTTGTCAAATTCGAATTCTAGAAAATAATAATAATTAATTAGTTAAAATTGTTTTCAATATAAGTAAAATAATTTTATACATAGCAAGGCGGTTTAATGGCTTAAATATTTCTTTTATTAAATGTATAGAAAGTTAAATGTAAGGATAAAAAAAAGGCTGCAGTGGAGATAACAATTGAGGATTATAACACAGGAAAATCATAACGCTTAGAAACGCTCCGCATAAAGATCTTGGTGTATGGGGTCATGCCCATTGGTGAGCACCTTTATTTTTACTTTTAAACTAATTGAAGGAGGATTTGGCGACCTTCCGTTCCCAGTCCTGTAATTCCTCCCTATCCTCAGCTCGTGATAATGACACCAAAAAAAAAAAAAAAAAAAAAATCCCATCAAGTTCCCCATCCTCTCCAGCGTGGTTATGACTCCTTGGCTGCATCTGATGAATATAAAGCCGAAGGATTCGCCACACTCCTCTCCAAAGTATTTAATTCTCACCCGCAATCCCACATCAATCATACCACAACAGTGCATGACTTCCTTATGTCACCAATCCTACTTTCCCTACCTCCTAAAGTTATTAATCTCTCTGAGGTCAATTATCTTCTCCAAAAACTGACCCTCCGTAAATCTCCTGGACACGATCTCCTTACCCCCTAGATCCTCCGAAAACTTCATCAGAAAGCTATTATATTCCTTACATATATCTACAACTGCATCCTACGCACCACCTATTTTACTCTATTATGGAAACATTGCACAGTATTCCATCAGAACCTCATTCATGATCCTAATCCTCTAGCACAATCCCTATCCAGCTCCACTCATCCATACAACCCTCCTAGAAGGTTGAAACGGCAGTGGCCCCGAGGCGTTTTGTAAATACCTATTATGGAGTTCTGACACTGGTCAGATTCTTCTTTCATTTGCAGTGTTTGTGGCTATGGCGCCCTTACTCATCTTCGCTTGCTGGCTACTACTATCCTAATAAAATATTTAATCATGTCCAATTTTAAGCATTTCGCTATCAGAAACAAATAACATTGAGTGATTACATGAAGTGGAACAACTTTCAAAGAAAACAGCAGTGACATAAATCAACCGTGGTCATACTTTTGATAATAATTGTTCTAATTCATTTAACAATAGAACTTAAAAATTTATATTTTTTCATTAATTTTCATTTGCTTTACTCTAATTTTCAATATATAATATTATTTTTTTGTTTATGTAATCAGCATTTTTTTAAAACATGCGGTTTTGTTTAATTTTTGAAACACTTTTTTTATTGAATGATGCAATATCTGTAATATATTAGTAACGTATACGTAATTAAGGCAATATATGAGTTTGAAGAATTATTATAAATATTTCTGAGTGACGAATTTCCTTGAGACTTCCTGTCAATAAGACGTCGGATCAAGATAAAAGACGGACGTTTAAATGTAAACAAGAAAAATACATTATTCAGAAGTTTATAGTTGGAGAAAGATCCGATTTCACCGAGCGCTCAAACTTTCCGAGCTCTTTCCAACTGTAAACAAAATCTATTTCGTTCTATTGTATTCAGTAATTTCACCTTTGTGTTTTTAAATATTACGGTTTTTACATTTTTAAATAGGCACTATAGTACGCCTTTTAAGTGGTTTAGCGTTATAAGAATAAATATATTTTTAGAAAGTAATTGAAATTTTAAAACACGCATTTATCTATTTATGCTAAGTATGAGAAAACATTATTTGGGTATAAAATCTGCCCAATTATTCTCTCCACATCAATCAACAAGACCTTTAAAAACGCGAATAAGACATGAAATTATTTTTTCAAAATGTACTAATAACACGTTTTTATCTCGTACTATTTTATACTAAACATCTCCTTCTATACCGTGAAAACAATGCTAATAATATTGTAAAATAATATTATATTTCAATGAAAAAAGAACTAAATAAATTGGTTTCAAAATGAAATGTATTTTAGTACATTCTTATTGGTAGGCGTCCGAAAGGTGGGCCGAAACGTCGATGGGAGGATTACGTTATGGGTGATCTCGGGGGCTTGGGCTTGAGCGGTGAGCATTGGAAGAATCTGTGAAGGCGGAGTTTGGTGGTATCGGCATCAAACCTTCGGATTCGGTAAGCCTATTATCATTATTATTTTTTTAGTACATTATGCATACGGTGTCCAGCGAAAAACTTACAATTCGAATATTCAAATAAATATAAATTACTTTTCATAATGATGAAGTTATTGTTGACCGTTGAGAAATTAGATGAGGAAGATGGTTGGGGGTGCGGTCATAAATTAGAAACACACATTTAAAACAAGTGCTATTTTAATTATGTGCCGAAGTTTCGGCCTACAATGTGGGCCTTCATCAGGGCTAAAAGAAACAAGATAACAACCAATGTAATATATAGACTTAATAATGCGTTAGGTATATAATAATAATATGACAGTAATATAATATAGGAACATAAATAAAAGTAAATGTAATATGATGATAAAATGACAGTTATAAAGTATGGAAATAAACGAAATTAAGATGATATTTATAAAGTATGGAAGTAAACAGAATTGAGATGATAATATTGTAATAGGAATATATAAAGAGAGACTAAGCAAATGAAACAATTGACAAAGGAAAAAGATGTGAACAATTAAGATTGTTCATAAACAATTGTTCATATTTTAAATTTTAATTGTAGGCCAACACGTCGGCACATAATAAAAATTGTTGGCACTTGTTTTAAATGTGTGTTTCTAATTTATGACCGCACCCCCAACCATCTTCTTCATCTAAATTACTTTTCGGGGTTCGAACCACGCCTGTGGCAGAATTATTTATAGTCATTTCAACCGTGAAAGAACCCTGGGGTATGAGGACACTACTAGGGCACACCCAGCCTCTATAACGTGGGTACTTAAAAATTGGAGGGGAAATCATGTGGCTGAGCGTGGTCTAGGCCACAGTACGAAGCTCCATAAGAACTGAACCCAAGTTTTGTAAAGGCATAGGATTTTTTATTTATTAATATTTTTATAAATTAATTTTCTTTTCTTTCTTCATCTTTAAAAAAAAAAGCTGCCACATTACGCAATTTTCAGTTCCCCCTACTTATAATATACTAGTTGTTGCTCGTATAATATAATTCGTCCGCGTCGATTTCTGTTATTATGATCGTGATTAAGAAGTTTTTAAAAGAATATATTTTAAAGTCCATCTGCGTAAAGGATATTTTATGTTTTACTTTCTTGTGGCAGAAGAACATACTGATTTTCTCCGCAAACTGATCTTGACAACGCGACATATAGTTGGCCGTGTGAAAAACAGTCTTGACGTATTTATTTGGATAAGAATTAATATTATTAAGTTGATACAAATCTTTAGTAAATAATTGGCAATGATGCATTAATTTCGACCAAATTTGATTACCATAAATAAGGTTATAGTGAGTCAATCTCAAAAGATAAATATATGCTGCCGTGGATTTTTTTTTGATTGTTTAAAAGGGAATAATTCATTCATACATATTTTTTGGGTAACTTGAACCGTATACGCAAAGGAAGCCTTCAAATATGAATAATTTCCCGGTTTATGCAACATTTTTCGCTGATGCTTCGCTCCTATTGGTCGCAGCGTGATGTTATATATCCTAAAACTTTCCTTGATAAATGGACTATTTAAAACAAAAATAATTTTTAATTCGAACCAGTAGTTTCTGATAAGCTTTCGAACAAACAAACAAATTCTTCAGCTTTATAATATTAGTATAAATTAATTAATTCAGTTTGGATAGAAATGTTTCTTCATGATTAAAAATTACAACAATAGGAATCTTTATCTACAAAAACCACTTAAGGATATAGTTTTGACAGTCTGTATACGACGACACTAAGCTAAATAATTGTATCTAAAAAAATAAAAAATTAATAAAATAAACAATCGTAAAAAGATGTAAAACATGCCAATTCTGGTTAGTCTAATTAAAAAAAATTACAGTAACTTACCAGACAGATCTTAAATTTGTAATTTTAGCTACGTATGACTTTTCACACACACGAAGTTCAAAACCAGGAATCACTGGTTATGGTCTTAAAAAGATTAAAACTTCATTATCATTGACAATTTTCATGATTGGTCTACTTTCTTTGACAATAATTTTCATAAATAATTAAAAAAAAAAATGAGCATATTTAAATCTTTATATTTTAAATAGGTAATATATAACCTTAATCAATATTTATTGTTATTGAAAAAAAAATTCGTCTTTTGTAAAATTAAACAAAAATGTGAGCTTTAAACATAAATTTTGTTATTAAAAAAAAAAAAAAAAATCTCTGCTACCAAATCATGCAGGATTTACGCTACTGGTTTTTCTTAAATGATACCATTTGAAGACCACGTTCACGCTTGAGTTCTTCTTCAAGTATATATCATCTCAGGAAAAATAGAAAAAAAAAATACTAAGCGAATAACTAGAAAAACCAAAATTTTATATAATTTTCTAGCCATATGTTGGTAGTAAATACTGTAGTCGTTGATTATTTAAAAAAAAATCAATAAAAATAACTGCAGTAAGTTATATTTCCAATTAGTAGTTCTCCTCATGTGTGCTATTTCATCATTCGAATGCTGTATCACATACACATAATTTATATATAATTTATTTGCTGATTATAATAAATATAAAAATATATTTGTTTAATACCTAGAAACTGAATATATTTACATATTAATGGATGGCACATATATTTATTACAGATCAATCTTAAAAATTGTATGACATTTTAAAAAAATGTATTAACTTATTTTTTAGAAGCCGTCTTACATCAAGAGCTTAATAATCTTAATGTAGACCATTTAAGTAATGGGGCTTGTAAAAGCATACAAAACTTCGTGCTGAAAGAAACATTTGAATGAAATACTTCGAAATCAAAATAAAGATTTGTAAAATTTTCGTATGGGCTTTTCCTTATAAAAATTCATTCCTTTAATGGCAAGTCTTTTTCATGTTACAATTCGAAGTATAATGTAATAAAATGCCATGTACTATTCATTATAAAAATCAGTAAAATTTATAAAACAAATCACAAAAAGCTCGATATAAAATTATTATAAAATTTTAGGAAATGGCCATTCAAGGTTTCCAACGTTTGAAAAAAAAATATATATAAAGTCAAAGGTAAACTGGTTACGATATTTAAAAAAAAAAAAAAATTAAAAAAAAAAAAAAAAAAAATATATATATATATATATATATATATATATATATATATATATATATATATATATAATATATATATATATATATACAGATTATAATAAATTTAACCCTTGAAAAATAGCCAACTTTTCAAAATATTAAATAACTAACAATATATTGTAAATAACCTTAACAATTCAATTTATAAATCTATTATATGTCAACATGTATGTATTTAAAGTTTAAATGAGAAATAAAAGTTGAAGTACACTGAATTGTTTAAAAAAATAAAAATTTTACATTGTCCCCGGCAACTTACAACAGAAATTACTCTTATGTTTTTCTTTGAAGCATTATTTTATTTTCTAAAATAGACCAATAGAAACACTGGATCATATTAAGCCATTGTTGACAATACTAAATGCATATAATATTGCATAAATAATATTAAGATTAGCTATTACTTACAGTTTATGAAGGTATATACTAAACAAGTTCAGCAATAGGGACTTACCTATAACAAATAATAAACAAAACTTAAAAATATTATCATTATTATGTAACAAAAAAAAAAAAAAAAATCATAAGCGCTCAGTATAAAAAAAAAAAGAAATATACAATGCATGCGAAAGAAAGTTATATCTTACATAATGATAATAACAATTATAATTTACTTTTATATAACGATATAAATGTGTTAAGTTCATTAATTATTTTTAACTTCACCTAATTTTATTAGCTTTACCTAGATATTCTTTTATTTCTTATTTCTTCAATATTTTTTTTTTAATCTTTTTTTTTCTATTTATTTTATTTTTATTTTGTTTGTCTCCGAATGTTTATTGCTAATAATTGGGCATGTTTTATTATGCAAAAAAATATTAAATTAAAGATATTATAATTAAAAAAATATATACAGTTAAAATAACAATATATAAATTGGATTTATATTTTAGACTACTATTATTATTTAGTTATATAGTGCTAAATTACCGACAAAAACTTATAAATAATATTCTGGACAAAAATAGGCTTTAAACTACCGTCTCAATCACCTTAAGACTGGAAATATAAGGGGCCATTTGGACAAGATCAGTAAAGATAAAAAAAATGTATATATTTTGTAGAGGGATAAGTTACCGAGAAATAGTATCAGTACTTTTTGAAATCTCTGACAAGTAATAAATTATGATAAGGAACAAATGGCAGGGACAAGAACCATGGGATATGAAGCAAAGAGGCAGGAGATAAACATTTATGGCATTGAAAAGGGTCGCAAATACAATGGAAACAGGTAGCGAAAACTTTTAGCAGATCTTAGGCCACAGTAGACATCTTGAGGTGAAGGGCGTGAAAGTTGGAAGCCCAAGTAATGTATATTATTAATAGGGATATTTTATCATGTTAAATATTGTGAAATAATGTTGTTGTTTTTTTAATTTAGAAAAACTATTTTAAAAAATTGAACACAATTAATATTAAAAGTAAAATAAATAAATAAAGATATGTAGAAAAAACGGTTATCTTATATTTATTATAATACGTTGAAAGTGTATGATAATTCACTATCGCCTGCTTATCACAAATTTTCATATTCTACTTGGCAAATATACAATAAATGGAAGTAAGAAGTGATCATTTAAAATTAATAAGGATGTTACACGCGCAAATATTGCAAGAAAAAAGAATATTTTTATTTTTATGTTCTAGAAAATAGGGAAAAATACAGAATAATAGATCTCACAATTTTATTTTATTATTATTATTTCTCTTTTTGTGTTTGTAATTAATTGTTTTTATCTTGAAATCAACTGTTTTGACATTCTTAAAGGAAATTTATGTCATTATAAGTGGAATAGTCAGGAATCAGTCATTTTTGAAAAGTTTTTAATTTTGCCAACGTTTCGGCTCAAGCTTGTGAGCCATCATCAGGGCATTACTGAGCCATGTCCAAGCATAAACCAGTTTTCATCTTTTCAAAAATGACTGATTCCTGACTATTCCACCTATAATAGTTTCTACAGTCGACTATACACCCTCAATGAAATTTATGTCTATTTAATTTAAATGAATAAGAAAGATAAAGTATAGAAGTTCAAATTCATGCATAATAGTTAATAAATATTGATTATTTGAACTATTTAAACTTAAGTACAGGCAAATATTTCACAGTAAAAAACTAATAATAAACGCCAATGTTTTTTATTATAACACATAACGAACACAACTACGAAATTCGAAAATATTATTTATATATATATATATATATATATATATATATATATATATATATATATATATATATATATAGTTTTAAAAAAATGACCAAGATTTCAAGCAAGTAATGTTGCATCAGAGAATCATTAAATGGCATGCTTTACATTAATCAGTAATAAAATTAAACTTTGGATGCAGACAAATTGGTAAAAATGTAGAAAAATCTAACACATACATAAGAATCCAACACATACACGTTTAACACTAGAATATCACAGGACACATTATGTTAAAAGAGAAAGAAGAAAATAAAAGACAAGAAAATTCGCTCAAATATGAAATATAAAAATTTGTCAATACAATAAACAAATATTAATTACTTAAGTTTAATTAGTATGTAAATATAATAAAACATTTATTATGATAAGTTAGTAAAACTAAGTGTCCAACACGATTGATAAATAATATACTAAACTGCAAAACTGATATATTTATTAAAATCCAGACCTACTATCATATCCCAGAAACTCTAATAATATATTTTTACGAACAGATAAAAATAATTAAGTAATATAAAACTTTTCTTTTTTTTTTTATGACAGCATAGATGACATTAATCATTAAGAATTGAATAAAGGCCAAGGAGCATATTTTTTTATAAAAAACAAAAAATGTATTGGTGTGCTGGTGATGTTTAATCTAAATATCCAAATAAATGTATTACATATTTAAATAAAGTCTCAATTTAAATTGGTTTAAATATATTGTATATTGATTTAAGAATGGAGATCATTATCTAAAAGGAAATGCAAAAATATTTCAGGAGTCGGTTATTCAAAAAACTTAATTGAATATTTTTTAATCAAAACTTTATTTGGTAACTATATTAATTTAATTTTCTTAAGTTACGAAAGGAAATCAAATTCATACTTTTGGGTAATAATTGTAATTTCAAAGAACTTGTGAGTTGTTTAGATGAAATCGGTCGATAGATTTCGATAAAAATCAATGTTAAAAAAAAATCTTAAATTTGAATACTGCTGACAATGAGACATTAAATTTGAAACAAAAATTGAAATTTGTATTAGTATCCACAACAATTAGTGACCGGCTATCACACCCCAGAAACGTTTATAATATATTTTCACATATAGTTAAAAATAGTGCAGTAATACAAAATATCTGAAAGTTTTTAATTTTTTTTAGACAGTAGCCATCGAGAACCAAAGAATTGAATAAACGCCAAGTAACATATTTTTATCTGTTAATTAAAATGCATTCGTGTTATAAAAAAAACAATTTGTTATTGTTCACATATCCATACTCTTTAAACATTTTTTTATGGATATATTAAACAGACCTTTGAAACTTTAGTTTATTATTTTATTGATTGTGTGTTAATGATTTATTTAAAACAAGTTTATTGCTCTAAGATATTACATTATATTCTACAAAGCGTTAAGAACTGGGCAGACGGTAGCCAATATATCAAGTTTAGGAAATTTCATATGTAGCTTTATTTAAATTGGACCGATTTACTTAATTAATTCGTTTATTAAAATCTGGAATTATTTTTTTACGATGTTAATAATTTTATTTTTGCTTTTTGAGGAAAATGTTTTATATATGAGGAAAATTTGCTTAGATATGAAATTAAATGTGTACATGGTAACTTTTGGAAAAGAATATTCAATACGCGTTTATAAAGAACTTGACGGATTTCGAAAAAAGAAACGATTAGAGGGTCATCTGTGGAGCAGTTGCTAGCAAAAAAGCCTTCTATGCCCAAGATCGCGGTGTCGAGCCCTGCAGATGTCCCTAGGATTTTTAAATGTGTCCCGTACTTTCGATAGAACATAAAATGGTTATTTCGAACCACAACGATTTCAGATACTCGTTAAAGATCCCTATCCTACTTAAACCGAGATAGAAAAAATTAGGACTCCCACTATAGCATCATCCGATTATCCACAGTGGCATAAATAAAGGACGTCAAATGATCAAAGAGCGATCCTCCAGTCTCAACGTTCTAGCAAATCGCTCATAGTTTATAAGACCTCAGAGTTTTAGAAACTATTCACTAACCGCCTTACGTGGTCCTATTATTACACTTAGAAATTAAATTTAACATGATCTCTATAATTTCTGAGGCAAGAAAAAACAAAAAATGATTATCTTAAGTCTGTTCGATGTCACGTGCTCGTTAAAGATCCCTATCCCTATTAAATCTGGATATACAAAATGTATGACTCCCACTGTAGCATCGTCTGATTATTCATAAGGGGTACTCACTACGTTTGCTATAGCATGCTATTTGTGTTATTTTGCTAAACCCGTCGAGTTTCTACAGTAATTTCCTGTATAAAATTGATGGGTTTAGCACAATAGCACAAATAGCATGCCATAGCAAACGTAGTGAGTACCCCTATTGTAGCATAAAAGTGATGCTAAACGAATAAACAAACAATTAGAAACAAATATGTCAAAAAAATTATTTTCCCATAAAATGTACTGTAATACCTCTAGAAAATTAGAGTAACAATTAAGACGTTGATTTCCAAAAGGTACTATATCCATTTTAGGAAATTTTACAGGAAGCGGAAAAATCTCTAATTACTATATTATTGAACTAATTTATTTGATTCCTTTCGCATTAAAATCGAGAATTGTTCCTTTACTACATTAATAACACTATATCGAAGTTATGGAATAAAACGTTTTAGTATGATTTGGAACGAAATTAAACGTGTAATTAATTCCTTTTGAAAATGATTGCATTTTTAAATCGCGTTTTTAACGACAGTGTTCATTAGATAAAATCAAATAAAAGATTTAGATAAAACTGATAAATATACATTTCGTAAAAAAAAAAAAAAAAAAAGCCCTTTAGTACGTTTTGGAAATCAACGTCTCAATTATTAAATAAAAAAACAACAACAAAGAACGGAGGTTTTCTTAATAAATTCCTTCAAACGATCTTTTATAGAATAGAAATGTAAATAAAAGTATTTGGAAAGCTTCCAATAGAGTTATTTTTTATGTTTTTATTTCACCAGGCGCTTTCCTGTCAAAGGAAATAGATTATCTCATTTGTCATTATGCGCATATAATTCTGTTGGGGATCTACGGTGAAATAATTTATTTCTAAAACTAATATTTATCAACAATTTTATAATACTATTTTATAAACATATTTATAATCCTATTGACATAAGGCTGTGGCTAGATTTTTTTTTTTTTTTCTACCGCTAGGAATGTAGGACACGGAGTTGACAGACGGATGCGTCTAGAGCGTTCACTGCCCCGCCGACTCATCCGACAAAGACCGTTCCATTCTCTTAGAACATTTCCTTGTATAGCTCAAGGTATTCTTCATAATATATAATTATAAAATAACTAACTATACGCCGTGAAACAATGAAAAGTGATGAGTGATGTATAATAAAAAATTCTAGTAGTGGCAGCATACGACTTAAAATTACTTCCAGTGCTTGAAGTTGAAAAATAATTAAGAGTTTCGAGGGAAAAATAAGTTTTAGAATTATTTAATATAAATTATTATCAACAACAATCACTAAAGTTTACGCGCTTTTCATCGCTCCTCATTCCTTCAATAAAGCATCGTCCGAATAGCCCTAGTAGCATAAAGTGACGTTAAATGAATAAATAATTAAACAAACATACCATTTTTTTTACCCTAAAACATGTATTCCGTGTTTCGTGTGCATTATGTGTGACCTAAAATATGTGTTCCGTAGAATAAACAAATTCTAAAATTTTGGTGATGGCAATACCTGTAAGAGAAGGTACATATTTCAAAAATAGGTAAGTGAAAGTTTTGATAAAATGACAAAGCTTTATGTGTATTTTGTTTAACAAACTGTAATTATAATTTATTGACATGCTTAATTTTTTTAATTCCTGAATCTCTGTATATTGTGATTATTGCTCACGCTAATAGAAGACGTGAAAAAATGAATAGAAGAGGGCCTTTTTTTTTTTTTTGTTTTAATTTTGTCTCGGGTTCAGATGTTTTGCTTGAACTGATCCACGGAACCAGTTTTTATTATCATTTGTCAACTAAAATAAAAATAAAAAAACACGATAATAAACATAAAACTGTAATAAATAATTAATTTATAAAGATAATTGTATTGGAGGGAGGAGAGACGGGAGACGCCCCCACGTGGACATAAGTACAGGTGCCCTTTTATACCGTGATAGTTTTTAGCCACGCCCCGAACACCATCACGATGTCAGGAGTTCACCTTCTATTACGAGGCAGCTGACAATGAAAATGGGCCCGTATATAAAAACGAGTTAATACTTCACTAAATAATAGTTAAATATATAATGAATGTCCTGGCAGTATGAATTTACGTTTATATGTCTGATATTTTTCACCGTAAAAGACAAACAAGCTTAATTGGTAAGTGTATCTCAATAACGAACAGTTTTATGAATCTGAAATTATAACACGTCTGGGATATTACAGCATCTTTTTTATGAAAACCGGCGCACAGTGGGCAAAATCACCAATTTAGCTGGACAAAAGTTTGGAATTTTCCAGTGCTTCACCATTTTATTATTAGTTGGTAAAACCCTTAATACTAATATTTCCTGCCATACCGTGTTTAAAAATAAATAGTAAATAAGTGAATCATTCCTGTTCGCACAATGCCTAATTACCGGCAGTGGGGTGATCTTTATTCTATGGCCATTTATTGTGTTCAAGGTGTGTTTATCTCAAAGTCTTTTTGTGTTTATTTAACAATGGACATTGCTGAGACAGGTAAGACATCATATTTCCACACTCGTTATTGAATATACATTGCAATCTACCTGTAGAGTTAATTTAGCAATTTGTAAATTTAAGCCCCTATTCAATAACGAACAACTATACAACCCCCAAGTTACCCTAAGGATTTGTTTCATCAATACTTCTAGTTTTTAAATATTACAAAGAATTTTTGCGACTTTTTGCGTTTTGGGTGATACATAATTTTTTTCAGACACAACACTCCGAATCAAAAGTTTTACAATCTATAATTTGAAGAATTTCCTAAATGATATAAAATGCATCTATTAGCAGGTTTCAGCAACTCCGAGCCATAATTAGATTTTTTGTATTATTTTTTCCGTATTCAGGGAATTCCAAAGTAAAATGTTGGGAAGTTTTAGATTTTAGCAAATACATTTGATGTTTGACCATTGTGCGCTCGCCAATCGTGTCAAGAAATTAATTAGTTTTATATTTTTTTTTTCATATTTTTTTCCGTAATCTGGGACCCCAAAGTTTAAATATGGACAAGTTTCAGAATTTCGTCCACCTAAATCAGTCATATTTTCCACTGTGCGGCGTGTCATTTTATTCAATGCATCTTTACGATTTATAAAAAAAAAAAAATTTGTTTTAACTTACTATATTAATATAAAATCAAACGGGCTTTAATCTCATGTAGGATTACTGCGAAGGGGCTTAAAAAAAAAAAAAAAATCAAAATTTCTTGACCATTTCTCCTTATAAGGATTGAGACAAAATGAGAATATCAAATATGAAAGAATTGGTAATCAGCTGAAGGGGGAAAACAGTAGAAAAAAAAAAATTAATTGCTAGAGATAATAATTTCCATTCTTACTTATTTTAACTAAAATAAATGTTTCCATCTAAGCTGAATGTGTTTGATTTATTTGTAGTCATATTTCACGAAATTTTCTGGTCATCGCACTATCTCAAAAATTACTATGGTAGTGAAGCTGATTTTTTTCCTGGAGGTTCCCCTTACCGTCTTGATGTGCAGTAAGGCTGTGGAAAAAATGGAATTTTGGAAAAATTCCTCCTTTAAGTGGATGAAAAAAAAAAAAAAATTCTAACACGTAAAAAAAAATTTCTTTTTAAATAACTAAAAAACTATACATCTCCTGAAACATTATAAGTACTCATTCGAACGATAATCGAATTTCTAACCTTGGAAGCAAAATTTCCTTTATTTGACTTGTTTTAGAAATGATATTAAGATTTTATAACAAATATATTTAAGCATATTGTGCATATTTAAGCATCACTGTATGATGGGACGAATCGGAGTTTCAATTTTTTTTCATAAGATATAAAAAAAAAATCTATTTTTCACATCCATAGACGGATGCTCTTGAAATTACAATAACCCAAAACCTAAAAAATGTTGCTTAAAGGCCACCGGTCGCAAAAATCGCATGAGTTTTTAGACAAATTTAAGACGACATACGAGGGCTAAGGAAATGGATTGGTACATTTATTAGGCACTGGTATAATATTCCATGGGTTCTGGCTTATCCATAGGGTCTCTTAAAATTTTTTTTTTTTTTTTTTTTTTTTTTTTTTTTTTTTTATTTATCGAGCAATATTACAATCTGTCCAATTCAGGACATTTTTAATAGTGATAACGTACAACATTCATACTACATTCACACGATATATACAAAACAATAAATTTATATAATAATAATAATAAAATATACATATATACAAAATAAAATCAATAAAAATATATACAATAGTCACTCATACCTATATACAATTCACAAGCATACAGCACGTGAGTGGAGAATCTAGCCAATGCTAGAACTCCAATATACATGTTACAAGAGGTCACGAGGCCACTGCCGTTTCAACCTTCTAGGTGGGTTGTAAGGATGAGTGGAGCTGGATAGGGATTGAGCTAGAGGATTAGGATGATGAATGAGATTCTGGTGGAATTTGGAAAATTTGGATGGAATCAGGTCTGAAATAAAAGGAACATTAAGGTCGTGGTGCAAGGTATAGTTGGAAACATAATAAGGAACATTTACTATTGTACGGAGGACTTTGGATTGAAAGGATTGAATGCGTTTGATGTTAGTACGTTTAGCTGTCCCCCACAGTTCAAGTCCGTAGGTCCAGATGGGCTTCAGTATTGTCCTGTAGATTAATAATTTGTTGTCAACTGTAAGTTCAGATTTTCTGTTGAGTAGTCGGTATAACTGTCCGAATCGTCGGTTGAGTTCTTGTCTTTTAAGTCTTGTATGTGGGTTCCAAGTCAATCTTTTGTCTAACAGTAAGCCAAGATACCGGACTGTATCTGAAGGAGGAATCGGAATGGAATTGAAGTAAACTGGCGGACAGGAGTTTCGTCGAAGAGTGAAGGTTACGTGTTTGCATTTGGCTTCGTTCACCTTTATGCGCCAAGCACTACACCAGTCTTCGATAAGAGAAAGGTGTCTTTGCAGGTTTAAGGATGCTGTTTCAGGATTGGAACTGGATGATAGGACGGCGGTGTCGTCTGCAAAAGTTGCCAGAAAGGTATCAGGATGTGTAGGAATATCAGCAGTGTAAAGGATGTAGAGGACGGGTCCCAAGACGCTGCCTTGAGGAACACCGGCCTCAACGGGATAAAGGTTAGAAAATTCTACACCACAGCGAACGCGGAAGGAACGGTTTGAGAGATAGGATCGGAGAATGAGGTATAGAGACTGGGGTAAATGGGTTTTCAGCTTGAAGAGTAATCCAGTGTGCCATACCCGGTCAAAAGCTTGCGCAATGTCCAGAAACGCACCAGAACAATACTCTTTGCATTCAAGAGCTGAGGAAATATGATCTACAACTCGGAGCCCCTGTTGAACTGTGGAATGGTGAGGACGGAATCCAAACTGATGGGAAGGAAGATTTTGAGATTCTAATATGGGTAGGATACGTTTAAGAAGAAGCCTTTCGAAGATTTTTGAGAGGATGGGAGTAGACTAATAGGCCTGTAGGATGAAGTGTTGTTGGAAGGTTTGCCTGGTTTTAGAAAAAGAATGATAGTGGAATGTTTCCATAACAGAGGAAAATAGGTGGTGCGTAGGATGCAGTTGTAAATATAAGTAAGGAATATAATAGCTTTCTGCGGAAGTTGTCGGAGGATCTGGGGAGTAAGGAGATCGTGTCCAGGAGATTTACGGAGGGTAAGTTTTTGGAGAAGATATTTGACCTCAGAGGGATTAATAGCTTTAGGAGGTAGGGAAAGTGGAATCGGTGACAAAAGAAAGTCTTGCACTGTTGCGGTGTGATTGGCTTGGGATTCCGGGTGAGGAGTGAAAACTTTGGAGAGGTGTGTGGCGAATTCCTCGGCTTTATCTTCATCAGACGCAGCCCAGGAGTCATCACCACGTCGGAGAGGATGGGAAACTTGATGGTATTTTAGGATCTTTTTCGTGACATTCCACAGGGAATTATCACGAGCTGATAGAGAGGAGAGGTAGGAATTAAAGGACTGGGAACGGAAGGTCGCCAACTCCCTCTTCAATTGTCTACAATAGAAGTTATAGGAGCGGCGATCTGTTGGGTGTCGGGTGCGCTGCCATAATGATCTTGCTCGGCGTTTGGTATGGATGAGGTCTATAATATGTTGTGGAAAATGATTTTGGTGAGGATTTATATTGGGGTGTTTAGGAGAGGAGGCAGACCAGACAGCTTGTTGGATGGCGGTGGTAAAGGAATAGACGGAATTATCTAGGTCATCTGGGGTTTTGAGGGTTACTCTGAGGTCAATATTATCGGTCAGGATTTGGCGGAAAAGGTTCCAGTTGACAGGGCCTCGGATGAATGATGGTGGAATGGGTTTTGGAATTGGAGTGAGAGATACTTTTAGGATCAGTGGACTGTGGTCTGAGGATAGTTCATCAAGGCGAGTTACAGACAAGTTGAGGGAGCCTAACCCGCTGTGGATAAAGAAGTCGAGGATGTCAGGATTGCGGTTAGGATCGGTTGGCCAGTAGGTAGGGGAGTCAGGAGGCAGGATATTAAAATTTCGGGAGTTGAGTGCAGACAGCAAATTTCGTCCCTGAGAATTCGTGGTTCTGGAACCCCACTGCTGATGCTTGGCGTTTAAGTCTGCACCCAGAATGAAACGATTTCCTAAGGAATCCAGGAAGGATACAAATTCGGAATTGGAAATGGAATGTTTAGGAGGGCAGTATGCAGATGTGAGGGTTACCGGAAAGGAAAAAGTCTTGATTACTATGGCTGTGGCTTGTAGGAAATCAGAGGTGGGAAGTGGGAGTAAATGATGAGAGAGGGATTGGTGGACAATGATAGCAGAACCGGCATGGGCTTTGCCGTCTGGGTGGTCAGTACGGTATGTCATGTATTGCGGTATTTTGAAGTACTGTTTAGTCGTTAGTCTTGTTTCAGTTATAAGTGCAACATCGATTGTTTTGTCTTTCAACAACGCTGTCAGTTCGTCAGTATGATTTCTAACACCATTCGCATTCCAAAGGAGAATGGATAAGGAGTTAGGTGAATTCATTTAAGGATTTTTCAAGGCAGGGATTAGATTGGATACTAGATTTGTAAGGAGTGATATAAGCGGCATAACAAGAGATTTGATTTCGGAGATGAAGGATGTCATTAGACTGGTAAGATCTGTGACGTTTGATGGTGGAGGGATATGAGAAATTTGATGTTGAGGAGTTTTTTGAAGATTAGGTAAACTTTGAGGGATAGATTGTTGTACAATAGATTGAGAATGTTGAGGAAAATGTTGTTCCGGCAGTGCCTCGACTTCATGACTCTGGCTTCCACCTCCAAGCAAGTGGGCAAATGACACATTAGAATTTACAAGTTTAGATGGTTCTCTTCTGCTTCTGATTGGTATAGCTGTTTCATTCGGATCCTGAGGTTTTTGGTATCTGGTTCTGAGTTTCTTGTAGATTTCGCATCCCTTGTAGTTAGCCGGGTGGTCCTTGAGGCACAGGGCACATACAGCGGGTGTTGATCTTGTTCTTGTACATTCTTCTGATTTATGCTGTTCACCGCATTTCACACAGCGCGGTACGTGATGGCAATAACTTTTGGTATGACCATATGCTTGACAGTTATGACACTGAACTATTTCCCTCTTTGTGTACGGTTTTTCAACTTTTACACGGGTATAGTACAGTCTACTGAGGTCATAGATATTTTCGACTCCTGCTGATGGTTCCAAGTCCACGAAGAATAGAGGCAGTGGACTTTTATCTTTTAGAACGTTGGTGACTTGCCTCACTTGGAATCCTAATTCTGTCAGTTCTTCTTTGATAGCTTCAACGGGTGTTGAGGAATGTAGGTTTCTGATTACGACCCTTAATGCTCTCTCCTGGCGCAGCTGATAAGTATGAAAGTCAGCTTTGGTCTCAGTCAGATATTTTACAATCTTTCTGTAGGTTTCAGCAGTAGTCGGAGATATTTTAGTATCATTGGTTCTACTTATACAATAATAACTATTAGGATCAGTTACTTTGTTTAAATGCGCACACATCAGTTTAAAATTTTTAATATTTTTAACAAATATTGGTGGAGGTAGTGGTTCCCTGGGTATAGGAGAAGATTCCATGGTTTCTTTTTCATTTTGGAGGATCTCAAATGGATTCGGTGTAAAAAACGGGGATTCATCAGTTATTCCTTGTGATGATGTGCTGGGCTGTGGTTCAGATCCTAATGAGGTAGCTGACGCGGTCGCTGGTGGAATTATTTTTTTATTTTGTTCACGGCGGGGTCTCTGTTTTGTAGGAGACGAGTTAGAACCTGCAGATCTAGATCTTTTACTTGCAGACTTTGAGGACATGACTTGATGGAAATATCTCATTGATTAAGAAAATAATAATAATAAATAAATAATGAGATAAGAATTAAAGATAAAAGAAAGATAAGTTAACGAAAAACAAGCCCGAGCTTGCCGAGCTAGCGGCAATCAGCTGATCAGTGACCCTCCTTTCACTTTTTCGTGATTGTACAAAGTAAATTATAACTTTGCTTACCGAAATTTCTCCAATATTCACTGCCGTAGTATTCCTGAGGTCTAGTGATGTTCTCCAGACTGAATTCAAGCGAATTCCTACTGAAAAAAGCAAAAATCTGAGAGACGATGTAACGTATGACTGTTATCATCGAGCGCATCAGCTGATTCTCCCTTAAAATTAATGCAAAAAAATGGCTTCTGAGCGAGATATTTGCTAATCACCTCCTTGCCCAGCCGTTAAACCATAAAGTACAATAATAACTATTTTATCGTTTAGCATCTAACGTATGACATAATCGATTACATGTGAGTGATAAATTAGAGTTGTTATATTGAAGTTACATTCATAGTTATTAAAATGTTCAAACCAGATATTTACGTATATGTAATTCTTATTTATTATTAACATAATATTGGCGACGAGGCCAGTTGAATTGTACTTTACAACTCGCGATGTGCGAACAACTTAGTGAGGCCTTGGTGGCAGCACTTCAGCGACTACAAGACCCATTCGCTACAAGTAAAAAAAAAATGTGGCAACCGGGCAGTACAGAAACCAATTTCACTGACTGAATTTAGAACCATTTGATGACCATGACGAATCGTTCGAGGTCTTCGTTTTGCCGCTCGAGAACTTCCTGGCTTTGAAAGGGTTCGATGGTACAGATAAAGCCTCAAAAACACGTCAGCTTATTATTTTATTTTATTTTTTATAGACGTTCAAACGCGGGATGCCTTTTACATTAGGGCTGAGCTGCAAAAACGCCGGGGCAGCCAATCTCCTTAGCAAAGACCTCGGCCCGTCATTTGTTCCTCCACTCCACCAATCCACTGTCATTCATCCAACCAACAATCTACCTCTGAGTCGTCTTCTTCTTCGTCTTCCCGGCGCTTTCCAGTCCAGAACTAGATTCGGCCACCGCTTTATAGACATTCGCCTTGCATGGCCGTACTACCTTAGTCTTCGCTGTCCGATTCTATTGTTGACCGACATATGGACCTCCATCCTCTCCCGAATGACATCATTCCGAAGTCTGTCCATTCTTGTTACACATAGGCACCTTCGCCAAAAGTCCAATATTTGAATAAAGCAGGGATGACATGGTCCATTTTTAACATAGGTTCAACGATGGCGTAAAAATTCTTCGTTTATTATATTTCAGAATCGTATTATTCCACAGAACCGGGAGAAGCATACGTGTGACTTTTAGAGCTTGTTCTGATTTTCTCCGAATATCAGTTTCCGAGGATCCTGAGGAGTCGAAGTACCTTTGCACAGGTCTCAGTGTTAAGACGAAGATCCCCGTCATTTTCCTGTCATACCCCGACATTTGGTAGACTACTCTCTGGAATACTTCAACCTACAAACCTGCAACTCAGAACTTTCGCCAGACGAACTTTGACCATTAGGTGTCCATCAGATAAATTTTGAATATAAAGGGAAAGGAATCAAATATAACAAAGCTGTTATTCCCCAATCAGTAGATCATACGTAGAGACTGAAACCGGAAACCTAAATTCCATCCGTTATATGTCCGACAATTCCACGGGTTGAGGAGCCGTCCCGAAAGAGCACAAACTTAAACGAAACTTAACGTTCTATGATATATTTTCGCCACTTTAGTCACTGTAGTTATTACATGCTTAACGGATTAAAAGAAACTTGAAATAGTTTAACATTAGAAATTCCTTTAATTTCGGGAAAAAGTATCATAGTGGACACGATGTTATAGTTAAAGTAGTGATGCATTCCTTGACTGATCTCATTATCCCTCAGTTTCGTTTTTTGCTGGATTTAAGATCTTACCGTATTTTTGGGAAACCCATTTAATAGAAGTTGAATAGGCACCAGGATGGTTTCCCTATTCCACCGTCGGCCACAGCCGGGTTCAAAATCTAAGAACTTGGGGAATTCGGAGATCAGTAGTCCAGTGCAGTGTCACATAAAAAAATAAATAAATAAGGAAACCAATTATTAGTGAGAGAAGCCGTGAGGGACAGAGAGAAAAAATATTAATAAAAACCATTTAAAAATTTTTGTGTTAAATAACTCAAACACTATCACCTGAAAAATTATAGATATTCATTTGAAAGATAATAATATGTCTGATTATATGAAAGCATAATCATCTTAATCTTATCAATATTAGCACAGATAATCAGTACATAATAGTATATAAGCATATTATACCGTATCCATGTTATACATACAAGTTACCACAGTAAAACCGACATTTTTTATCAGCGTTTTACTATGAGTTTAAGCGACTAAAAAATATATTTTACTTGGAAGTAGAAACAATTATTTCTAAATCCTAAATAGCTCAGGTTTTGTTCTGGCGAAAATCTTCACTCACGAATGGGATTAATTCACATTTAATTATTAATCGAACTATGATAATATGCTATGTTGTTGTAAATTCATAACAAAAAAATCTATATTTCTTATTAAATCATAAATTTATTCGTTTTAAAATAGTTAAAAGAGTACCTGATGAAACGATAAAGAAGTTATAAGAGTCTTATAGGTACTGTTACCTTAAACGCAAATTTAAATCAAGACAAAATAAAATATTCGCGAGCAAAGCCTGAATTCAAGCTGTTTTACAAGTATTTGCTTATTTATTTTTTTAAAAACAATTCATTACACTTAAGTTAAAAGTATCCAATTCTTTTAAAGCCTCTTTTTTCTGTAAAATTGTATATTATATTTTAATTTGTTTTCTTTGTTATTATTTTATTTATTTATTTTTTTGTATAGAGTGAGTTTTCCTCTTGGAAGGTAAAGTAAATATAGATATGTACTCTAATGATACGTCTGTATCAGTGGAGCATGTACAGATAAGGAAGGTTCCGACGAGGATAATAAAAGATAGAAAACGACCAGGAAAATAAGTTTAACGATATAGCTTTCGTGTAGCTTTATTCTGCTGACCTCTTCCTCACAAAAGCATAATAAATTCTTGTTTTCAAAACACGAATTTCATTTACCTCCACTTTGTTAACCGACTTTTAGTTTCAAACATAGTTGAAAAAGGAAAAGAACGAGTTTCAATTGAGGGATATATTGTTATATTAAAACATATAAGAATATAAATTATTCACTTTTTGTTATTCTCCATTCGTTACTTTATACAGCTTTGTCAATCAAATAATAAAAATCTATTTTACAATGCTTATCACCAGAAAAAAATATCAAGGAAAAGAAATCTGTTGTTTTCCCTTTTAATTGTAATTAGTTTTATATTTCATTTTTAACCATTTTTTTATCGATGTTAACAAAGGTAAGTGGTAAACTATTTCGAATAATCAAAATCAAAACGTCTGTAGATAAATAAATTTTATCAGCCCTGGAAAAAATAGTTAACTTCGAAAAAGATTTCTGCTGTTTTATTCTTGAGTTAGTTACAAACTTCTTTTATATCATGTATTAACACATTTTATAATTCAACTAACCATGAAAAATGTTGAATTATTCAGAATAAAAAAAAAATTGAAATGACTTTAGAGGAAGAATTTTTAAAAAATCGATATTTAAGCCCATTCGGAATATTTAAATTTGGATAAAACCTACATGATATCAAAAACCATTAAATTTTACATCAATATAGCGGATTTAACCAAAACATATTGAGTTGTTTAATTGAGAAAATTAAAAAAAAAATCATATGAAACAGCACTTTTAAAAGCACTGTCTTTTAAAAATTTGTCTAAAACTTGTAAAGTACACACTAGTTTTAGTTTTTTGTTTTTTTAATTTTCAAACTAGGTATGAATGTGACATGTTTTGTTTATTTATTTGTTAACTTAATTTATTTGTATTTATTTTGTCTACAAATTTTTTTATTGTATACGTTTATTTATTTTGATTTTATTTTATGTAATTTGACTTTCCTTTTGTTTACATTGTAAATACTGTATGAATGAGATCCTGTAGCACTATTATTATTGTCTATTATGACAAATTGTAATATATACAAATAAAAAAAAAAAAAAAAAATTTTCAAACATTTGGAGGAGGAACTATATTGATCTAGATAAGTAAAGAAAAATGGCGTGGAACACGTAAAAAAAATCTATTTTAGAATGGTATCAATCAGGAAAACTGACATACAAATAAAGAAGAATTAAATTGTATAAAATCACAGTATAAAATTTTCCTCTACCATGGAAGTTTGAGCTTAAACTACAAAAAGCTGTACATTATTAAACGACATTACAAGACTTGAAGTAGCTTTCCTCGAACTAATATAAGGACCTCCTCACATTTATTCCTTCTCATGTTAATAATAGCGGGATTCATATGGATTATGACTTTGAAAAGGGGAAAATGTTCATCCTTTTACATCATAGGCTTAATGTTTAGTTCTGAATGTATAAGTAATAAAGAGAAATTTAATGCTTTCATGAATTCGAGGAGGTAGGAAACGTTTAACATAAAGGTGGAATTGAATAAGAAAATTATAACTACATTAAAGGAGAAGATCAACACAGTAACATTCTAGTAATATAGACAATAGGGGTACACACTACGTTTGCTATTTGTGCTATTGTGCTAAACCCATCAATTTTATACAGTAAATAACTGTAGAAACTCGACGGGTTTAGCAAAATAACACAAATAGCATGCTATAGCAAACGTAGTGAGTACTCCTATTATTGAAAAATTCACACAACACAAGATTTTGAATTACCTCCCTTGTGAAAATGAATTTCGGAGCTTAAAGATCTATTTTTTTTTTCAAAAGTATACTTTAGGGGTACTCACTACGTTTGCTATAGTATGCTCTTTGTGTTATTTTGCTAAACCCGTCGATTTTCTACAGTAGGGGTACTCACTACGTTTGCTATAGCATGCTATTTGTGCTATTATGCTAAACCCATCAATTTTATACAGGAAATAACTGTAGAAACTCGACGGGTTCAGCAAAATAACACAAATAGCATGCTATAGCAAACGTAGTAAGTACCCCTAATTATTTATTTGTATAAAAATGATGGATTTAGCACAATAGCACAAATAGCATGCTATGGCAAACGTAGTGAGTACCCCTTTTATTGATTTTCACAATTGTATATACAATAAATATAACAGGTAAAAGTGCCAAATTACAATTATGGACGTGATACAGTATTGTGAAGAAGCTACCCAGCAGTAGAACTTCAATGTTTATTAAAGGTAACACTTTAATATTTATTTTATTAGGAGATCTCGAGGCCACCGTCTTTTCGTGCTCCTCGGAGGGTTATAGATGGAGATGAGAGGTTATGGACAAGGGGGTTTGTGTGAGCTGGTAGTTTTGGTGTATCTATTTCGGGCTGTCTGCAACTAGTGGCATATTGAGGTTTATATGGATCATATGATTACTAAAAAAGTAAGGAGCATTGAGGATTTTCCCTGGATTGAAAGCGGAAGTAATTTAATGTTTTGTGGAGTTCCTAATCTTAATGTTTGAATTAAAAAGAGGAAAAATATTTAAATCTAGTTTCGTTAAAAACGTGCATTTTTCCTTACATTTTTACAACTTTTTCGTTTGATTAAGTTTTAATATATTTAGAGTACAGCCGATGGGTATGTTTATTTCATATGTTATACCATTTCAGCATACTTGCTTGTTTTATTTTATACAGTTGTAAATTTCAGTTAAAATGTTTGTTTATATTTTATTGAAATTTACAACTGTATATTACATTACATCAAGAAAATGTGCTGATAAAGGGTATGTACAGGAGAAACGTGAAGAGAAACTGTCCATTGGCAGCACTCTAGTAATCAATTTAAACGAGAAGGTCTCGAGGCCATCTTCTCTTCAGACGCCTCGGTAGATTATCAGGAATTGTAGAGGAAGCAAGGGTTGAAACTAGTGGATTAGAGTGGGAATGGAGTTTGTCATGGAACGGATGATACCTAGTACGGGCCAAATCATCTACATAAGGAACATGGAGGTCTTTATGAATGATTTTATGCGAGAGAAAGTAAGGAGCATTGAGGATTTTACGAAGGATTTGGATTGTAAGGATTGGATGCGGGAAGAATTGGATGGTTTAGTAGAGCCGCAAAGCTCAACACCGAAGGTCCAGATAGGCCTTATGATTGTCACGTAAATGAGTCTTTTGTAGTTAAGTGAAAGGTTAGAGCGTCTATCTAGTAAGTGTTGGAGTAGCCAAAAACGTCGAGCAGTTTCTTGTCTTTTCAGTCTGGTATGCGGATTCCATGTGAGGCGTTTGTCAAGCAGGAATCCTAAATAGCGGATCTGTTCAACTTGAACAAGCGGAGTATTATTATAGGATACTGTTGGACAGGATGCCATAAGTTTACGACGAAGGGTAAAGGTTATTTTGTGGGATTTGATGGAATTTATTTTAATTCTTCAATTCTGACACCATGCCTCAAGGTCTCGGATGTGGAACAGATGAGTTTGAGAGGCAATAGTAGGATCGTTATTGACTGATAACACACAAATGTTATCAGCATAGGTAGAAAGGAAGATGTTGGGATGGGTCCTAGGATACTACCTTGAGGAACACCAGCAGACTGAGTAAAAAGGGATGGATAGGAACTATTGTGATTTATTTTGAAGGATCTTCCAGAGAGGTAAGACTGGATAATGAGGTAGTATGTAGGAAGTAGAAATTTACGGAGTATGAAAAGCAGTCCTGGGTGCCAGCAAAAATATTTAATTTTTTTTTTTTTCGAACATAAGAATGGTAGAACATCTGTATAATGTATCGTTGTAAAGCAGCATATTTGAGAAAAAATATTATTATATATAGAAAGTTGTATAAGGTAGTGGAGAGTAATGAAAAACCAATAAAGATAAGTGATTATTGAAGATAATAATTGTGTCATCAAAAATAAATGTTTTCATGAAAACAATATAATTCTTATGAGTAGAATAATAGGAACTTTCTCTTCTCATATATATATTTTTATTTATATAAACCTAAACAAAACTTTAATGACGTTTCGAGGTTTTTTTTTTTGGTTTTTTTTGCCTCATCTTCAGATTATCCGATAAAAATAAATTTTTCCATATTGCACTAAATACTAGTCATATATATTGATCTCTTTATTTATTTATATCATTACTACAAAAATTATTTTTTTGATAAATAAAAATTTAAAAAAAGGTAATAGAAAGTTCCAATTATTCTATTCAAAATCATATTCTCTCTTCTATAAGAGTAATTGATGTCAAAATATAATTCTTATTTTAATTTTAAGTTTTTGAAAACTGTATTGCAGGACAAAAGATAAATGAAAGTCGTGTGCTACGCGCACCGAATTTTTTGTTTCCATTAATTAATAACATAAAACTGAGTTGACCCTAATAGAAAATAAAAAGTAAAGGATTAATACTGATGGATAAAAAAAATATTTTCCAAGGAATAAATAAGCAGTTGAAACGCAGAAGGGTAGATAAAAATAGACGAAGACAGCGTTGAATTTAAATTTTTTATCGGACAAAAAAAGGTTTGCTGATGGCAAGTGGATTACCATAAAATTGAAAACGTTTTAAACGATCATTTACAAATTAAGGGGGCATAAAAAACATTGCCGTCTGTGGGAGGCAATTCTTTCTCCATTCGTTTATGAAAGTCCTAGGCGATTTCTTTATCTCGTATCCAGTAGTATGTTCTTTGGATGTTATTCCATGTTTTTTTTTACTACTTCGAGAAATAAATTCACCATAAATGCAATCGTTCTTCACAATTTTTGTTATTCTATATTACCATTCATATTTCTGAAAATTCAATCAAAATTGGAAATATATTTCTCCTCTTTTCTGTTTCGGTAAATTATATCGATGGAAATTAAAAGGAGGTTAATTGTTCCAAATAACAATAAAATTGAAGGTGCTTAGAAGAGGAAATTTAGAAAATTATAGGAAGAGTACTCAATGCATCCAGGAACCCTGAGAGGCTGTACAGGTACCAGAATTTTTTGTTTAAAAGAGCCGACCAAGAATGGAGTCTTTTTATTGGCCGACACACCTTTCCACACGAGGTTCTTAATGAGGTAATTAAAAAAGTTATTTGCGAGTTCAATTACCTCAGTGAGAAACCTCGTAATTTTTTATCAAGCTATCCTATAGTTACCATATTTCTCAAATTAACGAAATCCATGACTATTCTTTAACAATTTCAAAGTTTTTGTGAATATCGATAACTGCGCGTACCAATTTTTTTAAAGAAATAAATTGTCATGTCGGAAAGGCTGAGTTGCCTCTAAAAGAAAATCAAATGTAAAACATTGCTACTGACGGGTAAAAATCATATTTTCCAGAGCATAAATAAGTATTTGAAACGTAGAAGGGTAGAAAAATATAGACAAAGACAGTGTTGAATAATAATAATTTACAGTGTAAGATCAATTAATCTAAAATAAATGTTTTCATGAAAATTCAACATAATTCTCTAAATGAATTTCAGACCTAACTTTATCTAGAAGTTTTTCATTCGATTATAACAACGAAGGTAGTTTAAAGTAGTGAGTTACGAACATCAGATTTTTTGGTTATTCTTAGCTCTATAAAAATTAATTTTCATTTCATTTCAATTATTTCTGTAGGAAATGCGAAAGGGCTCTAGGTTCATGAGGGTAACGGGTGACTCATCAAAGACCCCCCCCCCATCCCATTTGACAATAGTTAAGAGATAAATGAATTGTTTGGAAGCCTGGCTATCGATTTGTGTTCCCGTGACCATGGCGATAAGGTTCTTGACTCCTAATAGATTGGGCCATATTTATTTATCGTCTTGAAGGAACGTGGGCCGAAATGGGGACCAACGATGCACTCTGAGGAGCGAAGATCTTCCTCTCAAGCAAAATATTAGTAGGCTGAGTGAACCCGAACTTTGGATGCCGACCAGCAATCTTTTCCTACCCAGTTCTATCCAAAAACTACCGCCCAAGCCCAATTCCGATCCTAATTAAAACAGTACTCCCACCTACGCCTCGGCCTAGCCGCCAGTTAAGTACAGATTGACTTTTTAGGAATTCTTTCTTCACTAAGCCTAACTTTGAGCCGCCGCACAATGGGGCGAGCCTATGCCGTCGGTGGACATATCTCAATATATGAAATTTAAAATTTCTCCATATTTTTTTGGTTAAGCTGTTCTTCTTAGTTTCTGTTATCATTGTCCATCATCAGTTTTTTTTTTTAATTAAAAATTTCCACCTAAGATATCTTATAAAAACGTCCTTTTTTTTTTTAAAATCCCACATCTATTTTGATGAACCAAAATTAATAAATCATCTTTATTTCAATAATTTAACCTTATTATCACAATTTAAGTTTATGCAGCATGTACTTTTATAGATTCTTAAAGTTTTTATTAATGAACATAAAAACATAAAAAAAATTTAAAACATTCATAACGAAAATTTCTCAACATCGCCCAGTATTCTACCACCACAGAAATTGACTAGAAGGTTCTTAGTTTACTTTTCATTAATAATTACCTGCGGGTTCGTGCCGGTTCACGAGAAAAAAAAAATTTTCTTTTAGCTCTTGCTTTTTTTCTAATGTTGTCCTTATAAATTCCAGTTTCTATATTTTAAATGTTTTTTTATACTTTATGAAGGTATTGTCTAAATTTTCAACAGTAGTAAAAATAAATTATCACTTGATGCTCTGAATTTGTTAGTAAATTATTTTTTTCTACTTTTTTTTTGTAATATTTTACTAAACCAACATACATAAAAAAATATATTTTTTTTGTAATACATAATTATTTAAAGTAACTAATTATTATATTTTAAATAAAAATTTGCATGGATTTTGTTCGTGTTTTTTTTATTATCAATTGAATGGTATCTACTCCTCTTATATGGAAAATGGGTTTTGGTTTGCCCAAAAACTCCGTAATTCTTTTATACAGTTTCTCCTATAAAAAAAGTGTCCTATGTAAAAGTTGCTGGAAATAGGGTATGGAATCAATTTACGATGTCAAATCATAGGATTCCAATTTAAAAAAAAGAAAAAAAAAGTGTCTTCTGGGACACCCTGTACATCAAAATTAAAATCAGAATACAGAAATCAATTCCTCATTAAAAAATAATTGGGGCCAACAGTCTGGCCATAATACTACAATGTCCAATAATTTGGTGTTTCGCTCCAGTGTGCGCCTCGATCCTACAACTTCATTTATACCAGAGGGTTACAAGATCTGTAATACCGCGTTGTGTAGCCTTCTAAATTCTCTAGTGGCCTCATTACTTTTCGATTTTACGTAGAGCCTTATTCTCGAAAACCTTGATGCATATTACATCCTTTGAAGTAAGCGAATACGTTTCAACACCTGCATAAAACCATCGGGAGAATGCTAGCTTTGTAGATCCTGACCTTTAAGTTTCATGACAGAAACCGTTAACTAAGTAGTTTCGCTTAGACGTGTTTCTCACCTTTAACAGCGACTTTATTTCCTCCTGAATTTCGTTTTTTCTACTTTTTAAAGATCCTTAATACCTAAATGTATCCAAATGTACAAAGGAATATCCTGATCTAGCAATATCTCCGAGACTATCACAGAATCTATTGCTATCTGATATTTCGCCTTTTTCGTATATTTTTCAAGCTTTATCTTTTTAAGGGATTTCATTAATAAAGTAAATTGTTTTTATAGTTTCGCGTTTTCACCCTACAGTACCTACCTGAAGAGACTAATGAACTGCTTCATTAGATTCATCTTCGGAATTCTCAGGCGCTCTCAGGTCTCCACCTGGTATGCCGAGTTGAAGTGGCTTTATCCGAAATTCCGACGGCAGTACTTCCTAGGAACCCATCTTTATAAATCCTTCAGAACCAAAAAACCCCTCTATATCTATAACATGTTCACTCCACTCTCCTCTGTCCATTCTATCAACACAAGATCCCAGTCGCTGAACCTGTTCATTCCCTCCTACAGAACTACTTCCTTCAAGAGATCTTTCGTTATTCGTGCTACTTCATTTTGGAATTCTTTACCCATGCCTATTCGTACATCCCAATCCTTAACTTCCTTCAAGCATAAACTATTTATCCATCTCCTTGAATATCAGTCTACCGCGCCTTTATAAGTTTTGACTATTTACACTGTTTATTTATTTATTTTTTGTTACTATTCAATGTTTCAGTTCATTTTATTTCTTTTATCAATTATAAGGTTGCAATATTACCTTGTACATATATATGCGTGTGTTTAAGTGTATGTATGCATATATTTTTTTTTTATTCATAATATGCAGTATAATTTGTTGTATGATGTATATTTTGTAGACGTAATGGCCAGAAGATTAATACTTTAATGTACATTTATATTATTCTTAGGGGACTAGCTGTCCCAGAATAAAAAATATTTTTTTCATTTCATTTTCATTTTTTTTTTTTTTCATTTCATTTCAGTACCCTATCAGCGCCCCCTAAAACCGTAAATTTGCCACCCAGATATGAACATCGGTACGTTTCACGATTTCAATGAGACATTCGAGTGCAAAATTGAATAAATCAGATCAAAGGGAGTCTACTTGTTTTAAACCTGAACGTACCTCAAATCTCTCCCAATAATTTTTGCCGATTTTAACTAATCACCTACACATAAGACATTACCTCCCTGAAATAAAGGTATCATGAAAAAAAAATTCAAATTACTCACCTACCAACTTACTTTGAATTATATTCTTACATTATTTTATTTTCTCTGGAAAATAAATTCATTTAATCAGCGATATTAATGCGTCGTCATCTCACCTTGAGGAGGAAATGAAATTTGATGCCGATAGTCCTTGTACAAAAATGTACGATCGCAACAGGGATTGGAAATAGTATATATTTCACCTTATACAGAGAAAAAATGTTTGGTACGTTAAACTGTCGACCAATTAAATTTAAAAAATCGTCCACATTTTTAATCTCCTTCCGGTACAAAATTGTATTTTTGGATTGTTCAAGCTAAAATCGTTAGAATTCACCTAAAATCACCACGTTTCAAAAAATAGTTTCCACAGGTGCGCACGTAATAAGTAGTAAGTCTATATCAAAAATGAAAAGTCGAATGGAACTAAAATTTCAGATTGAATACAGGGTGCCTCAAAAAGTATCTACTTACCTAAGGCTCCCACAATATGACTAGACATTTATGAGGCACATATTAAACTCGAATTTTCTTTTTGGTCCTTGCGTTTTAATTCTTGCCTCTTCGTATCCTTGATTGGCCTGTGAAGGAAAGTTGTTTTGCACCATTTTAAGGCTAATTTAAGGAAGAAGTTTTTCTGAAATCCGGAAAATCTAAAACCCGACGACATAATAATAATAGCTCTTTGAAATGTCCGAATATTCTTAGAAATATTAAAATTTAACGTTTTGTGACATCTATTTGAGTTTTTTTTTTTAACATGAATAATATTAAAACACTAAAAATTTAATTTTGCTCCCTAACCGTTGAGAATCATAATATGGGTCATGTGGACTTATTTGTTGTTGAGGACTAGTATTTGCTCTCACAACCTGACGAGACAGCCTGTATCCATGGAATCTTAAAGCTACTTTTTCATAAAACCAACGAACCATTCATTGTAACCGATAAATAAATAAAGTAATCGTTGGGGAGCTCAAAAATTCGGATAAATATTTATTATATTAAGTCAATAATGAAAAGTGACAAAAACGCTGCAAATTATGAAACAATGGTTTATTATTTCCAAATAACTATATTACGGTATAACTATTGAATGACAATAAACTAATATGAAAAGCAATAAATAATTCATAGAAAAATGGTGAATCGCCACAGCTAATTTCAAAACGATACATCTCTGTTATTTCTAAACAGATTTTAATGATTCTGTTTTATTATTTTTGGAAAACTACTCTCTATCGGTTTCTATATATAAACTTTTTTTTCTTCGAAAATAACGTAATTACAAGCATAAATTTTCCAAATTTCATCAGAACCTTACTCATCAGCCTAACCCTCTAGTACAATCCCTATCCAGCACCACACATCCTTACAACCCTCCTCGAAGATTGAAACGGCAGTGGCCGCGAAACGTATTGTAAACATTTAAATTGGAGTTCTGACACTGGTCAGATCCTCCACTCATGTAATGTATGTTTGTGGCTATTGCGCCTTAGTTCGGCCTCCACTGGACCTAGACGCTAGGATCTCTTGGACCCCGCTTTTACCTCTACAAGTGCAGGAAAAGGCGACGGCTGGGTTTCCTTTAGCAAATTGTATAAAGTTATGATTGTGTGTATGATGTTAATGTATATATTGCTTCTTTATTTGTATTTATCTCTATTATAGGTTGTTGTTTTGTTTTTTTGTATATACATTTTATGTAATTTGACTTTATCATTGTATACTGTATATATTTTGTGAATGTGATCTCATATATTACTATTACTAATGTTCATATAAATTTGTAATATATCTCAATAAATAAATATTATTAATTAAAAAAAATAAAAACAAGCATATAAATAGGCAAGATTTCAACATCGGAAATAGTGTTTCAAGTTAATTTTTTGTCGCAAAAATAAACATTGTAATATAGATGTATAATATACCATTGGAAAGTTTAAGATGTTATAGAGAAAAAAAAAAAAAAGAAGCACTTTAGTGATCATTGTAGATAATAATTTATATTTTATATTAATTAATTCAAAATAAATGTTTCTACAGAAACTCTATGTAATTCTTCCTTCAACTGAAACGTTTTTTAAAAATTTCTAAAATTTGTTTTAACAAAGGACGAATGAGAAAGTCATATGTTGTGTATATAACTCTTAACATGATTAAAGGTGGAGTCGAAGTAAAGCTTTGAATGTTTTTTATTTCACTTATTTAAGTATGAACGAGAAAACTTAGTTAAGGTGAGTGGACTTGATAAAGCCGATGCTTAAGAACTTGCGGTCCGCATGCTTTGCTGCCTTATCGATCGCTAAGCTAACTAGTGTAATGAATGGATATAATTTAACTTCCTCTCTCCCCCCCCCCACACACACAAACAATCCTTCATCATCCAATAGCTCCCCCATTTAAAATATTTATACAAATTTTTACATTTAACAACAAATTCCACCAATAAAAAATTTGAAATATATTTTTTCGCAAATAAGTTTAGCAATATACAAATATAATGTACCGTAACAAAGATAAATATTTTAGGGGAAATGTTAACTTATGTAAAAAGTTGTTCGAGGTAATGAAATGTGATGGAAATCTGATAAAGTTACCACTGAAATATTTCAATTCGTATCCTTTTAATAGGAGAATCGAGTCATAAATGGTGGTTCTCTTTCATTTTGAACCGTATCCTAGATACAATTATACGCCAATTGTTAAGAATTCTTTCAAAGAGAACTTTAACTTAGAACACACGACATTCACTTACCTCCGTTTTTAAAATATATTAAAGAATTTCCAAATACTGTTAGAGATAAAAACGAGTGAAACCATTAAAGAATTAATTAAATTGAATTAATATAGAAACACGTGTTTTATTAAAAACTCTATTATATTATTATCTAAAATAATCAGTTAGTTTTATCGGCTTTATATCACTCTTTATTCAATTTTACAAGCTTGTGTATAAGATAATATATTTTCTAAAGTCTTTCTTTTTCAAACGGTATATTATACGTCTATATTACTGTTCTTATTTAAAAAATAAAATTGGCGCGCTGTACTTCATTGACAAGCCGCTAGGTTGCAGCACGGTCAACATGAATTTTCGTTTTTTCGGAAACCCAAACAACAGTTAGTTTTATCAGCTTTTCATCACCCTCCATTACCCTTTACGATTCCGTGTATAAGATAATATTTTTTCTAAAATCTTTAGCTATCCAACAATATATTATACATCTATATTACTACTGTTGAGTTCAAAAACACAAAAAATGCATACACAAATATTTGTTCAGTTTTCTCCTTTAGTTGTTTATCAAAATCGCTCAACGTGCATATTTAGCTGTTAATTACCAATGGTAACAAGATAATATAGTTATTTTTATAGTATCTATAGAATTAAAGGTACTTTAGATGAAGAAAATTTAAAATATCGGCATTGAAGCCCTGCCATACTATTTCAATCTGAATGTAACCTACATCATACTAAAGCCCATTTAATATTACATCCATATAGCGAGTTTAATCAAAAATGTTTCCGATCAGCCGAATTCATTAAAAAAGTTGATGTAACATCTCGGGCGTTGAGTCATCTTAAATATGAAATTTCAGTTCCGTACGACTTTTCGTTTTTGCGCTAGAGTTACCACACACACACACACACACAGACCTTTTTGTGGGACTTGGTTATTTGGACTCAGGGGACCCTAAACGTGTATTTCCGTTGAAAACTGGAATTCGAAAATTTTCATGATCGCAATACTTTCCCTTACTATATATTCCATATATAGGTAAGTGAAAGTAAAAAAAAAATTAAAACAGTTCTTAATATATAAAAATTGGTCATATCATTTAAAATAGTAAAATAAGTCCTTTCCGTGCGTGATATGTCCGATGATAATAGACAAGGTACGAGCAAATACTTCAATACTGCCTTCATATGAAATTTTAGAATAAATAAAATAAAAATTATAAAAACCGTTTAAATAATGAATAAATAAAGGAAATATATTAAATAACACAATGACAACAAATCTACATATGACAGATACGAAACCAGATGCATAAACAAACTCAATCTACTACTCTACAGCTACAATAAAAAAAAAAACATTTTTTTTGTAAACATAACAATCACAAGACTAATTATGATATATTTTTCTAAAAGTAACCATATCGAGAGAATAACATTTAACTAAACTACTAACACATAATAGTGATTAAAAAAAAATAATTATTTTCATCCTTCACCTCATTCCAGAATATGGATTATTCCTATTAAATAAAAAAAAAAGGAAATTAAACTATGCATGTAAATTTTAAATTGTAAACAAATTAAATTAATATTGTCGCATTTAATTGAAGAATGGCAAAAGAAAGTAATATATGTAGAAGTAATTTACGAAATTTATTAAGGTTGATCTTGGGCTGAATAATTCTTCCATTAATAATCATTCTTTTATTTCATGACGTTTCGGGATATTCTCCCATCTTCAGAAGTCTCGTTATATATTCTGTAATCCTAAACAAGCTTACAGCAATACTCTTGCTCAGATCTGATGTATTTAGACATTGACTTCGTTTTTACTTTTTTTACCTGTCAATGTATGATTAGTGAAAATGTTTAGGATTACAGAATATATAACGAGACTTCTGAAGATGGGAGAATATCCCGAAACGTCATGAAATAAAAGAATGATTATTAATGGAAGAATTATTCAGCCCAAGATCAACCTTAATAATTAAATGAGCTCTTTCTTGTTTAGAATATATTGATATAACGAAATTTATATTTATTCTAAGAAAATCAAGTTGTAAACAAAGTCAGGACAATTTTTCTTACTTGTATTACTAAATGCGAAACTATTAATAAATATATAATTTGACTTGCATAAAATATATATATTCGACGTTTTTTGGTGCATATTTAACGTTTTTGACGATAGGCCTAGGCGTTTTATTGGGAAAAAAAGAAAAAACCTCGAAAATTAATAAAGTTAGTTTTAAGACTTCAGTGAAATTATATTAAAAAATAAAATTCGTTGGCTCAGAGTGATTCAGGTGATCAAATAATGGCCAAATTTTATGGATTAAACATAATACTTTTAATAAAAAATAGAGTATTTCTAGAATGTAAATAACTTTTAATATGAGATATGTTCTAAGGAAAATACTAAGCATCATATATGTACTTAACCCTTCATGGGTACAATTATTTTTTTTTAATGACTTAGTTGCACAGTCAACCGAGAATTTGTTTAATAAAAATAAAACGCACAGACTTTGTTTACACACTACTAAATACTACAATACACTCCCTCTCACATTGACAGACGCAAAGAAAAATCGGATTACGTAAATCCTTAGTAATTACGGAAATTTAATTTTGTTTCCAGTAAATAAATTCAAGACAGTGTTTTTTGTTATATAACATTTGTGGCTAGGACCTACAACATAGGAGCTATATTGGTTCGAAAGAACAGTTACTAATGTAATATGCCTAAATAATGATAACAAATATATTTTTTTTATTTACCTTCTGTACTACATCATTTGCTAGTCGGTCCGCAAACTTAATTCTTCCCTGACTGGGAAAAGCATCAGATTATAGATACACATATCCATGATCAATGTTTTTTTCTAGTTAGGCAGAAATACAAAAGCCACTTTTTTATTTATTTATTTTTTTTTTTATACTGTGACATGACTGAAATGGCTTTAACAGTTTATTTATTTGGAATCATGTCATTTTTGAGGGGTGATAGAAAATTAGAAACTTATTCAACTTGTTGGAGCTTTTACGAGAGTAAAACTTCACGTGAAGGGGAGTGTACTTGATTACATCATATATTATATGATTATATTATAAATGCAAATTATAATAAGGATCATGTTTTAATAAATAGAAAAATACAAGTCATAAGAAAAGAGAAACTTGAAAGATGAAAGAGGGGGTTATCTATATAATTAACAGAATTAAGCTTCGCTGCATGGAAGTTAATGAAGTCTTTGATGCAGTTTGGCATCTGTAATTGCTACCCCTCCAAGGTCCAGTTACTGCATCAAAGTATCAATTAACGGGGAAGTAAAAAAAAAAAAAGGATAATAATAAATTAAAAAAATACTAAAGTGATGTAACTAATGTCTAATGAGTAATGAGTTGGTTAGGGTGGCGGTCGATAAATTATTACAAAAATAATGATAAAACTATTTATCGTACGACCAACGTTTCGAGCAACATTGCGGGTCCTCATCCGAGGTAAAATAGGGCAAGATACAGTGTAAGGGCTTGTATAGAAATAATTAACGAATAAATATGACTATAAAAAGAATTATAAAAAAAAAAAAAAAGGATTAAAAAGTAGTGGGTTGAGAAGTTAGAACAAAACAGGAAGAAATAAAAATTGTTTACCTACACCTGAACCTCTACAATTTGTGAAGTGTCTTGGGTTCAGTAGAGAGATTCGTACTGTTTCTAGTATAAGACCGTGCAAGGAGATGATATAGCCGAGATCACACTTAGTCACCAAAACAAATAAGGTAATAAAACTAATAAATGAATTAAGGTTATTAGTTTTTATAATTGTAGAGTACTAGTAAACTGTTTTCCAGGTTTTGTGTTGGAACTCTGGCTTTAGCAAAATAATTATTTATTCTCCAATTGCGAAAGTGAAGCAATCTTGGGACACACCCAGCCTCTATAAAGTGGGTACCCAAATATTGGATGTGAGAACCAGGTTGCTGAGCGCGATCTCGGTCTATTCAACTTTACAACAATGGGTCTAAAAGAAACACTAAACCCAGAACACTTCATTGGTTGTTGAGGTACACGTAAAGGTAAGAAGTTTTTTTCTTTATTTTTTTTTACTTTTGTTCTCAGTTTATTTCTCACTACTTTTTAGTCTTTATTTACAGATTTTCGTTACAATATTTGTTCATATATTATTTTTATACAAAAACTTAAACTGAACTCGTAATTTGTAACTTTCTAGGCCTGATTAACACCAGCAATGTGGGTCGAATCGTCACGCAGTGGTTCCAAACGCACTTTTTCGGGACAAAACTCTGCCAAGGTCGTTCTTTTTATAATATATTAGCCATTATAACGTCATTCTGTTCTCAAGTAAATTCACTTTCAATGGTATCATTAGAATTTTTTAGTTAATTTTTAATTCATAAAAATATATGAGTTTAGTCAATAATTTCAGAAAAATTTCTCTGTGACTAATTATTTTTATGTATGCAAGTTTATTAATTTAATTGTAGATATAGAATTGTATATTTGACATATAAACATTAATTTATGATTGTAGCTCGCTTCGGGGCAGTACTTCATTATGGTTTTTCATCCGAAAACATTATATTAGACATTAGACTAATTTTTTTTTCTGATATTTCCATTGAAAAAAATTCTTTAGCTAACTATACGCTTTACCGTGTAAGTAGAGATAGAAAAACAGCTTTGAAATTTTGTCAGTTTAAACATGACACAAAACTAAAATTTTTAAAGCGATTTGCGCAACGTAGCGTTATGATTGTATTTTAAATATTGAGATATTTTAATTTTTCTGACATTTTTCGAAAATTCATAAAAATTACCAATTGTAATATGTAACCTAAAGTTTTTTTAATATTATCTAATACAAATTACAAACAAAGAATAATTAACACAGGGACATGTTTCTGAATTTATCGACTAATATTATATTATTACTATAATTTTATAACTTAAAAATGATCAGAAAAAGTGTTATTCATACCATCGAACGTGACTTTACTTACGAACAGAATGACGTTGAAATGAATGATACATCATGAATATTGGGTTGTAAAAAAAGTACGCAGCGTTTTTTACTGGAGATATCATTAAAAGCTACAGATTATTGTAAATAATTTTAAATAATTATATAATTTCGATATTTAACCAAATTTAAATATTTTTGATCAGGTAACCTTGAATTCGGTCGTTATCAACAGTTCAAGGACGAACCGAGCAAACCACTTACGGACGGTAGGTACTTCTGCTAAGGCATCATTACCGTACACTCTACAAATTTTGTCAACCGTCTGTACAGCGGATTTTACTTTTCGGGAATAAACATTAAATGACGAAATTTTTTTTTTTTTTCTCACCCATTTTGAGTAAGAAAAATACGACTTTAAGATAAGGAATCTCGGTTGAAAATAATGCATAATAGCACCTTAATTAATCATTTTTTAGAATATGTAAACATTAATGACCAAGTAAACATGATTTTATTAACACGTATAGGATTAAATTGAAATATTGAAAAACGCAACGAGCTTATTTTACAAACCAATAGAACGGTCAGGGCAGGGTTTTGTCACAAAAAAAAAAAATCGTGTGGAACCACCGTGCGTTGGTTGCACAATATATATTGCATTGTTTTATTATTGAACTACGGACACCCGATCCAGCACATCCTTCATTACAACCACACGATCGACTAATTATTTTCTAAGCTTCTACGCCAAGCATCTAGCATACTCTAGAAGGAGAAATTACCATGAGTTCCATGAGTATTGCGGCTGCTGGAGATGTTGCATCCTGGAGTTCTGGGGCGGAGGCTGGAAGACCTGCTCCTTCAAGAAGGAGGTCAGTTTCCATGGGATGGTATCATTAGGGTTCATTGCTCTGATTTTACCCCCTCGTGCCTCATCTTTAGACAATATTTAGAACATTTACCAACTTTTTTTAACTTCGAAGGCATTATTTCTTCATATTATCTAGAATAACAATTAATCTGGAATCAATAAAACTCTCCAAACCTCTATAATCCTTGTATTTGATATAATGAATTTCTAATAACCATTTCTTTAACGCTTCTAAAATATTGGGTTTTTCTCTTTTTCTTTTTTATTAACATCCCTGTAATGAAGTAAGAATTTTGAAGGTACACCTGAAATCCATTTTAAGAATATATGTACTGCTCTCAAAATAAATATATATATAATAAAATTCATATTCACAAAAACAGAGAGATAGTAATACATAAAGGTGAAGAAGCTATTATGAAAGCAATGTGCCTGGAGTTGGAGATCCATGCGTTACAACTGTATACTTGGAGATAAGCCAGGCGAATAAGATGGGTGTGGAAGAATGTCGCCATACAAGATAGAAAAAACTTTTAATAAATTAATATAAACATTTTAGTTTATATACTAATTTATTTCTTATTAAACTTTCATGAAATTTAATTTTACGACATTTATTGCAAAATATTTTGATCGTTTGTTATAAATTTTTTATGAACGAAAGCAGGCCTAAAACAAAACATAGTTGAAACATCAGATATATTCAGGATTGTTCCGAATTGTTCAGAGGTCATTTCACAATAGCCTTACGATATTTGGGCTTATTTTCCTCCCCTTCCTACCACCGCTGTCACACAAAACGCGATTTTCCTCCTCTGGCACGTCAGCTAATTAAATTTTCTGTCGCGAAGGACTTTAGGATAAAAGGCGTTACAGAATAAGTAATTCTCCCCTCCAACCAAGTTAAGTTTCCTCACGCACTTTGTAAAACTCACTCCCAAGTACCGCGGTTTGCCTTAAAGTGCTTAATTGACACATCAATCTCACTAGATTGAATTCAAAGTGCCGTTCTAGGGTCACCAGTGGTATAGCAGCCTTCTATGCACTAAGTCGTGGGTTTCAAACCCGGCATATGGCTCTTAAGATTAAAAGAGTAAAATATCCTTGGTCAAGCCGTCCTTGGGAGGGAACGTAAAATCTTGTTCCGAAGCATATGCAATGAAGTAAAAGAAATTTTAATTATGTATATGAAATAGTTAATGTTAAACAAATACAAATGTTAATGTTTTTGTAGTAATATTTTTTTAAGATTAATATTAAGATGGTGAAAAATGTCTATACTTTTCAACATCAATGGTAGTAAAGTATTAATTTATTTGCCAACTTTGTATTTATCTCACTTATAGGTTGTTGTTTTTTTTTTTTGTTTTTTTATTATAATTTTATTGTATATATATATATATATATATATATATATATATATATATATATATATATATATATATGATTTTTTTTTCTATTTATGTAATTTGACTTTAGCATTATTTTCTGTATATATTGTATGAATGTGGTCTCATATCACTATTACTATTGTTCATTCTGAAAGAAATTGTAACATTTCTCAATAAATATATTTTTTTTAAATATGGTAGTAAAGTTGATTTTTATTTTATTTCTATTCTTATTTTATTTCTTATATTACTTTTTGTTTTGTTAATTTCATATTACATTAAAATATTATTGTACTCTCTTTTGATCATTTAAAGATAATTGTATATGTAATGATTAATGTTTTTAGTTGTTCTTTTTCCTGTTTTTTTTTTTGTTTTTTTTTTTGTGTGTTTCTTAGGACAGTTATAATTCTTATTATTTTTTTTTTTTTTTTTTTGTACAATTATGTTGTTCGTAAGGGACTTTGTCCTGGATTATTTTTCGCCCATCCATTCACAATAATACTACCGCTACATGCTATATCATAATTACTATAATCATTCCGCTTAAAAGAATATCATGTTAAGACAAGTTTTATATTAATCTGCGAAGAAAATATTTATTTTTTATATTTGTTTGGTCAATAATTTTTATAAGGGGCCTCTTCCCATCATTACTCTCCTTATGAACAACTATGACTACAATAAACGATTTTTTTTTTTTTTTGTCAGTGCCACGAAAGATCATCTAGGTCCTTAACCAAGCGGTGTTCTGCTGGTAGAATACACACGCGTTACTAGATGAAATTTTTGTAGGGTTGGGTCATCACTCCCTACGCCTATTCTTGTGAGTGGCTGACGAGTCTCACTTACCCGGGGAAGAGGCTGTAAGTGGATTGGGATTTGAACTCACTACCTTTGTCGTGGGAAACTAGTGCACTAGGCACTCAGCCACGGGTTCTCCCACAATAATTATACACGAATTAATGATTTTTAATTTACTTTCTCGTTATTTATTGCTTTTATCCCCGAAATTGACATCCGAAACTGTTGAAGCTTAAATAAAGATGCTGTTTTTAAATAATGATCACCGTGGTATATATTTCGACAAACTTTCTCGAAGAACAAACACTGGGGACTTTGAGTCCTATGTTGGTAGAAGCCAAATGAAAGTCGTAATTAGAACTGTTGGGGTGTCAAGTGCTTTTTTATTCCAGTACTTGGGCCTTGAATAAAAGTACTCAGCCCCCCACTGCATTTACATCAAACTAGGTTTAAACTGTCCCTTGTTGGAAACTCCTTTAACTCTATGAGCTCAATGATCTTCCTGTCAATTTTATAAATACAGTCGTGGTCATATAAATTGCATCACGCAATAAAAACAATGTTTCCAAAATTAAAAATAACTGAATGTTTTTAAAAAAGGCTGATTACACAAAAAAAAAAATTATATATTGAAAATTAAAAAAAAAAAAAACAATCAATGAAAAAATAAAGAAGTTTAAGCTCTCTCGTAAAATTAATTATGATATTAATTTTCAAAGCCACTGTTGATATGTGTCACCGCTGAAAATTGTTTCACATCATGTAATCTCACAATGGTAATTGTTTTTGATAGAATGGAAATGGTTTTTGATACAAAGGTAACTGCTTTTGACAGCGAATTTTAAGCAATGCTTTAATTTTTTCTGATAGCAAAACGCTTAAAATTCTACATAATTATAATTTTTATTCTGGCAGTAGTTAAAACTATTAACCAAGAAATAAGAAACGTTAGTTTATTTTTTTTAATTCTTTTTTTTTATTATAAGTAGACAAAAACAAAAATATTCGATAGGATCAAATTCATTCCCATAAAAAATTAAGCATAGCTTAGGCTAGTACCACGACTGTATACATTTAATACTTCACTTCATAAATAAAAAAGAACTCAGTTTAAACCCTCGTTATTATAATTATAATTATATTCATTTTTACGAACAGGCGTGACAGAAAAAAACAAACAAAAAAAAAAAAATGGATATAATCCAAATAACTTCAAAAAACTAGAATACGAACGAAGTTCTGAAGGGTGATAAAATATAAAAAGTGGTGAAATTCGAACGAATTTTATTTTTAGATCAAGCTAAAAAATATCTGTTTTCGCACGCACCTCTCGCTACGATAAATTAACAATCCCAAAGCAATAAAACGTATTTTTTTAAAAACATAAATGACATCACATTCAAATTGTATCACTGCGAAGCATGGGCTGGTAGCCAATCAATTAGCTAAACTAGTATCCAGGCTGCAAGGAGTTTGACTTGGTCTCATTTCATTTCATGTTCAAATATAGAAATAATAATACCAAAAGGTTTACCGAACCCGAAGGCTCCATGCCGATACCACAGACTCGTCCAATGATCACCGTTCAAGCCCAAGCCCTCGAGATCACACTTAACGCAATCCTCCCATCGACGCTTTAGCATACTTCTCGGTTCAGCGTGTACCGTCTTTTTTGGAGTTCGATCTTCACGGATCCCAACAACTTTACACACCCATTTGATTTGAGTCTCCGCGATGCTATAAACTCAATTATACTCACAGGATGCAAGCACCGCGATCTCACGTTGTGCAATCTTCTGAATTCTCTAGTGGCTTCTTTCCATCTTTGAACCAAATATTTTACGCAGTACCTTCGAAAACCTGAAGGCGCTGTTCACCTTTTTAAGTAAGCGACCACGTTTCACATCCGTATAGGACCGTCAAACATATAATATGTTCGAACGAATAATCTGATATATTCATATCCCTGAAATCGTTACCGCTTCTACGACTAGCCATAAGATTAACTCAAATAAAATATGAAAGTTAACAAATGTCTCAGACGCTATAGATTGTGCTATAAAAATGAAGGGGACATGGGCAGGACATCTCATGCGGAAAACAGAAGATAGTTTGGCAAAGCGAGCTTCAGAATGGATTGATATAAATAAAAAAAGACGTCGAAGCCGACAACGCAAGCGCTGGGCCGACGAATTGAGGAAAAAGGAAGGTTCTTTATGGATGAAATACCCACAAGACAGGAAGTTGTGGAAAACTAAGTGCCAGCAACTAAAGTTTTAGGTTCGGCTAGTCTCCGCCCAAAAGACTAATCTCCCATTCTTTGGGAAGGTCCATATGTAAATACATTTCATGTGAATAGTAATTTATTGTTGTTTTTTTTATACATAATGGAGAGTAATTAACTTTGTATTAACATATAAATAAAGACTATTATTATTCATATCCCTGAAATCGTTACCGTTTCTACGACTAGTCATATATTTCGGATAACCCTTATTTATTCATGCATCCTATAAAATCGGTTTATGGTTAAGATGATATTCATTCCTAAAAATGTTAGCTGAAATGCGCCTGACTTTCGATGATGGGAGTGAGTGACGTTCAACTGGAATCCAGGAGATAACAGAACAATGTAGATAGAAATGAGAGAGAGAGAGCGAGGGGAGGGAGGGAGAGTGGCTAGTTGAGGATCCGATGATAAGCAAACCATCAGGGCCATTTACACGGCACTCAATTGCCTCGCGCGCGAAACGCTTAGCGTCCTGTCAGCTGATAAACAAGTGATTTAAATGAGAGTGAGGTTTTTTTTTTTTTATTACCGTATTTGTTGAAATTTACAACTGCGTTATTGAATATGTAAAGTAAAGTTGAGGAAGTATTAAACAAAGACCCGATACACCAGTAGAGAAACAACCCATTGGCAACAATAAAAAACATTTCCAAACGGAAAGATCTCGGGGCCATCTTCTTTTCAGCAGCCAGAGGGATTATCAGAAATCGAAGAGGATGCAACGAAAGAAACTAGTGGGTTAGATTGGGAATTGAGTTTTTCATCAGACACGAATAGAAAATTAATGTTAATAAACTCATCCATTATATTCGTGGGAAAGTAGGGAGTGTTGAGGATTTTACAAAGGATTTTAGATTGTAAGGATTGGTATTAGAGGAATTCGAGGTTTTAGTAGAGCCACCAAGCTAAAGTTTATCATACAGTCATGTAGATGAGCCTTCTGTAGTTAAGTGAAAGGTTTCAGGTTTCTCTTAAGTGTTGAAGTAGCCGAAAACTACGTTTTTTTTTCTTTATCACTTACTGACCATTTTAAATTTTAAATAAAGATAAAGCTGGAAAAAAAAGTCACTTTGGGTTTCAATAAATAAATTCATAACCTTTAAAAACTGTATATTGTGTGAATTTTTTGTTTCTGAAACAGTCAACTTTCCAACATAACATTAAATATCTATATAACAACTCTTGTTTGCGGATAGTGAATTTAAAAACATATTTCTGATATTGTCTTCTTCATATGTTTTTGTAATTCCTACAAATTTCATGTTTACTAATTTTTTATCAGTACTTACAACCAGAAATGGTTAGTTACCTCGAATCCAATAAATTGATGGTAATTAATGGGAAGAATGTTTTTTTTTTGTCTTTTAAGCTCTGTCAGAATATTCTAATATGGTTGAAGCCTACATGATATTTGAGTTATTTTAATTTTACTTCAATAAGACGGCGAGTTCAATCAAAATCGTTTAAGCCGAGTTGAAAAAAAAATCATAAAAATGTGTAAAATATACACTATGCATTCGTGAAAATTTTGGTGAGAACATTTCAGTAATATCACTGGTATATAGTTTTATGCGACTTTACCGAGCTAGATTTACCGTTGAATTAATGATTATCTCTCAAAATCGGACTCGAATTCGGGAACCGGAGATTAGAAGTTAATTCACTGAGCTACCAGCTCCTTACGAGTTACGAAGGAAATTAACTAATAATTTAATTTTTTTAATGCAATAAATTTAAAACGATTTCAAAAGTTGATAATGTTTTAAACATTTATGTTAATTGCAGCATTTATTTATTTTAAATATATATATATATATATATATATATATATATATATATATATATATATATTTTATTTTTTTATTTTTTGAAAATTACAACTTTTTTTACATAAATACATCCCATAAATTTGAGAATATATTTAAAATGGCATTTGGGAAATTTCACAGTTGAATCCCACCAAATAAATATTACATCTCTAGGCCATCTGTTCAGATGCATCGGAGGATTATCAGGGATTGAAGAGGAAGCAAGTATAGAAACTAGTGGGTTAGAGAGTGAATGGGGTTTGTCATAAAAAGTAATACATAGTACCAAATCAGTAAGATAATAAAGATTAAAATCGTTATGGATGAGTTTAAATATTTAAAATTATTTAAAATATTTATGATAGAGAAAGTAAAAAATAACCCAGAAAATATTTAGTGTTTTGCAAGTATAGTAGAAGGCCCCAAAGCTGGGCAAGGATTTTAACTTATAAATATTAAACCATGATAATAAATGAAAATGATAAAAATGATTTAATTTGCTCATAAATCATATTTATTATTATAGCCAAATCATTTGAAATCGTCCAGTTTTAAAACATTTTGTTGCTCAACATTTGTGATTTTCATGATTTTCTTTACAAGTTATTCCCTATCAACTTACAAAAACCTTTTAAACTGATAATTTTGCGGATATAAATAAAATAATACAAAAAACTAAAATTATGATTAGTGTGGGCTTTACAATTTTTGTATTAATTTGAGTGTTTTCAGTGAAGCTGATAAAATGGCTGCAAAATTAAAAGTATTAGCCAGAAAAATGTTTTATCCACGGTGTTATACTCAAGAAAGGATAGAGAACAACCAGTAAATAAATCATGAAAATAAATAATTTTGAGCGAATGGTCTAGACCAGTGGTCCCCAATAGCTAGGAAAATTGCTTTAAATTACCTCAATAAAAAATATTTGCGAAACCTTGACTTGTAACAAGAATCACTCACGCACTGCACAAATTCATTATATTTCGCTAAGTAACTGATAGTAAACAGATACCCATATTGTAATTCTAAATTTGAGTAACTAGACAAACGTTCAAAACTTCCAGTATATTACAAAAGACGCATTTACATCACTATTATCACACCTATTTGGACATATGGAATTTAGCTTTGGGGTTCTAATAAACCATCTAATTCCTCCCGTATCCAATCCAAAATCCTTCGCAAATTCCTGAATTCCCCTTATTTTGTCACAAATCAACTCCTCCATAATGACCTAAACATCTCATTTGTTGATAGCCCGTGATAGATACACCTCTTTTCATTCTAAACTCAATGCCCACACAAACCCACTTGTCCGTAATTTATCTTCCTTAGATATCCATGAAAACCCTCCGAGGCGATTGAAAAGAAAGTGGCCCCGGGAAATAGTTGGTGAAGTGCTACCACTGGGTAGTTCTTTCTCAAGGCATTATCATGACTTTTCTTCATACTGCATATTTACTCATTGTGTTTTTTAATACAGTTTTAAATTACAATAAATACAATTAAAAAATAAAATAAAAATTCGAGTAATTCACTAAGAAAAATGTTTCGCAGATTGTAGTCGGTCTGTCTCTAGCCTATATTATCTTTATTTATTAAGATTTCTTTCAGACGTAGTCACTAAATCGTTAGTCTATTATTTCAATAATAAAAGGTTACTGTTAGTCAGTTGCAACTTAAAATCAATACGATTTGCAAGAGGTACTATATCTATTTTAGAGATTTTTTTTTTATGTAATAAAATAGAGATTTAAATATGTTTAGAATGTAAGTAAATATGAACTTGGTAAGTTATGGAAAGAACTGAAATTTTCAAACGTGCTATTTAAGGACTTGTCCATTAAACTTGGATCGGATAAAAGAATCCGCGAACTTTTTTTTTTTTTTTTTTTTTAGGAACCATTGCTCTAGACGATTTCTAAGGGATTTACCCATTCGTTGATTTTTTTTTTTTAGCTTCTAAGCCGTTTAAAAAACAATGGCTATACGCGACTCACTCTACCTGATGGCATATTAGAGAAAACTATTCCACTAACAAATCTTGAGCGATAAAAGGTCTTTGATCCTCTTATAAATTACCATCAAAACATATTGCCTCAGATCACGTTTCGTTTTGGGGTTATCTCGCGCTATTTTCTTTTCTTTCACTCTTTTTTTTTTTTTGTTTTATTTAATTTTTTTTTTAAGAATCTGTTCGTCCTTGAACGTTATCGGAAGATCCCTCGCCAAAGATTCAAGCAGCCCTCCACTGATTAGAGGTACTTCTCTGACGACCCATCTTCATTATCAACATTAATATAGGTTTCTGAGGGAACTTTAAGGGCATTCCAGACCAAGTGAAGTAGTTATTCGAACCAGCTTGTACCCTTAAGGTGGCGCTAAACGGTGAGAATACAAGTAGGTGAAATTCGTATCATGAGAGCAAGGTCTTGTGAGAGTTCACGAGTGGTATAGGTAGAAGGCATGATTTTTTTTAATAAATTGGGATAATAAGATGAAAAATCACTTTTAAAAAAATCTATAATATCACCAAATCTATAAATACCTACAATATCATTAAATAATATTCTTAAAATAAGGGAAAAAAAAAATTATAAAGTTATATTAAAAAAAAAAAAAGTGTATTATACACATCATAAAAATACGTTTTTTAAAGTAGAAACTCCATTTTAAGAAATTAAATATTATTTATAATAAAGGTTAAAAGAAATAAATGATGAATTTTTATAGAAAATACTGTAATTGAATATTTAGATTAAATGATAATATTAACACAGCTTACAGGCCTTGTGTAACTAGTAGTCATAACTGTAATCAAATTAAATTTTTTTTTTTTTTTTTTTTTATTTTTTTTTTTATTGAGATATATTACAATTTGTTACAAAATGAACAATAATAATATTGATAAGAGACCTCATTCATACTATATATACAGAAAATAATAATAATGGTCAAATATCAAATTAAATTAATAACAAATAATAAAAACATCGTTAGGAGTTTATATATAAAATAAAAAATCTGATGTTCAACTCACGACTTTCACTTGATTTTTCTCTTGATATAATCCATTTAAACTTTTAAATATAGTTTAAGTAGAAATTTTTAACTTTATAACGATATATTATACAATAAATATAATATTATTTCTATATAAATATTTCTGCTTCAGTAGGCTAAACAATTCTTTCATATTTACGAACTTTTTATCAATTATTATTAGTGAACTATATTAGAGCTACAGTCATGATCATAGAAATTGCATCACTCAATAAAAAAAAATCTTTCCGAAATTCAACATGACCGCATGTGTTTAAAAAAATTCTGATTACACAAAAATATAATATTATAATTTAAGAAAAGCACATACAAATCGATGAAAAAAATATAAAAGTTTAAATTCTCTCGTAAAATAAATTATAATGTCACCGTTTTTTTCCGTGAAGATTCTTCCAGATCATGCAACCTCACAATATTAATTGTTTCTGAGAGCAAAACGCTTAAAATTCGGCATAATTACATTTTTATTCTGTTAGTAGTTAAAACTACTAAGCACGAACTACGAAACATCATTTTTATTTTTTTTTAATTACTTTATTTCATTAAGCTTATAGTATAAATAAGTAGACAAAAAAAAAAAATTATAATATATATAATACAATCCAAAATTTACAATATACAATCCAATATATATATATATATATATATATATATATATATATATATATATATATATATATATATATATATATATATATATATATATATTGGATTGTATAAAATTAATGAATTAAAGCATTAGTGATGCAATTTCCAAGACCACGACTGTATATGTCTTATATATGACATTTCGGTTTCGTACAGCTCTCCCTTTTTGAGCTCAACTTCCTCCCTCCCCCTTTTTTTTTTTTAATACGCAGACCTTTTTGCATGAATTGGTCAGTTAGAATCAGGGGTCTAATAAGTAGAGACATCTATCCTTCGTCTTTTCAAATGAGGAGAATTGCCCGTGTTAGATGAAATTCTCATGGAGGTCCTAAGGGCAAAAGAAACGAAAAAAACAATCTGGACACGTGGAGGGAGGAGCAGGCGAGGCTTCAAAAGTAGCGGAGCCCGTAAGGTGCAGTCCGTGCCCTGCGTCACGTGCACAGTAAGCACAGCCACCTTCATCTTATCACTTGATCTTCAACAGCCAGCGTTTGTTTATTTATCAAATCTATTTATTTATTTTTATATCGGGTAGTTTAGTGTCATATATTTTCTTTTTTAATATTTCACATCTAAACCATCAAATTCTAACAGTTCAGAACCGAATCATGGTCGTTTGCTTAGACCGATTTTATTTTCGTTACATATAAATTATTTGGAAGAGAATTCGGATGGAGGTATTTTGTGAAATATCCTCACATCCTGCTACTGTACAAAGTATGATAACGTCTCTTGACGAATACTGTAAAAAGTAGAATTTGAGAATAAATCTTGAAAAATCTAAAATAATGGTCTTTTGCAACAGAGCCTAAAGAAAAATGGTTCTTAGGCTCCGAAAATATTGAAGTACTAGAGCAGTACAAATATCAAGGGATAACTCTCACGCGAAAAAATGGACAAAGCTAAGGTGGGTTTAAATTTCATTTGGGGCCAGTTTATTGAAAAAAACAAACATAGTTCTATCCAAAAAGTTGCTGATTTTATTATATTTCATCCAAAGTACCTTTTTATTTAAACTATCATCACAACGACGTTTCGAGTTATCTCACCCATCTTCAGATGGGATCCTAGTTTGTAAAATTGCTTATTAAAATCTGTCCATTATCAGTAAATAGCTCATTTACTTATTGTACTGTGTACAGTTGTAAATTTCAATAAAATAACTTTTAAAAAAAATCTGTTCCATCACAAACTCCGTCAATTTTCGTTAAAAAAAATAAATAATAACGTCAGTACATTAAAATTGACATTAAGTAAGACAATGCCTTAGATTTTTGTCCTCAACTCAAGAGTTAACATAAGATAACCTGAAACCTCATTATGATGATACCTGAAATAAAAAGGGACTTTGAAAGAAATATAATAAAATCGGCCCAAATTTAGGGCAATTTCTTCCGGGTATAATAATATAACAATAAAATAATTTATTTATTATTTATGATTTTGTAAATTATAATAAATACACATTTCAGAAATACAAAGTGGAATAAAAGGAATTGGACTACTGTTGAGTATGTTTACAGATTATAATGAGCCTTTATTAATCCTCTCTTTTTTGTATAAGGTTTACTATCACTCCAAATGATCACATATTGATTTGTATGCCATCAAATATATTTAATATACGAAGTTCGATTAGTTTATTTTTTTGTATATGTTACATCTTGGACACTCGGGAGGCTAAGCTGCAAAGAAACGTTACCACGGCGTCCAGGGAAGGGTGTAACAACGGACCTCACACCGGTGGTTTGGAAAACTGTTAGCTGATGACACAGATTGCTTTGTAAAATCATCACATCCACATTTTATTGCAGTTGTATTGATATAATGCATCAAAAACATGCCTAAAACAATCTACATCGGTAAATGGGAAGGTATCTATAATCTACGATAGCATAAGACATGTTTCGCGAAAGAGAGTGACTAAACTATACGAGCTGTCATCAAGTCCTTCTACATCCACCTTATTTGCAAGCTTATCTCCAATAGATTTCCATGTGTTCAGAAAATTGTACAAATACCTTTAAACTGATTCTGAATAGAATAAAAAAAACTAAAAAAAAAAGTAATTTCTGACTAGAAAATTATGTAAAATGAGGGTAAATATTTTGAATATACATGTTTTTACTTCATTAAGAAGTTCTACAAAACAAACTCTCTTGTGAAAACGGACATTTCATATGAAATGATTTAATACAAATGATTTGGACACATATACCCCAGAACATGCATTTCTGTTATATTCTATTATTCATAAGTGAGTGAAAGTATAATAGAGCCACCATCCTAATTAAGAGATTGGATAGGATATGTTACACAATCTTGAATAGGTGGAGTGCGTCAGCGGCGGGCCCTCGGTCCTGTCGTCCCAGCGGCCAATTGATTGATCCCGTCAGGACAAATAAGTCGATTCGCCCGTGATTGCTCCCCGTCCCCAGTCAAAACTACGGATGACACGTGACGCAGATACCGCCTCCAGGCTGGAGGCTCCAGCAGCCCCCCCAAAACCGCCCCCACCCACGCCCTCCTACCCCCACCCGCCTTCACCTAGCCCCCCCGGCTACACGTGCGTAAGCTTCGGCAAAGTGTTTCACCATCCTAACATTCTCCGAAATGTTAATCATTACACGGTTCAAAGGTCGAGAGCTATAGGTTACTTATTGTCCCACTGTTCTGCTACATTATATCAGCCTTTAGATTACTTTGATTCGCAACCGTTTTTTAGGAAGTCAGTTTTAATAGCCTCTCAACTGTAAAAAAAAGTAGGGGGTTACCTGTATTGTAGTGACTAGCATAACAGCCTTCTAAGCTCAAGGTTCTAGGCTCAAACCTGAAGATGGCCCTAGGATTTTTTAATGGGAGTAAAAAATCCTTAATTATGCCGTCCTTCGGAGGGGACGTTACAAGGTGTTCTCGAGCCTGTGCGATGTCAGGTACTCGTTAAAGATCCCTATCGTAGGCAAAATAATATAAATTCTGGATAGGCAAAATTTAGGACTCCCATTGTAGTATCGTCTGATTAGCTATAGTAGCATAAAGTGATGTTAAATAAACAAACTGTAAAAATTACGAATTGCGACATGTTGGATCATTCTTTCCAATGAGTTCATGATTTGACTCAACATTCAACGTTTAGTAATTATCGATTGGGACAATGCTTTCCTGAAAGTACTTTGTAAAAATGGGGGGGAGGTAATCAAAAGAGAGTTAAACAAAAATTAAATAATGTCAGTATTGAGTCCTTCCACATGGAATGTCCGATTTCTCAAAAAACCAAGTGTATTGGGAGCACCAGATTTGTTTACTATTTATTTAACACTCTAAGCCAGAAAAAAGCAATGGAGACTTGGAATCTCCAACGCGATCGGAGACCCTTTACGGAGGAAAGCCCTTCTTTCCTCTCTTAAGTTTAGACGTGAGTGGAATATTTTTTAGGTAGCTGCTATTGTGAGGGGTCCCTACCACCCTCCAACCAACAGACATGTGTGACTCTCTACAAACCTTTTTTCTCGAGTTTACCGAGCCGGCTGCCTCTGGCATTTATGGCCTAAGAAAATTTGTGGGGCTCTTGAGGTTTCAGTTAGATCGTGTAAGCACGTCGGATCACTCTACTCTGAATCCTGGAAGTTAATAATAAACATGGGCTAAATTCTATTATGGAGGAATACTTGTCCCAGGTACACTTGGAGTTTTACGAGTTTGTGTTCGAAGAACCGTCGTGTTTTCTTTGGGCGGCCACACACATTGTAAGAAGGGAAGTGTTTATGGATGTCATAATGTGCCTGGGAACGGGAAGGACGTTGGTTAGGAACTACGTAAGGCAAAACTTGTTGCTTTCTCTGTCTACAGAATAGTTGTAATATTGTTCTGACTTTAGTCTGAACTTAATTTCCTCATTGCATTTGATGATACGCTTAATTTTTTCAAGGTTACTGAAACGCCATAAATATTCGATATAAAACTGATGAATAAGGGATGTGGGTGTATCCTGAAAGGTGAGGAGAGATAACGCTTACATCTTTTCATTTGGTTTAGACGCAACTAGAAAAACGTTTTTCCTGTTTCCTCGATTGATTGGTGTTCAAATCCATTCATTATTCATATTCACTTATTGGTTTATCATCGCTAAAAATTATAAAAGATTAATTGCTTCAAATCACCAAAACTAAAGGTACTTATGGGAAAGAAATTTGAAAAATTCAGCATTCAAGCACTGTTATACTATTTTTTGTTGGAAAAATATGTTCAAAAGTACACACAATTAAGTATTATAAACTTAATGCACTGGTGCCGATGTTTTGGCCTAAATTTTAGGATATCTTCAGGGTTATAAAAACAAAAGATAACAACCAGTAGTAGAATACAATATTTCATGATAATAAGTAAAAAAAATATACTGATAATTAAAAACAAAGTGAAATGTCAGTTATGCCAAATGACAAATATAAAAATGATTAGAAACAAAAGAAATTTAATAAAAAGTGAATAATTAGATAATAGAAAATTAAAATATTTAAAAAAAGAGGTGAGAAACATCATCTTTTGTTTTTATAGCCCCGAAGAAGGCCTATAATTTAGGCCGAAACTTCGGCACCAGTAAATTAAGTTTATACTTAATTGTGTGTTCTTTTGACTGCACCCTGAACTAAATTCTCCCACATATACACTCAGTCAGCCATTCTCACTTCACGTTATACTATTTTATTTTAACGAGATCATTACAACTATCTGTATAGGAGTTATATTGATTTAAATGAAAAAAGTTACCAATGTCCTACTAATTTCTTGAAAAACAGTCACCAAATTCCTTTCTTTTCCTTCTCTAATAGAGCAATCCGCCTGTCCATTTCTTCATTTATTATTTATTCTACATCCACCATCTATTATTTTTCGCAGTCAAGGAGAAATAATTAAATCTGTTTTTTTTTTCCCTGTTGGATTACCCTACGCAATTTGTTATGTATTTCTTATAAATGTACTTCGCTACATACATCACATAAGGAATATCACGTAGTAAGTATCAATTTCGGTTAATAAGCTCATTATGGTAATTATGGATTATTTCAAGTATTACGTAATGAGGTGCATTGAGGATTGAGAGGATTGAATACTCGAGCTACGAGTAGGCTTTGAGTAACCCTAAAGCTCAACTCATTATACAGCAATAGGCCTAATTATCATCAAGTATATTATTGATAGCTTCTTGTAATTGTTGTTAGTTTAAAGCGTTTGTATGCTAAATATTTCATGGCTACACCCTCAAAGGAAAGAACATCTAGTAGAATAATATAGAATCAATTTTATTTGTCTTTGGGGTGATTTCCCACACAAATAGAGCCTGGCTTGGCTATTTTTTTTTTTTTTATTCATATTTTATTGAATTTTACTACTGTATTAACATAAATACAATAAGTAAAACGGTTGAATTAGAATAAAGGGCGTGAAAGGCTTGTGAAGAAACTACCCAGTGGTAGAACTTCGATGTTTATTTAAGTAAGTAGATCCCGAGGCCATCTTCTTTTCAATCGCCTAGGAGGGTTGTCAGGAATATGTGAGGTTGATAGGTTGCGGACAAGAGGGTTTATATGGGCTGGGAGTATGGAATTAAAAGTGGTATATCTGGTACAAGAAAGGTCTGTAACAAATGGGATATTAAGGTCGTTATGGATTATTTTATTTGTGACGAAATAAGGAGCATTTAGGATTTTGCGAAGGATTTTGGATTGTAAGGATTGGATACGGGAGGAATTAGATGGCTTAGTAGAGCCCCAAAGCTCGATTCCATATGTCCAGATGGGTCTGATGACGGTAACATAAATGAGCTTTTTGTAATGAATTGGAAATTTTGAACATTTGTCGAGTAAGTGTTGTAGTAATCGGTATCTACGGACAGTCGTGTGAGTTAGTTCGTGTGAGGTTTTAGTCTCGTGTGAGGGGCTTGGCTATTTACAATACATTTTGTAAGTTATATACATATATTGAATAAGACAGATTAACACTTTTTTTTTCAATATAGTAGAGATATAATAAAAAATAAAAATACATATGATTTTGAATTTTATTTTTTATTTTATCTTTACTCTATTAAAAAAAAAACTGTTAATTTATCTTTATCAATACATTTATTATTTTTATATATATATATATATATATATATATATATATATATATATATATATATATATTAACAGATGTATTATTATTTCAACATCTAGTAGTATCAATTAATATGTACCTATTTACATCCACTTACCTATAAATTAAATGTATAGTAAGAAAATTCATTGGGATCGTGAATATTTTAAACAATGCGATCGATTTTTCAAAATAAATAGACGTTTCATTGTCGTGAGATAATAAAATTTATATATAAGATAGGAAATCTGCAGTAAAATCCTCAACGCTTCTTACTTTGTCACAAATAAAATCATCGATAAAGACCTAAATGTTCCATATGTTGCTGATTTGGCCCGAACTAGATATCAATCCTTCTATGACAAACCGCATTCCCACCCTAACCCACTAGTTTCAACCCTTGCTTCCTCTTCGATTCCTGATAGTTCTCCGAGGCGTCTGAAAAGAAGATGGCCTCGAGATCTTCTTGTTTAAAATAGTTACTGGAGTGCTTCCGTTGGGTTGCTCTTATACGAGTCTGTCTCATGTGATTTTTCTTTTAGCATATTTACTTGTAATATAAATTACAGTTGTAAATTTCAATAAATAAATATATAAAAAAAAAAAAAAAGATAGGAAATCTGCAGCAACCTGATTATCAAAAAAGATAGGAAGTGTCACTTTATATTATTGTTATTTAAATTTTACATCTTTATTAACGACAAACAGTTTTGAATAAACCCTATAAATTATCGTAAAATTAATTGGGCTTGAATTTCACGTAGGTTTATTAAATACTAAAATATCGTGTACATTATTTTTAATTTTTTTTTTCTAAACTAAACTATTGGTAGTTGTTAGCATAAATGAAAAATAGTTGAATGTGAGATATGAAAGAATTATATTACCAACAGCAGTAATATTTGTTCAAGTAGTTCTTTTTTTTTACCTTCATTTATCTACATATAAAGTATGTAGGTAAGGGAAAGTTTACAATTTTTGAATGTCTGTTATCACCGGGATACATACGTTCCTAAGGTCACCTGAGTCCAAATTTGTTTTTGTGCGTTTAGTAAGTCTATCACGTAACAGAAAAGTGGCACGAAACTGAAATTTCGTATGTAAGATGACTATATGGCTAAGATGCTATACAGCAACATTTTCACAAAAATCGAGGAACTGGAAGTGGCAAAAACAGCTAAAACGATTTTGATTGATATAAAATTAAAGGAGTTTTAGTGAAGTGAAAATGGTTGACTGTGTATATCTAATTGGAAAAAGTTGGTTCCGAGTGCAGTCAAATAAACACGTAATTAATTAAAAACTTTGGAACAAATAAATTAAGTTATTACTTAATTACGTGGGTATTTGACTGCACCCGGAACCAACTTTTCCCTATTAAAGGAGTTTTAGTTTAATGTATATTTTATTCAGTTTGAAATAGTGTGACAGGACTTAAGTGCCATATTTTCCAAATTGCTTTCTCTAAAATACCTTTTATTTTGTTAATAAGAAATAATAAGCCATTACAGTTTATGCTTGGACATGGCTCAGTAATGCCCTGATGATGGCTCACAAGCTTGGGCCGAAACATTGGCAAAATTAAAAACTTTTCAAAAAATAACTGATTCCTGACTATTCCACCTATAATAAGCCATTTCAGCTTGCCAGCATTGAAACAAAATGAATGGATATGTAATATGAAAAAATTGGAAAATCAACTGAAGGAGTAAATACCAAAAATATTTGTTCACAATTTTTTCCCTCAAAAGAGATATTAAATGAAAAAGTTATCGAAAGGGCGTAAACCAAAGTGATTGTTCTAGGTAAAAATCTCAATTGTTATATTATTTAATCTGAATGTATGTTTTCATTGAAACGATATAATTATTTTATCAAGTGTATGTTTATTTAATGGTTGATTTCAATAAGGGAGGAAAGTGAAATTCTTTTGTTGCGTGCACCAGATTTTTTAATTATAATTCTCATTACAAATTATTTTTAAAAGAGACTTGAGCGAAATTAAGTACGAATACGGGCGTATTTACGCGTGTGGAATTGAATACGACCATATAGACTCCAGTAAATGTGAATTCATTGGGAAGCGTGAATATGAATAATAAATATTTTGTTGCAAAATAAGTTAGTAGCGTTTTTTACTAGCGATTGCGATAAAAACTTAAGTTTCTTGTAAATACAATATGTTAAGCGTTTCTGCGATATCCCATGTCGTTGAGTAAGGATTGTCTGTGATCAATACTTAAATTTCGTCATCATCAACAGTTGAAGGACGATCCGTGCGCTTTGCGTCTTCCCAGTCAACTTCCGGTTCTGAACCGAGCAAGCCACTAACGAACGGCGCTTTCTCCTGAGGCATCATCGCTACATAGATTGCAAATTTTGTAAATCGTCTGTGCAGCGTATAGTCTTTTTCGGAATAATACCTCTTAAATACCACTTAAAGATAAAGAATCTCGGTAAAATCTGATGCATAAAAGAACCTTAAATAATCATTTTCGAGAATATGTACACCTTATTGACCAATTAAGCATGTTATAAACACAGATAGGATAAAATTGAAAACCACTATGAACTTATTTTACAACTCCATTTTATAAATATGTCTTTTGTAATTAAAAAGAAATGTTTATTAATATTTACAATTGTATAATAAATCACATTTAGTAAATGTAATATAAGATTATATCCAGGAAGAAATAAAGTTCCGGTTAAAGGCGGAAAATGCGTGTTATTATTCAGTTGCTAAATTACTTATCTCGCGGCTTTTGTCTAAAAACTTAAAGGTTAGAATTTATAAAACTATTATTCTTCCGATGGTTCTTTACGGATGTGAAAGGTGACCGCTTACTTTAAAGGATGAACAAAGGCTTAAGGTTTTTGAAAATAAGGAACTGCGTAAAATATTTGGTCTGAAGAGAGATAAGGGCTACTTGGGAGTTTAGAAGGTTGCACAACGCGGAATTGCGGAGATTGTACCCTGTGAATATAATTTAGTTGAAGGCATCGCGGAGACTCAAATAAGCGTTTATAGTTGTTGGGCTCGGTGAGGAACGGATTCTGAGAAAGTTGATATTCCCGACTGGGAGTCGTCCGAAAGGTAGGCCAAAGCGTCGATGGGAGGACAGCGTTAAGGCTGATCTCGGGGGCTTGGGCTTGAACGGGGAACATTGGACGAGCTTATGTAGGCGGAATTTGGTGGTATCGGCTTCAAACCTTCGGGTTCGGTAAGCCTATTATTATTATATAAGATGTAACTGTCATGATTCACATGTAGATATACTACCCATTGTCAGATGCTAAATCATAAGGTTTCGGGGCCATCTTCTTTTGAGACGCCTCGGAGGATTATCAGGGATCGTAGAGGTAGCAAGGTTTGAAACTAGTAGATTAAAGTGGGTTTGGAGTTTGTCATGAAAGGAGTGGTGCCTGGTTCGGGCCAAGTCAGCAACATAAGAAACGTTTATGTCTTTATGGATGAGTTGATTCGTGACAAAATAAGAAGCATTGACGATTTTTCGAAGTATTTTTTTATTTTAAGGATAGGAGACGGAAAGAATCTAGCTAGAAACTGTACAAATATCTGTATGAAGTGGGCACAAAACCCATCATGGATTGTAGAGGCATAGGTTATTTATTTATTTATTATTTTGTTTGTTATTTTTATAAAAGACGGAAATAAAAATGATAGGGATATTTTTGGATATTGTGGGACAGTCAAATTCGGCAGGAGGTGTCCTAAGGAGGGCAGACTCTATATTTAGATAGAGGCAGGCTCACTTGATAAAGCCGAGCTCTATCTACTCTCCTCCATATCCCAACTATTCCTAATCATTCTATTACAAATATCAAACCTAACACGGCTACTAGGAATGTATATTTAAATGCCTGGAACAAAACTGAAAATATACATAAAAATCTGGTGCTCACAACTCACGATTTCGCTTCTCTCGGTTTTAAAATAAATTTAAGAACTTTTAAACGAAGTTAGAGTAGAGAAATGTTTAAAGAATTACATTCAGTTTCGTTGAAAACATATGTTTTAGTCTAAATAATATCTCTACCTATGTAAAATTAGTGGAGCCGTCCCTACTTCGCACGCCATTCGAATGAGGTGTAATTTATGATTAAAAAATCTCTGTCTGACCGATTAAGAGTTTTTAGCTTTGGAAGTTTTATCGTTCTGGTTCGTCGATTTTAGTTGTTGCCGTAACTCTCAATTATATAATTGTCTTAAATATGAAACTCAGCTTCGTACTACACCTCGTTTCTGAGACACACACACACTCAGACTTTTTGCATGAGATAATCATTTGGACTCAAGGGACCCTAAAACATGTATTTCCGTTTAAAACTCGAATAAAAAAAAGTTTCATGAATGTAATACTTTCCATAGAAACGAAAAAGAACTTTCATGGGAACAGAATGTGACCTATCACGTAGATAGTTATGTGTAAGTTGGGCGATACGATCACCAGATTTTTTAATTACATTTTGACTTCTGTAATTCAATGTTATAACGTTATACTATGGTAGCTGCAGGTTTTCCGTTAGGCCCCGACCATTCATCCCGATAGATGTTGCCTTGTCGTTTTGCATTGTGTGGTCCCCACCTGTTTCCTGTCTACGCAGCCACCATTCGGTTTTTCTCATACCTATCATATATATATATATATATATATATATATATATATATATATATATATATATATATATAAAGCCTATCTGTTATATTATATCTGTTACATCAACTACCACAATATCGTGAATTTAATCAAAACCGTTTTCCAGAATATCATAAAATGGTGTAAATTGCGTGGTATAAAGTGAGAAAACGCTCGAGCCGATTTAAGTGAATGATTTGCAGTTACATTCCAGACTTATAATAGAACTTAATATGAAATTTAAGTTTTGTACGACTTAACGACTTTACGACGTCTTTTGAGATAGATGACATTCACAGTGATCTATTTGAGGATTACTTGGACTGATAAGAACCTTTTCGTTGAAATTAATTATTATCGCAATACTACTGCTTATGAATTCCATAGGTAAGGGAGGAATGTGAAATTTAAAAAAATATATAATCACGCAGGTTTTGTGCAAATGAAACAGTTAATGTACATTTTTTGCATTTTCTAATGGTTCATCTCGTACACACATTTAATGCTACAATATAAAGTAAAAAATGAATTTTAAGTTATGATATGAATGTTGCTTTCAGAATGAAATCAAAAGTTGACGGAAGGATGTTACATTGATTGGATCCAATGCACAATCCTCCACTCAGGCCGATTTGCAGCTTTATTTTTCACCAAGAACCGACCGTATAAGGTCAAGAGAACCGGTCCGGCGAGCTTCGTCCAAGTTAATCTTCTCGAATCTTCAAAACGGTCTACTCATCTACGTCTGTACATAAATAATCCAAGTCGGATATTTAATGTATTATTAAATATCTCCTAACATGGGAAATATAACGATATACCATTGTAATACCCCAATATTACTCAACTTTATCGTAAAAGATACTAAAATATTGTCCTAACTATTCGATGCCAACGTTTAGACCTACATCATAGGTTTCTTCAGGGCTAAAAATGTGAAGATAAGAAATAATAGGGGTATACAAACACATGTGAGAATAAAAATAAGTAAATATGCAATACTCATTGTATAAGAGGCACTTCTGGTTCATCGCTATTGGTGAAAAAGTTGCTGTGACATGCCTGACATGGGGTGTAGTGTATATTGTGTATTGTGGTGTAGTGGGTATCATAGCAGACTTCTATGTCCAAGATCGCGGGTTCATACACGAAAGGTGGGCAGAGTATTTATTAAATAAATATCCAGTCCTTCGGAAGGGACGTAAAATGGCGGTCCGAGCCTGTACGATGTCAGGTACTCGTTAGAGATACAAATTAAACACCGATAGGCAAAATTTATGACTCCCACGTAATGCTGCGTTCAATAAATAAACAAGCAATACTTGTATACTCTTGTCTTAAATATAAAATTTTAGTTTCGTTCGACGTTACATATTTCAGCAAAATTTAACTGACGTTGCTGTAACATACTTGTCTTAAAATATGTTAATTTAATTTACAATATCTTTGATGCGCGTTTAAGTGAAAGGATTAATGGTATGATTTAAAATAAACATAAAATCTAAACCGCCAAACAATTAGTTGTTTATAGTTAGCAATGAGGAAAGTTTCATAAGTAGTGACAGAAAGCTTCAAACTTCTTAAGGATTAATAAAGATAATTTTACAAATATAAGTTCAGGTGGCGGTCAAAAACATTTAAATACGGTTTTAAAAATCCACTATTTATTTATTTCTTCACCAGAAATAAAAAACTCCCTAAAAAAAAAAAAAAAATACTATGCAGTTGTTTGATAAATAAATGACTATGAAAAATTAACAGAATGAAAAACAAACAATGTTTGAAAAGTAGTTAGTTGAGAAGTGAGAACAAAAAGAAAATAAAGTATTTAATTATAATAAAACAATGAATTAATAAATAAACCTTAATTAATATGATAGTAAAATTGATGAAATATAAATAAATATAGTTAACAAAAGTAAGTGAATGAAAATTAAAGTAAAACAAATATAAGAATTATTGGGCAACAATTCAAAATAAATGTTTAACAATTATCCATATAGAGCTCAAATTATGTATGTATGTACAATATTATGTATGTATAATGAATGATTTTTTATGCTACACTAAAGAATAAGAAAGAATAAATTGGAAACTTGTTTGATATCCGGCTTCCTGAACCACCTCATTTTTTATATGTATTACATGGTCAACTATTTAATACTCAAATATACGTTCAATCATTTATATACATATAAGCTATATAAAAATAATAATAATAATAAAATAAATAAGTAAAACATTATAACAGACCTCATAAACGGTTTCGGTCATTCTTTTTTCCTCAAAACAATAAACATTATTAAACAATATTAGAAGGATGATTCCGAGTTCCCTCAAAAATAAAAGGCTAGAGAATTCAGGGAATGGGGGAAGGGATGATTAGGGGACAAGATAAAAGGTTGGCTTGATTAAATTCCAGGCAGAATCCCTTGTATCCAGCCTTCCACCACCACTTCCTCCAAATAATTATTAACAGAATAATTAATTAAAACTCCTGTTAGCAATATCGTCAATTAGATCGTTTATAAAAAATTAAAATGATGATTGGGTTTTTTTTTTTAAATAGGCGAGTCAATTTCAATTACGCTAATAGAGTCGTGTGGTGGGAGGTTTTAATTGTGACGATAATTAGGAAATTTTACTGAATTAATTAACCCTCGAATAAAATTCTACTATTGAATCGAGACAATTTTTTGCCGATACATTGTTGTACACGAAATATATAATACAGACCTGTACCACTATAGCCTGTGAAGATTTAATTGGCAAGTAAGATAAGCACGTGGCGTTTTTTAATGGTGATTTAAAAAAAAATAAAAAGATTCTTGTAAATATTTTTAATCAATTAATTATGACCCATTTTGATCTATTACATTTTGCCAGATATTTTTGGAATTTGGTCGTCATCAACATAGTCTAAGATCCGAACTTGAAACGATCTGCACCGAGCTGATAATAGAATGAAACATATTTTTATAACAAATTAAGTATATTAGGAAATATGTTAAGAATGGGTTGCCTAAAAAAATCCTGGACAGAATATTTTTAATTATTATTTAAAAAATTATTTTTAATTAAATGTTGCAACATCATGATAATAAGAAAACTTTTACCCTGACTTAAAGTTTCAAAGGCATTGATGTGCAGCCGTTGGGTTGCCTAATCTTTTCCAGGATAAACTATCGGTTGTCAGGTGAAAGCGGGTATGTCGATATCAGTTATCTGTACCGGCTTGATAATAAAAAAAAAATTAGATCAATATAAGCGTTGTTTTATTGCAAACACATTATATACGGTTGCCTGCAAAAAACTTGGTCCTAATCAGGGTTGTCGAATTTTAAAGATTAAATTTTAATGCGAGTGGAAATGCGTGACAGAGAGATCCGAGTTGAGTATAGCGTGTAATAATAAAGGACTCAACATTACAGCCGCCCGTAATCGGACATTGAATATAAGAAAGTTTGATATCCCATATAAAATTACAGGACCATTTATTACACAAATACCGAATACCAAATTACAGGGTAAAAGTTTTCTTATTATCATGATGTTGCAACATTTAATTAAAAATAATTTTTTAAAAAATAATTAAAAATAGTCTGTCCAGGATTTTTTTAGGCAACCCATTCTTAACATATTTTCTAATATAATAAATTTGTTATAAAATATGTTCTATTCTATTATCAGCTCGACGCAGATCGTTACAAGTACGGATCTTCTACTAACAGTTGAAGGACGACCGGAGCGCTTAGCGTCTTCCAAGTCGGAAGGATTCTGAACAAACCACATAAAGACGGTGCTTTCTCCTAAAGCATGATCGCCATACACGCTGAAAATTTTATTTATCGTCTGTGCATCGGATTTTCCTTTTCAGAAATAAAAAAAAAAACAATAAATGACGATGGAGTTTTTTCTCTTCCATTATGAGCAAGCAAAATACCACATATTGATAAGGAAAGTAATGGAATAGAATGGAAAAGCACCTTAACTAATTATTTCTTAAAATACTTAAACATTATTTACCAAGTAAAGATGATTTTATAAACACAGAGAGGAGTAAATTGAAATAATGGAAAACACTAAGAACTTATTTCACAATTCAATAGATATATGTTATATAAAGTGAGCATAAGTAATCGAGCATATAATAGACATAAAACATTGAGGGTGTACCTTAATTACAATCTTAATTATTTAAGAATTTTTAAAAGTAACCTAAATAATAAAGTTATATATCCTAATTAACAACAAAATCTGAACGTTTATCTTCCTAAAAAAAAGTATACCCACTGTACCAGTTGTCAGAGTCACTCAAATGAAAATGTTTGCTATTTCTTAAAAAAAAAAAAAAAATTAACTAACAAAATGCAATTAAAGCAGGGACGTAAGTAAAACTTACTAACATATTTTTTAATAACCAAATTAGCCTAGTACATAAACGATCAATTTTGTGATAAAAATATTATAAAATCACTATTGCCTACCATAACTAAAATTGCGGCTGATTGCTATATGTGTCCATAAATGAGTTTAAAAATATACACAATAAGCTAGAATAATGTATTTAAATAAATAGGAAAAACTCAATTTTTACGAAAAAATCCATCGTCCATACACATATCTTTAATAAGCAATAATATCAGTTGTTTCTTAAATACAAAGTTTTGTTTTAATATAAATTTAATCATTGAAAAATAAAAAATAATGTGACCGGGCCTCAAATTGTCTGAACAATTGAGACGTTGATTTCCAAAAGGTACTAAAGGACATTTTTTACGAAATTGATATTTTTACATATTTGTATTCTCATCATTTAGTTTTATCTATATATTTTATTTGATGTTATCTAATGAATTCTCAAGTCCTTAAAAAACACGATTTAGAAATGCGGTCATTTTCTAAAAGTACTAATTACGCATTTATTTTCGTTCCAAATCATTCTAAAAAAAATCATTTCATAACTTTAATATGATTTTGTTATTATAGTACAAAAATAATTCTAAATTTTAAGGCAAAAAGACCCAAATTAGCTAGTTTAATAATATAGTAATGAGAGATTTTCGGGCTTCCTGTAAAATTTCCTAGAATGGATATAGTACCTTTTGGAAATCAACGTCTCAATTGACTTACATGGCGAGAATATTAAAAAAATAATGAGAGTAATTGGGTTAGATATAATTTATTTTATCAACGTTTTAGTTGCACCCGTAGAAATAATAATCCACTAGTGTTTTCTCTAGTCTATTCATCGGAGTTACGAAATCGAAACCATTTAAAATTTTTATTTCAATTTTAATTTGCATTGAATAGACTAATTTGAATTTCTAATTTTCCATCCCATAAGAAGCGAGCGCGCAGTCGGTTAAATAATAAAGTTTTTTTGTTTTTTTTTAAACTCTATAAGAAAATCCTCTGTGAGGAAACTATACATCACAAGTGGAAGATAAAAGTGTTGTAAGAAGGTCCTAAAATAAGTTAAGTCATCAGGGTCCTCTGGCCCAATGAAGGGAGAGAAATAGAGAAAATATAGAAATCCACACTGTATTTAGGTCAACGGCTTTGCAAGGAGGTAGATTAGACCGAGATCACGCTCAGCCATCTTTTTTTTCTGTATAAAAGGGCCTTAAGTATCTGCAAGGTCTTAAGATCCAGAAAGAGAAAAATGCTTCATCCGACATCATACTGCCCAAATAAATTGGTTGTAGTCGTTGCTTTGTTATACATAACATACATAATCATTATATTAGACAAAAGTTGAAACATTTTTACTTTCACTAACCTATATATGAAATATATAGTAAGGGAAAGTATTGCGATCCTCATAAGTTTCGAATTCCAGTTTTCAACAGAAATACACGTTTTAGGGTCCATTGAGTCCAAATAACCAAATCCCGCAAAATTTATTACATGTTAATCATAAAAAAATAAAGGAACAAGAGAAAACAAATTCTATTATTTAGAAAGAAATCACATATTTTCAGGACGAAAACTCAACAATATTTCTTTATCTATTGCTAATATTTGTCTTCAATGTTTTTTTTTGTTTTTTTTCAAATATGAACTTTCTCATGATATATTGCGATTAAAGTAAAAGAATTTATTATTTTTTTTTAAAAACTGAATGGTCCTGGGTATATAGAGATCGGCACTGTTTCTGTGGCACAGTTTTGCAAGAAGCTGACTTGGAAAAGATCAAATTTTCCCTAAATTTTTGGGTACCCATATTAAATAGGTAGGTCGTTATGATGGAATAACTAACTATCCTACCACAGTGGGGTTCAAAACAGGTACCGGGGTTCGAAAGGCCGCGCTATACAGTGATAAAAGAGGGAACTGACAATTCATGAGAGCTAGGAATTGTGAGAGTTAAGGAAAGTAACGGGAGAGGGAGAAGGCATATTTTTTAAAATGATCTTATATCATTAAATATTATTTTAAAAAAATCTAAATGATAATGTTTTAGCAAAACAGACATGTGTAATATAAACATCATAAAAACATTTTTTTTTTAGAAACTCCATTTTAAGAAATTAAACATTTTCTTCTTCTCTCTCTCTCTCTCTCTCTCTCTCTCTCTCTCTATATATATATATATATATATATATATATATATATATATATATATATATATAAAATGATAAAGCGATTTTGGTTTTCGCGAACTCCTTCTAAACCACAAAACGGATTTTGATACGTAAAATACATTGGAATTTAGCTTTTATTTAAACGGGAAAATATATTTTCTCTAACCAAGTCATCAACAAATTATTCTTGAAATATAAGCAGTAATATAGTCGCATAATATACCGTTAGAAAGCACAAGATTTTAGAAAAGTTAATATGCAATAAAAAAAAAATTTGTACATGTTAATATAAAGTTCTTGTAAGCCTATAAACATATAAAAATTAGTTATTGATAAAGAAGGAAGGTTATAATAATTAAATGTACAGGATTGTGTAAGTTATATTCTTCCATTCAGTACGAACAATTTTACGAACAATAACACGTACGGAGTTCAAATAGTTCATTTAAAATATAAAACAGTCATAAACTGAATAAAATATAAATCGTTGTTAGTTCTGTCGTTTTTGAATACGTAGCAATCAAGTCCAGGTTTTATTAGGATAGGGATCTTTGACGAGTACCTGACATCGCACAGGCTCAGGAACACCTTTTAACGTCCCGTCCTAAGGACGGCATAACTAAGGATTTATTACTCCCATTAAAAAATCCTAGGACCACCTGCGGGTTTGAACCCGTGACTTTTGGCATAGGAGGCTGCTATGCTAGCCACCCAGCTACAAGTGTTCCCAATGCTTTATTTTAAAATAGATAAACAAATAAACTTATCTAATTTTGATTTATGTTATTAATTTATGCCGATGATTAAATATAATAATGAATAGACTTTGGGAAATAAACATATTTTTTTTTTAAAAGTGCACTTTTCGTTACGATAAACTAAAACTCCCAAAGGGATAAACTCTAAATCGGTCAGGCAGAGATTTTCTAAGGTTTGTTTATTTATTTAACGTCACTTTATGCTACTATGGCTAATCGGACGATGCTACAGTGGGAGTCCTAAATTTTGCCTATCCAGGTTTTATTAGGTTAGGGATCTTTAACGAGTACCTGACATCGCACAGGCTCGGGACCACCTTTTAACGTCCCCTCCGAAGGACGGCGTAACTAAGGATATTTTACTCCCATTAAAAAATCCTAGGACCACCTGCGGGTTTGAACCCGTGACCTTTAGCATGGGAGGCTGTTACGCTAGCCACCCAGCTACAAGTGATCCCTGGATTTTCTAAGGTATGTGAGAGTGTATGATAATTCACTATCGCCAAATCTCACGAATTTTCACCTTCCTGTTCTTGCCTTAAGGGTCGCCCCTATCAGTAGTTGCAGGTTACATCCAGGCCTAGATGTGCTCGTGTTATGTACAGACAGGTAATTTGAGGATTGAGCGATGAATTATAGGCAAAGCATAGATTTAGTTACCTTGAGTGAGATACCTTGAGGTTGACCTTGTCCCACTAGCCAGCCGGCTCACCCTAGACCGCCACAACCCAAATTCCCTCAACCCCTCAACGACAGTTTAATTACATTCTTCAAAAGCTCCAGCGCGGTTTCAGTTGACAATGTTAATTTCAGCCTGGAATTTCCAGGTTACGTAATCCGGTTCATATTCAGCTATCAGTGTCGACATTCAGTGTCGGTCAATAGTTTGAGACCACTTATGGTTTAGATCAAATAATTTGGCATTCGGATTTTTTCTCTTTATCTGTATTATGTGGATTGTAATTCGCAATTGAACGAAAATTCATTCACGACTTTGACAGTCGAGAAATAAATTAATCAAATTAAGAATAATATTCATTTCACAATAAAATGCACTCCTCAACTTCCTTATCTTGCACCTTTATTTTTTGTTTCATTTTTTAAAAACACTTTTTTACACACAAAACATTATATTAAATTTCTAGCTTAGCCAATAAACTTCAAAGTGGACGAATAGCAGTAAGCTAGAAATTTAATATAATGTGTTATGTGTTAAAGAGTGTTTTTAAAAAAAGTCTTGATAATGGGGAAAGAACCCCGAAACGTAGAAAAACTATGTAATAGATTGAGAAGAAAAATAAAGGTGTAAGACAAGGAAGTTAGGAGTGCTTTTTATTGTTTAATATTAAACAAACTTCCTAAAAAATTATAAAATAAAAGATGCATCCATCATAAATGCATTTATTTAGCAGTAAAATGAAACAGTGAAACAATTTTTATGTGATAGTGTATATTTTAATGTAGAGTATATTTTTTAACAATTGACGAAATGATTCGTATAAAGGTGAAATGTGTAAATAAGAGTGCATGATTATATGACCAATATTATAATATAATATGGAAGTATTAATGATTTTTTAATAATCTGAAGATGAGGCATAGAAATTACCTCGAAACGTTATAATCAAGTTTTATTTATGTAATAATAAATAAAAATATAAAGAAAGAGAAGAGATAGTTCCAACTACGACATTCATAATTATATTTACTCTTCTATAATAATAATTGATATTAAAATAAGATCCCTATATTTTATTAGGCATTTTGCATTAGGCATATTGCCCTGTTGTTAAGAAGGTTCATCAAGTTCGATATCTTGGAATTGTTCTAGATTACCGATTAAGATGGAATGCGCAGACATCTAATGTCGCAGCTCAGCAAAGGAAATATTGTTATGTATTCCATAAGTTTATTGGTATTTTATCGATCAATAAACTAAGATTAATTTACTTTGCATATATTCAATCGCTGATTCAATAATGTATATTGATAGGGGGGAAACGTAGAGAGGTAAACATTCTACTTTCTTATGTTCATGTCCTTCTAAAGGTACATAATATAACCTTCCTTAAAAAACAAAACAAAATAAAACACAGTAATTCTGTATTTAGTATTATAATTAGCCATTCAGTTTCATTCATTCAGAAAGAGATTTGTATTATTTTTAAGTCAACGGCTGTACAAGTAGCTGATAAGGAAAAAATCACGTTCCTCCTCCAAGTTATTCCCACTAATGTTCGGGTACCCACTTTCTAAAAACTGGGTGTGAACCCAAGGGGGTCTCCCTACCCATTGGTCACCCTACGGTTGTTTACGAGTATGATCCTTAGGTCAGGCATATCAAATTTATTTTTAGTGTAATTAAGAAGTATTTTAACATCATAAGTTATCGTGAAAGAACGCATAGATTTACAGTTTCGCAAACGCTATTTTCGGTTGCTTCAACCCTAGACAAACCATCCTCATAACTATAAATGCCCATATACATGACAACCATTAGACCAAAATGGACATACGAAGTTGAGCTTTGGGACGTCTCCTATTTGTCAAGTATAAACCCATCCATAGTCATCTGAATGTCCCTCATGCTGTTGATTGGCCCGAATACCACATACTATTCCTATCATGACAATCTCCATCCCCACTATAATCCACTAGTTTCAAACCTTGTTTCCTCTTTAATTCCTGATAAACCTCCGAGGCGTTTGAAAAGAAGATGGCTCCAAGACCTAGTTTAGAATATTTTTTTTGGCAATGATTAGTTTTTGTACATGTGTAATATGCCTTTCCATAGTTATACTCACATTAACTTTATGTATTATTAATACACTTGTAAACTGAATAAATATAATTTTTAATTTCACTTACTATGTATAGTAAAGTATTGCGATCGTGAAAATTTTCGAATTCCAGTTTTCAACGGAAATACACGTTTTAGGGTCCCCTGAGTCCAATTAACCAAGTCCCGCAAAAAGGTCTGTGTGTGTGGTAACTCCCGGGCGGAAACTATAAGTCCTATGAAACTGAAATTTCATATTGAAGACAACTATACGCCCGAGACGTGACAAAACTTTTTTCATCAAAATGAGCTTACCAGAAGAGGCACTTTATACCATGCATTTTGCATCTTTTTTCGATTTTCTCGAAAACGGTTCCGACGATTTTGATTAAACTCGCTACATCGATGTAAAATTTAATGGGCTTTAATATCATGTAGGTTTTATTTGGATAAAAATGGTTTGACAGGGCTTAAATGCCGATATTTTAAATTTTCTTCCCCTAAAGTACCTTTAATTTTGTAGATTAAATAAAAATAACTAGATTACCTTGTTAGCGCTGATGAAAAACAGGTAAATATATAAATTGAATAAATTCGATACCCAACTAAAGGAGAAAACAGAAAAAATATTTTTTTAATGCAATTTTTCGTTTTTGAACATAAGAGCAGTAATATACATGTATGATATACCGTTGGAAAGCTAAAGATTTTAGAAAAAATATCATCTCATACACAAGCTTTTAGAAGTTAATAGAGAGTGATGAGAAGAAGATAAAACTAAATGATTATTTTAGATAATAATATAATAAATTTTTTAATAAAACACATGTTTCTATATAAATTCAATTTGATTAATTCCTTAATAGTTTCACGTATTTTTATCTCTAACTGTATTTGAAAATTCTTTCATTGATTTTAAAAATCGAGGTAAGTGAAAATCGTGTGTTGCCCACACCAGATTTTTAAAAATTTTTTTTGTTTTTCTCGATGGTTGTATATTGACTCCGACTGATCAGTACCTGTGTGTTCGAATTGAACACACAAAACTCTGCAAAGAAAGGAGTTCTCTTTGTTTAAAACTGTCTGGTAATTCTGACGTAAACAAATCCGGCATCAAAGGAATAGAGTGGATACAGAAGGAAGATAACCAAACAGTAAAGCGTAAACACAAGCAAACATTCGGTTACCTCGCTATGGAAACATTCTGCGAAACAGTTTTTGCAGCGACTTCATTCCGGTCGGGTCCATTTAATAGGAGGGGGTAGCGCTGTTTTTTTTTCCCCGTCTATTCAACACGACCAGGTGTTTTTCAAGGGAATACTTTGCAGCCATTGACGTTCACTGTTCTCTTACTGCGTTACTAGTATTATAATAATTAAATTTATTTTTATTGCATATCATTTAACTATTAAGTTTGATCATTAAAATGATGGACCAAAGAATTCTGTATTTTAAATGTTTATGTATATTAAATAAGTACGTAGTATGTTTTAAGTATATAGCAAGTTTCACCCAATCGAGCTTATTAAATTTATAACTGACAAATGTTCACTGAAGTTGATTAGATGGGTAATTAAAATCAGGGGTGATGTTTTTGATGATGAAGAGAGTTTCTATATTAAAAAGTGTCCTTTTTATTGTGGTAATCCTAGTTACCAGTGATTTATTTCGATTCGTATCCTTTTAAAAGGAGAATCGAGTCAAAAATGGAGGTTCTCTTCCATTTTGAACCGTATCCTGGTTACAATAAATGTCACTTGTTAAGAATCCTTTCAACGAGAATGACGGCTTTAACTTAGAATGAAAAAAAAAAAAAATTAAAACAGTCCTTAAAATATGAAAATCGGGCATATCCTTTGTAATAGTAAATTAGTCCTTTTCGGGCGTAACCCACCTCAACCACCCTAATATAGACAGTTAGACTTAAGTTATTTCGGACAGCTTCTTGCATCGGGAAGAGAGTTTCTATATTAAAAAGTGTCCTTTTTATTGTGGTAATCCTAGTTACCAGTGATTTATTTCGATTCGTATCCTTTTAAAAGGAGAATCGAGTCAAAAATGGAGGTTCTCTTCCATTTTGAACCGTATCCTGGTTACAATAAATGTCAATTGTTAATAATCCTTTCAACGAGAACGACGACTTTAACTTAGAATGAAAAAAAAAAAAAATTAAAACAGTCCTTAAAATATGAAAATCGGGCATATCCTTTGAAATAGTAAATTTTTCATATTTTAAGGACTGTTTTAATTTTTGTTTTTTTCATTCTAAGTTAAAGTCGCCATTCTCGTTGAAAGGATTCTTAACAATTGATATTTATTGTAACCAGGATACGATTGAAAAAGGAAGAGAACCTCCATTTTTGACTCGATTATCCTTTTAAAAGGATAAGAATCGAAATAAATCACTGGTAACTAGGATTACCACAAAAAAAAAAAAAAAAAAAAAAGACACTTAAATTATAAAAATTCTAAGCAAACAAATAATAGATGTAGTTTCTGTAACACAAATGAATAGATCTCTTTCACTTTCTGACTGCCTGTTTGATACTATCAGAGTTTAGAAAAAATCTAATTGAATTCTAAAAATCTGACTTGGGATTAAAAAATAGAGTTGATATATGAAAAAGAAGATTAATTACTCCAGATCTGCTTCTCCTATAGAATAGTGTTCACAAAAGTATTTAACTATTAGTGAATTTGTTTAGAGTACATCAATAACTCCTGAAGTGTAAATATATTGTTTCTTATTTAGTTATTAATTAATTATATAGATAGATTTAAGAATAATTTTGTCAATAAACACAGACTCCACGGACGGTCAATATACCATACTGTGCGTCTAATTTTAGATTTTTAAAAAATATTTTGTAATTTGTTTATTTTTATTTACTGTAATTTGGAAAAAACACTTTTATATCTCTATCTAATCTATTTATTATTTCTTATCGAGTTAGCCTATTTTTTCATAAATATTTCATCCTAAATTCCTCTAAGACAGGGCATATTTCCAAAAAATGTTAGGTATCTTCTGGTAAGTTAAGACTGCACATGGAACCCGATCACTCCTCCATGACTGAAAATTGAGTGCCATCAGTTCTCCTCTAGCTTTAAATATTAAAGACTTACTGTAGAGACAACGTTTGTTGTGGTGGGTGTAATGAATTGCCTTTTCCGGGACAAGTGTTGCATATAACATGTGAAATATAAAAAACTATATCTAATGAGTCATACGAAGAATTGGGAAGTTGATTTCTAAAAATTACTAAAGGATATTTTATGAAGAAATCGATATTTTGACATATTTTATTCTAGTACTTTACTTTTATCGAGCTCCATTTTTATTCATCTTAAAAACACAAAAGTCCTTTTAAAACACGTAGTTTAAAAAAAATGTAGTTTTACCACAAAAAACACATTTCATTCTGGAGCGTACTAAAAAAAAATATCTTTCCAAGACGAACTGTATCGTTTGCAAAAAGATAACCTTCCCTTTCAGTTTTATTCCAAAAGGTACAATTCTTCCTATAATCCAGCAGTACCACCTAACTTCCGTAATATTTTACCATTAATTTATTGTTTTCTTCATTTTATGACTTTTTAAAAAATAAATTCTTTATTATTCTGGGACAAGTCCCTTTAGAATAACATTGACATAACATATAAATTGTGCTTCAGGCTTAGAGCAATTAATTATTTATAAACAATTTAACTAAAACTAATCGAAAACTGACATACGCAAATATGTAGAAAATAAAATAAAATGGAGTCATTTACAATTTTGTTCTGACTGAATGGTCATGAGATGAATGAATAAGCGGGATTTGAATTTAGGAAGAGAGTTGGAGTGACGGATAGAAAGAGGTGTAGAATGCCACAGGATTGAGGATCGGATAAGGAACGATCTGTCAAAATGTGCGGTTGTGAATAAATCTGAAGGCCTAGAGCGTGTACAGCGGGAATGGACAGAGGATTTGAATTTTAAAAGGTCCATTCAGCATTCTATTTCTTTTAATTCTTTCCAAAGAGTACTATAAACTTTAATTTCACGTTTCTTTCTAAACAGTACTAAATTGAAAAAACTAATGGGGAAAAAATTCAAGAAATCTGGAAAAATAAGTTATTAACACTGTAAAAAAATCAACTATAGATTTTATTTTTAAAAAATAATCAAATGAATTGGTCAAATAATAAAATAATTACACCTAAAGTTATTGTACCTTTTAGAAATCAACGTCTTAATTCCACGTTTAATGAAAACAGTTCCGGTGGCGGTCAAAATAAAAGAAATATTGTTTAACTATTTATCGCTTCGCTTACGTTTCGAACCACGATTCAGGTCTATATCTGGGATATAAAGAAATATCCAGAATGAATACAAGAACTGTAAAACAATATTTGTAATAAAAATTACTTGCAAATGAATATACAAGATAACTTGTTTGGTTGAAAAACTAAATAAAAATTCCATAGTCCTCCTTGCAAATGAAATGATTCACATTAAGTAAAAAAAAAAAATTATGAATGGTGTTAGCTTTTTTAATTTTTTTTTAATAGTCATACACTCAGCGAGTTAATCAAATAATGGTTATTTAACACTGAGCGCACTTAATTTAGTGTTAGTCAATTTGTTTTTTTTTTTTTCAAATCTTACCGTAATACAAATGTCAACTGAATTTTATAAATATTGCATCTCTTATTCACTTACCTGAAACAGAAATTGACATAATAAAAAAATATGAAATAAAAAGAAAATATAAATAAATAAATAGATAAATAAAAAAAAATACAGGACCTTTTTCATCAAGAATGATTTATTTTAGTAGGAATAGAAATTATTTTTATGGGGTAGTATAGAAAGAGCATAACATAAAATCGTCAATTTCTTTGAAAATATTTTACTTTTACTTGCCTATAAATAAAATCTATAGGAAGATAATGTTAGATCAAGTTTCCTACCAAAATTGGGCGACCATCAGCACCACTTTATACCGGGCATTTGCACCTAGTTTTATGTTTTTCTCATAAGCGGCTCAATCGATTTCCTTTAAACTCACTATACGAAAGTATAGTGTAAAGTTCTTTGAAATACTGTAACTTTCCATCTGATTGAAACAGTCCGACAGGGCTTCAATGCCTATATTTGAAAATGCCTAACTTTAAAGCACCTTTAAATTTGTAGATTCGATACAATTATTAGTTTCATGTAGTGATTAAATATACATGATGAATGAATTTGATAACCAACTGAAGGAGAAAAGAGCAATATTTTTTCCGTAAATAAGAAAATTTTACCTTTACAAAGGTCATAGAAAGTGATAAAACTAAGCAATTGTTTTAGATATTATAATTTCTATTGTTAGATTATTTAATCTAAAATAAATATTTTCATCGAAACTCAATGTACTTTTTTAACCTTTTTTCAAATCTAAATTACTTTAAAAGTTCTTAAATTGATTTTAACAACGGGGGTGAGCAAAAGTAGAGTGTTCCGCGCACCACATTTTTAAATTATTTGGTGAGAAAAATAAACTAAAAACGACACTGAAACAATCAAAAATGTAAACATATTGTTTGGAACGCTGTCACAATAAAAAGAAGAAAAAAAATGCGTGCGTTTAAGTGCTTCTAGTCGTATAAAAAACCATAACTCTAATTGCTATTTAATTATTTATTTGAAGTTGAACAACTAGACTTTTAAAATGAAGATTGATTATTAACTACTATTTTGCAAATAACAGCTTAAAAATTGTGAACGATCAATATACAGGACCGAAAATAATATTCTCTTATTTAGTTTCAAATTAACAATGAATGCAGAAAAATAAAATTTAAAATAAGATATTATGTATAAGAAAATTTAAACTTCACTAACTAAATTTCCTTGTGATTACACATATAAATGTTTTTACACTAATTCAGACATTCCATAAACACTTAAACTTCTGCAAAGTAACTTAAATTGCTTCCAGAATTTTTTGTTGTTAGTGCCAACATCACATATTTTTTTAAAAAAGAATTTAAAATGCGTGTTTTGAAAAAAAACAAAACACATTAACCTTGAAGGAGAATGTAACGATAAAAGCCTTGAGGCAGGTGATTCGGAAGAAAAAATATTAAAGACACTCAATACTGCTAGTTCCAAAATATAATTTCAGACCATTTATCTCCTTAGTTATTAACCACTGGAATTCTCGGTAAAAATTAATCGCTTTTTATATATTTTTGGCGATGTTAAACTTTTGCAGTTTTTCTTACAGCGTTCTGAATTTTCGGATATTTATCTCAATCTCTTTTTGCCTTACAACGTAATGTATAGAGGAATCCCGATGATTCGAGTGTTAAATACGAATTATACCTTGGTTTACCATCAGGCAAAAAAAAAAAAAAAAAATCAAAATTATGTTATAAATACAATACAAGTAACAATTCATAGGTTGTTTAGCACAATTCCCGACCAGTAAAAGAAAGAACTTCACTAATTCCAATGTGAATTTATTAAAAACCTATACAACCTTTATTCTTTTTTCTGATCCTATGACATCCTGCCCAACAGTATCCTTCAATAACACTTCGCTTGTCCCCTGTTGACTAGATCCGATATCTAGAACTTCACCTTGACTAACGCCTTACTTGGAACCTTCGAAGAAGACTGAAACGACAAGAAAATCTTCTACTTAACTCCAAAGGCTCATCTACATGACCATCATACGGCCTCTATGGACTTACGGTGTAGAGCTTGGGGCTCTACTAAACCATCAAATTCTTCCCGTATCAAATTCCTACAATCTAAAATCCTTCGTAACATGCTTCTTACTAACAAATAAACTGATCCATAAAGAACTTAATGTTCCTATATGTTGGTGATTTGGCCCGAACCAGACACCATTCCTTTCATGACAAACCCAAACAAATTCCTACTCTAATCCTCTACTTTCAATCTTTTCTTCCTCTTCAATTCCTCATAATCCTCCGCGGCGTCTAAAAAGGAGATGGCACTGAGATCTTCAAGTTTAGATTATTTTTCGAGTGCTTCCATTGGGGTGCTTCCATGCCTGTTTATATTTAACTCACATTTACTGGTTGTATTATATTATACAGTGGTAAATTCCATTAAATTAATTAAAAATAAAACATATATCTCTTCTGATGAATTTATAATTATAATTATAACTTTGGTATCAAAATGTCCCTATTGCTAAGCGAAAAAATAAGTTATTAAAAAATTCAAACTTAGATCGATTCCTCACCAAAATGATTTTTATTTCCTACAGAATATAGTATATAGTTTATTTTACCCTTTTGAGGCTAATCCATTGCAACCTTTTTGTAACTGTTGAATGTGTTGCCTCTGTAGTTTTACGCGTGGAGTTCATCATTCTCCTAATGGCCTTTTGATTGATTTAATTATTATTACGACCTGGAAATTGTGCATTGAGATTAAGATTACGGTACGGTAGAGAATAAATGCACTAGAAAGTAAGCATTCTACTTTCTCATGTTCATGTCTTTCTATATTTACATAGAATAATTTTTAAAGAAGTGATATTTTGCTTAATTAGAATAAACTGTTATTCTGCATTTAGCATATAAAATTAGCCACTCAATTTCATTCGTCCAGATAGAGATTTGTATTGTTTCAACTGTACATGTAGCAGATAAGGCAAAAATCACGTTCAGCCTCTAGGTTATTTTCCCTAATTTTCGGGTACCCACTTTCCAAAAGCAGGATGAGCCCCAGGAGGGTCTGTTTATCATCCTTAGATGAGTCAAATCAAATTTAATATTAAGGTATTTGAGTAATGATTTAACATCATAAAACACCATGAAAGAACACACAGCTTAATGGTTTTGCAGACGCTGTTTTGGGTTCTTTCAACCCGTACTAGACAAACGGTCAAACCTTCCTCTTAACTACAAAAGATCTACATGAAAATCATTAGACCAATCTAAACTTACAGAGTTGAGCTTTGGGATTCTGCTAAAACATTGAGTTCTACTCGTATCCAAAATCCTTACGATCTAAAATTCATCATAAATAGGATTTACAAACAACGCCCCCTATTTGTCAAGAATAAACCCATCCATAGTGACCTTAACGTCCCTCATGCTGCTTATTGGCCCGAACCAGGGATGATTAATATATAAATTAAAAAAAAATGTATTTATTAAATAATAAAAACAGCCATCTATATGAAACGATGAAGGCATATACATCATTGGGATAAACGGATTACCAGGATCCTGCTGTATTAAAAACGACAAGAATTCGAAATGGAACTATAAAAGGAGTTATTAGAAGAAGAAAAAAACGCACTATTTTCAAAGTATTCAGGCTAGAGTGGAAGACAAGTATTAATAACATAGTTCTCAAAAGCCGCTGAAGAGTCACTCGAGATGAAATGAGGCCGTAGGAAGAACAGCCGTTTGTCGAGAGGATCATACACTTCTACTGTCACCAATTACTGTAATTCAACAGACTTATTGAGGAGGGCCAAAGGGGGGCGTATTTTCAAAATGCGGCGGTGTTTGTTTACAGGGGGTTAGAGAGAGAGGGGGGAGGGAAGGGAGCCTGAATGAAGAGATGGACTCGGGTCGATATCCCACGCTCCAACTTTCTTTCTTTCCCTAAAATATCTTCCAGCCTTTCAGTTCTGAACAATTGAAACCTTTTCATATTTATCCTTCTGTTACATCCTATGTATATATCTAAACCAATTCATTTATGATCGATTTTCAAACTTGACATCTGCTAAAAAACACCTTAATAAAACTTTGTTTACTGTGACGACGACTAGCGTCTAAAACCTCTGAAAAATTCGATCTCACGTGCGGTATTATTGGTAACTAGCTGCTACAAGCTTCCCCCTTTATAAATTAAGGCCGCTCTACACAGTGAGAGAAGAGGTAGTTGAAAATTCGTGAGAGCGAAGTATTGTGAGAGTTCACGAAAGTACCGAGAGGAAGCCACATTTTTTAAAATATTAATTCTGATATCATTAATTTTGTTTTCCGGTAGCGTGACAGGCTGTGTAGTGACGTCCTGGGAGAATACACTCGCGTTTCTCGATAAATATTATAGGGTAGGGTCATCACTCCCTACGTCACTGGTTGGCTGACGGGTCTCACAATCTCAGGGGAGATGCTGTGAGTGAATGCCCATTTAATTAAATGCTTGTAAAAGTCCCTCCGGTATTCGTACTCACAACCTTTGGCGTGGGAGACTAGCACGCAGTCACTCAGCCATGGGCTCCTTATTACTTTTTAAAAAATCCTTTGATATCATTAACTATTATTTTTGTAAAAAGATAGAAAAAGCTAAATAATAATATTATAACAAAACTAACACGTGTAACATACACATCATGAAAACGTGTTTTTTTTTTTTTTTTGTAATGTAGAAACTCAATTTTTAAAAGTGACGTGTACCGAAAAAGGTTTAAATATGGGCGATAAGATTCCGGATTTAGGGTATGCCGATGATTGGTACTGCTAGGTGAAGACACGGAAACCATACAACTAAATACAAGTGTGTTAATAAAAACCGGGAAGGAAATAGGACTCGAAATAAATACCGATAAGACGAAATATATGATTAGTAGCAGAAACGGTGGCGATCTTAGTTATATTGATATATCAGAGCATACTTTTGAGCAAGTAGAGAAATTCAAGTACTTAAGTTCAATGTTAACAAGAAAAAATGAAATCCAGGAAGAAATAAAGTCCCGGTTAAAGGTGGGAAATGCATGTTATTATTCAGTTGCTATATTACTTAGCTCGCGGCTTCTGTCTAAAAACTTGTAGATTAGAATTTATAAAACTATTATTCCTCAGACGGTTCTTTACAAATGTGAAAGGTGGCCGCTTACTTTGAAGGATGAACAACGGCTTAAGTTTTTCGAAAGTAAGGTACTGCGTAAAATATTGGGTCCAAAGAGAGATGAGGCCACTGGGGACTTTAGGAGGTTGTACAACGCGGAATTGCGGAGCTTGTACCCTGCGAATATAATTGAGTTGATAGCATCGAGGAGACTCAAATGGGCGAGTAAAGTTGTTGGGCTCGTTGAGTATCAGATTCCGAGAAAGTTGGTATTCGCTGATCCGACTGGTAGGCGTCCGTAAGGTAGGCCGAAACGTCGATGGGAGGATTGCGTTATGGCTGATCTCGGAGGCTTGGGCTTGAACGTCGAACTTCGGACGAGTCTTTGTAGGCGGAGTTTGATGGTATCGGCATTGAATCTTCGGGTTCGGTAAGCCTGTTATTATTATTATTATAGAAACTCAATTTTAAGAAATTAAAATAATTTATAATAAATTAAAAAAATAATGAATTTTTATAGAAAATACGGTAATTAAATATTTATACGTTGGAAGTACGTGAGAGTGTATGATAATTCACTATCACCAAATCTCTGGAATTTTTCCCTACCTGTTCTCTCGCCGCGTAGGGCAGACTTAAAAAGTGCATTTTTAAGGTGATCTATCTTTTTGACTAATACATATAATACATACATTTATATGTGTATATACATATATATTTGTGTTTGTGTGTGTAATTGTGTTAAAAAAAAAACAAAAAAAAAACTGTGCTTTATAGTAATTAGTATATTAACCTATAGATAGAAAAAGTTTTATATTTCAGACTTATTGTGAATAAACTAGAACATTTACTAAAATAAAAAAATAAATGCTGAGGTAAGTAACCAGTATATAAGTACATCATTATGCAGGAGACATATTTTGTATTGGAATATAAATAATTCCATTATGCTTTAAGATTCAGAGCTATGGTCAATTTTTTTTTTTAGTTAAAAAACTAATTATAATTGTTCCTTTTTAACTTTATCTATTGCTGTAATTTTTCAAATGCAATTACTGTTAACACCGATAGCATAAAACATGCAGTTATTTGTCATTTAGGAAACGGATCGGTGAAGTAACTACGGTGCTCTAACGGTGGATAATAGTTCAAATATCACCGTTATTCTTTTGCGGCAACAATTAAAACGTACGTTTTAAACCACTAATTACGTCCCCGAAGCGTTTTGTTTTTTAAACTATTTTTAGTACCTTTTACTGCTATAGCAAATTTTAAAACCAACAAGCTTCAGCTATTTTTTTTATTCACAATGTTTTCTAAATGAAAATGAGCTATAGAAGTTAAACTTAATTATTATTTAAATTACGATTTATTTTGGAGTCTATCAGTGTATATTAGAGAAGACTATTGCCTATTTTTAGAACTGTTAGAATGTTACGCCAATTAGCAAGTTATTATTTAAATTTTTAATAAACGGTTAAATTGCATAATCGGCACGACATAGTTTATCGAATATCAGTATGGATAAAATGGTTTTATCACCAATCGGATACAGGCCATCGGACAAGGCTGACCAAATACCGGTCCTGCTAGCATTATTCACTCTCTGCTCGGGCAATTACGTCGGTATTCGCCATTGGCCCTGAATCCCAGCGAGGAAAAGTAACACGGGGCTTACTGCAGGAGGACTTCTTTAGACCTTGACTTTATTCCTTATCAGGTATTGCTCGGAGCTTGCAAAGTCAGTTATTTTTATAAGGTAATATAAAATGAACTAATCTAAAGCTAATTAGCCCAGCTTGATGAGGTTTTTATTGCAAAAAAGAAAGAGTTGTTAGGAATGATCGAGTACCTTCATTTACAAAAGGTCATTTGTGGAAATTATTTGTTTGGCATACTTCCAATATAAATCAGATATTTCCAATATAAATTCATTTATACATTATTTAAAAAAAATCGTTTTTGTGGCAGCAATAATTTATACAAATATATTTCTTTTACAATACTTGAATAGGCTTGAAACAGATACGGGTAAGAGAACATAAGTTTTTTTTCCTTGCACAAACGACTAAGACTTAATTGGAATGGATCCATCACGGTGCATGTTTGAGCTCCTAGAAAAATTTAATTTTAAAACCTCCTAAGTATTATTAAAACCTATCAAGGGTAGGGTATATGTAGGACATATGGAGATTTGTATTGTTTCTAAGCCAACGGCCGTACAAGTAGCCGATTAAGCGAGAATCACAATCTCCAGGTTTTTCTCTCTATTTTCGGGTGCTCACTTTTCAAAAGCTGGTGAGCCCCGGAAGGGTCTTCCTACGGTCTTCCTTATAATCATTAGGGATGCAAATCAAATTTAATGTTAGTATAATTAAGTAGTGTTTTAAAATGATAAAATACGATGAAAGAGCACATATACTTAAGGTTTCGCGTATCCTGTTTTCGGTTGCTTCAACCTTTAGAAGACAAATGGCCAAGGCTTCCTCTTAACTACAAAAGGCTCATCTACATGACAACCATTGGACCAATCTGTACTTACGGAATTCAGCTTTGGGATACTACTAAAACATCGAATTCTTCCTGTATCCAAAATCCATCGTAATCCTTTTAATTTTGATTCCTTTAATGACAAACTCCATTCCCACTCTAAACCCATTAGTTTATATTCTTGCGTCATCTTCGATCCCTGATAACACTCCAGAGCATCTGAAAAGAAGATGGCTCCGAGACCAGATTGTCCGAGTTAAGAATATTTTTGGGCCGAATGAATGATACCTGAAAGGCCAGGTGGTTTTTTGAAGCCAGACCTGAAGGAAGACGTCCTCGTGGCAGACCCAGGTGTATGTATTCAGACTAAATTGGGAAGTTGGGCGCAGCAAGAGGGCTAACCACCCCTGAGATGAAAAGAATAGCTAGGGACAGAGACCATTGGGCTCGATGGACCGAGGCGGCAACTCCACTTTTAGCGGCACACTAGAGTTAGAGAAAGAAGAAGAAGAAGATGAAGAATATTTAAGAATGCTGGCAATCGTTAGTTCCTGTACATATGTATCATGCCTTTTTATCGCCATACTCACCTTTAAGGGTCGTATTAGTGGAAATTCAGTTGCGAATTTCAATAAATATATTTTTTATATAAGAAACGGTTTGGATGTAAAATAAATTGCTTACCACCTTTTTGTCAACTATTATACCTAAACCATTCATAAGGTTCAGTTTTTTTTTTGTTTTTTTTTTCGAAATTTTTCATTCAAGAAATTATATTCCAAATTCAATCAAGAAATCTGGATCAAAACACACCTATATTGCTTTCATAATAGCTTTTTGAACTCAATATGTAAGTATTTATTCTTAAAAAATGACTAATACTACAAAAAAAAACTAATTTCCAAGCAACAAAAGCTGTTTACCTGGTCAACTGAGGTTGGGTCACACACCAAGTCTGGAGTGCGTATTCAGGCTGAGTAAGCACCAGTTCTAAGGTACTCATTACAATGATTAGCAAAGCTTCCTGATGTTTTTTTCTCTACAAGAGGGATTCTGTTCATTCTGTGCACCTTCAGATGAACCAACTGTTCGTCACCTTTCAGGGTTCGTCCCTAACAATAGAGTTGTGTCAATAAAATCATGAATATCATAACAGTGTATGAAAACTACTCCACAGCAAACTGATCATGCACGGGTTCAACAGCAGACAGGAGAATCGCCGAAAGACAAAAGAAAAGGGGAGGAAAGTATAAATTCAAACAACTACTTTTGCTACAGTATAAAACAAATAAACAAACAAGCAATTTTTCTACTAAAAAGCACAGTAATAAAAACATTTAGAAGATTAAGGAAATCAATTCATTCAATCGTACATACAAGTCTATAGCACAGGATATAAGTATATAATATTTTTCATGAACATATACAATCATATGATATTATTATGAGTACATACAATCATGAACATATTTCGAAGCTTTGTCCTCAAAACTCAAAAGAGGTCTCATGGACCCATTTTTTACGGCGAGTTAAAGTGGCTCCTTCCCCCAATTCGCAGACAATATTTCCTAGGATCATAACTTTACCAAATCATTAACTCCCAACAGCCTCCATACATCAGTCCACTCACTTGAAACAAGATCGCGCCATTTCGACCTTTATTTTCCTACCGATAGGACTAAAACGTTTGATCGTTCATTCCTAGTCCGCTCCTCTAATTTCTGGAATTCTCTACCTACTCATATCCGCCATGCTGCTTCCCTCTCCTCATTCAAATCCCAACCTTTCCAATACCTTTTATTATCCCAAAAAGACGCTTAGAAACTGTGATATTTATATTACTGGCATCACATTTTGAAAGAAGAAGAATATTTGTTCATTTTCTATACTTAAACGCTGTTATCTATTAATTTAGTTCAACAAAATATTTTATAAGAAACGTTTTTATTTTTATTTTATTATTGCATATATTTTTTGTGTATATGCGTGTGTGATACACACACATATATTAACCCATAATGGTAATTAGTTATTAATTATGTTGCTTCTGTCTGTTGGCCAGACATGTATATTTCAACTGTACAAACCTGCTATTCTTAGGGGACCTAGTCCCAGAATAATTTTTTTTTCTATTCTATTCTATTCTATTCTATTCTAATTAAAAAAAAAAAAAAATCAGCGGATAATAGTATAAAAAATAATTTATATATATATTTATATATATATATATATATATATATATATATATATATATATATATATATATATATATATATATATATATAAGTGTGTTAATAAAAACCGGTAAAGAAATAGGACTCGAATTAAATACCGATAAGACGAAGTATATAATTAGTAGCAGAAACAGTGTCGATCTTGGTGATGATGTATCAGGTCATACTTTTGAACACGTAGCGAAATTCAAGTATTTAGGTTCAATTATAAATAGAAAAAATGAAATCCAGGAAGAAATAAAGTCCCGGTTAAAGGTGGGAAATGCGTGTTATTATTCAGTTGCTAAGTTACTTAGTTCGCGGCTTCTATCTAAAAACTTAAAGATTAGAATTTATAAAACTATTAGTCTTCCAACGGTTCTTTACGGATGTGAAACTTGGCCGCTTACTTTGAAGGATGAACAACGGCTTAAGGTTTTCGAAGGTACTGCGTAAAATATTTGCAAGCCACTAACGAACGGCGCTTTCTCCTGAGGCATCATCGCTACATAGATTGCAAATTTTGTAAATCGTCTGTGCAGCGTATAGTCTTTTTCGGAATAATACCTCTTAAATACCACTTAAAGATAAAGAATCTCGGTAAAATCTGATGCATAAAAGAACCTTAAATAATCATTTTCGAGAATATGTACACCTTATTGACCAATTAAGCATGTTATAAACACAGATAGGATAAAATTGAAAACCACTATGAACTTATTTTACAACTCCATTTTATAAATATGTCTTTTGTAATTAAAAAGAAATGTTTATTAATATTTACAATTGTATAATAAATCACATTTAGTAAATGTAATATAAGATTATATCCAGGAAGAAATAAAGTTCCGGTTAAAGGCGGAAAATGCGTGTTATTATTCAGTTGCTAAATTACTTATCTCGCGGCTTTTGTCTAAAAACTTAAAGGTTAGAATTTATAAAACTATTATTCTTCCGATGGTTCTTTACGGATGTGAAAGGTGACCGCTTACTTTAAAGGATGAACAAAGGCTTAAGGTTTTTGAAAATAAGGAACTGCGTAAAATATTTGGTCCGAAGAGAGATGAGGCCACTGGGGAGTTTAGAAGGTTGCACAACGCGGAATTGCGAAACTTGCATCCTGTGAATATAATTGAGCTGATTGCATCGCGGAGACTCAAATGGGCGAGTAAAGTTGTTGGGCTCGATGACGAGCGGATTCCGAGAAAGTTGGTATTTGCTGATCCGACTGGTAGGCGTCCGAAAGGTAGGCCGAAGCGGAGATGGGAGGATTGCGTTATGGCTGATCTCGGGAGCTTGGGCTGGAATGGTGAACATTGGACGAGTCTGTGTAGGCGGAATTTGGTGGTATCGGCATTGAACCTTCGGGTTCGCTAAGCCTATTATTATTATATATATATTCACACATAAACCGAGAATCGTGAGATGATTTTAGAAATGGATAGAGAAGAGAAAAGGAGATTTAAGAGCAGGAATATTTAATACTGACTTCATTGGTTAACCTTAGATTTAAAAGAATCAAATGAGTAAAATAATATAACAAACAAATTATGGCTTCTTACACCAGCGAAGTTATGTTGTATATATTTAAAAAAACAAAAACAGAAATAAACTCAGTACTGTTTTTGTTCGGTTAATTATCATTTATTGTTCAAATGAACGACTTAAAATACATTCATAGTTACTATAAAATTCCTATTTCGTTTAAACTGTAACGTCTGTTTAAAGTAGAAATAATTAGTAATAATGTCACTTTATTGATCTAACAACTTTCCATTTTTTTTAACAGCTTAGTTATGATTTGATTCGTAATATTGTTTCTAAATTCTTACGTACTGTATGGAAGAATATAACTTGCACGATACTGTACGGTGGCAACACTTAATCCCATAACCTCTCTCATTACAAACATTACAAATAATATAAGTACATGAGTTTATGGGCTTATAACTAAATTATGTTAACTTGTACTACGTATTTCATCGGATATTAACTTCTCTAAAATATTGTTCGTTCCAATGGTACATTATACGTCTATGTTAATTCTCATGTTTCAGAAAAGATTTTATGATGCCTTAATTATAGAAAATTTAATTTTCCCATCTAAAAAAATGGAAATCCGTCGCATGGTTTTTGAAGAAGTTAGCCTTAAGAACAGTAGACTAGTGCTCTATTTCTTTGAAGGAATAAAAGAATCGCTATTTATTTGTATCCTATAATAAGAAATTATAATTGTTTATATCGCTTAAGCGACCTGTTGTATTTGTAACAAACTTCAACCCAGAGATTTAAACGTTGAAGTTGAATGAAGTTTAACGTGAGCATCATGGTGCATATAAAATTAAAAAAGTATTTTTAATTGGCATTTTTTTTTGGAAATGCCATACTAGTTTAGTTACACACTGCAATTACTAAATTTCGTATTATTTTAGAGAAAAAAAGTAAATATTTCTATTTTTGGAGACCCAAAAATGTTAGGAAACACATACATTTTATCAAAAATGTAATTTTTAGAATTGTAAATTATGGAGTCCTTGCAGTTCGTAGGAATTTAAATTACTCCATGTAGATTAAACAATTAAATCTATGAAACTATTTTATCGCATTGCTCTTAATATTTTGGTTTTACAAATTAATAACAAAGCTATTTCTCATCCATAGTTATTTATATGAACGTAATACTAATAATAAAATCAGTCATTAATTAGTCATACGAAAAATAATATACATAATTAATAACAATCAAGTTTGAATTAACTATTATAATATTTAATAAGACGATTACTGACGTTTCTATTATTTTTTGTTTTTTTAATAAATATTTTTGTATTATGGTCGTATTTCATAAAAATAATCTTATTCATCAATAAGTAATTATGATCTATTTTGTATTATTTATTTTTCATATCTATTTCTCATATGTTAAAGTGTTTATTGTAATCATAAAAGGAACAGTATAAAAAAAATCTAAAGATAAAACATTCACTTTCTACTAAACTTGAAATGATTATTTTAATTCCTTTAGCATATCTATTAATATTCCATTCTGTGATATTTGGTTATTTGGACTCGATAGACGTTAAACGAATTCAAATTTTTATCTAGTTGCCAATAAATATCTTTTAAACATATGTAAGGGAGAGAAATCAGAAAACAATTATTTGTAAATGAACATACTATATTAACAAGAGATAAAACACGGCGTAGAATAAACAGATTGGCAGTACATACTTGCAGTACATACCCTGTTGTGTTGCGGTGTAGTATAGTGTGCCAATACAATAAAATGGCTTATGATGTTACAAATGTTTGTATCTGTTTGTTATTATTATTATTTTATCTACTTTTACATTACTATAATAATAAATAGATTGGATTTTATTTTAAGACTTAAAATTTATCAAGAATTATTGGGTTGTTTTACATGAAATGTCCGTTTTTTATAGTTTCTGAAATACATAAAGGATTTTGCAGGTCTCTGTTGTTTTCTTCCGAATATTTACATATTTAAAGTAGAACAGTAAAACAGTTACTAATCCTCTACCTTTGTATTATAAACATTAGCTTCCCAATCAATTACCCAATTTTTAGTATACCTCCAAATATAAACATGGAAACACGCGATTTTCAAATAATATTTTTGTACGAGTTTAAACTCGGCCATTCAGCAGCTGAGGCCGCTAGAAATATTTGCAAGGCGTTTGGGGAAGGGAGTGTTAATGAACGGACCATTTGCCGTTGGTTTGCTAAGTTTTCAGCTGGGGATACCGACTTGTAAGACCCCATGTTTCAAAACATACCGTGCAAAAATTAAAAGAACTGGGCTACGAAGTTCTTCCGCACCCACCATATTACCCTGTTCAGGAATTTAGACAACTTTGTCAAAGGAAAACTTTTTGAAAATGATGATCAAGTGAAAAGTGTGTTTTCAGATTTTGTTTCACTTCAAAGCTCAGAGTTTTTCAGTTCGGGGATAAAAAAGTCGGTGTCACGTTGGGAAAAATGTGTAGAAACAGAAGGTAAATAAAATTATCTTGTTTTCATATCGTATTTTTAATAAAAATCCTTTACCTTGAAAACGGAAATTTCATGTGTAACAACCCAATATAACAAATAAAGAAAATATTCAGCCATAGTTGAGAACATTGTGTAGGGGAAAGATGATTTCGGTGAAGAATGGAACTACGAAAAAAAAGACCCAGACGTAACTCTGCCTGGCTACCTGCAAAAAAAGGACCAGAACAACTAATTTTAAAAGTTAAAAATGTTTTTTTAGGTTTCATTTATTTTTTAAATTATTTATTTCCAAGCGTTCTTAGTATAAAACAGTTGCAGTTGTGTAATATAATTCCAATTATAAAACGGCTATAACGATTTTGATTAAACCCGATGTAAAACTTAATGGACTTTAGTATCATATAGATTTTATTGTTATTGGAATAGTCTAATGAAGGGTTCTGATAAAAACATTTAAAATATTAAAACTTTTTTTTTTGTAATTTTAAATATTATTTCACTTAATCAAAAATGTATCACATGACTAAATTGTCGAACTTTATATATAATATAATGCAGTTATGAGTGTGCACGTGTTACTTTAATAGCCTGGATTATACCGAACCTTAGCTTTAGAAAGGAAAATCAAATCAGAGGAATTCAATCTGTAAAGGTTGCGAAGCTAAGCACGTTTTTCAGATTACGCGATTAAATAACTCTTTGTAACTACCGACTTGGTTCAAAGATTCCATCTGAACAGAAATCAATATTTCTAGGAATGTTGCTTCTTGTTCGAAAACTATTATAGTGGAGGGTATCCAAGGGACTTCTTTCCAGGAATGAAATAGCAATAACTGAAAAATAAATAGAAAACCGATAGAATGACATTCCAACGTGCAACAGGCGCTGTAAGGAGTTCCGCGTTACAGCAGTAGAGGCCTTGTTTTCGAGTCAACGTTCCTATAGATCTAATTAGGCCGAAAACATCTCATATTTCTAGAAACTACTTTCAAGATAAACAGTAACTGTGAATGTGAATGCCTGCCAACTCGGTTAGGATCAAATTTTATAGGACACATTTGGCTATGGCACCGTCACTCAGCTTCCAGTGGCTCACAACAGTGACGCTGCTGAGAGAGAGGCACTGGGATCTCATGGATCCTGTTTTTCCCTCCATATTTGGGGTGAAAAGCCCAGTCCGGGGTAAAATGCCTTGTATAAAGGTATGATTGTGTGTCAGATGATCATTTATTTGTTAGCTTTGTATTTATTTCAATTATAGGTTATTTATTATTTGTTATAGGCCTTTATTTATTTTCTGTTTTTAAGTAATTTGACTTTACTTTGGTTTTTCTGTAAATATTGTATGAATTTCATATCATTATTACTATTGTTCATATAAAAACAAAGTGTAATATATCTCAATAAATAGAAAAAAAAAGATCACTGTAACACTTGTTTTGAAAAATGTAAATTCTATATTGCGTAAAAAGTTTAGTACTTTCATTTACTTTTCTTTTTTGTATTATGTCATTTTATATGGAATTGTATGTCACCTAATATAATCATTGAAAACTCGATTTTAAATTAATTTTAAAATTAAATTAATTTTAAACTTGGATATTCGACAGCACTCGGTTGTAGAAACATTGTCACGGCGTTCGGAGAAGGTTTTTTTTTTTTTTAATGAAAGAACTATTCGGCAGTGGTTTAAAAATGTGTTGGTGTGACACTGATTAGTTTTTTTATGGACAATGACAAAAATAATTCATTTCTCCTTTTAACCTAGAAGTGAAGCCATCAGGTCCACGATCTAACTGCAAAGATATTGGCATAATGCTTCAAAAATTAAATTAGAAAAAAACCTGCAATGATTAATGGAATTGGACCTTAACTATTACACAAGGCTTTCTCTGACTTTAGGAAGCGGTGTGGTCTATTGGATAGAGCACTATTTTTAGATGTTGTGGATAGAATCTATTGTTCTATCTGGAGTTCAAATCCCGGCTGTGGCAGAATATTACTTATTCTGTTAATTCAGCCGAGGGGCTGGTGATGGGGACCCTCCTGGGGGAGGGAGGCCCAGCATCTTTAAAGTGGGTACCCAAAAATGGGGAAAAAACTGGCGGCTGAGTGTGATCTCAGCCGAATCACCTCATTGCATGGCCGTTGGGCTAGTACGAATCTCTGTATATACTGTGCACGAGACTCTCCATGGGTTGAGAGGTACAGTTTTTTTTTTTTTTTTTTTTTTTTTTTCTGGCTTTATTTCTTTCAAAAACTCTGAATTTTTCAATTCTCGAATTGAAAGGGACAAACATAAGGGAAAAACGTATAGAAATTGTAAGTCGACTGGTTGTCTACCGATATGAAGTGACAGACATTTCATATTCACCGTCTATTATGAGTGTACTTTCGGTCTATGTGAATGAAAAGTTTCATCAAAAATGATACGTTTTTCGGGCACACGTTTCTTGGACTGGAAGGAGATTCAGCTAATGAAGATGGGATGGGATTCCTCGCCGGGATCCAGAGGCTGACACTTTGACGCCCTTCAAATGTTTATATTTAGCCGGGAGGAGGCGTGGGGTCGCGAGGCAACCAATGGCAACCTCTCTAGGCCCTATCTTCTTCACCACTTCCTAATTCCTAGCGGCAAATTCCAACAAGTCCTAATCATCATAATCATAGAATCGTAATCCCTTTTTTCTGTTCTGTTAACACAATTATTATATGAGGATAATTGTTCCGTATCCTACATCCACGATAAAGTAATCACAGAAAACTAAAAAATGTCTATGGTTCTTTCCTATTATAAACCCTTAAAAAGGTGGTTTCACTTAACTCCGTTGTTCGAATCAATTTTAGAACTTTTAAATAAAGTTAGAATCGAAAAAGGTTAAATAATTACATTCAATTTAGATAGAAATATGTGTTTCTGATTAAATAATCTGAGAATAGAAGTTATTACAAAAATCACTTACAATGAGTTTTATCCACTTTTCATCACTCTACATTTCTAAATATACAAAATGATAAAGCGAATTTTTGTTTCCGCGAACTACTTCGAAACCACGCTACAGATTTTGATACGGTTTTTACGAAATTTTAGAGCATTTTTCCCTAAAGGTTTATAAGTAAAATACATTGAGAAGTTTTTCATTAGATGGGAAATTTTTCTGAAATCAAGGCATCAAAAAAATTTGTTGAAATATGAGTAATAATGAAGACATATAATTTACAGTTGGAAAATAATATCCAATAAAATAATTTGTAAAAGTTAACTATTACCTAATATTAAAGAGTTTGAAAATTATAGTTTAAACAATTTGTTATAATTATTATAACATATTTTCATATGAGAGATATATTACAGATGAAATGATTCAATCGCTCTATATATCAAGTTGTCAACGGGCGCATTTATTGCATGAAGGAGGTGGCTCATGTGTTGTATCAGATTCACAAAACGGCCACAGCTGTACAAACACAAACATCACTTCAAAAACACATCACATTTAAACACTTAAAAAAAAAAAAAAATGTAAAATCTAGATTCGTTACAACGGTTGCTAATGGTAATGTGATAGTGAAATATGTAGGTTAGAGAATGTTATTGACCACTCATTGTTCACAAAACTTTCTATACTTTCTTCTTGCCTCAGAAATTATAGAGTTCAGGCTCATTATAATTTCTTGTTGTATTTAAAGGACTACGTAAAGCGATTACTGAATTGCTCATAAAATCTAAGGCCTTGTATACTGCACCTACGGCGGGCGGTATATCCACATTTTCTGAGGTATTTCCCATTTTCATTTTTTACGTGGACAGTATTTAACTAATCGAAGAGTGTCAATTCTCATGACGTTCCCATACAACACCAACCTTCTTTTAATAATTTATCAAAAATATTTAGCCTCTTATTTCATAATTTAGGATTCTTTATAATCGAGCTTCGTCTCCAAAAATCCATCTTTATTCATCCATTATTGGCCCTGGAATAATGCTTTATGCTGAGATATTGGTCACTGTACAGGATTCACATCCATACAGAGTATTGCTAATGAGAAAGAAGTAGAATATCTTCTTCGTTTAAAATGATACTCCATTTAACAATAACTTTTTTAACAATAACGTTGGTGATTTCGTTTGATTGAGGGATACTTATCTATGGTTACTCCTAGATATTCGAATACATCGCTTTGGGGAATGGTCCAGTCCTCTAGGCGGAGAACAGAAAGAGATGAGAGGACCGGCATGTATTCGTTTTTTTTTTTTCTATACTTATTGCAAAGCCCTGGCGTATTCCTGTCAAATCCATCTGATGCTACAACCCGTTCGTCAGCCAATTTCTGGTGAACAGGACATATTTATTGAAAATAATAAACCTAAAGTAGGAAACTGCTAAACGCGAGCATATCCGTACACGCGAACTAAAAGCATTGAGAAGTAAGGAAGTGATACATGATTGAAGTTAAAGCACACTTGTCGCACTCGGTAGTTACAGAAGGGAAGTAAACCGACTCCTGTGTTTACCAAGAGAAACACCGCATCTGTTTCAAACCCCTTAACCTCACGTAAGTTTAATTACTTTACCAGTGAACTGAATGAGAACTGCAAATAATGGAAATTATATAATTATTAAAGATTACTTAACATGCCATAATCCCCTAAAACATAACTGAAAAACAAAGGGATTGATGATTGATTGGGATTGAACGCATTCATATTTTAGAAGCGTACATGCCTGAGAAGTCATGGCACTAAAATCGATGAACCTGAAGAGCCACTCTTTCCTACGAATTTTACAACACAGATTTTCTTAATAGTGGCTCAAACGGTGTCTATTAAACTTATTATATTGTAGTAAAATTAAATGGGTTTTAACATCATGTTTTATCGGCATTTAATGAGTCTGCCATAACTTAAATGCTGAATTAAAAAAAAAAAAATCCCCTAAAGCACCTTTACTTTTGTCGATTCGAAATAATTAACGATTCTTCCGTGTTAGCATCCATAAAAATGAATAAACATGAAAGAATTATATTACTAACTAAAGGAGAAACAGCTTGTTATTCTCGATTAAATTAAATTTCAATAAAATAAACCCAAGTGAATGTTGTATATAATAATTTCTGTAGTTAGATTATTTAATATAAAATAAAAGTTTCCACTGAAAAACTATTTTCATATACTACCCTAGAGTAGTTAAATATATATCACGATAAGAATTTTCACTAACGTTATAAATACATATAAAAGAAACTATTACAAATTAACTTATTAAAATCTTTGAAAGAATACTGAACAAAGGTAGTCGGAATGGTGCTTACAGCAGTGAGTAGGGAGGGATTTTCCAAACTATTAATGACCCAGAATCGGGTTTTCAAGTACGTGATTTTTGACTGCATTATTATTGTTGATGCTTATTGTTAATACGAGTTCAATCAATTTGCATAACGTGGATTTATAATCAGGACGTTAATTTTATTTTTAAAAATGTTTTCTTCCTCTGAACCAATAATACCATCTCATAATTATTGTATACAAAATTTAATATTCTGTTGTTTTTTTTCCTGTTAGGGTATGAATATAAGAACAATAAATTCTCAAAACGTAGCCTTACATTTATTATTATTTATTACATTTACATTTGCGAATTTATTGACTGTACCTCCGAGACCCTTAGAGAACATTAACTATCAACAGTCGAGAAAAATTTAAATAGAGAGCAATTTAAGCACAGGTACAATTTGAATATCATTTGTTTAAAAAAGCTCTGTCTGATCGATTTAGTTTAGTCTGACCGCTTTTGGAGTTTTAGTTTACCCTAATAAAAATTCCAATTAGCAAGAAAATATGTTAATGTTATTACGTCTATTTATTATTATATTTAATCATCGGCAGAAATAAAAAACATAAATCAAAATTGGTTCAGTTTATTTGTTTGTCATTTTAAAGTAAAGCATATATAACAGACAATTAGATTTTTTTTTTAAATTGATTGAAATATATGTTTTCAAAAATAATAGAAATTAAAAAAGGTCCCAGTCCTATTATGTTCAGTGGCGCGACAGGCCGTGCAGGCCCTGTGCCTCGCGGTGTGATCTGGGAGATTGCACTCGCGTTTCACGATGAAATTCATAGTGTAGGGTCATCACTCCCTACGCCTGACCCAGTCCTATTAAGTTTATTATTATTTTATATTTCAGATAAACTATTCAAAATACATTTTTAAAGTTTGATTTAGTTTCCCTTTTATTTTACAGTGAAAGATCTGTTTTTATAAAACAATTTAAAAGTTGTAAAAATTAATAACAATGTAAGTTTATAGAGTTATAACACCTTATGATTTACTTTTACAATTTAGTTTCGATTTGGCACGTAATATTGTATCTAAAATTTTGCGTACTGGATGTAAGAGCTTGTTTGATCACTTGAATTATCATAACCTTCTCCTTTAACAAAACTTGCAAACACTTTATATTAAATTGTATGATCGATTTTATTGCATATCAACTGTTCTATAATCTTGTGCTTTTCAACGATATATTATTCGTCTTTATTACTACTTATATTTTAGGAATAATTTTTTCATGACTCGGTTACAGTATATTAATTTTTCCCTCCTAGAGAAAAGCTAAATGTATTTTTAATCTTATCGAAATCCGTCCAATGGTTTAGAAGGAGTTCGCGAAAACCAAAATCGCATTATCATTTTAAATGTATATATCCTCTTGTCCCGGTTAAACAGATCCGATACCTAGGACTGCACCTGGACAACGTCTCACTTGGAACCCTCATACAAGATGAAAAGACAAGAAACTGCTCGACGTTTTCGACTACTTCAACACTTACAGGACAAACGCTCAAACCTTCCACTTAAGTACAAAAGACTCATCTACATGACTATCATAAGACCAATATGGACTTACGGAGTAGAGATTTGGGGCTCTACTAAACCATCAAATTCATCTCGTCTCCAATCCTTACAATTTTGTCACAAATAAACTCATCCATAAAGAACTTAATATTCTCTTTGTTGCTGACTTGGCCCGAACCAGGTACCACTCCTTTCATGACAAACTCCATTCCCACTCTAACCCACTAGTTTCAATCCTTGCTTCCTCCACAATCCCTGATAATCCTCCGAGACGTCTGAAAAGAAGATGGCCCCGAGACCTTCTTGTTTAACATAGTCTTTGGGGAGCTGCCAATGGGTAGTATCCCTACATATGAATCATGTCAACTTATCTTGTATCACATTTACTAAATGTATTTTATTATACAGTTGTAAATACCAATAAATATATTTTTTCTAAAATGTATATATATATATATATATATATATATATATATATTTAAAATCCACAGTTAGTTAATAACATTAAAAATATCGACGAAATTGCACACATAATCTTATTGAAACCGCCATAAGCTCAAGACAGGATTATCGGCAAGAAGAACAAAGATGGGATCTAAGAGCGGAATCTGTTTCTGTTGGTTGAGGCGTTGTGTAAGGCTGGTGGGATCATGAGCACGCGGGGGGATCCTCTCTAGATCAATAACCCAGCCACAATAGCCCACGGCTCCAAATTATCACCACTGGCGATACCAGTTCCGAGTACTACACGCAACGGATATATGTAACTGAGTTGTTACCATAAGGGCAACTATATCATTAGCAGTGGAAACGGCGATGATCCAAGTGATAAGGATATTTTGATCCTGCATAGTGAGAAATTCCGAATCGGAGTGGATGTTCAACTTCCCTAAGAACATACATAATACTTTATCAATCAAGAAGATGATCATGAGAAACAAAATAAAGAGAGACATGCCTAGATAAATCTACAAAGCTATTTCAGAAGTATCGATATTGATCATGGAATTAATTAATCAATCAACCTAGATATTAGTGTTAGACCCCTGCCTAGTCCAGAACAATGATCTCCGCCATCCTCTGTTACTGATTTTTTTTTCAGTTCAAACTTTTCTAAAAATGTATCCGTAGCTAATGAGAAGATCCTCCTGCTTCTGCAAACAGAAAACATCGCTATATCTTTGATCTCCTTTCCGTGCACACCCTTAACACAAGATCTAAACCTACCGATCTATCCTTACCCTCTCATAGAACTTAATCCTTTGAAAAGTCCTTGATCATCTGTGCTACCACACTTAAGAACTCTTTACCCACCTCCCTCCGTTAAGTGCCATCCCTAACCACTTTCAAACACCTTTTATTTATCTACCTCCTCAAAAATAAATCTTCTGCACATATGTGATAAATCTTGACTTGACAATACGCAGCTAAACTCATTCGAAGCTGTCTGTTTTTATTTGTATATTATGTTTTATTTCGATTTATATAATTTACTATTTGACAAGATAATCATGTAATTAATGAAGCCAGAAAAACTGGACTTAATCTGTCCATTCTACATTATTATTAGGGAATGAAATGTCCCAGAATAAAAATTACTTTTCATTTCATTTTCATTTTCAAAGCTCTTTAACAGAAAATAATCTGTCATCGGACTCCTTTCGAAACTCCTCTTACAGGCAATAGTATTTTGCATAATTTTTTTTCCTACTTTTATTTTATTACCATCGTTTTATTCAGATCTAATTGAGGGATCTACTAGTGCTTCGTATTCTGTTGAACTGGATCCTACAATATCCGAAATTCCTGTCGATCCTTCGGTATGAAAGCAAAAACCTCTTGAAAACATATATTGAAGTTCCACCAGTCTAGAAGTTCCGCTGTTAGCTTTTATAATGTTTTGTTGCCGGCGGGTAACGAGGAACATATTATTAGGAAGTTTACCCAACACATGTTCAGGAGCTTCTGACTCTCGACTGCATGTGCGGCAGAGGGACCAAACAGCTCCATTTTCTTTACAGCATCCAGATCCTGAAACTCACGAAGTAGTAGTTATGTTGAGCTTTAGAGCATTGGTCCACTCTGTCTGTATAAACTGTTAGCCTGTATAGACCATTCTATCAAACATAAATATATTGCAGTTCGGATTCTCTTTAAGTTAAGGTGACTAGTAAAAACGAAATTCAGAAGAAAACGCGCCGTTTAAGGCAGAAAGTGGGGGTAATTATTAAGTTGCGAAGTTACATAGCGCGATGCTTCTGTCAAGAAACCTAACGGTTATAATTTACAAAAATCTCCATACAACACCTTCAGGTTTTCAAAAATAAGGTTAAATGGTTAGGTAAAATTGCTAACAGAGAATTTATAAGATCATACAACGCGAAATTACAGGGCTTGTAATTCAGCAATATAAATGAGGTTGTAGCCTCGTGGTGGTTAAATTGTGAATGTAAAGTTGTTAGGCTCAGTGAAGAACGAATGCAATAATCCTAAAAGGTTAATTTGTGCTCAAATGTTGGTAGACCTGCAAGAGGTAGGCCGAGGCGTAGATGGGAGGATAGAGCTAACTCCGATATCAGGGTTTTGGGCTTGAACGATAGACATGGTATTGAATTGTGTAAGGAAAGATTGATAGAATCGGTATCGAGCGTTAGCTACGAATAATTAAAACTTTAAGGTCGATCCGAGTGGATACTTGGAGCCCTTAGAGACCAATTTCAATTCTAAATTCGTCAATACTTTTATCTCCGATGTCGTCGACTTTGTAGTAACAAATCTGCTGCGCGTAACACACGGCTTTTAATCACCTTCCTACTTTAAATCAATTTTAGAAATATTGAAAAAAGAATTACATCAATTTTCGATGGAAGCATTGTAGCTTAAAGAATATAAAAAATAGAAATTATTGTGTACAACAATCACTGTCTATTGCATTTATTTTTGAAACTTTGGAATCTATATAAGTGTATTACTATTTTGATTTGCGGAAAAAATTAATCAATAAAACCTTTTGGAAACTACAGTCATGGTCATAAAAGCTGCATTACTCAAAAAAAAAAAGTTTTCAAAATGAAACATAACCGCATGTATTAAAAAAAATGCAATTTCCAATTATTATTATTATTTTTTTGTGTAAACAGAAGTTCTTAAAAACCATGATTTTATGTTTCAATTTTGAAACTTTTTTTTTTTTATTGAGAGATACAGTTTCTATGACCATAACTGTAAATAAATCCCACTGGAGGTGAAGTTTCTTAACTGAACAACTTATGGTGCGTGCAACACGTGGCTTTCTCTTACCCCTAATATTTTATGTTTAAATTAAGTTAAAGTTGAGTTCCGATGAAAACACTTATTTTAGATAAAATAATAGGACGATATAAATTAATATCTATAAGACCACTCAGTTCTATCCGTTTTTCACTATTTTCTTTTCTTTAAACAACTTTGTGTATAAGATAACAGTTTTTTTTTTAAATCTATAGCTTTCCAATGGTATATTACACATCTGTATTACTATCTTATGTATCTTATTACTTAAAAAAAAAAAAAGAAGAAAAAAAAAAAAGAAAATATATATATATATATATATATATATATATATATATATATATATATATATATATATATATAATTTGGCTCTCTTCTCTTCAGTTGGTTATTAAATTATTTCATTTTCTACATTTACCCGCTTTTTATCAATGCTAAAAAGATGAAATGGCTAATTTTTTCGAATCTACAATGCTGATTGTAATTTAAAAAAAGAAAATTTAAAATACCGGCATTTAAGACCTGTCAGACTATTTCAATCAGAAAGAAACCTACATGACACTAAAGCCCATTAACTTTTACATCAGTTAATAGATAACAAATTTATATAAACTGATGTAACTTTATTGATCAGTAAAATAGGAACATAACATTCTTACCAATGTAATATACTATTAATTTATCATAATAACATCTTGGAACGGAGTGCCCTAGCTCTAGAATTTGGGGAGTACTTATACGAAGAGATAATAGAGAGGATGAAGGAAGTCGGATAAGATTAAGTAAAGGTATTGATATTGTGGATATGTCGTATCACTTAATATCGATAATGTCCAAGAACTTCTTGTAGGTAAGCTGTTTGATTGTGGGCCAGGTAATTGTCCGGGTATCTTGTGCAAAAGCCCCTCAAGACTACCGGAGGTAAGCAAAGTTAGGAAGCTACATCCTTTGTAATTATGTGAAATATTAATTATTGACAATTACTATTGCTGATGAGTCAAACTCATTCCATAACTATCCATATAGCAAGCGGGTTTAGTCAAAATATTTATCAAAATATAAGCCGTATTTAAGAAAGTCATAATTAGGTACAAAATGCATAAAATGTTTAGTCGATATTGTTGAACAAGTTGTTGTAACAACTCAGACATTAATCAGAAATTTCTGTATTGCGTTTAGGTTTTGATCCAGAGTAAAGCACAGTATTTTTGCGAGACTAGGACATTTGGACTCTAAAACGCGCATTTTCGTTGACAATGCTAATTTTAAAATTTTTACAATGGCAATATTTTCCCTTACAATTCATTTCATATATATGTACGTGAACGTTTTTAGTAAACAAAACCTCCGACACTCATTAGGATCATAAAATTGAAAGAAATAGTTGATAACCGCGACTTTACGAACAGTAAGTAAAATGCCGGTAGTCGGGAAGTAAGCGTGATATAGAGAAGGCAAATCTAATCTTTAGGGGTCAAAAAGGAGGAAGTTGCGGCTTCGAGAAAATAAAACAAGCTACTCTGGCTCTAGTAAATCAATAGTAGTTTCCTGTGCGGGTGAGAAAAGGGTCTTGCCTAAGGTCCTAGGGTGATCCCTTTACCTGTTGCTCTTCCTACTACAGTTAGCAGGCTCTGTAATGAAGGGCTTTCGTCATAAGAAAAGGCTTCTATTTAGTTCTGAGAAAGGGTGAAATGATGATGAGGAGGGCCAATTACTCCATTATTTTTTTAATTAGCCCTTTAAGCGAAATTGCACTTTGGGAAGGGAAGAAAGGGAAATCACAGCCCCCTTGGCCAAGATTACATATTGTCACTTACCTATATATAAAAGTATTGCGAACTTTAAAGTTTTTGAGTTCGAGTTTTCACCTGTAATACATGTTTTAGCTACCCCTGATTCATACGAGTCCCGCAAAAAAGAATGTGCAGCTCAAAACATAAGTTGTACATTACTGAAATTTCATATTCTAGAGGCATAGAGTGCCGGTCGGAAGTTTTGAGACCATCTACGCTTTACATCAATTAATCTGTTTGAAAACAGATTACAGATTTTTCGGCACTTTGCAGCTCAGATTTTTTCTCTATGTGTATTATGTGTGTTGCACTACGCAATTCAACTGAAAATTCATCATTACTGAAGGAATTAGTCCGGGTGGCGGTCATTAAATGAAACAACTGAATAGTTTCAACTATTTTATTGTTTGCCAACGTTTCGACCACCATTGTGGGTCATCATCAGGGCGTCTGGTAGGCGAGTGGAAACTAGGTACAATTTGGTAATCTATTTTACAATTACAATTTATTATTTACAATTATTATTTATACATTTATTATCATTATACAATTATTATTTACAATTATTTTACAATTTGGTAATCTATTGAATACCAAATTGTACCTAGTTTCCACTCGCCTACCAGACGCCCTGATGATGACCCACAATGGGGGTCGAAACGTTGGCAAACAATAAAATAGTTGAAACTATTCAGTTGTTTCATTTAATGACCGCCACCCGGACTAATTTCTTCAGTAATTCTCAACGGTCAACTAATTATATCCACAACGAAAATTCATCACATTTAACCGTTCTTTCGTAATAAAAACGAAAATTACGTGTGCAGCGAACTTTTTACAACTTTGTCAGTCGAAAAATTAAACTAAGAATACAATTCATCTTCTCAATTCCTCTTAGGGGATTATTATACTGTAAATAAAGCTCTAGATACAAAAATCACATTATTTATTCTTATTTGTTTTAATCACGTTAGAAGTCTCAGTAATAATTAGTTTTAATCAAATTATTTCTTGTTAGTTACTAATTGACAAACATTTCTTATAAAGAATTAGCATTTTTTAAAAATAAATACAAATAATAATATGATACCTGTATTTTATATAGGTATTAATAAGAGTTATTCATGATTTATTGATGTAAATCGAATATAAATGCCCGAGATGTTACAGCAGAATTAGCCAACTAAAAGAGATTTCTATACATTTTGTACCTTTTTACAATTTTCTCAAAAATGGCTCGAAGTATTTTGATTAAACTCGCTAGATCAATTTAAAATTTAATTAGCATTAATATCATGTAGGTTATTCTGATTGAAATCTTCGTCATGCTGAAGTTTTAAATTCGTTTCCTTTGTACTGTATGTTAGGACTTAGAGGCGTAAAATACCAAGGACATCAACGCCTATACGGATGCTAATATATTTTTTATCCGTCTATCAAAAGAAATAAATAATAATAATACCAAACACAAAATATACAAAGAGAAATCAATTAAATGATAGTGTAAAAAGAACAGAAACAAAGTAAGAAATGGATATGAAAAACCTTAAAAACGTACTATAAAGAACGAAAATTAAGTTTAAAAAAAATTAATTTATAGTAATTTACAACTGTATTTAAGAACACAATAAGTAAATATGATGAATGAAAAAAAAAAGTCATGAAAACGTCTTGAGAAAGAACTACCCAGTGGTACCAGAACTACCAGTAGCACTTCACTATTTTAAGGCAGTAGGTCCCGAGGCCACCTTCTTTTGTCGCCTTGGAGGGTTATCAGCGATATCTAAGGAAGATAAATTACAGACGAGTGGTTTGTGTAGGCAGGGAGTTTAGAATGAAAAGAGGAGTATCTATCACGGGCTATGTCTGCAACAAATGGGATATTAAGGTCATTATGGAGGAGTTGATTTGTAACAAAATAAGAGGCATTCAGGATTTTGCGAAGGATTTTGGATTGTAAGGACTGGATGCGGGAGGAATTTTGGTAGGGCCCCAAAGCTTGATTCCATATGTCCAAATAGGTCTGATAATAGTGATGTAAATGAGTCTTTTGTAATATACTGGAAGTTTTAAACGTTTGTCTAGTAAGTGTTGTAGTAATCGGTATCTTCGAGCAGTTTCTTGTCGTTTCAGTCTTGTGTGAGGGTAAAATTAACTTAGGATGGAAAACAATGCTAAAAAATTAAAATACAAATGAGAATAAAGCTAAATTCTATAATTTTTGGCAGCACAGAACTTCTCTTGAGAAATTCGAAAAAATTTAATTGAATCCTCACTATGTGTTTCATTGAAAGTACTATTAAATTCTTAAACAGGAAAAAAATTACTATTTTATGTCATATATGAAACGATAATAAACGGGTATATATATACTGTACAAGATGACATAATTTGATAACCACCTAAATTAAAAAGTTTTTTTCTTTCGAACATTAGAATAGTAATATACTGTTAGGAAGATAAATATTTGATAAAAATGTTATCTTATATACATAAGTTGTTTATTAAGGTACTGGAGAGTGACGAAAATCGGATAAAACTAAGTGATTGTTGTAGGTAATAATTTCTATTGTTACATTATTTAATCTAAAATAAATGTTTTCATCTAAACTGAATATAATTTGTTAATCATGATCATTATATTACATGATTTTCTCGCCATTTAGAAACAGGATCAATAATCCAATATCGGGATTGAGGAAAGACTTTCTGAAGGATGAAGGTTATTTTTTTTTCTTTTACAAGGCTAGCAAGTAGTTGAATAGTTTTTATACTTATTCCATTTAGAGGTTATTATTTTACTTTTGTTCCTCTTGAATCACTTTAGATATTTAACACGTTTTAAGCTCTTTTTTACTTTAGAAGAATGATTTATTTAGATGTAAACTGGAAATCGTTATCTCTTAAACCGATTACTAGAAATTTATGAAGGTAAAAGACAGATAAGATATTTGTTTGTTTTATATGGACATATAATAAAAAACACGTACCTAAATGCCGACTACAGTATGTAGGTAGAAATCACTAGAATACTTTTTATTAATAAAGCATAATTAATAAAAATAATTGAAGCAACTCTAGTTGGTCAAGGTCTAGATGACATATTTTTTTTCAATTAATAATACAACTAACTATGCCATTAAAACAAAAATATTTAAAATTTTAATATGGGTATAGAAACTCACTTGTTCGCAACCTCTCATAGCTATGGTCAGCATCTTGAAAATACTTTATTAAGCACGTTAATTACACATATAAATTTAATAAATAAAATTTAAAAAAAAGAATATCATAGCAGAGGCACGAAATGTTGAATTTGCGGTCCTTAGAAACTTTAGTAGCATTAATATTAATTAACATCCCAAAGTTTGCTTGGTAAAAAAGCGTTGACATTTAGATAGATCCTCCTACAGCCTTCGATGTAGCTGGGAGTTAGATCTAAAGGTCAGGTGGCTATTGAGCAGTTCTATATTGCCTCACTTCTATCCGTCCCGACCGAATAAATTTTATGATTTATTCCCTTTTTACCAACAATATTGACAATAGTGGTTTATCGAGGGATCAATTTTCTTTATTTTCCATACACAGTCTCATTTTTTGCGACTGATGTATAGTTGCAGTGATCATAAAAGTCAGGACAAACTACTGAGTCTATATTTTCCATCTATTACATTAAGTAACACCTTAGTAAAACTGGTATCGGTAAAATTCTTAGAGTGTTGATAAACTTTACTTAATAATCCTTTAGAGTTTTGTGTTATTTATCTCGAGCTCGATTATTAAAAAGATACAGTCGTTGTCATAGAAATTCCATCACCTATGACATTAAAAAAAAAAATAGTAACGTTTCTTAGTTCTTGGTTGGTATTTTCAACTACAACTAGAATATTTTTTTAATTATGTCGAATATTAAGTATTTTTCTATCAGAAACAATTAACTTTGTAAGATTACATGAAGTAGAACCATTTTCAAAAAAAAAGAAACAGAGGTGTCAAAAATCAACAGTGGTCATAGTTTTAAAATTAATACTATAATTCTTCTTCTTCCAGTGGCACGACAGGCCGTGAAGGCCCTGGGCCTCGCGGTGTAAACTCCTGCAAGAATACTATAATTATATAATTAATTATAATTATACGAACATAAACTTCTATATTTGTTTAATATATTTTCAAGTGCATTTAATTAATTTTTAATATATAACCGAATTTTCCCTCTTCATTTAATCTCACGTTAATTGTTTCTGATAGCATAATGGTTAAGATTCAACATAATTAAAAAATATATTCTGGTACTAGTTACAACTACTAACCAAGAACTAAGAAACGTATTTTTTTTTCTTTATTTCATTAAGCGTATGATATGAATAAGTAGACAAAAACAAAAATATTCGATTGGATCAAATTCATTACAATAAAAAATGATTGAAGTATGGTGTCAGAACTGGAGAATTAAAATAAATTCCAACAAATCCAACCAAATTACCTTTACCCTATAACATCCTGCCTTACTGTCTCCTTCAATAATACTGCTCTTGTCCCAGTTAAACAGATCCGATATCTAGGACTGCACCTTGACAAACGCCTTACTTGGAACCCTCATACAAAACTGAAACGACAAGAAGCTGCACGACGTTTTCGACTTCTTCAACACTTACTAGACAAACGTTCTAATCTTCCACTTAACTACAAAAGACTCATCGACATGACTATCATAAGACCGATATGGACTTACGGAGTTGAGCTCTGGGGCTCTACTAAACCATCAAATTCTTCTCGTATCCAATCCCTACAGTCCAAAATACTTCGTAAAATCCTCAATGCTCCTTACTTTGTCACCAACAAACTCATCCATTAAGACCTTAATGTCCCATATGTTGCTGATTCGGCCCGTACGAGGTATCAATTCTTCCATGACAAACTCTATTCCCACCCTAATCCTTTCATTTCAATCCTTTCTTCCTCTTCAATTCCTGACAATCCTCCGAGGCGTCTGAAAAAGGAGATGGCCCCAGGACCTTCCAGTTTAGAATATTTCCATTGGGAAGCTTCTCTACATGTGTTTCATGCCTTTTTATATTTAATTCAATTTTACTTGTTGTATTACTTGTTATACAGTTGTAAATTCCAATAAATAAATATTAAAACAAAAAAAAAATGAGAGAATAGGTGATGCAATTTCTGCAGATGTTTTTGATTTGCTTTATTTAAATTACATTCAGATTCCAAAAAAAAAAAAAAAAAAAAAAAAAAAAAAAAAAAAAAAAAAAAAAAAAAAGCCATTTTATCTTTTTAGCATTGATAAAAAACGGGTAGATATACAAGATGAAACAATTTTATAACCAACTAAAGATAAAAAAGGAAACCTTTTTTTTTTTCGAAAGTAATAAGTTAGTAATACAGATGTGTAATATACCTTATGGGAGCTAAAGATTAAAAAAAAAAAATTATATCTTATACCCTAAGTTGCATAAGGGAATTAAAAGTGGTGAAAAACTGATAAAACTAATTGCTAAAATAATTAATTACTAATTAAAAACTGATATTAATTTCTATCGCCATATTATTTGATCTAAAATAAATGTTTTCATCGAAACTAAAAGTAATTCTTGAAGCTTATTTCGACTTTAACTTCCTTTAATTTTTTTCGAATTTATTCAAAGAGGAGAGGTAAGTGAAAGTGTGTTGAGTGCACCAGGTTTTATTAGTTAAAAACTTTTTATTTAATTTATAAAATATTAGGATTTATTTATACTTATTCAGCAAACGATTGTGTTTGAGAATTAAAAAAATTGAGCAACTATAGGTACGCTTGTTTCTACTGGTGTGTTATAAATTTGACAGAATAAAAATAAGGCAATTAGACAACCACACTTTACTTGCTGTACAAAAAAATAGTTGAAACAGTTATCGAATAGTTATCTGATAAACTGATAGCCAGGTTAAGATGAATGTGCAAATATTTTGTTGTTTTTCTTTTAAGAGAGTATTTTATATGTACCAAGAAATTAAAAAAAAATAAATAAATAAAAATTAAATTAGAAAAAAAAGAAGAAATAATTTAATAATAATAATAGAAAAACAAGTAATGATAATCATACTATGCTTAATATTGTTATTATTTTTTTAAATGATTTCAAATGAAATAAGAGCATGTGTGTTTTAAGCAATCCAATATAGTTGGGCAGCTTTACTTTATAAATAAAATATTTTCTTTCTATTATACTATACCATGAACGTACCCAAATTGACATAAAGTATATATTAGCAAACAAAAGCCTGCATAATAATATTAAAATATTGTAGGTTGAAGAGTAATTGTGTGGCAGACAGGTCATTGGCCGGGTATGTGGTAGATGTAACTGCTTGGAAGGCAGCCAGTTAATGTACTATCAAAATCCACCAGCCTCAATGTATTTTTAATGAATAAAACGACCGCCTCAAATTGTATTCTTTAGCTGTTGATAACGGATACAAAAGGAATCTGTATCTATCAGCACATCGATGTATTTCAATCAGTAATCGTCAATGCTTTTTGATATCTCAAGATCAATACAACTGTAAACTTAAAAATGACTATAATACAAATATAAATAATTTATTTTTTTTAATGGTTATTATCGGCATCAAAAATATAAAAAACTTGATTTAATTTTAAATTTGGTGCACGCAATATACGACTTACTCTTACCTTTGTTGTTAAAATCAATTCAAGAATTAAAGAGTTAAAAAAACAAAAGTGAACGATAACATTTTTTCTAAATTTTTTAGCCAACGGTATATTTATTATACATCTAAATTATTAATTTTATACCGGAAAAAAGAATTACTAGCAAAAATAGTCTTGCTCATTTCTCCTTTAGTTGATTAACAAAAACCTTTCGTCTTGAATTTTTAGCCGTTTTTTATCATTGCTAATAAGATAATATGGTTAATCATTTAAATAAAGTTAGGGTTGAAAAAAAGTTAAAGAATAACATTGAGTTTCGATGGAAACATTTATTTTTGATTAAATAATCATACGACAAAGAAATTATTATCTACAACAATCAATAAGTTTAATCCCCTTTTCATCATTATGCTTAAAAAATATATATATGCTTTGCATCACGAATAAAAAATATAAATAATAATAATAATTTGATTCGTTATTTTATAATCCTTATCCTGACTAAAATATATCGAAATATGTTTTTGTTTTGTTACGAAAATAAACTTTTTTTGTGAATCTGCCGGACAAAATAACTTGAAAAGAGAAGTTATAAATTATGTTGCTGTTTTTTTTTTGTTTTTTTTTCCAGAAAACCAATGTATTTATTTAAAAAAGTAAAAAAAAAAATTAGTTGATTGTAAGGATGTCTCATCCGAAATCATTTGTAAATCTTTTGTCAATTAGTAAATACGTAAATAAAGCTTATTTTATTTCTTAAACAAAATATATTCTATTTATCTCAATTATAGTTTGTTGTTTTGATTTGTTTTGTTTGTTTTATTTATTATTATTTTATTATAATATATAATAAAATAATAAAAAATATAATTATTATAATTTATTTATTTATATATATATATATATATATATATATATATAATATATATATATATATATATATATATATATATGAATTTATTTATTTTATGCAATTTGACTTTTATTTTATTTTCTGTATCTATTGTATGAATGTGGTCTCATATCACTATTACTGTAGTTCATTTTGTTAAAAAAAAATTTAATATATCTCAATAAATTAATAATTTAAAAAAATATAAAATAAAATATTAAAAAAAGTGTTTGTTTTTTGTAATTTCTTTCCTACAACTATACTAAAAATTTAATTTAAATTAATTATACACAGGTCATTTAGGCTACTGTATTTAAAATCCCCCTCCCAAAAAAAAACACATTAATATCTTGCTAATTGTAAGAATGTCTCATCCGAAATTATTGGTAATTCTTTGTCGATTTGTAAGTCAAGTTTATTTTCTTTCTTTCCTCAGAATTAACACCTTAATTGTTACAGTGTAAAAATAAATTTTTAAAATCCACTTGTTTCCATTGGTACCGAAAATAAACGAGGAAATAAAGAATGATATCCGACGAACTGACAGGACCAAGGATCTCAGCCAAGGAGAGCATTGATATTACACGTATATTAATCTTCCGCTCATATTTTCCTTTAACATTTTCTAGGACGAGCCTGCATACCGCATTTTCAGTTTGCAGTTTATGAAAACAAATAGTTGTGCTTTAGATATTTTAGAACTTTATTATAATTACATTAAACTTCGAAGCAAAGATTTATTTCAGATTAAGCAAATGAAGTTGTTATCAACAACAACGATCATATAAGTTTATAAACTTTTCGTCACTAACCATTACTTTCTATTAAATTAAACCTGTAAGTATTTCTGCTATTTGTAGCTTTTCATATGTTAGGGGTACTCACTACGTTTGCTATAGCTTATTTTTTTGTGCTATTGTGCTAAACCAATCGAGTTTCTACAGGAAATAACTGTAGAAACTCGACGGGTTTAGCACAATAGTACAAAACATATGCTATAGCAAACGTAGTGAGTACCCCTATTATATTAAAGAACATTTAATTTTACATGGTTTTGAGCGAGTTGAATTAAAATCGTAAGAACCGTTTTTGAGAAAATCGTGAAAAGATGCAAAATTGAATGCATGGTATGGAGTAGCACTACTGGTTGAAACAGCCCAGGCTCGTTATAAATATGAAATTCCATGTTCGTAAGACTTCTCGTTTTATAGCTACACTTGCCACATACACTCAGAATATTTTTCTGGGCATTGGTCATTACGTTTTTTTTTAAAGGTTTAAAGTTTGATTTTGTCGTTGCAGATAGAGAAAGTAAACTACTTGCATTCTACAGCAGTTTCAGGATTACAAATTTTTTTGTTAATTATCGAATTGTTGGGTCACCAATTTATTGAGGATAGATTTGCGCCGGTTGTTTATTATGTTTTTTAATTATCAATGTTCATTATATTAGATTTATTTCTCGGTTATATATTTAATGTTTTATTTTGTTTATTTATTGGATATATATTATTTGTTTTATTTTATTTAGTGGTCATATATTTTTTTGTTTTATTTATTAATTTTATTTATTCATTAAATAAACTCATTACTACTCAATTTTTTTATTTATGTTTAATTTGTACATATTTTATAGATGGTTTCTTATAACCCTTATACTTACTGCCCTAGAATGTGGCAGATTGTATTGTTTCTTTTTTGATAAAATATTTTTTATTTAAATGATATGCGTGAGGAGGGTCTCCATACCCCATGGTGGCTCCACGGCTGGAATAATATTTATTCTGTTATTCCATTCTTGACCCAGAGAACAGTAGTCCAGTGCTCTATCCACTAGACCACCAATAAGTCCTTTTTTTTTTTTTTAATGTTATTAAATCGGAAGGGCATAAAGACGGAGAGACTCTTATCGATGATCTACATTGTAAGGAGCCTAGCCATAACATCCTGTTAGCTCGGACCCACGGTCTTTGTTCTAGAAACGCGATAAGGACGTATCTGTCCAAAAATAGTGTGAGGTAACAATAGCAATTGACAGTGAAGAATGATCCGTCCCTCAGCTCCAAACTCAAAGAAAAAACTACAAGAGGATATTTTAAACTACATGAAATTAGTTCAGGTAAAATACGAACAGAGCTTTACAAGGATCGCAAATTGGAAAATAGCTATTTAGTGGCAAAATTTCCATAATTCTTAGTTAAATTAAGATGAATTCAATAAAACTCAAAACAAAGCTTGATTTAAGTAATTTATATGAATTTGTATTCTCATAATTTAGTTTTATCTAAATATTCTATTTGATTTCATCTAATGAACACTCAAATCCTTTAAAAACGCGATTTAGAAATGCAATTATTTTCTATAGGTACTAATTACATATTTAGTTTCGTTCCAAATCATATCAAAATATTTTATTTCAGAGCTTTAATATAGTTTTATTATTATAGCATAAAAAATCTAAATTTTATTGCGAAAATAATGAAATAAGTTGGTTTAATAATATAGTAATAGTAGATTTTTCGCATCCTGTAAAATTCCCTAGAATGGACAAAGTACCTTTGCGAAATCAACGTCTCAATATCAAATCAACATAAAAATATCAGATATTAGAATAAAAAACAAATTAGAATAATTTTTTTATTGGAAACATTTGGTATTAATTTTATTTCACTTGGTCAGAGGGTGTATAGTACTCAAATACCATGATACCATTCCGATTAGAGTTATAGAGACCTATTTTTGAACAATAAAAAAAACTAAAAACCTAAGATATGCTTCAACTTATTATGCCTCATTCATCACTTTTTTTATTTAAATGCTGTGTGATTTGTTTTCTTCAAACAATAATTAAATATAAATATTGTATAGCTATTAAATGCCTGAAAAAGATAATTATATAAGCAAAGAACTCTAAAGAGAGGGATGGTAAGTAATTCCTTTGCATTTGGGAGCTCTTATATAGAATAAACTGCTTTAATTTTTAAAAATGTTTAGACTCTGGATAATAAAGAAATAATTTAATTAATACAGAAAAGAATGACTGGAATAAAGGACATCCCATACTGATAAATAATTTTTTTTTTAATATTTTTTATTTATTTTAATTTGATCAAGAGTTGTGGAATTTTGGACACTTTATTCTACTTGCACTGTAAAAATGCCTGTAATTTGATTTAAATAAAGACTTTCTCCCACAACGGATCGTAATGAAAAAAAAAACTTTAAGAATCCTGGTCATTACTTTTTAACTTAAAATAACAATAAATTCCTAAAAACATTCAATAATGGAGATAATGATTTACAAATAGGTACTATATTCATTATAAATATATTTTATAAAAAATGGCAAGTAACTCCCATCGATGGGGTCACTTGTGGTGTAGAGGCTAGCATAACAGAATGCGGATTCAAACCCGGCAGATGACCATAGGATTACTAAAATGTAGTTTAAAAAAAAACATTGTTATTCCGTCCTTCGGAGGGAACGAAAAATGGTGGCCCCGGGTCAATCCGATGTGAGGTATTCTCTAAGGATCCCTATCCTAATTAAACCTGGATAGCAAAAATTTTTACGATGCCCACTGTAGCATCGTCCGATTATCTACAGTAGCATAAAGTGACGTTAAATAAATAATCAAACAACAAATTCTCATTAAATTGTTATTGACCCAAATAATTTGATTACTTTTTCATTAAAATACAGAATGTTGTTTTTACTATAATCATATCTTTTTTTTCATCTTATGGAAGGTTTAGGAAGTTAATTATTAAAAATTAATGTAAATAAATATACCGGTCTTAGGCATTTCGCCTGGTTTTACATTTACATTAAATTAAATAAATTTATTTGGACAAGTGCGTGTTATATTTCCATTATAAATTTCAATAAATTTAAAAATGCGATTATAACACTATAGTATTGTTTTGGGATAACGAATATTTATAGCACATATTCTAAATTTATCACTATCAAAACTCTTAAATAGAGGACAATTTAGTATTTTCCAAACAAGAAATTTAAAAAAATCATGTTTAGATGTAAACAAATTCAATTGTTGTAATAAAAATCGTCAAGGTTGAGAAAACAAGACCTAATTGGGAACACGAAATTGAGCTGGATTATCATTTGATATAATGTATTGTGCAACACGCCATCTTAATACGTCAACTAGGTCGTCACCATGTTCCACTTTTTTAAACGCTTTGAAAAAATTAAAACCAATGGAACACAGAAACACTAAAAAAAATTAGAAATCTGCTAATATGTCCAGATTTCATTATTCCATCTGAGACAAGACATGTTTCTTTCAATTGTTTAAACTTAAATTGGCTCCAAATATGTGTTGTTTAACACTCACACTCACTATTACACTCAATTATATATAAATAAATATATATATATATATATAATATATATATATATATATATATATATATATATATATATCTTATATTTTTGTAGTATATATACTTTGGATTGGATTTTAGAATTCGAATTTTCAATAAAAATACCCTTTTTAGGGGCACCTTAGAAGTAATGACTATTGGTCTCTGAGGTAAGCCTAGGATGTGGATGAACATTCGAAAGTCTTAAACCTTTTTATAATTTTCTCAAAATGTGCTAAAATTATTTTGATTAAACTTGTTTTGATGTAGAATTATATAGACTTTAAGATCGTGTAGGTTTTACCCTCTATAAATTAAAGAGGGCTTAAAACCCGAATTTTCAATATTTCTCATATTAAGGTATCTTTAATGTTTATATTTTTAATCATTCGCCATCTCTTAGATAAAAATGTGTTAATATGAATTATGATAGACTTTAAAGTATTTCACAATTTTTTATTTTTTTGGAAAAATGGAACAGTTTATATATATATATATATATATATATATATATATATATATATATATATATAATATATATATATGTATAATATCCTGTTGGAAAACTGAGCTAAAGAAAAAAATCATTGAATATACAAAGCTGTAAAAGCTAATTTGGAGTGTTGAAAGACGGAAAAAATTAAGTTATTGTTGTAGATAATAATTTCTATTCTCATATTATCAAAAATTAATAAAATTCCGCTTTATTAACTTTTCAAGTTGTTAATGTATTTAATGCTATTCAAAAAAATCTCAAGAAGGGGGTAAGAAGAGTGTGAGCTAACCAAATATTTTTTCAAAGCTAATCAAAGAAGTATGAAAAAAGTAAATATTTTTACAGATCGTTTGCGTGAGTCGCCAACGCACAAATTACGCTTTATTATATAAGAAGGTCTCATATCAAGGTAAACGTAAAGATTAGGGGGCTGATAACGAATGGAAGATCAAACTCACGAGATTCAATGTCTGATACGAGTTATATTAAAAATTTTGGGATTTTTAAAGAACCGAATTCTATCATTCCCGCCCAAAAAAAATCTTGGGATCTGCCACAGAACGTTTCTGTTATACTTTTTAATATAAGCCTTTCATGTTATATTTATCCGTTTTCCCTTAGTACTAACAAGCAAAAATGGATAATCATTTCTAATTAAAAAAAAAAAAAAAAAAAAAAGATTTTAGAAAAAAAATAAGATACGAATTTGGTATTTAAGCTCAGTCAAACTACTTCAATTAAAATTAAACCTACATTACATTAATGACCATTTATCTTTATATCAATATAATGATTTTTGTCTAAATTGTTTAAGTCATGGTATGAAGAGGCTCTTCTTGTATGCCAACTTTAGTGAAAAAAATGTTGTAACATCCCTAATTAACATAGCATGTCTTAAATATCAAACTTTTCGTACTTATAGGTTTGTTTTTGAATATCACATACAGGCCATTTTTTTAGACTTGTTTATTTGGACTCAGGTGACCCTTGAACGTTTATTATCGTTGAGAACTCTAATTCTTAAATTTCACGGTACTTTCATATTAATTACTTATTGATATTTACAACTGTATTAAAAACAAAACTAGTAAATAGGCTTAAAGAAAATAGACACGAACAAGAATTGTAGGGAAGTTACTGGCAGCACTCAAAAAATATTCCAAACTAGAATATCTCCTTTTCAGACACCTCGGAGGGTTATCAGGTATTGAAGAGGAAGAAATGATTGAAACTAATGGGTTAGAGTGGGAATGGAGTTTGTCATGGAAGGAGAGTTATCTGGTTCGGGCCAAATCAGTAACATACAGAACATTAAGATCAGTATGGACGAGTTTGTTTGTGACAAAGGAGGGAGCGTAGAGGATTTTACGAAGGATTTTGGATTTTAAGGATTGGATGCGGGAGTAATTCGATAGAGCCCTAAAACTCGACTCCGTACGTCCAAATTGGCCTTATAATAGTCATGTAAATGAGCAGCTTGTGGTTTGGTGTTAAATTAGAACGTTTGTCTAGTGTTGAAGTGGTCGAAAACGTCGAGCAGTCTCGATTTGTGTCAGTTGTGTAAGGATCCCAAATAAGCCATTTATCAAACAGAAGTAAGTAATATTAAAAATGAAATCCACAACTTTTTGGGGGGAAGGATCATTTACCATACATTCAGGAAATTTTACAATATCCCCGTTCACATTTTGAATAACAAAAATAACTTATGGATTTATTATAATGGTTATTGAAATAGATAATGGAAAGACCGAGTAAGGGGGGGTCAATACCTTGATGAAGAATGTTTGTCGTGACGAGTTCAAGATGAGATTTGCCGATTCAGGCTGTTGCAAATCTTGCAATCTTCAGCAAATCTTGCTATCGGTGGCAGAGTTTATTTTCCCCATGCAAGGAAGCAAACTTATAAGTGAAAAAAAAATAATGATAATGATTTATAATCGGAAGAACTATATTGAACTTTAATAATAGTAATGAATACTATGATATAATCATAATTTTATATACGAGGAAATACAAATGGATCTGAGATAACGTTTTTACTTCCACTTCAAAATATAGGAAACATATGTTAACGGACAGTATTGCGACCGTGAAAATTAAGGTCCCTTGAATCTTAAGTCCTCAAAAAAGTCTATGTTTGAGATGAGTCCAGCTCGAAGACGACAATTTGTATAAAACTCAATTTTCATATTTAGGAAGAGCATATGCTTGGAATGCCACTGCAACGTTTTAACCAAAATCGAAGAACCACAAGTGCTACTTTTTACTATGTATTTTAGTGGTTTTTACTATTTTTTCAAAAACGATTTTAATTAAACTCGCTCTATTTTTGTAAAATTGAATGGGGATTAATATGATGTAAATTTTTTTGCGAATGATATAATCTGACATGGCTTTAATTCAGATTTTTTATAATTCCTTCCTCTAAAGTATTTTTAACTTCGTGAATTCGAAATGATTAACCATTTCAAACTGAAGGAGGAAACATCATAAATACACATAAACATAAACATCATAAACATTTTTCCCCCGCTTACAAGGATAGTAAAACTGTAAACATACAATAGAGCGTTGCAAAACTGAAGCTTTTTGAAAAGTGTTATATAACATACAATATTGTATAAGGTAGAGTGTGACAAGAAGCGCTTTAACTTAAGTGATAGTTATAGATGATAATTTCAATGGTTATAACTTTTAATCTAAATAATTTATTCCATTAAAGCTCAATATCATTTTGATTTCAACTTTGTTTAAAATTCTGAATTTGATTTTAACATGAGAGGTGTATTTAAAATTTTGTTAATCCGGTATGTGTGATATAAAATACGTTTTACTATATTATTTTTTTTTTTTTTTTAACTGGTTTATTTAGAAATAACACATTCTGCCACACCACAAAAGATTCATCCCATATCTACAAAATTAACAAAAATAAAATAATGATTATTTCTAGTTCGATTTTTTTTAGCTTTATCATTTTAAATAAAAATTATAAAATTATTTTATGGGATATAATATCCCTGAAGAGGCAGAAAAGCGTTGGGCGGGACAAGGAGGGCAGGCGGGATAAATTTAATAGTGGGGATTGCAATGGGAGAATTGGCACCCAGGCTATTTCTTCCGAGCACTCAATTTAGCTTCAAGTCACATTCTACCACGTGGGATCCCACAGCCGTTACTTTTTAATAGGGAAAAATATTATTCGAAATGTACACTGTGTCGAATCGTAATCCTCAAATTAAAAGCAAAATATTCAATAAATCAGTCACAACGTGGTAATTGTAAAAACAAAAATCTAGTGCAACACACGACTTTACATACATTTTTTGTTAAAATCAATTTAAGAAGATTTAAACAGAGTGAGCGATTAAACGAAAGTAAAAATGTAGAAGAATTAATTACATTGAGTTTCCATAAAATTTCGATATTAAAAAATCCATTATATAATTATCTACAACAATCAGTTGGTTTTATCGGCTTTTTATCTCACTCGTTTTACAATTTCGTGTATAAGATAATATTTGTTCTAAAATATTTAGCTTTCCAATGTTATATTATACATCTATATTTCTATTCTTATGTTCAAAAACAAAAAAAATCATAAAAAAAGTATTTTTTGTCTTTTCTCCTTTATTTGAATAATTAATCCGTTCAACTTATATATTTTCTCCCTTTTTATAAATGTTTGCAGGGTGATATGGGTATTTTTTTTTCGAATAAACAACATTAAAGGTACTTTAGAGAAAGAAAAAATATTGATAAATATAATCAAAATATTGGTGTTTAAGTCCTGTCAAACCAAATGAAACTTACATAATATTAAAGCCCATTAAATTTTACATCGGTATATCCAATTTTATTAAAATCGTAAAAAAGGTGCAAAATGCATGGTATAAAGTGGCTCTTCTGGTTAGCTGATTATGATAAAACGTTGATGTAACATATAGGGCGTATAGTTGATCAAAATATGAAAGTTTCGTTCGACTTTTCTTTTACGGACATCACTCCCTACGCCTATTTTTTTGTGATGTCACTAGTAGGCTGACGGGTTTTACATAAACGGGGGAGGGGCTATAAGTGAATCCCCATTTAACTATATACTTATATAATTCCCGCCGGGACTGGGATTCGAACTCACAACCTTTGGCGTGCGAGTCAAGCGCGCTATCCACTCAGCCACGGGCTCCCATTTCCCCTTACTATATAGTTCATATATATTCCTACTCATAGCTAAGTGAAAGTAATAAAAAGTTACATTGAGTTTCGATGGAAATATTTATTTTAGGTACATATTATATATATTTAGGTATATATATATATATATGTGTGTGGTATTTATATCCAAACAATTGAAATTATTATCTACAACAGTCACTTAGGTTTATGCTCGTTCATCACTCCGCATTACCTTCAAAAATTTTGTATCTTAGCTAATATTTTTTTCTTAAATGTTAAGCATTTTAATGGTACGTTGTATGTTCATCTATATTATTATTATTATTTGGGGATATAGTCGGACAGTGCTCAAATGCCGATAATTAAAAGTTTCTTCCACTAAAGTATCTTTAATTTTGTAGATTCGAAAAAAATAACCATTTCATGTGAGCATTGCTAAAAAACGGGTAAAGATGCAAGATTATAGAATTTGATAGCCAACTGAAAGATAAAAGAGCAAATACATTTTTGTAGGTAAATTTTATTTTCCGGACGTAAGCATAGTATCACAAATACAGAGTTTTAAAATTAATGTAAGCTGATGAATATAGTATTAACTTAAGTCATTGTTGCATGTAACAATATTTATTGTTATATTATTAAATCTAAAACATACAGTCGCGGTCATAAAAATTGCATCACTCAATAAAAAAAAAGTTTCAAAAATCAAACATAATCGCATGTTTAAAAAAAAAAGGCTGATAACACAAACAAATTATATAATATATTGAAAATTAAAGAAAGGCACATGAAAATCAATAATAAAAAAATATATAGAAATTAAGTACTCTGGTAAATTATAATATTAATTTTCAAAACTATGACCACTGTTGGTTTTTATCACAACTGTTGATAGTGAAAATTGTTCCACTTCAGGTAATCTCACAATGATAATCGTTTATGATAGCCAAATACTTAAAATTCGACACAAAACATTTTATTCTGGAAGTAGTTAAAATGCGAACTAAGAAAGGTTTTTTTTTTAGTTTCTTCATTTCATTAAGTGTATGATATAAATAAATAGACAAAAAAAATCGATAGATCAAAGTCATTACCATAAAAAATTGAAGCAATTTCTATATTTTTCTAACAAAACTCAATATAATTTTTTCATCTCCAAATTTATTCAAAAATTCTTACATTTAACAACGGATGTAAGTAAAAGTCCGTGTGTTGTGCACACCAGATTTTAAGTTTATTCAATACTAGATTCCAAAAAGGGAGGTAAGTAAAATTTGTGTCATTTTATCACCGCATATTTTTAAAATTTAAAATTTTGAATAAAACAATCAGTAATAGTAATTTTGAGAATGTTTAACCAAATGTTTTACAGTAGTGAGACATTACTTAGGCTCTGTTAGCAATCCTTGTTTAGTCCCGCTTTCACTAGATCCAGCCTTCCAACAGCAGAAAAAACACAGCAAACCTTATTCTCATCCCACAAAGGCTATATAATATGCGTATATTAATTCGAACGGTTCACATGCAACGGTTATTTATAGAAAAAAAAAATCAGAAAGGAATTAAAACGTTTGAATGTCTGAAGTTCAGTATTAAGAAGAAATCAAAATCGGTAATACAAATTTAATAAGACAATTATAATTATAATTTTTATATGAGGACATATAACATATTATATAACACACGACTTTCATCTACCTCTCTTTTTGAAATCATCTTTCTAAGAAACATAAAGTTTATTGATCGTTAAATAGGATCGATCATATTGTTTGGATAGAATTATTTTCTTCAGATTAAAAAAAAAAAAAAAAAAAAACCTAGAGGGTCTTTGGGCTCAGTAGATATAGCAATTTGTACTGTTGTACTGGCCAACGGCCGTGCAGTGAAGTGATTAGGCCGAGATCACTCTCAGTTTTTCCCCATATTTGGTTACCCACAGGGTCTGCCCCAGGAAGGTCTCCATATCCTAGAATCACCCCCAGCTAAAATAACAAAAAGAATAGTATTCTGCCACAGCCAGGATTCGAACCCAGGATCCGCAGAACAGTAGTGCTCAATCTACTAGACCAAGCCGCACCCTGATTAACAAAATAAAAAGATAGAAATTATTATATACTACAATCATATATATATATATATTCCCACCCCTTTTACGTCACTAACCATTAATTTTCCTACTTTATTTATTTATTTATTTTTTGGCTTTCCAACGGTATATTATACATCTATAGTAATATTCATCTGTTTTCTCTTTTAGTTGATTATCAAATTCTATCATATTTCATATTCATACATTTTTATTATAAATAACAAAGAGATACTGTTAATTATATAAGGAAATAAACAAACTTTAAAAAACAAATATATAAAAAAATCAGTATTTAAAATCTTTTTGTCTTATTCAGAGGACAAAAACGTACCTATTATTAAGCCCATTCATACAATGAATTTAATGAAAATCCTTAGAGTCTTTTTGGACAAAATTCCACAAATGAGTAATTTTATGATCAATGACCATATATTTCAATTTAAAAAATTACATAATATAAACAATATATAAAATTAAATTTTGAAAATAAAAAAATATCTAACCCTATTAAATATCAACAAGAAGAATGATTAATAATTTATTCACTTAGTTTATTTATAAATTGAGACACTGATTTATCTCATATAGGTATAAGTGAATTCTTGACTATTGTATTGATTCATTATAGTGTATATATTTTACTGTAATTTTATGCCGTGTAAATATTGTATGAAGGTAGTAAGTATGATATCTTTCAGCACTACTATTAATGTCGAAATTGGGACAGATTGTAATTTTAGTCAATAACAATTGTTGTTGTTTAAAAAAAAAAAAAAAAAAATTTATCTCATAAATAATATTATCAGCTACGATGCGTTGTATCTATTTGCGTTTTGTTCCTAGAATAATCCTATCATTACCAGTTATCATTTTTCAACCCACAACTTTAGTTTCACAGAAATTTCAAATTCGCAACACATGAGTCTCAAACCAAATATAGTATTTACCATCCTTTTATCGACTTAAAAAGTAAAACTTTGCTTTATTAATTCAATCAATTATTTTAGTTTAAATTTAATTAATTTTTGATAATTCAAACCCATCAATTTTTTATGTAAGGGATCTTCTGCTAACTAAACATCGAAACTAATTTTAAATGAGAATTCAGTGATAACGTAAACAAGCAGAATTTATGAATTAAAAATGAGGTTTTAATTGTTAGGATTTTTTTTTTTAAATCGTACTCTGAAAAACTGAAAAGCCGATTAAAGTGTGGAAGCAAACTTTTGTAAATACTTCAACTTCCTTCTCGTATTTTTTTTTTATTTACGCTTTTGTAAGGTTCGAGTTATTTTTAATACGGATTTATTTCATTCATAACTTTTCACAACAAAAATACGTTCGACCCCACACACCCAGTGTGTGTGTGTATTTTTTTTCCTTTCTTCTGAATAAAATAATCTGAAAGAGCCTCAATGCAGATATTTCAAAATTCCTTCCTCCAAAGTACCTTTGACTAAGTGAATTCGGAATGATTTACCAGTTTTCGTTGTTAGTATTGATAAAAAATGGCTGAGTTTGAAATATAACAGAATTTAATAACGAATTGAAGTAGAAATACTTTTGCCCGTAAATTTTTTTTTTCGCTAATAGGGATAGTAAGATTGCATAAAGACAATATAACGTTATAAAACAAAAATAATAATAATAATAATAAAGAAAAAAATTTACACAACATCAAAAATTGTAGAAGGTAAAGAAGTGTGACAAGAAGCGCATAAACTTAAGTGATTTCTATGGATAATAATTTATATTGCTATATAATTTAATCTAAATATTTTTTTCTATTATAATTCAATATAATTCTGATTCCAGCTTTTTTTCAAAAATTGATTTAAAACATGATAGGTGTATTAATGTAAAATTAAATGGGCTTATATTCCATGTAGGTTTCATTCATTTAAAGTAATTCACCACATCTCGTTATCATCAAGAAAAAACAATAAAATTTATATACAACTAAAGGAGGAAAAAGGAGAAATAATATTCCTGGCTATTATTATTTTAAAATAAGAATACTACTATAAATGTATAAGTTACCGTTTGGTAGCTGTAGACGGAAATGCAGAACGGCAAAAAGCGCATTAACTAAAGTCATAATCGTATGTAATAATTTATATTTGTATATTATTTAATCTAAAATAAAGGTTTTCAAAGGGACTCAGAGTAAATCATTTTCAACATTACCTTTATTTAAAACTATTACAGTTTATTTTAACAAGTGATTTAACTGAAAGTTGTTAGTAATGTAAAGTAAATCATGCTTTTTAACATTTTTTACTATAAAAAAAAAAGTCCATAATGTATAAATTCCCTATGATAAAGGATGAAATGCACGTGGAGACGGTCAATAAATTATTTAAATATTAAATATTAATTGTACTACCAACGTTTCGACCCACATTGCGGGTCTTTATCAGGGCTCATCAAGCTGAGGAACAACTGGGTCGCCCAACAAATAGTTTTTCAGTATTTTTGTCATTATTAATTACAAACCACAACCCGAACTATCCCTTATTTTAGTCGCCTAGTCAACTTTTTAATATTTAATATAGATTATCTAGTATATAAAGTGGTTAATACTAAAAATACATACGTTTGAATGATATTACTTAACTTTGTATTATGATGTTATAACATGAAATAATGTTATTAGGATTTCTTGAAAATGGCATTTGCTAAAACGTTGGTGGAAACAAATAAATAAAGTTTGACTGAAGAAAATATGGATCAAATTTATTAATAAACGTGTAATAATTTATTAGGATGTTTCCTTATAAATGCGCTCTAATGAGAACATACAAGGTCTTTTGAGCCAATGTAAATAAAACGACTGTTATTTAGAATGAAATCGATATTTTCAGCACGAAAACTGAAGAATATTTCCTGATCGATAGTCAATTCTCTTTAATATTTCCAACTTTTCTTCCTCAAATTAGGACTGCCAGAATTTCAACACGTAAACGGGTTCTCATTGCAAGAAGAAATGGCAATAAAAAAAATACTTCTGTTGAAGTTTAAATCATGTTGAATACTAATAGGAGTAACGGTTGTTGAACAGCTACGTGTCCCTGCCCTCTTAAACTGTTTCTCTTGTTAATTTTTCCTAGGCTTTCCAGTAATTTATTAAAAATTATACATATATCTTTAATAAGTCAAATATAATATAAATCCTAGGACCATACCTTTACCAAACCATTAACTCCCATCACCCACCCTATATCCATAGTCTCCTTCAATTTAAATCCTCAGTCCACTCTCTTGAAACAAGATCACGCCATTCTGACCTTAACGTTCCTACCCAAAAAACTAAAACTTTTGACCGTTCCTTAATTATCCGCTCTACTACCCTCTGGAATTCTCTACCTACCCATATCCGCCACGCTGCTTCTCTATCCTAATTTCAAACCCAACTTTTTCTGTACCTCTTATCATCCCAAACTGACGCTTAATAATTATGATATTGCAATTCTAAGTATTGAATTTTTAATGAAGAAAATAAATAAAAAGCCTACTGTTTAAATGAATATATTGTTCGTCAACTCATTTATTTTTTATTCTGTTCAACACCATCGTTATTTATTTTTGTTGTATAATATTTCTTATTTTAAATAATAACTGTGTTAGATTTGTCTGTTGACCAGACTTATTATTATAATATTTCATTTTTCAATGTACAATGTATTATTCTTAAAGGATCCAGTCCCAGAATAACATTTTTTTTCTATTCTATTCTATAATTATGGTTTTCGCAAACAGAGACTAGAAACTATGGGACCATAAACAAATACTAAGAATACAATTAATTATATTTACTTTCCCTCAGAATTTTTTACTTTTACCTAACTATGTATGAAATAAATTGTAAGGGAATGTATTGCGATTTTAAAAATTATCGAATTTCAGTTTTCACAACACGTTATAGGTTCCCTGTGTCGACGCTTTATGTGGAAAGTCTAGCTCAAGGACAATAAGTTGTATACAACTGAAATTTCCTATTTCAGAAGCGTATACGCCTGAGATGTTACAGCAAGTTTTTAATGAAAATCGACGAACTAGAGAAGCAACTTAATATTATGCATTTTAAACCTTTTTACAATTTTCACAAAAACAGCTTTAACAATTTTGATTAAACACGTTTTAATTGGTATAGTTACAGGGCTCAAGTGCCAATATTTTAATTTTTGCTTCCTCTAAATTACCTTTAATTTTGTAGATCTGAAAAAATTAACCATTTCATGTCGTTATCTTCAGCATTGATAAAAACAAGTGAATATACAAGTTGGGCTAAAATGATTAGAAACTAAAGGAGAAAAGAGGAAACATATTTTTTAGGTAATTTTGTTTTTGTTTTTTTAGCATGAAAATAGGAATATAGATTTTATAAGAAATTTAATATTAAACACAAAGTTGTATAAGGTGATATAGAGTGCTGAAAACCGGAAAAAAACTAACTGATTGTTGTACTTACCACCTTGAGTCCAAATGAGGTGTGTGTGTGTGCTAGCCAAGTCTGGCTTAAAAACGATAAATTGTATAATACGTTAATTTCACATTTTAAATGCGTATATTATACTATGCATTTTACGATTTTTTACGATTTATTGAAAACGTCTCCAAAGAATTTTATTAAACTCGCTATATCGATGTGAAATTTAATAGGCTTTAATATCATTCTGATTGTAATAGTCTAACAGGGCTTAGGCTTAGCTACCGTTATTTTAATTTTACTTCTACTAAAATACTTTCAATTTTGTAGATTCGAAAAAATTAACCATTTCATGTTTTTGACATTCATAAAAAACAGTTGAATATATAAAAGTCGAATGAATTTTATAATCAAATGAAAGAGAGAGGTGTAAAAGTATTTTTAAGGTCATTTTAGTTTTTTTTTTAAGATAAGAATCATAATATATAAGTATAATATACCGTTAGAAAACGAAAAAATTTAGATAAATATTATCTTATACAGGAAGTTATAAAATGTAATGGAGAGTGATAAATAGCAGATAAAATTAACTGATTGTTGTAGATAACAATTTTATATTGTTAAATCACCCAATCCAAAACATATGTTTTACTAACTAAACTTGTTAACTCAGTCCGCTGGTGTACCTCAGGGTAGTATTCTGGGCCCAATCCTTTATACCATATATACAGCTGATATTCCAATCCATCCTGGTACTGTCCTCACAACCTACGCAGATGACACTTGTGTGTTATCCGTAAATAATGACCCATCTGTTGCTTCCAAAACCCTTCAGTCTCACATTTCTTCCATTGAAGAATGGTGTCAAAAGTGGAGAATTAAAATCAACCCTACTAAATCCCATCAAATTACCTTCACCCTTCGTCGAAAACCTATGTCCGCCTGTCCCACTATCTCCTTTAACAATATTCCACTCACCTCAGTTGAACAGATCCGGTACCAAGGACTCCATCTAGACAAACGTCTTACTTGGAATCCTCAGACTAGACTGAAACGACAAGAAACAGCTCATAGATACCGCTTACCACAACACTTACTGGACAAACGATCAAAAATTTCCACATACTACAAAAAATTAATTGATATAACCATCATCAGGCCTATTTGGACATATGGGATTGAGTTATGGGGATCCACCAAATCATCCAATTCTTCCCGCATTCAATCCTTGCAATCCAAAATCCTCCGAAAGATCCTAAACGCCCCTTACTTTGTCACCAATAAAATAATTCATAAAGACCTAAATATCCCATTAGTCGCAGATCTAGCCCGAACTAGATATTCCGCCTTTTATTCCAAATTACCCGTCCACTCCAACCCACTCGTCCGCAAACTCTCATCTTCTATTCCTGATCATCTTCCTAGGCGGCTGAAAAGACGATGGTCTCGAGACCTACTTAGCTGAATAAACTTTGAAGTGCTACCACTGGGTTGTTTCTTCACATGCCTGTATCACGCCCGCTTGATCTTTTAGCACATTTACTTAATGTATTTTATTGTAATACAGTTGTAAATTTCTTTTAAATAAAAAAAAAAAAAAAAAAAACTTGTTAACTAAATATCAATCTTTAAACCTTTTTTAACTCTATTTTTTAGTTTTCAAATTTATTTTAACCATACCATCTTATTAGCATTGATAAAAATATTCAAGATGAATGAATTTAATAAACAACTAAAGGAGAAAAGAGCAAACCTATTTTCTTAGGTAATTTTTTCTAAGCATAAAATTAGTAATTTAGACGTATAATATAATGTTGGAAAGCTGAAGATTTTAGAAAAAAATGTAATCTTTCAGTTGTTTATAAGTTATACATCATACACCAGGTTTATACATATTACAATTATACATATGTTCAATTCCGTCGGTAAGTGAAATAAAATTGATTACTTTTCAGATTTAGAGAATTACACTCCTGTATGTCATAAATTTAATATGACTACGCGGTATTATATTGCTTGTTGACGAAGGAGGAAGTCGCAGCTCAGAAAATAATTAACATTAGTCATATTTCACGCGTCAATCCCTGGCGGGAAAAACACATTTATAGAGCTCCGGTTCTAAATTCCGTATTGGCAAGATATGTGTCTACGCTTGTTATTAAAAAATAATTTTCAATATAAAAAAAACAATGTCACGTCAATTAAACATAACCTTGTTAAATATTCACAAATATGCATTTATATAATATTTTGAAGGGAGAAAAAAATAGTGCACATTGAGTGTAAGTTAACAAAATGGAATTTGATAATATTATCTTATATTTCAGAAAAAAAAATGTTGTATGATAATACTGTTATAAATCTAAATATTCTAGAAAAAATTTTATCTTATGAAACTATGATAAAACTAAATGATTGTTGTAGATTATAATATAATAGATTATTTAGTCTGAAACACATGTTTTCATCAATACTCGGTGTAGTTATTTAACGTTTTTTTCAAACCCATTTTTTTTTTTAAACTTCATAAATTAATTTCAGAAACGGTTGTTAGTAATGATAAAATCAAAGAAACACACTAGATGAAATTATTTAATGAATAACTTAAATGCGAAAAGAATCAAATAAATTGGTTTAATACTCGTAATAAATTAATGAGAGATTTCAAGGCTTCCTTTTCTTGAATTTCCTTGAATGAACATTTGTAAAGAACGTCTCAATTATTTATAAGTTATTATTAATTTAAATGTTATTACATGATCAAACTTAAATTAATTAACTAATTAACTCAACTAAAACTGTCCTGACTAGCCCACCTACCGCTCTCATTTCAAGGTTAAACAACAGGGACCGAATATTAACCTTGGTGTATCCCAGGATTTATTGTGTTAATGTTCAACAGCTGGAAGAATAATATCCTAACATCGGAAGGGTTATTATCTAGATTTGAAGATAATGTTGAAAACAAAATCTCAACTCCTCCCAGAGCAAGAGAACGGGTTTTTCCCTCCTCTGGGTGAATGTCCTCCGAATGGGACTGCACTCTAACAAGAAAGGAACAACTTATTCCGATCATGTCCCCATCGCCTAAATAAATTTTATCTTAAATATAATTTTATGCTTAAAAATATGTTGTTTTTTTTGTTCTGTTTTTGATGTAATAGATGAGCATGGAAAATACGTCCAAAACGAACTAATGTAGACGAAAATAGAATAAATACACCACTAATAAATATTTTACTAAAAAATTAACAATATAACATTGTTTTATAACTTTAAAAAAATCTGGTGTAGTTGCGAGGTATTTTCTTTTTCTTACTGGTACATAGTTCATTAGCACACAACTTTCACTTACATCAATTTATGAATTTGAGTTGTAAATAAAGTTTCGATGGAAAAATCCCTTAACTTTTTTTCTCTTTCGTCACTAGTTAGTTTATTCCTTCAATCATCTTTATGCTACTGCGGCTAATCGGGCGGTGCTACATTGGGAGTTCTAAATTTTGGTTATCCAGGTTTTATTAGAATAGGGATCTGGAACGAGTACCTGACATCGAACAGGCTCGGGAGGACTATTGTACGTCCCCTCCGAAGGGCGGCAGAACCAAGAGTTTTTTTTCTACCTTTAAAAAATCCAAGGACCATCTACCGGGTTAGAACAAACGATCTTGGGCATAGGAGGCCGCCACATTATGCTTGCTACTCAAACGTTATAGAATATCGGCCATTAAATCGCGATTTTTCCCACTGCATATAATTAGAAAACACGGATCTTTTATCACTATCAAAGAAAAATCTTCATTTCTTTAATTTTTAGAAAGTTTATTGGTTTAGGTAACCTTCGTTGATCAAGTTTGAAATGTGTTAAAGAAGACTTACATAGTTGAACATGTGTTTAGGTTTATAGTTCTGTCAAAGGATTACTCACTAATGTCTGCTTAGTTAGATGTAGAAAGTCATAAACCTAATAAATTATTTTTATAACTGAGGTTATTATGCAATAAACATAAAACTCATATAATGCATCGTAAAGATTATTTTCTTGAACGAAAATAGGCCCGAGGACCGACATCAATATTGATATATATATATATATATTTTTTTTTTCCTTACATGGTAGCCCCACATAAGGACCGTTTATTATAACATCACCTTAATACTATACTTAATGGTATACTACATGAATGATAATATGATTATATTAATTTACATATGAAAGTAGTATTAAAATCAATATATATATATATATATATATATATATACATAGAGCCTGAAGGCTCGATGACAATAAAACCAAATACTGCCTATCCATAAAAATATATAATTTAAAAAAAAATCATCTATTCTAACAATTTAATACTAATTATCCTGAGTGCAATAAATCGATATATAAATAAAATTAGAAAAAAAAAGCTAATATTGAATTTTTATATTAAAACGTGAAATTTTTAATGCATTATGATTGTTAGGAACTCTCGTTTTATCTGTTTACTCAAGCATCTCAAAAGCAAAGAGATTAGTAAAATGATAAGATAATTTTAGTTTTCGCAATTGTAAATAGATACGACATTCCGCAAATATTTTTCTTTCAGATTTCAATTGGTTTCAGTTGAACATTATTCCTGTTCTAATAATGTTATGTTTATGTAATAATAATGTACGAAAAAGGTTTAACAGTATAAATATACATAAAAAAACAAAACAATATTTATACAATAAAAATTATATTATCAAAATTATAAAATAAAATTTATAGTTTGTGAGAACCAGTGAACCGCTTACGGGAAAAAAAACGTTGAGAGTTGTATACATAATGAGGAAACCGGCCTTGGCAATACACAGAATAAAAATAAACTCCACTTTCAATATATTTCTTGACTTAAAATACTCATTTATTGTGTGCCTACAATTCAATTTTGAATATATATAATAAATTTATTTTTGGTTAATTGTTCGTGTATACTGGCTAGAAAATTAGCTAGGAATTTAGAATTTTATGTATATATATATATATATATATATATATATATATATATATATATATATATATATATATATATATATATATATATACACAAAATTTAAACTTAACCTGTACCTCTACAGCCCATGAAGGGTCTTGAGTTCTGTACTTAAAGATATTCGTTACTGTTACTCGGCCAACGACCATCCAAGGAGGTGATCATGCCTTTCCTCAATTTTGGGTGCCTACTTTATAGCGGCTGGGTGGGCCCAGGGTCGCTCCACGGTTGAAATAACATAATAAATAATTCTTTCAGCCGGGATTCGAACCTGGGAACCGGAAAACAGTAGCCTAATGCCCTATCCATTAGAACACGCCGCTCCATATATATATATATATATATATATATATATATATATATATATATATATATATATATATATATATATATATATATATATGTATATAACACACACACATGTGCTTCTTAATTTATTTTAAAACGAAAAAAGAATTATTAAAATCGATTTGAAATTAACAGTGGTGATTTACCATTTTCCTTTGAAAATATATATATGGTTCAAATAGGAAGTGATGTAGTCTAGGGAAAGAGTACTAGACTAATTTTCTCCGGTTATTGGCTTGCCAACGTTTCGACCCCAACGGTTTGTAGACCTTCCTCTGGGCATCTCAAAGTGCAGAAGTTCGGATAATGCTCTATTATTATTATAATAACCTATTTAAGAAGTATTTTTAAGTATTTTACTTACTGGTGTACCTTGATGTGCCCTGATGAAGACCTACAAAGCAATAGAATTGAAAGCAATAGATACAATAGTTAATACTATTTCATTGGATTTTCTTGATCGCCACTTTTTATTAAGTCAATTAATACGACGTTTTCGGCTACTTCAACGCTTATTATAGAAACGCTCAAACCTACAAAAGGCTCATCTACCAATTTCGAATCACGGCGTTGTTCTTTAGGGCTCTACTAAACCATCAAATTCTTCCCGCATCCGATCCTTACGATCCGAAGCCCTGCGTAAACTCCTCAAGTCTTATTTCTACCTCACGAATGAACTTATCCACAATTATGTTCCATATGTTGCTAATTTGTCAACAACCAGGTACCACTTCTCCCAAAAGAAACTCGATTCCTTGTCAAATCCACTGGGTTTCCTCCCATCGAATCCTGATAGTCCTGAAAGACAATGGACTTTATACCTTCTGGTTTAGATTACCAACTGGAGTCCTGTTAATGGCTAGTTTCCCTACATTTTTTTATATTATTTAATCTATAGCATATTTACTCTTTGTATTATCACATACAGTTGTAAATTTCAATATACATATAATAATTTTATAAAACTATAGTAATTAAACCTAATATGAGAATATCAATATCCCGTCAGGCGTTTCTTGACCCAATCTCTTGACACAGTACAAGGCTCAGGCCCTATTAATGGCAGCCATGAGGGGGTCATTTAAAAAGGAGAAGGTAGAAAGAGAAAACTGGTTGTGAGGTGAGGTAGGACCGCCCACCTCAAGACCCGACCAGGTATAGCTAACCCAGGTATAGCAACCCCATACCAGGACCTGGGTATCTTTACTAGCTCTCTAACACTAGCTCATAACTCCTCAAAAACATAGGAATTTCATTAGGGTCTAATTTAGATCCATCAGCTTCGTCAATGTCACGGGTGAGGATTTTAGTGTTGTTTTTTTTAGTCATTTTTTTACATGGATAAGTTTTTTGGCTGCGGGTGTGTATTTTGTAACTTTTGTGATCCTCAAAAATGTAACACGTTTGACAAGCTCTGTTGGTGTTTCTTGGGTCGAAAATCTGACGGAAGTTTCCTGATCAGATTTATAATGACAAATATTTTTGTTACATAACATTTGTCGCTAGGACTAACTTTTTAGAAGCTATATTGTTTAGAATCAATGAAGTCATTTTGGTCAAATTTTTTTAAGTGATGGGGCCTCTTTGGCAACCTCCTAGCTCTGTTTGTGCCGCTCAGATCGAAAATGTAACGATAACTTCATAATATGAAAACAAATGAAAAGTTTTTTGATAAATAAAACTTGACGCTGGGAACTATGTTCAGAGGCTATATTGGTTGGAATGAAATATCCCACGTTTTATCGATATTTTTTTAGTGTTGGTGCCTTTTTGACTAGCTCTAGCTCTGTTATTGTTGCTCAGGTCGAAATTTTAAAAAAAAACATTTTATTGGTATTTACAACTGTATTAACAAAAAAAATACATCAAGTAAATGTGATAGTTATATAATACAATAACATGATATACATGTAGAGAAGATCAGTAACATAGAGAACATTAAGGTCTTTATGGATAAGTTTATTCGTGGCAAAGTAAGGACCGTTGAGGATTTTATGAAGGATTGGATGAGGGAAGAGTTTGATGATTTAGTAGAGCCCCAAAGCTCTACTCCGTAAGTCAAAATTGGTCTTATAATAGTCATGTAGATGAGCTTTTTGTAGTTCAGAGGAAGGTTTGACCGTTTGTCTAGTAATGAAGTAGCCTAAAATGGCGAGCAGTTTCTTGTCGTTTTAGTCGTGTACCTTTAACGATTAATTAATTTAAAATTACAATTTAACCATCAGAAATTTAGTGGAGAATAATATTTGTTATATAACATTTGTCGTTAGGAACAACCGTTTAAGAGCTATATTGGTTCAAATGAAAAAAATCACGTTTTCTATATTTTTTAACTGTCGTCAAAATTGGGACTTTTTTTTGACAAGTTTCCTAGTCAGTTCATTCAAAGTTAGTATAGGAAGACATATCCTATTGTTTTTCCCATTCGGGAGAAATACTAATGTTTTTTATAAAGATAAAGGGAAATAATAAAAAAATAAATAAATAAGATGATAGATGATAAGGAGAAGACATGCTCTTTACTTATTGCATGGTTTGTTACTTATGGCGGAAATAAGGTCAAGATGTGTCCTCCTGACCCCGTTTCGAATATTGTCTTCGCGCAACCCTCAACGCCTTGCGTTACAAAAGATATTACCTCAACTAGTCAGTTACTACTTAAACGCTACCTATTTTATTGCTGAAAAAAAATTATTCAAGCATCAAAATTAAGAATATTGTTTAAAACAAATTAAAAAAAAAAAAAAAAAAAAGGGTTCGTGCAACACAGGACTTTCACTTACCTTGGCTGTTAAAATCAATTTAACAACTAAAAAATAGAGTTCAAAAAGGTTTGAAGATTGATATTTAGTTTCGTTGGAAACATATGTTTTAGATTGGTTGATTTAACAATATAAAATTGTTATCTACAGCAATCAGTTAATTTTATCTGCTTTTGATCGCTCTTCATTACATTTTATACCTTTGTGTATAAGATAATAATTTTTTGCTATTTTTTTTTTCGCTTTCCAACGGTATATTATACATATATATTACGATTCTTAACTTTAAAAAAACTAAAATAACCTTTAAAAATACTTTTGCACTTTTCTCTTTCATTTGATTATAAAATTCGTTCGACTTTTATATATTCAGCTGTTTTTTATGAATGTCAACAACATGAAATGGTTACTTTTTTCGAATCTACAAAATTGAAGTTATTTTAAAGGAAGAAAATTTAAACTATCAGCATTTAAGCCCTGTCAGACTATGTCAATAAGAATGAAACCTACATCATATTAAATTCCATCAAATATTACATAGATAAAGCGAGTTTAATCAAAATCGTTAAAGCCGTTTTTGAGGAAAACATTAAAAAATGTAAAATGCATGGTATAAAGTGGCTCTTTTGGTTGGCCGAATTTGATGAAAAAGGTGCTGTAACACCTCGGAGGTATAGATGTCTTAAATATGAAATTTCAGTTTTATACAACTTGTGGTTTTTGAGCTTGACAACACATACAAACACACTCGGACTCCCTCACACACTTCTTTTTGTAGAACATGGTCGTTTCGACTAGAGAGACCCCAAAACGCGTGAATTCCAGTGAAAACTGGAATTGGAAAATTTTCAAGACCACAATACTTTCTCTTACTCTATGTTTCATAAATAGGTAAGTGAAAGTAAAAACACACCTTTTACTAACATCTCAGGTTAAAGTAAATTCTTCAACTTAATGTAAATTTAAATAAAATTAAATGGATAAAAAGTTTAATTGATTTTCGATAGAAACATTTATTTTAGATGAAATAATGCAACGATAAAAATGATTAGATACAACGATAACTGGACTTTATTCACTTTCCATCACTCTTCATTACTTTTTACGGCTATCCATGATAGATAATTTATTTATAATAAAATTCTGATCAGAGGGTGTGAGAAGGGTAAAAAGTTCATAAAATTATTCTGCTCAATTTGGTTATGAAACTCTTTCGTACATCATACTCGACCATTTTGTATCTATGTTTAATAGGCTGATATGGATAATTATGTCTAATTAACAATATAAAATTATTGAAGATGTATAGTCGACTGTAGAAACTATTTTAGATGGAATAATCAGGAGTCTTCTATTATAGAGTTTATGCTTGGACATGGCTCAATAATGCCCTGATGATGGCTCACAAGCTTGAGCTGAAACGTTGGCTAAAATTAAAAATATTAAAAAATAAAATGACTGACTCCTGATTATTCCACCAATAATATAAAAGGTACTTCAGAGAAAAATCTTTCAAAAATCAGGCATTGATTGCTGACTATATCAATGAGTTTATTCGACTTCAGTTAAGTTTATTCAGACAACCTAAGTTTATTCACTTTCCATTACTTTTTTCAGCTCTTTATGATGGATAATTTTCAATTTATATTAATATTTTGATTTAGTTGGAGAAAAAAATCACTGTTTTTTTTTTTTTATTTCATATATCTCCCATTTTTTTCAATTCTAACAAGCTTAAATGGTTAATTATTTATTATCAGAAATATAACGAATAGAAGATTGAATGAAGTTTAACATAGTGCATGGAAAGCTGTTTACTTGTTGAGTTTACGTTATTGATATATATATTTTTTTAATTGCGCGTCATTTATAATAATTGTATATATATGTTTTGCTTATTTTTTAATTATTTAAAAGCTGTTATTAAAATTGCATTGCATGATGGTAAGCGAAAAATAAATGCACCCATGGCAGGGTTGCATTTGATAAGCAAATCAAAATCGTTCGGACATTTTTTGATAAAATCGTAAATAGACGCTAAATGCAAAGTGAAAAGCAGTATTTTCTGGTAAGGCGATTCTAATGAAAACGTTGCTGATATTTTCCAACAGAAGAAATTCATATAATAAGTCATACATCGAAACTCGATTCTTATTTACAGAAAAAAAAAAAAATAATAATCTGGGAAAATATTTCTGCTGTCTAATTTAACCTATTTAATACCACTATTAACTACTGATATGACGAATTTTTTAAACGAACAAAATTATAATTACTTTTGAGTAGAAATTTTAAAAAAATTGGGTTTAAGGTCTACCAGACAGACTATTAAGTAAGAACAAAACTACATGTTATTAAATCCGATTCAATTTTTATCCAAAATAGCGAGCTTAATAAAAATCATGGGAACCGTATTCGAATTCCTTTGTGCTATAAAGTGCAGCAACATCCCAGGCATATATCCATCTCAAATGTTAAATTTTAGTTTCGTGCGATTATACTTTTTTTATCTATATACTGAATAAACACAACACATTTGTATGGTATTTGGCTATTTGGACAAAACGCGTATCCCCCCTTGAAAACTCGAATTCGAAAATTCAGAATATATCTATATATTTTCATTAACTATATTACTTATTAAGTTGGGTGGAAGTAAAATTTAATTAACGTTTCCAAAATGCGCTTATTAAATTACTGAAACATTGATTAGCAGAAGAGAAATATATATTTTATAAGAATGAATAGTAGAAATACTTTTAAGAACGAATACATACGTAAAATACGAAAGCCGTTCTCGGAACGAGTACTCTCTGGGTGGTTTGTAGTAGCAAGTTCACGGAACTCCACGGCAGCTTGCTCTTCTTTGAACTGATTCCATCAGAATTTCACCCCCTAACGACGATTTCTCAGATAGGCACCCCACACAATTTACAGTAAAGCATTCAACTAACCAAAAATTTTCTTGTCATACATTTCTATCAGTATAAGCTTTCTCTATGATTTATAAATAGGTGGAGTACGCAAAATACTGTTATAATAAAAATTGAAAAATTGGTGCGCTATGCACATAACCTTCACTTACACCCTTCGTTAAAATTAATTTTAACTTCTAAATAGATTTAAGTTCAAAGAAAATTGAATTTCGATGAAAATATTTATTTTTGATTCAATAACATCTTCATAAACCCTTGGCACAATCCCTATCCATCTATATAACCCTCACTGTAGGTTGAAACGGCAGTGGCCGAGAGATCTCTTATAAATAAGCAACTGGAGTGCTGCCATTAGTCAGAGGCTCTAGTGCCCTCACTCAATCCCCATTGGATACAAGACCAGTGACGCTGGGATCTCCCGGTGTTGAGTCTTGACATCTACTATTGGGTGTCGGGGTTTGACACGGAATTGACAGGAGCAGTGTGTAAATATTGTATGTAGGTATGAATGTAGTCAAGGTATTTATTTATTCACTTTCTCTGTTAAAAAAAAAAAATATTAACTTCCGTAATTTTGCATATTTCAGAACGAAACTATGATGAGAGTACTATATTGTACTCTAGTACTGTAGGATAAAATTACTGGCTTAGTGAAAATTGATGAAAATCGGACAATTTTATATATACATGTTATCCACTGCGCCTCTATCGCTAATACGTTTATTGAATGATGTAAATGTGCAAATGACGTTAGTGTGTAAATAACCAAGTTATTTATAATTATGTTGCATCATCTAGGACTCTACGATCAATAGAAATGCGCTAGGACTCTCCTATTTTAGATTCCTTGGCCACTTAAAAACAACACAAGTGAGGAAGATTTTATTTTTTTGAATATATTTACCTTAATTAAAAATAGCAAAATGAAAAATCATAATATACATAAAGTATTTATACGAAACATGAAAGAATTTGACAAACAACTGAAGGAAAAAACAGGAGAGATAATGTATTAATAGAAACAATATTTGATAATTAAGAATCGTGACACAGATTAATAATAAACCGTTGGAAAAATAAAGATCTTAGGAAAAATGTTATCAATTATACATAGTTGTAGGAGATTGCCGGAAGGTGTATAAAGTAAAATTATTGCAGAAGTATAGTTTTTAAATTTATATTATTTAATACTATTGCGCCCTAGCTCGGCTCCACTGGCTCACACCAGTGACGCGGCTAGAGCGAGGAGCTGGGATCTCTTAGACTCCGCTTTTCCCTCTACAAGTGAAGGAAAAGGGCCGGTCTGGAGATCCTTTAGCATAATTGTAAATATTGTATATATTTATGATTGTGTGTATGATGTTAATGTATCCTTACTTTTATTCATTTATTTGATTGATTCAATAATAGTTTTGATAATATCATTAATTATAGTTTTTTATTATATATATTTATATATATATATTTCATTTAATGTAATTTGACTTTATCATTGTTTTCTGTAAATATTGTGAGAATGTGGTCACATATCACTATACTAATGTTCATTTACAAACAAATTGTAATATATCTCAATAAATAAAATAAAAATTAAAAAAATATATATATATATATTTAATATGAAAATAAATGTTTCTATCGAAACTCAACATAATTTTTGTTCAGTTTTGACTTAATTAAAAAGTTTTAACTTTACATTACCGTGGAAATAAGTAAAATCGTGAATTACACCCACTAGATTTTTTAAAAATATTTTTTATCTATGCCTTCCATTAAAAAAAAAAATAATAATAATAAAGGTAAAAAACTATCACCAGATCATATTCGGGAATGGAACAGTTCCCTGACAGATTTGGAACTAATATTCTACAACGCTCCACCAGAATAATATGACAAAAAATCTTATCAAAAGATTATAACAGCTTCGGACTAAGACTGAATATGAATGCTGAATAATAAACTGAGCAATATTAACTCTGATCTTTTTTTTTTTTTCAATCAACAACAATTTTATTGAGTAAAATTACAATCTGTCCCAATTTGGACATCAAAAGTAGTGGTGAAAGATATAATATATACTACATTCATACAATATTTACACGGCATAAAATTACAATAAAATATATAAAAAATAATGAATCAATAATAAAAAGTCAAGAAATCACTCATACCTATATACACATACACACACTCATACATACATCACATTGAGTGAAGAATCTAGCCAGAGCTAGAACTCCAATATATTTACAAAAGGTCGCGGGACCACTGCCGTTTCAACCTTCTAGGTGGGTTGTATGGGTGAGTGGAGCTGGATAGGGATTGAGCTAGAGGATTAGGATGATGAATGAGGTTCTGGGAGAATTTGGAAAATTTGGATGGAATCAGGTCTGAAATAAATGGAACATTAAGGTCGTGGTGTAAGGTATAGTTGGATACATAATAAGGAGCATTTACTATTATTCGCAGGACTTTGGATTGAAAGGATTGAATGCGTTTGATGTTAGAACGTTTAGCTGTCCCCCACAGTTCAAGTCCGAAGGTCCAGATAGGCTTCAACCTGATCTAATGATTTTCTTCATTGCTTGGCATGTACTCCACACAAAACCATTCATAGGTTATAGAGATATAGCTGATTTTTAGTCTATAATCTACAACTTTGTAAATATGATTAATTTTTTTTTTCTAAAATCTTCAGCTGTTCAACGATATATTATACTCGTACATCTATTTATATTATCTATTCCTATGTTCGGAAAAAAAAAATGCATAAAAAAATATGTTTACTTTTCCCTTAGTCGGTAATCGAATTCTTTCATTTTGGATAAATTTATCCGTTATTTTTTATTATTTTTTAAATAAAAAGATGAAATGGTTATTTTTTTTTCGAATCTACAAAATTAAAGGTGCTTTACAGGAAAGAAAATTCAACAAATCGGCATTAAAGCCATATAAGACTGTTTCAATCAGAATGAAATCTACTTGGTTTTAGTTTTTGAAGTTTTTAGTTTTAGTATTTAGTTATTGAAGTTTACATCTAAAATCGTCAGACCCGTTTTGAGAAGACCGTAAAAAGTTGAAAAGTGGCTATTCTGGTACGTCGATTTTGGTGTAGAAGTTGCAAAATTTTCTAATATCTCCCGAAATTTTAGCAAGTAATCACTAATTTCATACAATAAAAAAATAGCGAAAACATCATAAATAATTTTTTAATTGATGTGACACACACTTCGACGTATAAGAAGTCTCCACCTGTCCACTAAATAATTAATTTAGAAAAAGGAAACTGCAAGACCTTGCACAAACGTCTTGTGATGTGTTGGAGAATACAAAGAAATTATTTCGATTCTAGGCGTAGTGGCTAGCATAACAACCTTCTACACCCAAGATCTCATGTTCAAACCAGGAAGTTAGCCCAAGGATTTTTCATTTCAAGGAGACGTAATATGGTAGTCCCCAGCTTCTGTGTTTTCAGGTACTAGTTAAAGGTCCCTAACCCCCCAATTAAAATCTGTATAAGCAAAATTAAGGACTCCTTAACCAATCAGACTTTGTATTTGTTATCTGGGGTCCTCTTTGAAAATTTTAAGAACAAGTATCGATTTATTGCAACTTTTCAGTAATAGGCACCGTAGTTGGGGTTCGCTTAGTTTCAATTACCTTTTTTTTTCTTTTTTTTTTTTTTTACAGACTCAGTGAAATTTGAGGCCCTTTATCAGTTATTCGGAAACCCGTTTTATGATATCAATATTCATTTAACGTAAAATAATATTCAGGTAACGATCCTGAATTCACATTTTATACAGTGATATGTAAATGATAAAATATATATTTTTTTTAAATACAGAGAAGAATATTTAAAAGAATGTGTGTATGAAACTCGAAAACATAGAGAGCAGCATGATTTACAATAATAAAAGAAATATGAAAGCCTGTTTTAACTAAGTATACCTACTGGTACTGGTATTGGTAGTAGGGAAGAGGGGAGGGGAGGGGAGAATAGTCCAACAAGTGGGCTTTGTGGTCCTTTTTGCCAACCCCTGGTGTCTACCTTTGGGTTTCCGCCCCCACTTACCATTCCCGGGGTGTCGAGATTTATTTCTCCAGACTACCGAGAGGTAAATATTAAATGACCCAGGCAGGAATCAAACCCATGCAGTTTTAGACTGGGCAGTATGGGAACCAACCCTCAAAGTGTTTCGTTATTTTCGTTTCTATTTTTATTTCTAATAAAAATACCTAAATTAGTAACCATCATTGGAAGGAACGAAAAGAAAAATAATTGGTATTCTTCGCAATTAAAACATGCCTGTCATTAATCAGTAGCGAAACTTAATAGTTAAAATTTACAAAACTATTATTTTCCTGATGGGATGTGAAACTTGGTCAAATACCCAATAGGATGAAGAACGCTTTCAGGTTTTTGACGATAATATTTTACTTAAAATATTTGTTCCGAAGAGGGATGAGGCCACTGGAGAATTTGGAAGGTTACACACCGCGGAAAAGAAGTTGTATCGATCCACTATAAATGAGATTGTAACATCGTGGCGGCTTAAGTGGGCATGTTCAAAATCGTTAGGCTTAGAGAAAAATGAATTCCTTAAAAATTAATATGCGCTGAGGCGTAGGCGGGAGGATTTTGTTCGGTCTGATCTCGGATTTTGGGCTTGGACGGTGGTCATTGGATTAAATTGTAGGCAATAATTGGTGGTATCGAATCATTTATGGTTTTGGTTCACTAAGCCTTTTATTTTTGATTATTCTTAATCTTCAAAAGAATTTAACGGCCAGGCTAAACTAAATCAGTCGCGAACCACACCAAAGGGTAAACCTTTAAACCAGGATTTCCCAAACTTGGCTTTACTATCTTTTCTAATCGGTTGGAAATTCAAACTTTCTTATTTTATTTTTTCAAATATTTTTTGGGATTACAAACAAATTTACTTTGTATTTGATAAATAAGATACCTGGCCTTCCAAGCTATACCCCTTCCCACAGAACCAACAAATATGAACACTCCTATCTGGCCCGTTCCTCTAGCTTTTGGAATTCCCTCCCATCAAACATCCGCCATTCCTCCCTTTCTTCATTCAAATACCTTTTTTTTAGTATCCCTTGGCTTCCCAAAATGACGCAATTTAACTAAGGAATAGTTACTCTTATTTTCAGAGAATTTTGTTTAATTATATTGTCACTAGCACAATTTATTTCTTATTTTTGTTTTATGTTTATACATACTTATTGTTATTATTATTAATTTTTAATGTTAAATGGTTTTATTTTTTCACCAAGAGTATATGTTAACCAGATATATGTTTTATATGATTTCAAATGTTATGTTATTCATACGAGACAAGACAAACCAAATAAATTTCATAAACATGAGTTTTCTAGTTTAGAAATAAAGATAAAAGTTGTACTTGATACTAAACGACCCTAAATATAGTATCCTTAGCAGTTTATCCCTAAATTGATTACATTTATTTAAACAATAATTCCATTTAAGTTAAACATTTAAGCTGATTATCAATTAGAAATATTTTCCTGACTTTTTCATTTATTCATAATACATTATCATAGTTGTCCTATCAAGGGAAACACCATGATCTAATGCAACCATATCTTATGGATAACATTATTAATTCAAAATGAGATAACCCCTTCAGCTGCCTAATTAGAGTTTAGCTACTAGCGCAAATTACTATAACAGCTTTACGTAACCTTAACGTTACTCAATCTAGACAATAGGTTGGTATCGCATATTGTAAAACATAATTTAGAATATCTTTTCCAAAAAATTCAAAGATTATCTATACAATTTAATAACTAAACAATCTGAATTAAATTTAAATTATATCATTGAAAAAAAAAAACAGGTGCGCGCAACGCATGATTTTTCAAAATTTATTTTAGGACTTGTAAATAAACTAAAAAAAATTAAATTTAGTTTTAATGAAACATTTATTTTATATCAAATAATATAAGAGTGTTATTAATGAGTGATAAAACTGGAAGCACTCTATGCAGCCGAATCTGTGTTAGAAAGCTCTATAGGAAACTTAGAAAAAAATAAATAAATAAAGAAGTCAAGAAAAATTAAGTTACTAACTTTTTCATCGAGTGCATAAGGCTTAGAATAAGACAATATATACGCATCACTAAGAAGGACCAATTTTCGACTCACTAACTAATACCAAACAATTCCGACATAGGACGATTATACTAAACATGATTAATAATCTCTCAACCGTGCAAAAACCTCCAAGGTGAAAAAATTTAAGCTTTAATATCCATCAGAACAATCACCAATCGATTAACTCTACTCAAGACCTTGGACTATTTTATAAGCGCTGTTTAAAGCAGGCGATGTGAGAAAAAATGAAAGATTTCTTCACAAATACATTATTTCGATTATTAGATTGAAGTAATTTGCAAATATTTTGTGTGCTATCAAGATAATTTCGAGAAAACTGATATTTCGTGTGATTCATAAAGAATAAAATCACTTTGAACAATCACTACAACAACATTGTATAATAGATAACGTTTCTTCTTAAATATTTAGCTTTGCAAGGATATATTATACATCTTTGTAATTATTATTATTCCTAGAAATAAAAATAATAAATAAAAAAATGGAAAACTATACTCTTGTTTTATCTCGCTTATTTACATAACTATTTTATATTTACCCATTATATATCAGTTTTAACAACGAAAAATGGTTAGTTATTTCAAATCAACAGAATCAAAAGTAACATAGAGGAACAAAATTTTAAAAATTTATGTAAGCTTTGTTATACAATTTTAGAGGAGATAAAATCTATAATATCCAATTCCATTTTATTTTACATTGAGTGCATAATACAGCGAGTTTAATCAAAACCGTTAAAGTACTATTTGAGAAAATTGTAAAAATTTGTAAATTTTATATTTTAAAATGGAATTTTTGGTTTGTCGATTTTGGTAAAAAGTTGCTGTAATATTCAACACTATCAGGTATGTGCTTGTGTTATAAATGAAACTTAATTTTTGTTTTTATCTAGATTTACAAAATATATACAAACCATTTTTTGAGGCTTAGTATATTTGAATTAAGGGAACCTTAAAGGTAAATTAAATTAAATACTTAGATACCTCTTAAACGACCAGAATACGTCTTCTGGATCGAAACAATTTTCATTTGCTATGTATGTCATATACGGGTAGGTGATAGTAAAAATTAACAGATAACCAATGTTAAATAATAAATGAGTAGATTTAATCTTAATCATGTCATTACGACACGTTTCAAGACGGTAATTTATTTTTTATATTGACTAACCTATACATGAAATTTATAGTAAGGGAAAGTGTAGCGATCGTGAAATTTTTTGAACTCGAAGTTTCTACGGAAAAACACGTTTTAGGCTCGGTTAAGATTTTCTCAAAAACGTCTCAAACGATTTTCATTTAAACTCGCTATATCAATGTAAAATTAAATAGTCTAGCAGTTCTTAAATCAAAATTATTAAATTTTATTTCTAAAGTACCTTTAATTTTGTTGATTCAATACGATTTATGATTTCGTTTTGTTTGCATTTATACAAAAAGAGCAAATGTTAAATATGAGCACGAAAAACTGAAAACAGTGATTGTCGTAGGTAATAATTTCTATTGTTACATCTTACGTTTATTTATTCAACGCCACTTTATGCTACTTCGGCTTATCTGTAGGAATCCTAAATTTCGCCTATCCAGGTTTAATTAAGATTGGGATCTTTAAAGAGTAATTGGCAATTTTCGCCTTCTCCGAATGACGGCATAACTAAGCTCCCGTCAAAATATCCAATGGCCATCAGCGGGGTTTGAAATCGCTACCTTGGACACAGAAGACTGTAATACTAGCCACTGCTTTGATGCTGTTGACCCATTGTATTGTAACATTATTTAATCTAAATTATGATTTTTAATGGTTATAAATAATGGTCATAACATTTTTAATGTCCTGAGGGTGGTTGTCAAATCATGTCATTATTGTCAGTTGTGACCATAACAAATGATTCCCTATGCTATCAGAAAAGCACAGACTGACCCAGCATAACAAGCCTAGGAAGATAAGCTCATACGCCAGTCTAATTAATCGCTGACATTCTTATCTTGCATCTGTTAGCCAGCATTTTATAGTCTCAATTATCAATAACAAACATTTGTACGTAGCCTGTAGTTCTATAGCAATTTGTAATGTTTAATAATTAGTTTTATAATAATTATAAAACTGGTTTCGGGATTTTTATTTTTAACCTAATAAAAGTTAAATCTTGTTAGATTAATGGTTGACCGTTCAGAATATGTGATTAAGAAGATGTTTAGGGGTGTGTGTCATGAAGAAATCACACAAATAAGGCAAAGAAGTTTTGGACTATTTTGTGGGACTTCATCGGGGCTAAGAAAAACAAGATAATTACCAATTCAATATAAAGAAAAAATAATAATAAGCTAACAGTACAATTATATGATAACAGTAATGAAATATAGAAACAAACAGTAATAAAAAATAAACATTTTTGAATGAAAATATTAAAATATCTTACTGAGAAAACAAATAAAAGTTAAGCAAATTAGGTAAATAATAGCATTTTTTTTTTTTTTTTTTAACCGACAAGTTTTTTTTTTTGTAGCCCAACAGTGTTAATGTTAAGATATAATTTGATAAGAAACTAATTTCAAAATTCATTTTTGAATGCAAATTATTAATTTTTTTTTAAATTAATTTGTAGAGTTTATTTTATATTAATTAATGTATAGAATCATCTCTTTATATAATTTCTAAAATTATTATAATAATTTCTCCAACATTTTTCACGATTTTTGGTCTTCTTATTATATACATCACATTTCTTTTAACATTCATTTTTTTTTTTTTTAATGGGAATAGAATAAAAAAAAAAATGCCTTGACCTAGTTATTACTCAGTATGAGAACGGCATTATGTGTCTAACAAAAAACCTTGAATCCATTATGTACCTAGGAAATAATTAGAAATCCACCAGGAACGATCGAAGTTATGACTTAGCAGAAATCGATACGACTGAATTGCAAAAAAAAAAAAATTGTTTCTTGCTGATCCCGCAATTAGGTTTGCCCATCACAAGGTCTGATAAATATTTTCAAAGAACATGTCCTTGATGGCCAGGAAACAATAGTTGAGGATTTTCACCTCGTCAGCTGCCCTCTAGTCACAATGCAGGCTCAAAAAAAATAACTCATTATAAATCCAAAATGGACAATTTAAATTCTACGGAAAATAGTCCGAAAAAATTAAATAAAAAAGTATAGTGGGTATTTTTACTTTCACTTACCTATATATGAAGTAAATAGTAAGGGAAAGTATTGCGATCGTAAAAATTGTCGAATTTTGGTTTTCACCGAAAACACACATTTTAAGGTCCAAATGACCAAGTCCCGCAAATAGGTCTGTGTGACCGTGTGTGGTAAGTCTAGCGCAAGAACGAAAAGTCGTATGAAACTGAAATTTCATATTTAAGACAACTATACGTCCGAGATGTTATAGCAACTTTTTCATCAAAATCAGATAACCAGAAGAGCCATTTTACACTATGTAATTTGCACCTTTTTACGTTTTTCTCAAAAAAGCCTCTAACGATTGTTTATTAAACTCGCTATATCGATTTAAAATTTAATGAGATTTAATATGATGTAGGTTTTATTTTGATTGAAATAGTCTGACTAGGATTAAATGCCGATGTTTTAAATTGTATTCATCTCAAGTACCTTAAATTTTATAAAAATGACCATATCGTATTTTTAGCATTGATAACATATATAAATTAAACGAATTCGATATACAACTAAAGGAGAAAAGAGCGAAAATATTTTTTTATACAATATTTGGGATTTCGACACATAAAAACAGTAATATAGACGTATAATATACCATGAGAAGGCTAAAGACTTTAGAAAAAATATTATCTTATATAGGAAATGGTATATGTCAACGGAGAGTGATGAAAAACCGATAAGACTAACTGATTGTTGCATATAATAACATAATGAATAATTTAATAAAATACATGCTACCACTGAAACTCAATGTAATTAATTCTTTAACAATATATCTTGTATGTTGTGTGCACCAGATTTTTATAAATTAAAAAAATATATGTATAAATATATATTTTTTTTTTTTACAAGTGTGTATGTATACAGAATATTGAAAGGACGAATATTGAGACACTAAGGAGGGAGGCGTGCTGAGTATGCAGGAGTATGCCGCATTGCTCGAGAACAGTTCAATAGACTGCGGTACCCTCCAGTCCCTAACCTGGGAATTTTACCCTTCTATAGGGATTTCTGGAGGCGCCTTTTACTGGAGAAAACAATGAAAAAAAATATGTTAAAAATAATAATAAAGTATTATATAATCGATTACAAAAACTACTTTTTCTGTAATCCCAAATAATAGAACCTTTAGATAGTAAATAATAGAACAGAATACACAGAGACCACTCGATGATGGACAGATACAAGAGGCCCATATACGGGAATTAATAAAATTATTGATAAATTAAAAAAATAAAGTTATATTAAAAATAATCTGGTGCGGGCAACACACGACTTTTACTTACTAACGGTGTTCAAATCAACTTAAGAATTTTTAAATACAGTTAGAGATGAAATATATAAGTAGGAGAAAGTGAAAAGATTAATTTAAATTTATTATTTAAGTTTTATTGAATAATCTATCATATTTAACGATCAGTTAGTTTTATCCTTTTTTTATCACAGTCTAATACCTTGTACAACATTGTGTATAAAATATCATTTTTATTCTAAATTCTTCAGCTTTCCAAGGGTATATATACATCTATATTACTATTATTATTATCTATATCAATTACAGAAATTGATATGTTTGCACTTTTCTCCTTCAGTTGGATATCGAATTCTTTCGACTTTTATATCTACCCGGTTTTTATCAATGCTAACAAGATGATATCATTATTTGTTTTGAATCTATAAAATTAAAGATATTTTAGAGGAAGAAAATTCTGTATTAAAGCCTATCAGACTATTTCAGAATGAAATATATATGATATTAAAGCACATTAAATTTTACAATGGCAAAGTGAGAAAATCGTAAAAAGGTGCATTAGGCATAGCATAAAGTGGCTCTTCGAATTGGCTGATTTCAATAAAAATGTTGCTATAACATCTCGAGGGTATAGATGCTTTAAATATGGAATTTCAATTTCGTACGACTTTTAATTTTCGTGCAAGACTTACCCCACACAGACCTTTTTTCGTGAATTGGTTATTTAGACTCAATGGACCCTAAAACGTGCATTTCCGTTAAAAACTGGAATACGGAAATTTTTAAGATCGCAATACTTTCCCTTACTATATATTTCATATATAGGTAAGTGCAAGTATTAATACCACACAAAAATTTGTTTAAAAGGTAGGATAAAATAACGCTTCAAACTCTAAAATCAATTGGTTAAAATTCAACGAAAAGAAAAAAAATAGAGCCTATTTTTAAAAGATGGATTAAGTCTTTTGTGATCAACTGAATACTAAAATAATATAATAAGTGGTTTAATACTTAAAAAAATGACTTGTGCCTCTAAAACTCAAGAAAAGACGTGGCTTCATACATAGACATTTCACTAGTTGGTTCCAGTCCAAACGGTCATGCAAGGAAGTGATTAGGCCCAGATCACGCTCAGCCGCCATGTATTTCCTCCTATTTTCAGGAACCCACTGTAAATAGGGTCCATACTCCATAAATAAATAAATAATAATTATCCTACTACAGCCGGGTTCGAAAACAGTTGACTTGTGCTCTATCCACTTGACCACGCCACTCCATTTAATGCATTATTGCCTTACTTTATTTTGTTACTGTATTTATCATGGTAATTTTTGTTACTTGGGTCAATACAAAATTTAAAAAAATTAAGTCACATGGATTTCGCTGTACGATAATTTAAAAGGTTTCACTCACCTCGGCCATTTTTCAGGATATGTAAAAAAAATCAGTACTAATCCCATGATATTGTTTTTATTTAATTAGATTTGTAACTGTTTTCCAATTTTAAGGACTTATCTATCATTTTATATTCTCGATTGCTTCTTAAGTAAAGTCGTTGGTTTATGATTCCTAAGTTATATAAATATTTAAAATGTTTGTACATATTTTAATTAATCATTACAAATAATCTTTTTTGTATTTTATTAAGAAATTAAAATTTATGGCTGTAAATTTACCTATTTTATCGTTCCGTTGTTACTTCCTTTTGAAATAACAATTGAAATTTAAAACTATAACATTTTATGAACGATAATAAACGATTCGGTAGCTACCACGCATAACTATTAAACGTAAAAACAATTGTTATTATCTTCTTTTTTTTTTTCGTTTTTTGATTTCTATCTTAAATAATCTTTTCAAATAAGGGAAATTAAAAAGTAAACTGACGGAATAGGCAAAGCATCGAAATGGGAGCGTTAAGTTTTGAAGCGGAGGCTAAAGGTGGGATATAAAAGAGACTGTTTACTTTGACATCCCACCGATATAACCTCGGTTATTTTTGGAGCCCAGATATTTGAACTGGAAGATTCTATTTGTTCGAGGCTAGACTCGGCAACGAAATCTTTATTCCCTCTAGATCAAAAGCCTGGCTGGAACTTTCTACGTCATAAACATGGACTGGCTGGAAACAGCGCGAGTCGCCACCGAAAGTAAAATGACCGAAAATGGGAGGATTAGAAAAAGAACTAGAAGGTCTTGACATAGAGAAGCCTGGAACTGGTTAGCCAGACTCCAGCTTCTCCAGATCCCTTTTTGGAATTGTATAACGGGCAGAAAGGAGGGAGATCTTGTGCTATGCTGGAAGGTCGCGCTGACCCCTTTGGAAATCTCTAACTGTTCCAGCTTTCATTGTCCTCTTCCGGATAGGACAAAATGAAATACATTAAATGCTTAAATTTATTTAAATATGTTTCGACATATCTTATAAAAAAAACTTCCCTCATCGATTGTTAGAAATAATATTTATAGTATAACTATGGGTATCAATAATAGAATTTTTTTCATTAATTTATAGTGATTCTACCATTACAAACATAAAACATATAAGGAATGGAGGAGTATAAAAGTATACCATTGAAATTTGATAAATCAAAAGTAACAGATAAGAAGAGTCAGGGTTGAATATGGTAAGACCAATGTCACAATACATGTTTGGGCGCCAATTTTTAGGAGTGGTATATTATCATAATTATTGTTAAGTTTCCATTTTTTTTTCATCAAAAATAGCTAAATATCCTTTTATAAATGAAATATAAATTTTACATGTAACTGTTTTGTTGTTGTAGCTATGTTATAAATATATGTGTTTTTTTTTTGTTTTTTTTTTAGATTCCCACAGTATTTTTGGAGCACATAAGAACAGCTACTAGGGAGAAACAAATATAAAAGTATTTTAAAATTTCATAACTCATGTCTAGCACAGAAGAAAATTCAGGACAAAATAAGTAAGTTCTATAAGGTTGTCGGTCATTCCGTTATCTCAAGTCCTTTCTTGTGAAGAATGGATAATGGGCCATTATTTTTAGTAGCCCACGGGCGCCGAATAATTTTAGCGGACCCTGAGAGAATGATTGGAAGAACTCATAATTATTATTCTAGGAAGGAAATCGCAAGGCCATTTTCTTTTCACGAGTCTATGAGGAATATGGGAAGTTGTTAGAAGCGGAGAATCTGTTACCAAGGTTGCGGAGAGGTGGCTTTTGGCTACATTATGTAATATTTAGCCAAAGGATGGCTGTCGAAGAATGGAAACCGGTTATTGTGTTTTAGCCTCATATGATGGCTTTAGTATCTGAAGGATTTGAAGAGAAAAAGTTTTAATAGAATCTTAGCAACTCAAAGTTTTTGATTTTTTAAAAATATTTATTGTGATATATTACAATTTGTTTCAAAATGAACAGTAGTAATAGCGATATGAGACCACATTCATACAATATATACAGAAAAAATGATTAACTCAATTACATGAATAGAAATAAATAAATCATTATATATAATATATAATATAAATATATATATATATATATATATATATATATATATATATATATATATATATACAAAAAATATAAAAAACAAAGCAAAACAACAACCTATAATTGAGATAAATACAAAGTTGGCAAATAAATAAACATCATATACACAATCATAAATATATACAATATTTAAAATCATTTCTACAATCTGCTAAAAGCATCCCAGACTGGGCGGAATCCAAGAGATCCCAGTCTCTAAGTCGCATCACTGATGTGAGCCAATGGAGGCTGATTTAGGGCGCAATAGCCACAAACATACAGTGCAAGAGGGGAGGATCTGACCAGTGTCAGAACTCCAGTATAAATGTTTAAAAATCGTCGCGGGGCCACTGCGGTTTCAATCTTCAAAAAGGATTGTTGGGGTAGGTGGAACTGGAGAGGGATTGGGCTAGAGGATTAGGATAATGAAGAAGGTTCTGATGGAATTTGGAAAATTTGGATGGTGATAGTGTGTTAGTTGTAAGGACAACTAATGCTTATTATCGCCCTCACAATTAGACAAAACCATAACAGGGGTCACATGTGGTGTAGTGGCTACACCTTAAGGTAGCTGGTTCATACTCAACAGGGAAATAGAAGTGCTTGGTTATGATGTCCTTCGGAGGGGACGTAAATTGTTGGTCTTGTTAATTATCCCTATCTAAGTAACATTAAAAGTAAAGTAGTAAAGTATCGTTAAATGAATAAGCAATTTAAACCCTTTACTTATTAATTTTACAAATACTATTACAAAAATAAACAATCAAAAATTTAGTGCGCGCTTCACACAACATTCATTGAATGACAAAAATGACATTATTTTATATTACCCGTGAAAATATTTATGTTCTATCATTCAATATAACAGAAATTAGTGCCAGCAATTTAATCTTATGCAGTTTTCTCCATTGCATCGCGCTACTTCAATTATTAATATAATATTTTTTCCAAAATATTCCAATGTTATATTTATAATACACATATCTTAATACCTGAAACTTGTGATTTCGAATTTATCTATTATCATTTTAAAAAATTTTACAGGAAACGCAAACAATTCTCATTGTTTTCTTATTGAAACAATTTATTTGATTATTTTTGCATTAAAATCTATAATTGTTTTTTTTTTAATATATTAATAATTTTATTTTACTTTACGGATGATGTTTCAGTATAATTTGGAATAAAGTTGTTTACCTTGAGGAATGTACTTAGTATGTTTAGAAAAGAAATATAATTTTCAAACGCGTTTTTTCTGCATTTTTAGATGAAAATGGATGGCGGATTTCGGTAAACGTTTTGTTTGTTAACAGAATATAAATGTTTCCAAACGCCAATTCAGCTCAAAACTTCCTATAGAACCTTTTGTAACAAAAATTTTTTGTTTAAAATTTCAGTTTTAACCCGAAACTTCTTTACGTCAGTAAAGATGTATCACTTGGTAATTATGTTAGTAGTTGACAGGCAATTTGCTGGCTCGGTGGTATGTACGGTTTGGAAAGAACTGCGAATTTCTTAAAGTTTTTAAAGGGCACCTTATTTAGATGAAATAGGACAACGGATTTTGCAAAAAGTAAACGATTAGAATACAGATATGTTAAAACATTAATTTCATAAAAATGTCTCTTATTAATTTTTGGAAATCGAAGTCTCAATTTTAAAGGTTAAAAGCTTCAAATAAATAAAATAAAAAGTATAGCGAAAAAAAATTCATTTATTAGGCCTTGGAACCTACCTCATTGGAACATGTTTACAGCTTAATGATCTCCGAAATAAGCTTTGTATCCCAACGCTTATTTCTCTATCATATCGCTGGAAAAACATGGATATAATAGCTGAATAGATAAGCTATCATTGTTTTTATCAGTCATTTCAACCTTCATTTTATGTTCAATATACTTCATGGCTTGTCAAGGTAAAGCCTCGACTGCCAGCTACAGCAAGGAATTTAGACGTAACGAACTGAAATTAAATGCAATTGATCCCAATCGTCTAAATCTTTAACCATTCGTCAATTATTGATGGGAACGTTCTGCGAAATTAGAGAGGGGGTATTTATCAGTAGGTCCTATTTTAAAATGAAAAATCAAGGAGAAGTAGAGAAATCAGACGATGAGAACAAAAGAGGAATGGAATCCGAAATATTATTGCCTGAGGGACTCCCGAAAGAAAAATAATCAGATGTACTGGTTTTTGTTTAACTAAATGAAAGGGTATTTTTTAAAATATGTTGATATTAATTCTAGGAAAACTGAAATTTTTATGACGAATATTGCGTACAAAAATATTTTTTATGCTCACCAACTAATCAAACTTCCACTTACTTGAAATAAATATTTTAAAAAAAATTAAAATCATGTTTAATTGAAATAATTTCTTTTGGATTAAATAGACAGGTATGCCGAGTTGAAGTGGCTCAATTCCGTTTCTCGCCGACAGTATTTCCTGGGAGTATTCCTATTCCGCACTTTTAAAACCCAAAGTCCATCCTACGTTCTTGACCTACTCATCCGTGTTCTTCAGTACATTCGTTTAACACAAGATCCCAACCCACTAACCTCTATTTGCCCTCTCATCGAACATCATTCTTTAAAAAATCTTTTAGTTTGCTTGCCACCTCTCTTTGGAATTCCATACCTACCTCTATACTCAAAGCTTCTTCCTTAACCTCATTTAAAAACAAATTATTCCTTCATCTCCTCAGTAATCAGTCTTCCGAATAATTGTATAAAAAATTAAGAATAATAGTCATATTTCAAGTTAACAAAAACTTTTTTTTCTACGATTTTACGATATTACTGTGAGGTTCAATCATAGTATCTCTGTATGCACATCAGTATTATATAGTCATACATGAATGTTCTATTGTCGTTGTATTTACTACACTATAAATAATGCAAGTAGTAGTCATATGTCGTTCAAGCAACAGTATTTACTATGTTTATATATAATATAAGTATAACCTTAAGTTTGTTTTTGTAATGTTTTTATTTTTAAGCCAGACTTAATACTCACTCTTGTACTTTTTTTGTTATTCTTAGGGGACAGAAGTCCCAGAATAAAATTTATTTTTCTTCTTCTTCTTCTTCTTCTAGTATTATGATTGACAGTCATTCATTCAAAGTTCACATTTACGCATTATTTATTACTGCTAATAACGAGAAATAGTTAACTTAAAATGTTTTAGAGCATATAGGTAACCAAAACATATAGATTTCATCATCATTGAAATAGTCTGACAGGGCATAAATGAAAAATTTTAATTGTATTTAAGTACCTTCAATTTTATATTAAAAATAATTGACCATTTTTTGGGTATTAACATTAATAAAGAATGGGTAAATATGAAATTTGAATGAATACATTTTTATTGTTCTATTGGGTTGTAAAATAAGTAAAAAGCGTTTTTTACTGGTTATTTAAAAAAAAAAAAAAAAAAAAAAAAAAAAAAAAAAAAAAAAAAAAAACCTGTACCACTACAACCCATGAAGGGTCTTGGGCTCAGTACATATAGAGATTCGTACTGTTTCTAGGCCAACGGCAGTGCAATGAGGTGATTAGGCCTTAATCACGCTCAGCCGCCAGGTTTTTCCCCACTTTATAGAGGCTGGGTCTGCCCCAGTAGGGTCTCCATACCCTAGGGTCGTCCCCCTGATGCATAAAAGCACCTATATATATATATATATATAATAGCTACCTTGATTAATTTTTAAGCACCTTTTTTTTTTTTTTTTGAATATGTGAACATTATTGACTAAGTAAACATGATTTCATAAACAGAAAGAGGATTAATTTGAAATATTTAAAAACGCTACGGACTTATTTTATACCTTAATACACCATGCTTCTTCCTTATCAACATTCCAATTTCTCCTATTTTATGCCAAACGGACGCTCTAAAATTTTAAATCAGATTTTCGATTCGATGTGTTCAATATTATAATGACCGATTCTCTTCGTCAACGCTACAAACTTAATTTACAACCCAATATAATTATTCCAAAATAAATATTTTCAATATGATTTTTTTTTTTTTTTAATAAAATTATTAGCAGCATTATATTGCCTTTATGAAGACATATTGTAATATTTTTGAATAAAAAATTTTTGAACATAATTAAAAAAAAAATTATATATATATATATATATATATATATATATATATATATATATATATATATATATATATAAGAAATCACTAATGAGATCCACATAATATACTGTGAAGAGCAAGAGAAGAAGTGAGTAAGTGGCTGAGTATTAAATAGGGCCGGTAATATAAAGGTAGATGGTAATATTTACGATGCTCATGATGAGGAAGGGATCTGAAGGCCCTTCTCCCATTGTTAAGGCTACCTTATACAATCTGCTACCTTATACAATCTGCCACCTGTCACAGACACCCTACATCTACTATGAGATCCAACACAGGAAATACAGTATAACAACTTCATCGATAGAAATTAATAGAATCCAAGCAGGAATATTCTGATTAACTTATAATACAATGTTTATCATGTTTAACGATAATTTTATTCCGAAAACTTAGGCGTTTTAAGTAAAAACAAAATCTGGTAAGCTGAACACACAATTTTCTCATACTTTTTTAGTTAAAATGTCTTACTTCATCATAACAAAGAAAGGCAAGTAAAGGAATCAATTAATAAGCATAAAACTAAAAAATCCAAGTAAAATGGTCAATTAAACAGTTTTCTATATCGTTACCAATACAATTGAGACGTTGATTTCCTAAAGGTTCTAAAGGACATTTTTTTAAAGTATTGGAGTACTAAGAAGAGAAGAAGAAATACACTTTATTTACATATTTACAAATTGGCCAAATATTTACAGATGATTTTGGATGAGACATCCTTATAATCAGCAAAGTGTTTTGTTCGTTTGGTAATTATAATCTATTAGCTTAATGACTAAATATGTGGTAAAATTAAATTGATATTAACTAAACTATGGTAGTAGACAAAATTATACGAAAAACCTACATATAAAAAAAAAATAATAGTAATAAAAATAAACGGATAAAATAATTGAAAATATAAAATGTTGAAATTAAAAAAAACTAGCTTAAGTTAACAAACACGTGTTTAGTTATTTTATGAGTGTAGTGTTTCAGTGAAGTTTTATTATAATTACCGATTTCCTTTATTAATGGAATTTTGGAGACTTGTGTTTTACAGAAGTATGAAGCTGTTTGAGTATGGGCAAATTGTTTGACTGTTGGAAGCTGCAAGTCCTGTAGCATAGATGATATTTTAGTGTAACGGGGGTAATTGTTAATTATTGGAGTACTAATATGTCAAAACTAAAAATTAAAGAGTTATATCGAAATCCACTGCCAGATTTCATCTTTAAAACTCTCAAGGCCTAGTTCTTTCCTAACGATTATTCATTAAAGATTTGATTTTCTGCCAAATGATATTTAAATTCCCTTTCATAACGCAAATATATGTTATTAAAACATTTTTAAATAAAATCCAAATTTTAAGAAGAAAAGAATCGGCTTCATAATAAATTATTGTCTTATTTTATTGTTTTTTATTCATTTAACGTATCTTTATGTTACTTTGGCTAATTGGACGATAATATAATATGAGTCCTAAATTTCGCTAAACCAGGTTTAATGAGAATAGGAATCTTTAACGAGTACCTGACATCCCACGGGCTAGGGGCAACCATTTAAAATTATCTTTGAAGGACTGCATATCCAAGAATTTTTTACTAGTTTTAAAAAATGCTAGGGCCATCTGCCGGGTTTGAACTCTCTTCCATGAGTATATAAGACTGTAAGAAATTATAAAAGAATAATACAAAATTCACGAGAACACGATTTAAACCTAAATATTTTCATGTCATAATTAAAATGATCACTTCAAAATACGTTTTTATTTTTATTTTTTGATAGAAAAATACCAAAAAAATATTGTTTTAAAAATATATATATATATATTTACATGTTATATAACATGAAAGTTCTAAGGACGCACCCAAATTGCTGGTATAGAAGGTCAAGCCGCCATTTTCTATTGAGGGGCCGAGTAACATTATTAATTGTTAGGAGACCAAGGTTGTATAGCAACGGGCTTTTATGATTCAAAAGTTACTTATAACTTGTAACATTTTGAATATCTTCTCTAACTAATGGCCAAGCAGCCGAGTTACAATCTTTATTGTTTTGTTTTTTTTATGAAAAAACACTTTACAAATAGGGTCTATCACTTATTAATCTATAAATAGTCTTTCTAAAAACATCTCTAAAATAGCTTACGAATAGCCACTAGACTAAAAAATAAAATTAGGTTATATAAAACAATAATATATATATATACCTATATATTATTTTTTTGTAAATTTTAGACTAAATAAATTAGTTCAATAATATAGGCTAAAACTTTAAAACAATACATTATGAAGCTGTCAGTCTTGACAGTTAAGTACGCTGACAATTACATTTGAAACCTAACCGACAGACCCCCTTTAATTGGCCAGCCCAGCAATAAAAAGATCTGCAAATCACTATATTATTTCCAACTGCTTGCAATTAATTAACTAATTGTTTAAAGAATTTATCTCTATCTTCAAACATAACTGAGTTATGGACGAATTTAGGGGTTAAATTTCATTTTCTTGTCTTTTCTTATTTCTCGTTTTTATAGTTATTCGCGTTTTTTTTTTGTTTTTTTTTTTGGTTAAAAAACTCTGATAAATACTTTTCCAATCAAAAATTCAAAAATAACTGAGTTCTTGAATTAAATCATATTTAATCGGTCCCTTTTTAAAACTGATCGGCAGATATCAACTAGTGTAATGATCATCGTTGGATCGCTTTGTGCCGAGTTAAAAAAAAATAGTATTTTCGGAGAAAAGTTACGGACGGCAAATGGGAGAAAAACGGACTTTTTTTTTATTCGATATTTATCAAGAAACGTAAGCTCTTTTTTTTTTTATAAGTGGACTCCACGGTCTACGGATATAATATTTTCGATGTATCCATAAATATTTAAACGTAAATTAGATTATATTGGACATTTAAACAATATATGACAAAGTGTTACTTTCTTTTATTACACATTTAGTACTCGTTTAAAGGATTAAAATTTATAGTATCATGTTGTTCACAGAGTTTTCCATAAAATCCAATTAGAATAAGCAGTCTAGTGCATTATAAATCAGCAGATAACAATAAATAATGGAATAGAATTGGAGGCTGTAATTATACTTCACCACTTTTATTAAATTGCACAACGTTTTGGCTATTATGCCATCTTCAGGTACAAAATAAAATTTATAAAAATTATTTACTTAGCGTTAATTAGATTAACGTTAAATTCTTTAAAAAATAATATGGAATTCAAATACAATAAAATAATTAAATAAAACAGAAAAACAGAATTTTATTTTAAAATAATTTAACGTTAATCTAATCATATATAATAATTTTATAAGGTTTTATTATTAACTTTTATATTTTATAAATTAATTTATTATAATTAAACAATTTTAATGTTTTATATTCTGAGAATGGTTATTTTGAGGAAATCATAGTTGTGAACTTTCACAAAAAAAATTTGTTTTTTCACCTGAAGATGGCTACTATTGCACTTTAATAGAAAGTAGTGAAGTATAATTACAGCCTCCAATTCTATGTTAGATATTCACCTTCACTTTAAATTATCAACATTTAATAAATAATGGGATATTTCGGAGCTATTTAAAAAAAAAAAAAAAATCAAGTTTTCATTAAACCTTGATAAATGTAAATTTTCCATAACTTAGTTATTAGTCACAACTCATTTTTGGCCAAATCTTGTTCTTGGTACACAAGGTTATAGCAAAGAAAAATGGGAGAAAACTAGAATTATTAATTAATTTACAATTTTTATAAATATAATATTTTCATTGTAGCTACAGCATTTTCGTTGTAAATAGTTCGTTTTTCCTATAAGAGAACTAGGAAAAGAAAGACTTGCTATTCCAACCCCAACCCCCACCATCGAACCAGCGAATTGCCTGCCAACTACCAAGATCATGATAAAATTTTATGGGCGCAAATGAGATCAGAGTAGAACTGAAAAAAAAAAAAATAAATAACAGGTGGAATAGGTATTTGAACTGTTTTCCGCAGTGAAATATTTTGCTTCTTTTTGAACTTTGTTTTCCTTTGCAGGAAAATTTTCTAAAATAGACACAGTATGTACTGCAATTGACTTAGTTAAACATCATAAAAATCTGTTGTGCACAACACGCAACTTTCACTAACCTTTTTTTACAGAGTATACCAGCCTAAAAATAACAAACAAAAAAGGCTCAAAAACCAAAACGTGAATTAACATTTTTTTTTTTTTTATAATTCTAAAATAAATTAAAAAATATAATTTTATTTTCATTTATATAGGGATTATTATTATTATTTTATTTTTTTAAAGTTATAGGATGCAGTAAATAATAGATTGATTTCTTTAAGCAGTTAATTTAAATGATTTTAATTACTTATCGATTTGTTTTTAAAATTTAAACAATGGTTCAACAGTACAACGTATGGATAATATACAACAAATATTTTTAAATGATTTTATATCTAGATCTTTCCAACTAATCTTTAAATAAAAAAAAAACATTTATAACGTAAACAACGTTTTGAACTTCTTGAATTTGAAAATTAACAAGATACAGTACAAGGGTTTGTAGAGAGAAAAATAAATAAATATTAAAGTTTGTGAAATTAGGATTGAATAAATTATTAGGCAAAAAGATAAACTTATCTGGTCTTTGTTTTATCCACTTTATTTTAATTAATATTTTAAACTTTAGTTAACTATATTCAATCATAATGATTGCTTTATTTTTCTTATTACTTTCTTTTTTCTTCCTGTTCTCAGTTTTTAGCTCACTCTTTCTTAATCTTTATCTTTCTTTGATTATTTTATTGTTTTCATTATTTGTGTGCAGACATTGCATTGTTGACCTTGTTACTTTTTTACCAAGATGAATACCCGCAATGTGGGCCGAAACGTTGGTTGAGCAAGAAATAATTGTTCACTTATTTTTGCAATTATTTAATTACCGCCACCTCACCTTTTGTGTCTACAAATCAATAATTTAATACAAATAATATCTTTACATTGTATGGATGTGATTTTATAGCACTATTATTATTGTAATTGAGACAAATAGTAATATGTACGAATACATTTTTAAATAAAGAAATTAATATCTTTAATAAGACATTGTAATGACTTTGAATATTTTTCCTAACTACTATAATAAAATGATTAACTAATAAGGTTATTTTTTTTTCATGGTTTAGATTAATTTTCGTAACGGGCTCAGTTTAAAGATTTATGATTTTTTTTTAATTGACAATAAGAAACATAAAATAAAAGAAGATAAAAACAATACCTTTTATTTCTAAGAGCTTTGTCTTTTTATTTCAGTCTAGAGTAAATGAAATCAACTCCATAGCAATTTTCTTGAAAGGAAGAACCGATAAGGAGAGGGATGTAAAGAAAATGAAAACGGGGGCAGATACAGCGGAATTTAAAAGTTTTTTCAAACTTGCTCTGCATAAAAGGGAGGTCGGAATGAAAGATGAAAATCGTTCTATTATACGCTAATCGGGGGGAAAACTTATAAAACTCCAAAACTAGGGTGAAATGGACATTTAGAAGGTTTTCCACCGTGAAATCTTTTGTTACCAAGACTATTAAACATCATAAAAATTAGGTACGCCAAACATACAACTCTCATTTATCTCCCTATTTAAATTAAACTTTTTTATTAAATTGAAAAAATAATTGTATTCAGAATTCAATGGAAGTATTTATTTTCGATTTAATAATACAATAATCAACAATAGTCACTAAAATGTATGCACCTTTCTTTACCGTTTAAAGCTTTTTACATTAGCTAACATGTTTTTAACTTCCCACAAGTATATTATTTATTTACATTGATATTCTTATTTGTGGAAAAAAAAATTGGCCTGAAAAAATATTTCTCCTGCTTCCTGCTTTATTTGTTTATCGAATTCTTTAATATCTCACCATTCCTTATCGCAGCTAAGAAGAAGAAATGATTAGTTATATTTTTTTTAAATTAATTTAAACCATGTCAGAATATTTAAATAGGAATAAAACCTATATGATACTAAAGTCTATTAAAATTATCACTAGTTAAAAAAATTAAATAATCGTCCTCTGTTAAAACCGTCCGCGATAAAATGGTAAAAAAACCTGTAAAATGCCTAATATAAAGTGGCACTTCTGTTTCTGCGATTTAGGTGAAAATGCTGTGAAATTTCCGGCATATGCTTGTCTTAAGTATGAAATTTAAATTATGTATGACTTTAGGTTTTTGAACTAGATTTTCCAAAGATACACACACAGAGACAATTTCGCTATACTTTTTTGTTTATATTCATGAGCCCCCAAAAGGTGTATTTATTGCCCTTGAATACCCGAATTCGTAGATTTTCATGATCGAAATACTTTTCATACGATCAATATTTATCGCAAAGGATCCATTAGCTTTTGAGTATTAATTTTGTAATTAATTAAATAAGAATAAACCACTTATAATTTGAGTCTAGTAATTTTTTTGTTTGGACGTTACGTTCCTATGCGAACGAGATTCGAAAATATAAGAAAGAACGTCGAAGTCGTTAATTGATAAAACATGACAAACAAACAATAAAATGAGCCAATTCTTAGAAATACTGTAAAAATATTGCATTGACCTGGTTTAGGGTTAGCTGGACTTTTATGTTTTAAAAAATAAAATAATATTATGCTATATAACAATAATAATAATTTTTATCTAAAACATCTCGATATATTTTATGTGACAAGACCAGCTAATTATAATAATCCTGTGAAAATTTACCAACGATCTTGATTTTAAATTCAGAGTACCTCATTGAAATTTTTCAATTATTCCCAATTTTCATAATTATTTTCGTAGGTAAGTATTTTATTAATTATTAATAGTGTTTTCAAAAGTTTAAAATGGCGTAATTATGCAATATGTCATCTCAGCTAAATTCAGCTAAGATGATTCAATTTCAAATCTCATTTTAACCTGGAAAGGGGTGGGAGTTCTTCCAATATTTATAAATAACTGACTAATTAAGCTTGCCTAGATTTGTATGTGCGATTTATTTTGGTCTACGTCTGACTCCTCCATTACGTGGGCGCTGGTGATTTTCCTCAAACAAAAAATGCATAAGTAGTTGATAATTAACTATTGGTAGTTTAATTTAAGAGTGTAAACTTGAATATGGCATGAAAATAAATTTTAAAAAAATATAAAACAACTAATGTATACTGAATAGTATTAAAAAAGAATAACAGTTTCAACAAATGGAATTTACGCCGAGCTAATTGATGTTTTATTGGCAATATATATTTATAATTTTACTATCGTAGTAAAAATGATATGGGTAATATCTGCTATATATAAAAATAAAATAAAATAATAACTTTATTATTGAGTATGTCAAACTTATTCCCTACACGAAAGCACATAATAAAAAAATTCTCTGAAAAATAAAATAAAATTTACTGATACTTCTAAAAGACAAAAGTTATACCAATAAAATCAAATTTATATGACAGGATTAAATTTTCGGGAAGATATTAATAATTAGCTCATAAAAAATATAAATTTAATTAGAGTTTAAAATTTTAAGCTGAAACAAGAGTGAAATTCTAGTGGGATTACAATTAATTTTATTTAATATTGACCATGTGAGCACTCTAAGACTTTTATAAAAAAAAAATATATATATATATATATATATATATATATATATATATATATATATATATATATATTTGATATAGCTATTAAAACGGAGAGACATACGTTTAACGTCTTATTTTAATAGATTTCTGTCCATTTTATAAAATGTTGCAAATTATTGATGCATACATATAATAACATAGATATATATATATTTTTAATTTGATTTATAAAAATGTGTACTATATTTTCAATATAAATTATTAGCAATACATTTTATTCATAAAATCTTATTTCATGCTCGTCAACCAAATATTCTGAAAATAATGAGCAAATAAAATAATTGTTAACATTATTTGAGATGATGCATAAATCCATTCTAGGAAATTTGACAGGAAACGCAAAAGTCCCACAGTAAATTATCATTAAACACCAAATTCTTCGATTATTTTTGTATTAAAATATAGAATTGCTTATTTCACTAAATTAATTACTTTTTTTTTTTATCGATTTCGCTTAATACGACCAATAGAAATTTTTTGGAAAGCGCAAAGTCTTTTCAAAAGTAACAATTATAAAGATTAGTTCAAGTGATGACAATGGGCGAATTCAATGCAATTTTCGAGGATTTTTACAATATAATAAAAATAAAATTAAAATTTTTATTTATTTTATAGTATATAATCATTTAATGTTACTTGATTCCAATTTTAATTTAGAAATGCGAGCCTAAGCAGCAATCCGGAAGAACATACCTGCCTTCCTCAGACTAACGGTTCACTCTCAAAAGACCGACTTATAAGGGGAAATTAATGCAGCAAAATGCTAAAAAAATACCTCGAAAACGCGCTATAAACTTTCATATACAATAAAAAAAAAAATTAAAACATTAAACTTTAAAGAAATCAATAATGCATTGACAAGAATGTTAACAAATAGTTGAAACTAAAATAAAGGTTGGTATGTCTTTCATGGCAATTCTATAAATAAATTTAAATTTTCTCATACTGATTTCACATTGTTATTTCAAATTGAGCGACATGCTCTTACGCAATCCGATAGCAGTGGAAACCGCTGTATCCGATTATTAGGGGAGATAAATACCAGTTAAATTGTATTCGCACATTGCAACTGTGAAATATGCTAATAATTATTTTGGACCACCTTAACAATGTCTACATAATAAATAATGTCGTCTCAATAATTTTTTTTTGTTTTTAATTTTAGAACACTTTAAATTGAAGAAAAACAATTCTACAACGCTATCATTCTCCATTCAAGTAATCGAAGAATATTTAATCTTAAAAATTACGTTAGGGGATGGGAATTTCTAGACCTGACTAAAAGAAAGATTAGAATTATATAGATTAATATTACTGTGAAATTATGTTTAATGCCAATTATGGTAACTAGAATAAACTACAGCAATACAAAACATGTAACCAAATGCTTTTTCTTCAACTGTACAGCCATCTACAATACAGTTATTGGCCAAATCTACACAATGCCTCGAAATGATAGGATAAAAAGTTTTAAAAACACAAAATTAACATTCTCCATATAAATATTTGTCGAGCAATGTTTCAAAAGAATATATTTCAATAAGCAATTGTTCATTCACTGTTTTAAACAAAATATTACAGCAAAATTTACAAAAGCGATTTGTGCTTAGTTATTTGCGTACAAATCACTTGCGGACTTAGGACAGCGTTTGGTCCCAACTCATTTTATATTATACACTATAAGATTACTTTTAATATAGTATATAGTAATCATATAGTATAATATAATAATATAGTATTTTATAAATGAATATTTTGAAACTTGATATGTTTACTCAATATGACTGATAAAAGAGGGATTGCAAGTTTTGATACACTCAAAAGCGTGACGGTTTTTAAAAAAGGTTTATTTATTTTTTAATAAAAGAAAAAAACTTAAATAAACATAAAAATAAAACAAAAACAATCTTGAAGCATGGGTGTAAGCTGAATACAACCCAGGGCTGGTTACTAGCGTCAAGATAGAATACGTAGCTAATAGTTGGAGTGTGGAAAATTTCCGAGAGCACCTGTGACCAGTGCGGGTTTTACCTGGCCCAGGAAAATGGCGACCAATGACTACTTAAAGCATGTGTCAACTACTACGTAAACTTGGGAAAAAAAAAAAAAAAAAAAAAAAAAAACATAATAGGGCAAGACACAACTACATATAAAGACAAAATATTCTACACACTTTTCGGTAAATATATTTTTAAAATATACTAAATACGTGTGTACACATACATTTTTTTTTTGGATCCAGTAGTGAATCCGGATATTTTAAAATCATGAATTTCATTCAAAAGTGCAAAATTCAGAACAATGTGAGAGAGTGATTATAAAAAACTTACCGGGGCCGTTTCATTGAATGATACAGGATTCTTTTTGATGTTTCCCCAGCTTGTAATCCATTTTATTTTATTTTATTTTTCGAAATCAATCTTATCCACTATCACTTCACCATTCAGCACTCAATTACCAATATACAATAAAATAAATGATCAACTGTTTTACTTCTCAATAATTATTTTTTTCACAAAAAGAATGTTCGAGATCAACAAAGATGAGTATCTTAGGATATTACATATCGATTCGGGTGGTCTGTTAGTAGTTACAGGCGAAATATGACATGTCCCAAGAAGCCTTGACAACTACTGGAGGAGATAGTATGTCATTCTTCCATTCAGGTACCATATGACAGCAAATGAACCATTGAATAAGCTCGAGGGAATGGCATTTCCCCGGTGGCTCGAAGATCCTCCACTTCCAAAGAGGGCGCTCGCTCGTCGGCTGTCTTTTCGCAACTACTGGCACATCGGAGTACAGCTATTTTTCTGTATTGAATTAATTTAAATGTCAATATAGTTTGTTTGTTTTTTGGATTTTTTTTTTAATGGTCCGAACACACTGTCCGCCTGTGGCAGAGATGTAGTCACCTCTTAAAGTCCAGCTAGTGAGGGAAATTTTTGAAAAAGAGAGAAATAATAGAGCACTTTGATAAAGAGCACAATATATCTTGCTAGGGAGTAGCGAGGTCACTGTTGTGGGAAGCCATATTGAGTGGTCGTGGAAGGGCCTAGCGGAGGGGAGGGGGAAGCGGGGGGAGGGAGGGGGCAGCGGAGGGTTGGGAGGGGTAGCGGGGGGAAAGACCCCCCACCGACCCCAGAGCCACCTAGCGGCCGAACTCTCAACTAGTTCCGCCATCACAGCAACAGTTGGCGAGTCCGCCTGACGTCACCGAACATGGCTTCTTCTCTGGCTATCCCACTCCTAAGGCCAACAAAAGCTCTAATTGACCATGAAAAATTAAAATAAAGTACTTAAAAACAGTTAAAGTAGTTACATAATAACTGTTTATAGATATTCTTTATATTCCATTCAGTATATATCTAATAACCAACTACTATAAATTTGATTCAGAGGTCATTGTATATATTATCATATTATTAATGTTATTCAGAACTAATACCAATATAATTGATTTAATCTATTCATAAATATTTTATTTATGAATCAAATAATAGATAAAATCTCACGGAACATGGCTTCCTGCATGTATATATTCCACACCAAAAAGTCATAAAACTCTAATAGACCTTAAAAGTTGAAACGTACATAAAATTTGGTCCGACAACACATGATGTTTAAATACATTTTGTAAAATGTTACTAATATTCTTTATATTTAATGCAATTTATAATAACCGACTAATATAAATCCTATTTAAATAGGTCATTGTGTATTTTTTTCATCCTATTAATATTATTCAGATCTAATACTAATGTAGTTAATTTTATCTAAATATAATTTTATTATTTAGGAATCCTATAAATAGATCAAATATCTCGGAACATGGCTTCGTTCTTAGATATCCCACTCTAAAGGCAAACAAACAAAGACTCTAATTGACTGTGAAAAAATTGAATTAAAATACTTCAAAACAATTAATATACTTACATAATAGCATTTTATATTATGCTATATTGATATATTATGGATATTCTTTATATTTAATTCAATATATAAATAACCAACTGCTATAAATCCTGTTCAAATATGTCTACTGTGTATTTTATCATTTTATTAATATTACTAATATGATTGATTTTATCTATTGATAAATATTTTATTTAGGAATAAATTAATGGATAAAATATAACAGAACATGGCTTCCTCCATATATATTCCACACCAAAAGGCCAAAAAACTCTAATTGGCCGTGAAAAAGATGAAATAATATACATTAAGTTTGTTCCGGGCAACACACGACATTCAAATAAATTTTTACTAATATTCCTTATATTCAATGCATTTTACAACAACCAAATAATATGAATCTTCTTCAAATAGGTCATTGTGTATTTTTTCATCTCATTAATATTGGTCAGGACTTAAACAAATATAGTTAATTTGATCTAGGTATATATTTTATTTAGGAATCAATTGATAGATACATATTTTTTCAGATTAATAAATTTAGATATTAAAAAAAAAAAGAAGAGAAATATATTTATATTTTCAGTATTTTTCTGATCTTTAGAGGAGTAAGAAAGTATTATTTTCGATTTTGTAATATACTCAAAAATACTTTGATTTTGAGTTTTAGTTTTATTAGGTAGTTTTAATACAAAATAAAAACATTTAACAGTGAAAGGTGACGGCCTTGACAAAACAGAAACCCGAATTCGCAAGACACGTTCACACTAAAAGCCTTTTGAAATATCTTCATTAAGGATACTGTTTTATTTAATTTTATAATTTTTAAATTAAAAATTACTACATTTAATACTGTTACAACATTCAAATTAAGAAGGATTATCTTCATGCACACAGAATGCAACAAAAATGAAGTAAAATAATGTTTTACCAGATACTTGGTAAGATTCGAAACTCATAATGACTTAAGGTATGTGTAGTTTCCTCCTGTTTTTTAAAATATTAAAAAAACATTATAATGATATATTTTTTTTATTGTTATATATTCAAATAATTATAATATGTACCTAATATTTTTAGAACAGCGAAATAGGTCTGTTTCCTAAGTGCTAAGACCCTGACCAAAGAACCTAGATTCCGACAGAACTGGAATTATAAACTAGAAAATTATGGCACCTAAAAATCCTTACTGAGCATGAGGAAAAAAGAGTTATTAAGTTTATTAAGAGAAGGACTAGTGGAAAAACAAAAAGATAATTCACTTTATTCTCACTTAAGTATTATTTTAGATTCATTTTTAATTGAAAAATTAATATGTATATAAAGAAATGCATGTTGATTGATAACTTATTTTAAATTAATGTTAGTCTTGAAAATGGAGACAAAATTCCGAAAGTCGAAGAAAAAAAATATAAAGAGTTAAAAATGAATAAAAAAGTGATGGAGCTAAAGAATGATAGTTTAAATATGTAAAAATACTTAAAACTTCCTCGAGTAGAACAAATGAAAAGAAATTATTTATTAATATTTTTTTTTGGGGGGGGGGGGCATTTGAAAATTTCAGCTCTTTACGTAAGGCACTGAGTACACATTTAATTTTATTCCAAATCATACAAAAACATTTCTTACTATAACGTGAAAATAAAACTATCAACATAGTAAAAAAAATATTCTAGATTTGAATACAATTATTCAATGGCGATAATAAATGATTATCAGTCATCAAGAACTAAGAATCATTTATTTATTATCAATACACAGTCATCGTCATAGAAATTGCATCACGTATGCTTTAATTTTTTTTGGTGTTGAAATTCATCCAATCGATTTTTTTTTGTTAATAAAAAAAACAAATAACGTTCATTAGTTCTTGGTTAGTGTTTATAACTACTTCCAGAATAACATCTGTAATTATGTCGAACTCTAAGCGTTTTCAGGTATATGTATATATGTGTGTGTATGTATTTGTGGATGTGTGCATATATGTATATGTATATATATGTATACATACACAAACAAATGTGGAATTGATTAATTGAAGGAGGAATGAAAAGAAACAAATGTATATATATTATATATATATATAAATATTAATTTAATTATTATTTAATATAGTTTTGAGATTATTACATTCTAAATAAGGATAAAGAAAAATATTGTTTTAATATCAACTGTTGTTAAAAGTGAAGGGATACATTGTTTTAATCCAGTAGGTGATAACAAGCATGACAGGGCTGGTCAGCCTGTAATAGGTTTTTTTTCTTTTTTTTAATGTGACAAAATGCATATTTTTTATATAAGTGCAATATGAAGGAATATTAAAGGTATGTAAAATGCCTTATAACAATGTAAAAAATAATGTTTTATATCTTTTAATTTTAAAATAAATGATATTTATAGATGCCTTGAAAATGGCAAAAGGAATCCTATGGAATTCTATTCCTCATTCTATCCGTCACTCCAACTCTCTTCCTACATTCAAATCCCGCTTATTCATTCATCTCATCCAGTCAGAACAAAATTGTAATTGACTCTATTTTCAAAATATTTGCGTATGTCTGTTTTCTGTTAGTTTTAGTTAAATTGTTTATAAATAATTAATTGCTCTAAGACTCTAAAATCCAATTTATATGTTATGTCGATGTTATTCCAAAGGGACTTGTCCCAGAATAATAAAAAAATTATTTAAAAAAAGGCCGAAACTTAGGGAGAAGGAAATAAGAAATGAATGGGGTTGAATGAAAATGGATCACTTTAATTAAAAAAGAACCTAACAACAAATAATAATTTACTTTAAAAGAAAATTTAAATTTCTATATTTTCTTCATTGATTATTATGGTTTTTTTATTCGAATTTGAATATATACTATTATTTCTTTGTGTAATCAGCATTTTTTAAAAACGCGTTGATGTACAATTTATGAGAAAATTGTTTTATTTAGTGACGCAATTTCCATGACTACGACCGTAAGTTTCTTCCGAATAATTAATTTTATTATGATCCAATGACAAATTAATGATAGAATTTTGAGTTTCTTGTAAAAGTCCTGAAATTAATATATTTCCAATTGGAAATCGTCTCTATACAAAATACAATACTGAGGGTCTGGCTCATGAATTAGTACAACTAGAAGCCAGTATTGATTGTGTAAAATCCAAGAATAAAAAGTATAATAAATAAGAGATAGTGGAAGCTCCGTTTCAAGTTCCTGATATTACGAAAACTGTAAGATCAACTTGAGAAATGAAAAAAAGCAACGAAATACTGATTAAATGGCGTTCAATGTTGGCCAATCAAGAAGGATTTATTTTTAATTCCCGACTCGAGGGTTATTATTTTGCCTTAGAGCTTAAGGACATTGAGAAATTCCAATTGCACATCTTTTCATTATTTTCTTTAACACGTAATCAATGGTTTTCCTAATAATGGATATATAAATCTAATAGCTAGGTATGCCGTGTCCTTCATTCTCAAGTTATATGTTTACTTTTTCACGCTGCCATTTTTTCGCCATTAAACTCGAATTCGATGGCGACGCTCTTCATTTTGTTTTCCGGAATCGAATCACATATAAGAAAAAAGTAACAATGGTGATATTGTTCAAATCGAAGAGTAGTAAAATTGAACTTGTAATATGCCAATGACATCATTTGTTTATTATTAAACATTTTCTTTAAATTAGAGGACTTGAATTTGTTTTTATGTAAATTATATTCTGAATATATCAATGCTATTATTTTAACTATATCATCACTAAATAACATTACATTAAAAACATCTTTTCTTTACCTCCTTTACCTACCATATTTTTTTTGTTTCTATTATTAACAATTTTATGTATAATTATATTAAATAATATATTTTATAACAATTAATAATTTCATTGTATGATATTCCAGTCTTTCCAAATATGGATAATAATAATAGATAATTGAGACCACATTTACAGGCCGCGATAATTCACATCCGACAGGTTTTACCTATTTTTGGGTACTTATTTTATAGAGGCTGGATGAACCCCAGGAGCGTCTTAAATAATAGATAAGAGTAATTATTCTCCCACAATCGGAATTGAAATCAGGTACCGTAGAACAGTAAACCAGTGAAATTATATCAAAACAGAGTATTAATATTTAAAAATAAAATAAAATTAATCCAAGCTTAAAAAAAAAAAAAAAAAAAAAAAAAAAAAAAAAAAAAAAAAAAAAAAAAAATGAACAATATAAAATCGGACGTATCAACCTATGCTTTTAAATATAGAATTTTAATTCATCTGAAGAATCAATCTTTTTAATTGTGTCTATATTACTACACTTTTTATTTTTTTATGACAGTGATTTAGAACTATTTGTTAATACAACGTGTAAAATAGCGATAAGATAAATTATGCAAAAAAAAAAAATAGAAGAAATTTCCCTTTGGCAGTACTCCCATATATCCATCCCGGAGGTAAAGTAAACAAGGTCTCGAAGCCATATTCTTCTCAGATGCCTCGGAGGATTATCAGGAATAGAAGAGGAAGGAAGGGTTGAAACTAGTGGGTTAGGGTGAGAGTGGAGTTTGTCGGAGAGGAATGAAAACTGGTTCGGGCCAAATCAGCAACACTAGAAACATTAAGCTGTTTGTGGATGAGCTTTTTCATGACAAAGTAAAGAGCGTTGAGGATTTTACAAAGGATTTTGGATTATTAGAATTGTATACCGGAAGGATTCGATGGTTTAGTTGATCCCCGAAGCTCAACTCTGTAAGTCCAGATAGGCCTTATGATCGTCATGTAGATGAGCTTTTTGTAGTTTAGTGGAAGGTTTGAGCGTCTATCTAGTAAGTGCTGAAGTAACCGAAAACGGCTGAGCAGTTTCTTGTCGTTTCAGTCTATGAACGGATTCCATGCTAGTTGTTTGTCAAGCAGGAGTCCTAGATAACGGATCTCTTCAGCCGGTACAAGCGGGATAGTATTATATAGGGCACGATTTAATAGGTTTACGGCGTAGGGTAAAGGTTATTTGGTGAGATTTGTAGGAATTTATTTTTATTCTTTGATCCTTATACCATACCTCAAGGTTTCTGATGTGGGATTGTTAACTTTGTGATGCAATATAACGAAACTTATTTCTGATTATTAGTTTTCGGAATGGGGAACACATCTCAATACTTAAAATTTTAAATTTGTTTCCTTAAAAACATTTCTTTTCGATTAAATAATAAAACAATAGAAATTACTATCAACAAAAATCACATAAGTTTATACGATTTTATATATTCTACTACATTGTATATTAAATACAAATTTTTACTTTCACTAACCTATTTATGAAATATACAGAAGGTTAAGTTTCTGATCGAGAAAATTTTTGAAGCCTAAATTTAACCGGAAATACTCGTTTTAGGTTCCCCTGAGTTCAAATGACCAGTTTAGCAAAAAGATTTGTGTGATTGTGTGAAGTGCTACTTTATAACATGCGTTTTACACATTTTTAAGATTTTTCAAAAATGGTTTTGAATAAACTCACCCTCTATATCGATGTAAAATGTTATTGGCTTTAATATGCTATAAGTTTCATTCTGATTGATATAGTCTTAAAGGGCTTAAATGGCGATTTTTCAAATTGTCTTCCTCTGAAGTACCTTTTGTTAAATATTTTAGGTTTCGGAAAACTAACCATATCATCTGATTAGCATTGCTAAATATACATGTTGAAGTAATTTGATAATCAACTAAAGGAGAAAAGACCAAAGATATTTTCTAATGCAGTTTTTTTGTTTTTAAACATAATACAGTTGGAAATCTGAAGATTTTAGGAAACATATTATCTTATACACGAAAATGTAAATGTTAATGAAGAGGGATGAAAAGCCAATATAACTAACTGATAGTGGTAGTTAATATTTTTTTTTCTGACGCGACAGGCCGTGTTTAATACCCTGGGACAATATACTCACCACGTTCATAGGGTAGAGTCATTAGTCCCTACGCCTATTTTTGGAAGTGGCCACCAGTAGGCTGACGGGTCTCACATACCCGGGGGAGAGGCTGCGAGTGAATCCTCATTTAATTATATCCTTATAAAAGTCCCGCCGGGATTGGGATTCGAACTCACAACCTTAGGCGTGCGAGACTAGCCACTCAGCCCTAGATCATAATATATTAGATTGTTTAATAAATCATATGTTTCTATTGAAACACAATGTTATTAATTGTTTAGCAATTTATTTTCATTTCTTAATACATTTAAAAAGTCATAAATTGATTATTGATATAAAAAAGGTAAGAGAAAGTCATGTGTTGCGCGCAAAAAAATGTTTATAACATCGTTAGCTCTCCAACCGTATGTTATAAATCATCGAAGATGAAGGGAAAACGTCTTTACCCGAACGTGCAAAAGAGGCACAAGGTGAGTTAAAATGCAAACATGTCGAATACTGTCTTATGCTAAAAAAAACAAAAAAAACAACTGGCGCTGTTGAAATAAGATAATCAAGAAAGAGAACTGTTTCAACCCACGTCAGAACTTGAGGCGGTGAAAACGGTGAAATAGAGGAATAGAATTGTCATATTATTAGCATCTTTTATGTGGGGATAGAGCATTGCCTACTCTCACGTGGAGCCTTATAACTCGCCGTCCTCAACAAACACCTTCCACTTCCTTCCTTTTCTCAAATCTATTTTCAAATAAAGTCTAAAAAAGAATTATATGGTCTCTCGTTGGCAAAATTCTATTTGTATGAAACTAGTGATCTTCCCCTGCTTCGCTCGGCTGCAATTTGAATGTGGTGTCATTGATTTTTAAAAATGCACTGTTTGACCTATTTAGAGCTTATGACGGATACCAAGAAACGAGAGATGCTTTTATACATAGATAAAAAAGAGAAAAAGAGATTTCATAGAAGGAATATTCAATACTAACTTTCATCGATAACCTTACATTTAAAAGAATCAAATCGGTAAAATAATATAATTATACTTGGTTAGTATTTTTAACTACATTTTTTGAATATGTCAAACTTTAAGCATTTTGGTTTCAGAAACAATTGACATTGTGAGATTATATGAAGTGGAACAATCTACACGGAAAAGAGCAGTGACACAATTCAACAGTAGTCATAGTTTTAAAAATTGATATTATAATTCTTTTTACAAGAGCACTTAAACTTCTATATTTTTTCATTGTTTTTTATGTCCTCTTTTTTTAATTTTCAATATATAATATTATTTTATTGTGTAATCAGGATTTTGTAAAAACATGGGGTTATGTTCAATTTTGGAAACATTTGTTTTATTAAGGGATGCAATTTCTATGATCACGACTATACACTCACTCACACACACACAATTATGACCAGCTTGTAAGCCTCAATACTTCAAATCAAACATGTTAGTTACAAACATTTTTAATTTTCATGATTTTACCAGTTATTCTGTATATTTTGTTTAATACAGAATCGTGGATTTTACCAATCCTTCCTCTTAGGGACCACTTTATATGGGGCAGAACCATGGACAGTGCTAAAATCGCTTGAAAGAAGATTGTTAGCTCTGCAGATGGACTTCTGGAGAAGAGCCGGCGTATTCAGGCTGCAAAGAATCCCAAATGTGGAAATAAGAAAAAAAGTTGGGGCTGAACTGAACATCTTAAATGAAATAGCAAAAAAGAGACTCGTGTGGTACGGCCATGTCATGAGGATGGACGAGACGCGGTGGCCATATAAAATGATGAAGTACTCCACGCAGAAGAGGGGAAGAAGAGGAAGACTCCGCAAAACGTGGATAGAGAGTGTGAGGGAGGACTTGGCGGCCAGAGGAGGACTGCAGGGACAGGGAGCACTGGCGTTCTGAAATACTAAGTTTCGGAATGTGACGCAAGTTGATTTAAAACGGCTGCAACAGTAAAAGTATCAGCTAGAAACATATTTTATCTACGGTTCTGTGTTAAGCAAAATATACAGAATAACTGTTAAAAAAATCATGAAAATTAAAAATGTTTGTAACTAACTTGTTTGATTAGAAGTACTGAGGATTAGAAGCTGGTCTTAATCGTGTGTATTGTGTGTGTGTGTGTGTATTTTTGTGAGTACAGAGGCGGTCCTAGAAATAGCATCACTTAATAAAACAAAATTTCAAAGTTTCCAAAATTGAAAATAACCTCATGTTTTTACTAAATGCTGATTACACAATAAAATAATATTATATATTGAAAATTAATGAAGAGAACATAAAAATCAATGAAAAAATATAGAAGTTTAAGTGCTCTCGTAAAATGAATTATAATATCAATTTTTAAAACTATGACCACTGTTGAATTGTGTCACTGCTCTTTTCCGTGAAAATTGTTCCACTTCATATACCAAAATGCTTGACATAATCAACAAATGTCGTTAAAAATACTAACCAAGAAATATATATATATATATATATATATATATATATATATATATATATATATATATATATATATATATATAACCCGAAGGTTCGATGCCGATACCACCAAATTTCGCCTACACAGACTCGTCCAATGTTCACCGTTCAAGCCCAAGCAACCGAGATCAGCCTTAACGCAATCTTCCCATCGTCGCTTCGGCCTACCTTTCGGACACCTACCTGCCGGATAAGCGAATACCAACCTTCTCGGAATCCGTTCCTCACCGAGCCCAACAACTTTACTCGCCCACTTGAGTCTCCGTGATGCTATCAACTCAATTATATTAACAGGATACAAGTTCCACAATTCCGCGTTGTGCAACCTTCTAAACTCCCCAGTGGCCTCATCCCTCTTCGGACCAAATATTTTACGCAGTACCTTATTTCCAAAAATTAAGCCTAATAATACCTTAAGTCTTATCGGTATTTAATTCGAATTTAAATTAATATTTAAACCTTTCTCGGTACAAATCACCTTTTCTATGACATATTCTAGAGCTATATTAAATAAAACAGGTGAAAGTGAGTCACCCTGTTTCAAATCCGATCGCACCTCAAATCTCTCGGAGTAATTATGACCGATTCCAACTTTATGGAATGTTTCCGACAAACACATCTCTACTAGGTTTACTAATTTTCTAGGTATTCCCTGTTCAATCATGATGTTATACAGCTTCTGACGGTCTATTAAATCATAAGTCATTTTAAAATCTATATAAAGTTGATGGACTACACCGTTGTATTCCAATATATATATATATATATATATAATTTTTTTTTTTTTTAATTTATTTATGTGTTTGAGCGTATGATATAAATAAGTAGAAAAAACAGAAATATTCAATTGGATTAAATTCATTACCATGAAAAATTAAAGGTAATGCAGTTTCCATGACCAGGGCTGTATATCAGTACTAGCAGACCCGCCCCTTCTTCCACGGGTCCGATTTGAATGAGGTTTCATTTATGTTTAAAAAATCTCTGTCTGACCGATTTAGAGTTTGTCGCTTTGGGAGTTTTAGTCTATCGTAAAGAAAAATGATATTGGCCAGAAAATATATTTATTTTATAATTTATATTCATTATTATATTTAATCATCGGTAGTCAGTAGTATATTCAGTATTATATTTAATCATCATACATGATAAACATAAATCAAAATAGATAAGTTTATAGATAGATGGAAATTTATTTTTTCATATAATAAACTACAGAAATGAGAACGGTTCCTATTTTATTCGGTTTATTAATATTTTCTATTCCAAATGAACTATTTAAATTACATTTTATAAGTTAAATAAAGTTTCCAAAGGAATCCCATTTCGTTTACAGTAAAACATCCGTTTCCATGAAATAGTATTAAATTTGAAATAATTAATAACAATGCTAGTTTATAAATTTATAGCAACTAACCAATTTCGTTTCTAAAATCTTGCGTACCAAATGGAAGAATATAACTTGCACGATCCTGAACATTTAACTATTATAACCTTCTTTCCCAATAACATATGTTCATACGTTTATGGGCTTAGAACAACTTTATATTAACTTGTAAGATTTCTTTTATCGCATATTAACTTTATAAAATGTTGCGCTTTCCCAACGTTAAATTATACGTTTATATTACTACTTATATTCCAGGAATAATTTTTTGATTACTTGGTTACGAACAACTGAATTTTCGATTCGAAAGAAAAACTTCATTGCAATGTATTTTACTTATAAATCTTTAGGAAAGAGTGCTCTAAATGTTGACGAAAACCATATCAAAATCTGTCTTGTGGTTTAGAAGGAGTTCGCGGAATCCAAAATCGCGTTATTATTTTATAAATGGAGAGATTATTTAATGAAGACATTAATATTTATAACTAATATTAAGGTTGGAAGTGATGGTTGAAGAAGAATATATTCCATCTCAACAAAACTGGAAGGAAGGGAAGATGGGAAGAGGGGACTTGGTGCTAGGTTCCCAGCTTTCGGGGTATTGATTCCTCATTGGATCCATGTACCAGCTATCTCCTTGGATAAAGAGTATGCCCGTCTTCATCGGTTCACCTTCTCCATTCCACTAAATAGTACTCAGAGCTTCACTAGTATTTTATAATTAACTATTCGCTATTTATTTATTAATTTGAAATATATTCTTAAAACGATCAGTATATTTCAAATATTTATAAAAGCAAGATTAGGTTAGGGCATGTTTGTTTGTTATTTATCTAACGTTTCTTTATGCTACTGTTGAAAATCTAATGGCTAATGCTGCAATGGAGTTTCTAAATTTTGCCTTTCCAAGTTTAATTAGTACAGGGATCTTTAACGAGTACCTGACCCTCCAAAGGACGGCATAATCAAAGCCTTTTTACTCCTTTAAAAAATCCTAAAGCCATCAACCGGGTTCGAATCCACGACCTTGGGCATAGATGTTTGCCAATACACCACAGGTGAACCCAGTTTAGGTTAACTGCAACAAATAAAGTCTTCAGTGTCCTTTTATGGTGTGTTTAAAAAAAAATAAAAATCTGGTATAAATTATTTTCTTAAAGGAGAGTAATTATTTTCGTATTTGCCAATAATATTGTGGTGTTCATATATCTGTTCTAAAATGTGACCAACTGTCAGTAGAATGTTACATGCCTCATATTTTGATGTTCTTGAATCTTCTATAAGGAACTCGTGTGTTGGCTGGGTGTGGCCAATTGAGACGTCGAGTTCCAAAAGGGATTTCCATTTTAGGAAATTTTACAGGGAGTGAAAATATCTTCCATTAATTAATTTTCGAAATCAAAACTGTTTATATTTGCAGGTAGGCGGTGATATAGCTCTAGCGGCCGAAACATTGTAAATTATGAAATAAAACTAATTTATTTTCGGATGGGCCAAAAAATATATCTTACAATTATTAAACCAAAACAAATATTATGATCAGAAATTCGTTAAGCCGCTTATATTTCTTAAAGTGTTTGACAAATGTATTTCTTTCTCAAAGTGTGATACACAATTCATCAGATAGATAGATGATCGAATGATGTTCCGAATAAAAAGTTTAATTAATGTGTTACCATCCGTATGATAGAAGATTTTCTTAATAGTTGTTACGTGCAGACATTTTATTCGTTGTTTTTTTAAAATAAGGGAAAAGGTTGTGACAAAGATGAGGACTCCATATCGGCTTTGTTATGAAAACAATATGAGAGTTCCGATTCGCGGTTTACGACACGCCCAACACCATCTCCATTGCTCGGAGCAATATAAAACCTTCTCACGAACTATTAGGATTGATATTTTTTATTACTATTATTATTTTTCTCTTATCATATTAATTTATTTTGTATATATACCTTTAGTAGGTAGAATGGGTAGGGTTTAGAGGGATAATGTATGAAATAATTACGCTGATAAAGTTACTAACTGATTATTATAATTCTAATTTAAAAAATCTGTTATTTAAGTTACATTAATAATATTAATTTATATTGTCTGTTATATTATATTATATATTGTCTATTATATTACAGTTGATTAGGTACGAGGGATTTCCCCCTCAAAGTTCAAAGAGGTGATATTATAAATACAATTTAAATTCAGAAGAGAAACAAATAAATATATAATTTTATTGTGAGATTAATAAATAAATGAATTCAAATAAAACTAACATTGAGTTACTTTACAAAATAACGTTGTATTTAAATAAAGTTACTTTCCAAAGTAAATGATGTCCAATCTGTGCAATATTTTCCTATACCTCCTATTCCCAAAGTACTCTAAATAGATATGGAAAAATCTATAAACATTAGTTAATAAAAAATAGAGGAACGATTCAGATAATAATAATGTGTTCTATTGATTAAACTTACATACATAAATTTACTATACATATATATTTATTTATTTATTTATTGCACACTATGCATAGACTTAAGTCCATCTGCAGAGATACGATTATTTATATATTACATTTTATTTTGCGCCGTACCTGCAAATGTTTCTATATTATTTCATCACCATATCACAAGTATTATAAATTTCTTTAAATATATATTTTAATCTGAGACACTGTACTATTATTCTAAAGGGACTTAGAATTCTAAATAAAGAATTCATTATTAGTATAATTAAATTATATTTAAATGTTATTAAAACATAATTACAAAAGAAACTGTAACAGAATTATATTTTTTTCACAACAAATATAATTGTTTTTACTTTTTAATTGCTTGATCTTCTTAAGCAAACAAAAAAACCTAAGCCAAAATGCTGCAATGCTTCCCTTTATGTTTTTAAAAACTTATTTCACACGCATAACCGAATTTTAGTATATCCTTACAATAACTACTAAAATAAAAGAATTTGAGAAAAAAAAAAGAAGACAATGTTGTGGAAAATCTGATTTTTATGATTTTTTAAACAAAATTGAATTTCCAATAACAAAAAAAAAAAAAAAAAAAAAAAAAATATATATATATATATATATTTTTTAGTTATATATAATGATATAAATATATAAGAAAAATAAATAACACTAAAAGTCAAGGAAATATTTGCAAATACATTTATTTATCTATAAGAACTTGATAATTATGATTGTCTGATTATAATATCCTTACTTGAAGCAATGGCTTTATTTAATATATAAGTGCATATGAATTATTCATAACTAGATACGAATTATTTAATATTTATATAAATATGAATTATATTTGGATAAATTACAACAAAAATAAACAATACAATCAGAAAAACAAGGATTTTGTTGTAGTTGTCACAATTTGTAACAGATAAATAAATTTAAAAAAATAAATCCAAGTCACTTCACTAATCGCACTATAAATAATTTATCGATTAGTGAATAATAATATTTTGGACTTTTTTTTATTTTTTTCAGCGTACCAAACTCTGTATAATATTCTGTACGCATATTTGAACTAATAATATATATATATCTATATTCATCATAACACAAAATAAATATATCGATATTTAATATTTATATTCATACCAAATAAAGTAATGATAGTTTTATTTATTTATTTGGCTGGATTTTCAATTTTTTTTTTTTTTTTTTATCTATTTTCAATATTCAATAGATTTCAACACTCAGTGGTATAATAATCGAAATGATACTTGAAACAAAAATCCATTAATATCAACTTGTTATTAATTTTGTTATTTAATAGTTTATTTGCGTTTTATAAATAAATATATAAAGTTGGATACTCATTTCTACTATGACTATCGTTTTATTTTAATTTTATCATCATGTCCCCCATTTAAAACTTTATTATTAAAAACCCTTGTTCAAAATTTCCTAAATGATGTTAAAAATTATATTTTAAAATATGAACACTTGCAAAATATCTGTAATATATATGAATTAACATCATTTCATTCAAAATATACTGATAATTAATTTTTAAAAATACTGTTTAAGTGAAAATGAAAAATATTTACCTAATGAAAAAATCAGAAATCTTTCTTCTTGTTTTTTTTTTGTTTTTTTCGTTTTATATTTTCATATTTGGTGTGTTGTATTAATTGATATCTGATTCCTTTAAGGATATTTTTTATTTTAGAAGTAAGAAGAAAAATAATCACATCGGTAAACGCTCTAGAAAATGTTGGGGTTAAAACATGTCATAAATTACGCGGGGCCAATTAAATACCGGTTTTTTATTTTTTCCTGTTTTAATGTTTAATCTTTCTACGAACCACTTCGGAACAGGATTGCAGCTTTTATTTTTATTTTATTTTTTAAATTTTTTAAAAATAGGTTTTATTTTTATTTTTAGCGAAAAACCCCCCTCCCTACTACAGTTCATTAACAATTTTTAGTTGTTTCCAAAAAGAAAATTTAATGATTTTATGAAAAGAAAATTTCATGGGAAGATTTAACGATTGAGAAACTGTTTATTTTACTAATATTTACTAGTTTAATTTATTATTATTATTATTATTAATATGCGGTAGTTAATTAAATTTTTTTTATATATTATCTTAATAGACATAAAACTGTGCTAAAGTATGTTAATTACATAAAAACAATAGCACGACGAAGTAACAATAATTTTTGGAAGTTCTAGAATTCTTCAAGCCATATTATAAGTATTCACATACTCTAAAATAGAGAAAAGCATAAATTCTATAAAATGAATTGAGTTTTAAGTTTAAAGTTATAGTAATATAAAAAAAAAAAAAAAATCACTATGTTAATAATTCTCACTTTTAACTAGAATCAGTCTAAACAACATTGAACAAATTAAACTAAAATAAATGATTATAATTCGATGAAAAAATATTTAAACTAAATACCATTTCTTTAAAATAAGTCGAACTGTGTCACATATTTATATAGATTATTATAACGCTCAATTGAGACGTTGATTTCTAAAAGGTACTAAAGGACATTTTTTTTAAAGTTGATATTTTGACATATTTTTATTCTAATGGTTTAGTTTTATCTAAATCCGTCATCAAATTTTATTTAAAATACATAAAAATCCTTTAAAAAAGTATTTAAAAATTGCATTTCATTCCAAAAGGTACTAAATCCACATTTTATTTCATTCCAAAAGGTACTATATCCATGTTTCGTTCCAAAACCTACTAAATCCTATGTAAATAGATATAACATTTCATTTCATTTCCTTCCATAAGGTACTATATTTCCTACAATACGGCAGAAGCACCTAATTCCGTAATATATCACCATTAATTTATTGCTTTCATCATTTTATGCATGTTTATTGGTTCATTTAGCATGTCTTGAATCACCGCTATTATTTTAATCAATAGTTTTAACGAAATAATCAGTTTTTAGGCCGTTTTAAACAACTTAATTGCGTTGCTTCGGTTTTCGTAGGTTGTCAATTAAATTAAGTTTTTTTATAGTATTTCTTCTTGCAGCAACATAAATTTGGTTTAAAATTTTTCAGAAACTCACATTTTAATAGAATTATGACATTTGATGCAGCAAATAGTTCGAATTAGCATTCCACGAACTTGCTAAATATGTGAAGAAAATATGTGCCTGATCTAACTTAGTAGTAGATTTTTTTATGTAAAATAGAAGCTCAAAAGTTATTATTTGTCAGTATCTATGGTTAAATATTGTTTACACGTCTTTAATAATATAGTTAAATTTGCTAAATTCACACAAATAGTAAATACAGGCTCAAAACGAACTTCATAATTACATACTTTCTTATTATAGTGCCATAAATAGATAATTTGTCCTTTGAATATTCACTTTCTTTATGAAGAATAGATAATCAATGTAATTAACAAACAAAGAAAGATATTTTTCAGAGGGAGAATAAGAAAATATACATAACTTAGTAATTAGCGATATAAAGACGTTATTTATCACTATTGTTGTATCAGGAAGGTTATAGTGACTGTTACCAACTTATCTCGCATTATATTCTTCCAAAAAGTACTATATCCCTTTTAATTTTTCCCAAAAAGACCTATATCAATGTTTCGTTCCAAAAAGTACTATATCCATATTATATTGTTTAAAATCATCGGAAAAGTGCAATAATTTGGAAAAAAATGAGTTGGCAACACACTTAAAAATCAACTTTTGAATAAAAAAAGAATCACGTAAATTGGTCCAATAATAAATAAATGACAGACTTTTGCGTTTAATGTTTGCCTGTAAAATTTTCTAAAGTGGATATAGTACCTTTTGGAAATCAACGTCTCAATTCGTTCATTATTGTTATTTATATTATATAGTTTTATTTTTATATTACTCTTAAACTATTAATCCTGGTAAATAATCTAAAATGTATAATACACCTGAAAATAAAATTAAGATATTTTTTATAATATAATCAAAAGAAAATATAAAATGTAGAAAATATATGGTGATTATTTTCTAAAATGAAATACTGATTGAGGAGAACTTTCATATATCCGACACTTTATCTTCTACAGTTCAAAATTATTAGCGCTGAAATAAATAAATATAAATATTATTCTAGAAAATTAACAAACGGAAATAAAAAAATATTCAAAAAGAACGTCATGTTATCTGTTATCGATAACTTGGAAAAGAATTTTCTTACGAAAGAGACAGCTCCTTCAAGATGTCTGAAAAGAATAGATTACGTAAAATGTCCTGTCGGAAAAGAAAGAGAAAGAAATTGTGACTGAAATCGAGATTATTGCATAACTTAAGTATTAGGGATTGTTGCTATTGCTACAAGACCAGTATTTGGATTTATTCGAATTTTATATATTTTATATATGAAATATACTGTAAAGTAAAGTATTGAAATTTTTTTAATTCCAGTTTTCCGCGTAAATACTCTTTTTAGGGTGCCTTGAGTACAAATGACCAAGTCCCACAAAAAGGTCTGTGTATTCGTTCCTGTTTAGCTCGAGAAATGAAATTTCGTATTTGTTTGTTAGTTTATTTATTTAAAGTCATTTTATGCTACTGTAGCTAATCGGACGATGCTACAGGAGAGTCATAAATTTTGCCTATCCACGTTTAATTAGGATAGGGATCTTTAACGATTACGCGACAACGCAGAGGATCGGGACCACCTTTTTAGGTCCCTCCGAAGGACGGCATAACTAAGGATTTTTTACTTCCATTAAAAAATCCTAGGGGCATCTGCGTGTTTCAACCGGTGACCTTGTGCATAAAAGGCTGTTATGCTAGCCACTATCATACAGGTGCTCACTAAATTTCATATTTTAAAAGCTTATATGCCTGAGGTGATACAGTAACTTTTTTAACAAAATCGGCGAACCAAAAAAGGAACTTTGTACTATGCATTTTGAACCTTTTTACGATTTTCTCAAAAAACAGCTCGTGTAAGATTTAATGGGTTTTAATATCGTGTAGGTTTCCTTCTGATTAGCATAGTCTAACAGGACTTAAATACTCATATTTTCATTTCTCTATAGTTCTATTAATTTTGTATACATTATAAAAATTAACCATTACATCAATTTAGCACTGTTAAAAAATTGGTAAATACACAAATAAACGAATTTGATAACCAACTAAATAAGAAAAGAGAAAAATTATTTGTTCAGGTAAATTTTACTGTTTTGAACGTAATAATTGTAATATAAATGTATAACATACCGTTGGATAGCTAAGTGTTTTGAGAAAAAATATTATCTTATGTACATAAGTTGTATAAAGGCCAGTTAACACCTTCAAAAATTAGACTATTTCTCAAAAATATTTCCTCTGAAAATACTAAAAAACTGTACTTTTACACTAGAGTACGTCTAACTTTAAGAAGCTTTGTGATAGATCACTGACTTAAAGGAGTATTTTCATTGTTTTATTATTTTTTGAAGCCATAAGAAAGGGTTTATATTTTTTGCTAATTATTATTTATTTTATTTTATTTTTATTGTGGCTAAATTTATTTTTTTATTGTAATCATATATGTCTACGTACACGAAATGTAGAAAATTGTTTATAAAACTGTGATTTATGTGCACACTCCTATTGTATGGGGACTTCCCCGATTGCAATAAAACTATATTCCATTCTATTTAACTATACATAAGTTATAAAAGGTAATTTTTTTGTTTTAATTATGCCTTCCCATTTCGACTTCCGCCATAAAGGATCTGGCAGCCCAGTACCACTCCGATCTGGATGGGGTTTCACCTCTTATTTTTTGTAATCGGGGGCATACTTCTAGATGTGCTGCATCCATTTCAATATTTGCATGACAAAGGCAGCAAAGTGGAGACCCTACCACTCCGATCCGATGCAAGTGTTTTGCGAGGTAGTCATGGCCAGTAATCATTCGGAACTGTGCAATTCTTTTCTCTTCAAATCTAATGGTATTCTTTCTTCTTCTATAAGGAGTTTGGCCCAGTGCTTGTTGATCGAACTGAGCCTTTGGAAGTCCGTTAGTAGAGCATGATATGCCCTCTTAACTTCATCCCTAGCTCTACGATAGGAAATTCGATTGTCCAACTGTTCCGAAGCTGCACCTTCTTTTGCAAGCTTGTCGGCTACTTCATTTTCATGGATACCACAGTGGCCGGGTACCCATTGGAAAACCACCTGTCTACCTTGTTGAAGCAGCTGTTCAATAATGGATAGTAATGAAAAACGGATAAAACTAATGGATTGTTATAGATAATCGCCATGTTTTTTTCCTTTCCGCAATGTTTTTGACCGGTTGCTTTTCCAAGGCAGCGGTTGCTTCAAAAACTAGATTAATTAATATATTTAAGGACTATACTTTTTGGAACCATTGGAGTTCTTTTTCCAAGGTATCGTGTTTACCAATATTCATAGGTGTTGTGCAGGGGAAGATTGAATTAAAAAGGTTTCAATTAGAGCAATTATTATTAAACATAACTAATACACAGATTTAACAAAATACTCAAACTCTAGTAATATAATTTCTAAAACTATGAATGAGAATACTGAGGGGATCGTTACTACTAGCTGTGTTAACTTAGAACAATTTTTCACGTCATCTTAACTTTTTTGTTCCACTTGATGTCTGGTATCACAATATGACGAGAAAGTTATATGACACCCTTAAAGTAAAAATTATAAATTTAAATCTTAGGAGTAACGCCTAACATGGAATCCTCATACTAGACTGAAACGACAGGAAACTGCTCTTAGATATCGATTACTACAACACTTACTAGACTAACGCTCAAAACTTCCTATTTACTACAAAAAACTCATTTATATAACCATTATCACACCTATATGGAACCACGGCATTGAACTATTGGGGTCTACTAAACCATCAAAGTCCTCTAGCATCCAATCCTTGCCATCCAAAATCCTTCGAAAAATCCTCAATGCTCCTTACTTTGTTACCAATAAAAACCATTCATAAAGACCTAAATATCCCATTTGCTGAAGACTTGGCCCGAGATAAATATACCTATTTTCATTCCAAACTCCCTGCCCACTCAAACCAGCTTAACCGTGATCTCTTCTCTATATCTATTCTCGATAATCTACCGAGGCGACTTAAAAGAAGATGGCCAAGAGATCTCCTACCATAAATTAGATATTGGAGTGCTACCAATGGGTAGTTTCTTTATAGGACTACCATGTGCTCTAACCATATATTAATCATATTTACTTTTTGTATTGATTGAATACAGTTGTAAATTTCTTTAAATAAATAAAAAAAAAATAAAATAAATCTGAGTAGTACGAGTATTTTATTTGTTAAACTACATCAGTTTGACAAAATGAAATAAACACCAAGGCAGGCAATAAGGTAGCGCAATAGACTACAGCTATTGAAGTGGAAACATACAGCGTCATTTGAGCTAATCTCATCGATTGAAAGGACTTTGAATTATTGATAACGCCTCGGTTTTTTAATGAATCCCTGAGAAGGGCTTGAGGGTGAAAGGCATCCTTTATTCCTTAATGACCCTAATTAAACCTGCCATGACAGAATTCGAGCAACTCTAGGACACGATCCCCCAACTTTCTGAGCACACTTTGCTGTTATGACTTATAGATGTCACGGGCGTTTTCGATTCCGATGAAGTTGACTCTTATTACGTCTTACCAATACCAAGGGTGTGCGCAGGATTTTTGTTAACGAGAAGGGGTAGTAGGTTGTAAATCGTTGTGGGGGAGGCCAAGTTGAAAGAAAATGCGACCAGACGAAAATGCTCAGCTGCTCTTCTAGAGGTAAATCAAATGATACACTTCTTGCATATGATATATGTTATTTCATTTTATTATTATTTTATTTTACAAAATCCACCAAGAGGCCCAAGCCCAGTTACTGATAGTAAATTATAAACAATCGCATTACTGATTAAAATGATAATAATAATAATTGAAATTAATCTAGGCGATAAATTTATATAAACGAAAAAAATTAATAAGATACAAAAAAAAAAATAAGATTAAACAATAATCATAAAGAAATTATACAGTATTAAAACATTATAACATAATAAATATATATAATATATATAATAATATATATAATATATATATATATATTAGGTTAACAAAAACATACACAAAAAAAAAGAAAAACAGAGACAAAGATAAGACCGGAATTTCCGGTTAAAACACGATTTCGTAAATTTATATAATTGAAAAGTACACAATACTTTTCGGTAAAATATAGTTCATATGTAGGTGATTAAAAGATAACAAATATTGCTAAACAATTAAAACGAAACTACAAATTAAATAATTTTTTATAGAGTAAAACTGTGGCGATAGGTCGCTCACCCGAAGCTAGCCAAAACTCCGGTTCATTTCCCCTCCCAGCCTAAGGCAAAAAATATCCGCAAATACAAACGCTTATTATATAGTTGTTCAACTTTCAGTTTATATTTATTAAAAAAAACAAAAGAAAAACGCTGTAAATGATTACACAATGGTTTATTGTTTCCAAAAAACTATATTAGGACATGACTATTTATAAATCTATTAAAAAAAAAAAAAACCTGTACCACTACAACCCATGAACTTATAAATCTATAAATAATATATACTTATAAATCTATTAAGAGACAGTTAATATGGGTACTCACTACGTTTGCTATAGCATGCTATTTGTGCTATTGTGCTAAACCCATCAATTTTATACAGGAAATAACTGTAGAAACTCGACGGGTTTAGCAAAATAACACAAATAGCATGCTATAGCAAACGTAATGAGTACCCCTAATGTCTATCACCACTGCTTCAAAACGCTATATCTCTGCTATTTCTGAATCGAATTCAATGATTCTTTTTTTTCATTTTGTAAGAAATTTTGGTAATTATTTTTTTTTAATTTGGCCAAACGAATTTTTGTTATCGTATTCTACGTATCTTGAAACGTAAGAATTCATATTTTGAGGGGTAATTTTTTTTTTTTTTTCTCGATTACAAAGGTTAATTGTTGAAAATGATCTAGTAATCTAACAATATAAATTATTATCTACAACAATCACCTGCATTTTTGCCCTATTCATCACTTCACACAACCTTCCACAATAGTAAGATAACATTTTTCCTAAAATCATTAGCTTTTCAACGGTATATTATACATCTATATTACTGTTCAGAAAAAAAATATAACTAAAAATATGTTTGCTCTTTCCTCGTTCAGTTGGTAATCAAATTCGTTCATCTTGTATATTAATCTTTTTTTTATCAGTGCTAACATGGTATAATGGTTAACTTTTTCAATCCTACAAAATTAAAGGTACTATATATGAAGTTAATTAAAAACATCAGTATTTAAGCCCTATCAGACTATGTTAATCAGAAGGGAGGCTACATGGTATTAAAACCCATTAAACCTTGCACAGATATAGCTAAGGTTTATACTAGATACTGTTCATGATTTGTCCAAAATGTACCTTAGGCACTTAACATACAGTCGTGTTCACAGAAATTGCATCACGCAAAAAAAACAATTTTCTCCAAAATTATACATTAACGCATGTTTTAAAAAAAGGCTGAGTACACAAAAAATAATATTATATATTGAAAATTAAATTAGAAAAACAAGAAAAATCGACGAATAAAATATATAAATTGAAATTTTCTTATAAAGTTAATCATAATATTAATTTTCAAAACTGTGACCACTGTTGATTTGTACCGTCGTTTCGTCAACGTCATTTAACCTCATAATGTTAAATTTTCCTGATAGGAAAACGCTTAAAATTCGACATAATTACAGATGTTATTCTAGTAGAGTAATTAAAACTACTAACCAAGAACTAAGAAACGTTATTTTTTATTATTTTACAAAGGTTATAGTATAAATAAGTAGACTAAAACCAAATTATTCGATTAGATCAATTTTTACGCCATAAAAACCCAAAGCAATTTATATGACTATGACTATAAAAAATTTAAATATATGAGAAAAGTGTACGAAGGCTGTATGATATGAATAAGTCAATATTTTATCAAGACAAGGTATAGGTAAACTATTCAAGAAAGATTCTCTTAGTGCAGATGCCCCTTCTATATATTCGATAAAGTATCTGTCTGAGGTTATTTAAAAGATCTTTTCCCCCTGGATTCCACTCTGAGAGACTATGAGGTTCTTTCTTGAGCTATTGGCTACTTCGTTCTGCCTACCAAATTTTTTTAAATAGAATTATACAGTTGAAATGCAGTATACAGTTCCTGATATAACTTGAATGCAGTATACAGTTCCTGATATAACTTAAATGTTGTTCCAGATAAAGCTGTTTTATATAAGAGAGGTGGAAAGCCGTTTATCATTCCCCTTCCTGCGATGTGTAGAGAGTGAATTGAGCATTATCAAGAAAGCTGAGTCTTCTGATGAAGGAGATCCACAGATGGATCCAGTATTGAGAAAGCGATGGCTTTCGATTCATGGAGAATAAATGAACTTTTCTTTTCTTGAAGCCGTCGTGGCTGAGAGTGTCAAGTCGCCACCTTGGCAAATCCGGATCATGCAGCGCCGCAGGTGTCCGGTGAGGGTAAAAATTTGAGTAGAATAAATTGGTAACTTATAGGAACCACTCTGCCAGCCTTTATTGGAGCTGAAAAGAACGGATATCTTTATAACATCGGTAGAATCATGAACGATTCCCATCTTCATGGAATAATTCAAAGAGCAGTGACCCATAAGGAGAACAGTTATTGTTTTCGACTCGTTTCCAGTCTAATTTATGTAAAGTTATGCATTATCATTTGATTATAACAAGATCTGACTGTTCCATTGGGTCTTCTATGTTCTCTTAATTCAATTCCTTTCCTGATGCAGCTGTAGAAGGGCAACGGTAGCGTTGCAGTAGTACGAAGGAACCCTTGCACCCCAAAGCCTTTGATCCTTTGGTGCCTGAGGGCTCACAATAGGTTGGGCTTATTGCCCTTTACAGTTGTTTGAAAACAAGGAGTGTGTGCAGTTGCTTGATGAGGGGGTCCTCCTTCTCTGTCAATGTAATATCACTGTATGTTGGAGCCAATAAGGCCTTTATTTATAGCATGTATTAGTTTTACTTTTCATAAATGACAATGGTTATGCACAGCGCACTGAGGTAAATTCAAGATACGTTGTACACAGGCCATTTTAAATGACAGATGGGCTAATTCTTTACTGAGGCTGTTGTGTATTGGCATGAATAATTGGAAAGCCAAAGTGGTATGACATTGTTCACGGATTAACTTCGATTAGAATTTTAACTTTCACTTACCTATATTTGAAATATATAGTAAGGAGAGGGGAGCCCGTGACTGAATGGCAAGCGCGCTAGTTTCTCATGCTACAGGTTCTGAGTTCGAATTCCAGTCCCGGCGGGGCTTTTATAAGGATATAAAAATATGGGGATTCACTCAAAACCTCTCCCCCGGGTACGTGAGACCCGTCAGCCAAAGGGTGGCTACTCACAAACCTGAATCCAAATAACAAACTCCCGCAATAGGTCAGTGTGTCCGTGTGGTAAGTCAATCGCAAAAACGAAAAGTCGTACGAAACGAAGCAGTAGCGAAATAAGTCTTAGCAGGGCCTTTAATTTTGTAGATTAAAAAAGAAAAAAACATTTCATCATATTAGGATTGATAAAAAACATCTGAAGATACCAGTTGAACGAGTTTGATTACCCGACACAAGCAGAAAAGAAAAAAATATTTATTTTGGAAATTCTTTTTTCTGAACACAAAAGTAATGATATAAATGTATAATAGTAACGGTCTAAAGATTTTAGAATTATTTTTATCTTTTACAATGCTGTGTAAGGTTATGTCCAGTGACGGGCGAATAGGGACATAAGCCTAGATGATTGTTTTGGGTACATAACAATTTTATACGGTCATATTATTTAATCGAAAACATATAGAGTTAAAGAATTACATCCAGCGAAACTAAATTAAATCTCTATTCGCCTAATTTATTTGGTTTTAACCACCGTTCTTTAATTGATTTTGACAACCGAGTTAAGTGAAAGTGTTTTTTTTTTTTAATTATAATTTGTCTTCTATTAAAGTAAATAAATACTTTTTGTTGAGGACGTATAGTCGACTGTAGAAACTATAATAGGTGGAATAATCAGGAGTCTGTCTTTTTCTACATATTTTTATTTTGCCGACGTTTCGGCTCAAACTTGTGAGCCATCACATTGATCTTTCACCTACTCGTACCTCAGATCCTAGTGTTTATAATTTCCTGTTAAAAATGTTGAGCATTATTGTACATATTTTGTTTTGTTTTTCCCTTTGTATAATTTTGTAAAACTTTTTAAAAACAAAGATAAGCTGTAGTATTTATATTTAGAAAGGAAAACCGTCAGGGGTATTTACATGAACCCCTCCCCATTCTACCTATGTTTTCGGTTTTCGTCAGTTTATACTTGGACATGGCTCAGTAATGGTATATTTATATATAATTTTTTACTTCTATATTAAAGTCTAAAGTTTTATGCTTATCATTATCATATTGCTTATCATATTATGATCATTTGTATCTATAATATTCAAGCATTTTGGTATATTTTATGTTTTATTTTAAATGTTATCACTGTCACTAAATAAAAAAATGTTCATTATCACATTAATATGTGATCTCTTTTGTGCTGATGTTTGTAGCCCTGATGATGGCTCACAAGCTTGAGCCTGTGGCGGATGCTACACACGCTCGCTCACAGATAGCGCTAGCGGCGTCCACATACCTTACCGGCCAAATATAAGAAGACGCTATATCCAATAATATTGTATATTGTTACTAACTAGTGTCATTGTAAATATTTATATTCGTGTAACTGTTTTATGAGAATAAATAAAGCACTCAAGGTAATTTGACCTAGGGCCAAGACCCTAGTCTGCTAATAAAGCTCTCACTGTCAATTATCGACATGGATGACTAACGTCCCCAAGAGCTGGCACAGCTCTTCAGATCACCAAACTGGTATCTCCCCAGGGCAGATTTACTCTGCCTTTGTAACTCAATGTGGTCTATCTTTATTTCACTTCCTTCTTGTACCTCCTTTCCTTCTTACCTTCGCTACGGTCGTGCTACTACCACGCAGAGCGATTTCTCTCCTTATCCACGCTACTGTCGTGCTACTACCACGCAGGGCGAAATCATTCTTAACCCACACTACTGGCGTGCTACTACCACAGAGAGTGTAACCCATCCTGACCAGTCCTCTCTGCTAATTCATTACATGTCTTCTCCATTAAACTCTCTTCCTTTTTTTATTTTCATAAAATTTCAACATGAGAGATATCTAATGAAGTTCACTAAATCGATTAAATTATTTAAATAATATTTGAATAAACTAAACAACACTAATCCCAGCTGCTTTTTCAAATTTCCAAGTCACCGATATGTATCCTAACTCAATTATTTACTCCCAGAGGTTACATCAAGACACGATTTAACATGCCCCCTTCACACTTGAAACTTCTGAATATTAAAAGGGCCCGCAGATTATGTGATTACTCCCGTCTTAAATGAGAATCGCCCATCAATAAGTAAGTACTCATACACAAGTACTCTTTACTCATACAATGGAGTAATTATATGTGTACAAAAATAATTACATTCAGTTTTAGTAAGAACATTTATTTTAGATCAAATAATACAGCAATAGACCTCATTATCTATAACGAAGTTCTTACGCTTTTTGTAACTCTCCATTAACTTTTACAACTTTCGATGTTAGATATAATTTTTACTAAACATTTTAGATTCTCAACGGTGTATTATACACACACACACACACACACATATATATATATATATATATATATATATATATATATATATACAGATGAGTGGTCCCTGTTTCACTCAGGTGTAATTTGAATGTGGTGTCATTTATGTTTAAAAATGCACTGTTAGATCGATTTAGAGTTTATCACAAAAACCAAGTATATGATTAGAAAATTTCAGTATTTTTCAGTATGAAATCCCCCTAACATAAGGCGTTTGATTGTTTTTATTCATTCAAAGTCACTTTTATTCATATAAAATATTTGAAAAATATCCTTAAAAAATCTGGTGAGCTCAACACACGACTTTCACTTACCTCCGTTGTTAAAATCAATTGAAGAATTTTTATATACATGTAGAGATAAAAATAAATTATTAAATAATTAATTAAATTGAATTTCAATAGAAACATGTGTTTTATTACATAATCTACTATATTTTTATCTACAAAAATCAGTTAGTTTTATCGGCTTTTCATCACTCCCCATTACCCTTTACAATTCCGTGTATCAGATAATATTTTTTCTAAAATCTTAAGCTATCCAACGGTATATTATACCGTTACTATATTACTATTCTTGTGTTCGAAAACACAAAAATTGCATAAAAAAATATGTTTGCACTTTTCTCCTTTAGTTGTTTACAAAATCACTAATTTTTTGAAACATACAAAATTAAATGTACTTTAGAAGAAGATAATTTAAAGTACCTGTATTTAAGCCCAATCAGACTATTTCAATCCGAATGGAACTTATATGATGTTAAATCCAATTAAATTTTACATCGATATATTGAGTTTAATCAAAATCGTTAGTTCCATGGTATTAAGTGGCTCTTCTGGTTAGCTGATTTCGATGAAAAAGTTGCTGTAACATCTCGGGCGTATGTTGTCTTAAATGTGAAATTTCAGTTTTATAGGACTTCTCGTTTTCGTCCCGGGTTTACCACACCCGGACATACACACAGAAAGACCTTTTATCGGGACTTGGTTAATTGGACTCAGGGGACCCTAAAACGTGTATTTCTGTCGAAAACTGGAATTCGAAAATTTTCAGGATCGCAATACTTTCCCTTACTATTTATTTTATTTATAGGTAAGTTAAAGTAAAAAGTATACCTGGTAAGAGCAATCACATAAAAAATTATTTATAAATATGTTGTTTTTTTTTTTTAGAGTACAAGAAGCATGGTTATTTTAATTCACCGGCTTTATAGCCAAACCATATATATATCTATATATTAACATTATATATTAAAAAATATCAATGCTTTTTCGCATGTTTAATGTTTTCGCATGAATATATACTCAATTTTATATTTTGGAGTTTTTCTGTACAATTTTACTCATTTCAATATTTTTACTGCACGTTTTGAGTTTTATAACTGCACGAAAATGCGGTCTTTACTTTTTACTAAATTTTAAACAATATTTATAAATTATTTTCAACATGAAAAGATTTAATGATAATTTAATAAACTATTAAACGTTTTGTAACCTCGAAGTATGAGCATTAATGGGGTCATAGGATCTGCCTCTGGAAGTTGTGAGTGACCTTTTTCATTAAGCAGTCTGCACTCGGAATGTCCTATTTCCTTCCAAACACCAGCCGTCATTATTAAACGTTTCTATAGTGCTTTTGAGGCATATTAGAATAATTTAATAACCGGAAAAAACATGTAATATAGTGAATTATAATTATTTTGCATACTTTTAAATATTTCAATGAATAGTTATCAGCCCCTTTAAGTTGGTGTTGGTATTTTTAATAGTTTCGGGAGTAAAATACAATATAATAATTTTTGTGAATGTTTTATTACGGCATATTTTCGTTGTAAATATCAACTTCTTTTTTGAGGGCTAAGAAGTAGCAGAATAAAGTTTTCTTTTTCTTCTTATATATTGAAACTCTGTTATCAGTTCATTTATTTTTTATTTTGTTTAACTGAAATTTGTTATATACATTGTTTTTATATATATAAAAACAATCTATATAGTAATTAATTAAGTTCTGTTGGCTAGACATGTTTGTATAATAAAAATCCCAGAATAAAAAATCCATCTCTTCTATTCTATTGTAATCTATATGTGCAATAGACTCATCAGTATCTTAGATGCAAAGATTATTGTTATAAGATAATTAAATTTTCCACAATTCATCAATTGAGACGACTTTTTGCAAGGGCTACACGTATATCTATTTTAGGATTTTTTTTTTTTTTTTTGGAAACGTAATATTTTTTATTTCTTTGTTATTGAACTAACTACTAACCTTTTGATTATTTTTGTATTAAAATCTAGAATACTTTTTTTCTATCATAATAACTTATTTATATGTAAAGAAAGGAAGTGTTATCTTGGAATTAAATAAAATATGTTTTTACTAAATCCTGTCTTATTCTTGTTTGCAATTGTTAAATCGATTCACTGAGTTAAATAGCAATAGAGTCGTATTTGAAAAAGTCGTAAACATGTGTAAAAAAAACAGTAGTACACGTAAAACTTTTTTCGTCATTCTCCACTATACCCTTCACTGTATGTTAAGCAGTATTTTTTATTTTTTTTTTTTTTTAACAGCATATAATACACCTATATTACAATAGACAAATGGTTAATTATTTCAAATCAACAAAATCAAAGGTTCTTCAGAAGCAGAAATAAAAATAATACGACATTTAAGCTCTGTCATACTACTAAAACCTATGGTACTGAAGCCAATTTAAATTAACATTAATATAACGAGTACGATCAAAATCTCTAGAGCATCAATCTCTACGAACAAAATCTCTGTTGCATAGTATAAAGTGGTACTTCTGGTTCGTCGATTATGGTGGAAAAGTTGCAATAAAATTCGATTGTCATAAATATAAAATTTAAGCTTTGTACGACTTTTTATTTTTGGGCTTAACTTACAAAGACAAGCCATTTTCCGAGACTTATTTATCTGGAATCATTGGACACTAAAAGGCTTATTTTCGTTGTCAAGTCGAATTTGAAAATTTTCTCGATAGCTATACTTATAGTGTAGTATAGGTAAGTTGAAAAAAAAAATTGTATGTAGCTAGTTTTTCTTAATATTATTATGATCTTCATATAAATAGGAAAGAATTTGTTTCGATAAAAGATATATTTGCATCTTTGCTTTTATTTATAACTGAACGAGAATGGAATCCTTACCTATTGTAGAGATATAATAAAATGGCCAAGGGAAGACCCCTATTTCCATATTGAAAAGTCAATAAAGTACTTCAAGGAATTCGGAATATAAAAAAGGGAATATTGGAGTTTTCAAGGGAAGATGTGCTTAGAAACAGCTCTTTTTATTGACAATCTTTGAAAAAAAAAAAAAAAAAAAATTAAGAAAATTCTTAGTATAGAAACGTGTTTATATTTTAGCTCAAAATGTAATTTCCAGAAATCAATTTTTACACAAAAAATGAAACAACGTAATGAAATCATGATATTCATAAATCATTTTTACAAAACCATTAAAGATTTAAGTTATTTTTGTTGGGGCACTAGAAATGAAGACCAATTTCAACTTACGAGGCATTAATATAATATAAAATGTAATATAAAAGCTCACCTCAATCGATACTCATTTTCCATCATTTTATCACCTTGCACCATTTTATATTTTACTCTCAAAGTCTCCTTACCTGTAACAAAACAAAAGAGTAATTAAACACAAAGCTTATTTTATAACTAATAAAATAAAATAAAAGTTGTTCCTCTACAACCTATCAGGGATCCTAGGATTGGACGCATAAGTACTATTTCAAGACCAAACAGTCGTGCAAGGAGGTAATTAAGCCGAGAACAAGCACAGCCGCTAGTTTTTCCGCAATTCCTAGGTTTTGGATATAAACTTTTAGAGACTAGCTTAGTCCCAGGAGGGCAGTGTAATTTTTCCTTTAAAACTTATTCTTTATAAGGAACAATAATTTATTGTCTGAAAACCGTTGATATGCTAAAGAGTTTGGAAAAATAGTACACGACTGTAGGTTCTAATGCAGAGTGGCGAAAAGAGTATAGGAAACTAATGGAATAAATTTTTTTTTGTTCAACAATTGAGGCGTTGATTTCCAAAAGGCACTATATCCATTCTAGGAAATTTTACAGGAAGCGCGAAAATCTCTCATTACTTTATTATTAAACTACCTAATTTCGGTCTTTTCGCATTGAAGTCTAGAATTGTATTTTTACTATATTAATAACATCATATTAAAGTTTTGAAATGAAATTTTTTAGTATGAATTGTAACGAAAGTAAATGCGTAATTAGTACTTTTAGAAAATAGCCGAATTTCTAAATCGCTTTTTTAAGGACTTGAGAGCTCATTAGATAAAATAAAATAGAAGATTTAGATTACAAAAAGCGATGAGATTACAAATATGTAAAAAAATCAGTTTCGTAAAAAATGTCCTTTATTACCTTTTGGAAATCAACGTCTCAATTTATAGATTTTTTAGAGTACTCTTCTCGGGAGGGGGAAGCCGAAACCTTTAACAGCCACCAGCAAACCACCCCTAGTTCTCCTTCGCAGTAGGCTTCTTACTGTTCTTATATTTTAGAATTTACTGGATAATTAATTGACGCGCTTAACACTTTAGCCGTTTTCTGCTACCTAAATAATTACCATACAAATGCTCAAACCTTCCACTTAATAGACTCATTTACATGACTATCATGAAGCCAATCTGGACTTTCAGAACAGGATCGCGGGACTTTACTAAACCATCGAATTCTTCTTAAATTTCATGATTACAATCTAAAATCCACTCCTGCTCCTTATTTTGCCAACAATAAACTCATCCATACGTTGCGAATTCGGTCCGAACCAGGTACCTTTCATGTCAAATCCAATTTCCAATCTTCAATACTTGCTTTCTCTGCAATTTCTAAAATCCTCTGAAGGGTCCGAAACGTATATGGGCCCAAGACCCTCTGATTTAGAGTATATTTTCATCATCAACAGTTGAAGGACAACCCAAGCGCTTTGCGTCTCCTAGTCACATTTTCCGGTTCTGAACCGAGCAGACCACTCACGGACGGTGCTTTCTCCTAAGGCATCATCGTAATACACGCAGCAAATTCCGTCAACCGTATGTGCAGCAGATTTTATTTCTTGGAAAGAAAAATCATTAAATCATGAAGATGAATTTTTTTCTCTTCCATTTTTAATAACCACAATAAAGATAAGGGATTGCGGTTGAAACTAGTGCATAAAAGCACCTTCAGTAATACTTTATAAGAATATGTAAATAATATTCACCAAGTAAACATGATTTTATAAACACAAAGAGGATAAACTGAAATATTAAAAAACACTACGAACATATGTACAACCCAATACGTCATGCTTCTTCCTCATCAACATTCGAATTTCTCCTGTTTAAACACCTATTATCCCAAACAGAGGCTCGTTGATTGTAAAATTTTAAATTAGTTTTTCGATTGGAAGTATTCAATCATTATAATGACCGAATCCCTTCTTTTTTTAGTTCAGAATTTGTTGTTTTTAACTTCCAAATGTATTTTTGCTTTAAATTTCTATCCCTCCCTCTTTTATCTTTGTAAATAATTTAGTAAGTTAATGTATTTTGGAGAGACATGTTAGACTAATTTAAAAAATATTCATGTTATTCTCAAGGAAATTATTTTTTTCTCGTACTTAGTCCTTCATTGAAAAATCTTTTAATTGTCTGTATTTTAAAATTGGCAAACTAATTTTATATTTATTGAAGTTGTGATATATTTACAACAGGCAATCGACATCCGTATAAAGCAAACTAACAGAGGATCTACGAGTTACGACACTTGTAACTTTCTCCTACTCAATGGCTGTGAACAAGTTTCGAACTCAGTTAAGCCTACTCTCCGTTCATTAGTCTTCGACAATGAGGGCTAATTCAAGCAGTTGCCACCACTCGCGTGAGGGCCCAGGGAAAAAAAATAATAAAAGAGACAAAGGAACCCAACCTGTTCTGTAACCTCTTGTAAGGAGAGAAATGGCCTGCGGAATTTAAGCCCCGTCAGACTATTTCAATCAGAATGAAACCTACATGATATTAAATGAGGAAGATGGTTGGGGGTGCGGTCATAAATTAAAAACACACAATTAAAAATAAGCGTTATTTTAATTATGTGCCGACGTTTCGGCCTACAATGTGGGCCTTCATCAGGGATGACGAACGTGCAAGCGTTGCCTACAGAAATCAACTGCCTAGAAGACTTCTGTAGACAACGCTTGCACGTTCGTCATCCCTGATGAAGGCCCACATTGTAGGCCGAAACGTCGGCACATAATTAAAATAACGCTTATTTTTAATTCGTGTTTTTAATTTATGACCGCACCCCCAACCATCTTCCTCATCTAATTTCTCTACGGTCAACAAAACTCCATCATTATACATGATATTAAAGTATATTAAATTTTACATTGATTTAGGGAGTTTAATCAAAACCTTTGGAAGCGTTTTTGAGAAAATCGTGAAAAGGTGCAAAATGCATGGTTAAAGTAGCTCTTCTGGTTAGCCGATTTTGATGAAAATGTTACTGTAACATCTAGGGCGTATGGTTGTCTTAAGTATGAAATTTCAGTTTCGTAAGACTTTTCATTTTTACGCTAGACTTACCAAACACACGCACACGACACAGACTTTTTTGTGGTCAATCTTTTTGCGGTTGACCATCGAAGGAGTAACCACTTGTCGCTCGAGCTTTTCGCGCTGTGTCCCATAATCCTGTATGCGTCATCTCAGACATGCCTGCAATTGATCTTTATGCAGCTGAACGCAGGATCTAGCGAAGAAAACCAAAAGAGACGGATGCTCACAGGGCGAAACAAAAGATAATTTATACTCTTGAAAGATGGTAACGCCTCATTTTCTGGAAGATGGGCCTACCGCTTGACTCTCGATATATGGACATGAAGAGTCTACTTAGCCCGTTTCAAACCAAAGGAAAGTTCATCGTGTCCAGTTTGTGATTTTATGAAGTAACAGTGGAACATATATTCTTCTCTTGTTCAGGATTTGTTCGAGAAATTTCGGAGATAGACACTAAATTCGGAATGAAATCATCGCCAGAAAACTTGGTCGGTTTGTTGAAGACTAGTCAGGAGAGTTGGGGCGCTGCAGCTGACTATGCAGCACGAATTGGCAGAGGGCTCAAGAAAGGAGAGGCGGGGCTTTGGCCTAGACTAAATCAGATGTCCAAGAAAGATTTTGCCCTTCTGCTCCCTGCGAAGTAATGCTTGACATCGGTTCCGTGGGGGTAGTAATGACGAATTGGGAGGTGGTTTTTTAGTGAATAGGAATCTCACACTGTTGTGTGATTTGCTTGTTGCACTTTGTCTCATGAAAGATTTTCTCCTACCCTCCCCCCCCCCCAAAAAAAAAAGAAGACCTTTTTCTGGGACTTGTTCATTTGGACTTAGGGGTTCCTAAAACGTGTATTTGCGTTGAAAACTGAAATTTAAAAATGTTCACGATCGGAATACTTTCCCTTACTAAATATTTCATATATAGGTAACTGAAAGTAGTAAAACAAAACAAATATCGGTAGAAAACAATTTATTAAAAAAAATATGTATATTTTAAATTTTATTTAAAATTGTATACAGGCATTTGTCAGAGATTATAGTTATAAAAATACATTGTTGTCTGAGATTGTGATATGAGATCAGATATTAAAAGTTATTTATGATACCTTAATAAAACGTGTCAAAAGAGTAAGATCTGAATAATCATATTTTTTTTACATTTCTTATTTATTTGATTGATTTGTTCTTTTATCTGGTTCACTTTTTTTTTAATGTTTGATTTGAGCTTAAAATATCAAATGTCTATTGCGATATTTAATTTTTTTTTTTCAAATATGTTTTTGCTACTCTATTGCACTATACAAATTCATACACTATTTATTATTCTGTACCAAAAGTATACTATTCACTTAATTAACCACAAAACAACATAAACGTAGGATACAGTTTCTCATATTTAAATGAAAGGAATAAAAAAATATTTAAATTTCTTCAATTTGAAAAAAACAAAACAAATGTATCTTACAGTAATATGTTTAGTTTTTTTATGGAAATACCTTCTTGTACTATTTTTTTTTGTACATAGTTTCTAATATTTCTGGTGACATAATTTTTGTTTGTCATACATTTAAAGAAGATTTTTTTATAGAGGTTTATAAAGTATTTTTAATAAGAGGTACTCCCAGTTCTAAATGCGTGGCTTTAATTTTAGTATTTTAAGGATAATTTTCACTAATTTATAAACATTAGAGAGCGGCGTGGTCTAGTGGATAGAGCGCTAGTCTACTGTGCTCCGGGTCCTGGGTTTGAATCCCGACTGTGGCGGAATATTATTTATTCTGTTATTTCAGCAGGGGGCGATCCTGGGGTATGGAGACCCTTCTGGGGCAAACCTAGCCTCAATCAAGTGGGTACCCAAAAATGGGGAAAAACCTGGTGATTGAGCGTGATCTCGGTCGAATCACCTCATTGGACGGCCGTTGGCCTAGAAACAGTACGAATCTCTATATTTACTGAGCCCAAAACTCTTTGTATGGGTTGTAGTGGTACAGGTTTTTGTTATAAACCTGTTTTGGAGTATTTACAATTCTTTAATAGTTTGATTCACACATTTACCAGAATATTGGACAAAATAATTAAGAATTAGTCGTAGAAAAGCTTTATACAGCAATAATTTCTTTAATACATTTATTTTTTTAGATAAAAAATATTTTAAATCAATAAAAAATATTAATGACTATTAATCCAAGCGTGAATCGATCCCACGTCATTTTAAACTCTGGGACCCTCGTTTCATCGCACGGTCTCATTAACATGTACAATAAATGTATATATGAATACATATATTTTACATCCATATAAGTATATTAATTGATATTTTATCATATTAAAAAGTAGAAGAGCTGCAAGAACTTCTCAAGAACTGCAATGAAAAATATAAAACATATTTATTTCCCTTTGTTATTGAAAAAAACAGGTAGCAACAAACAACAGCTACACGAACATAATTAAATAAACAGCCAATGAAGATGGTAATAATCGGTGTTTTTAATCTTATTAAGCCTATAAAATACAATGTAATTGAATAAATGAAGTTATAATCCCTTTTTTCCCAACCCCCTACCCTCAAAAAAATGAGATTAATAAACATTTTTTTCCGAGACCCCTTCTTCTCTCCCTTTATTATAATTCTCTTATAAAGCTTATTTTATGAACGACGATTTGTAGTCTACCTGGTGAAGTAGGAGTTGTAACATTCTATGAGTATGAAATCGATGACGTACGACGGTTTATTTATTTACTTAACAATGATTAAATAATAAATTATTTATTTATATCCCATATTTCCGAAGGGGTAAAAAATGACAGTATCTTGAAGGGTTTGTAAACGGGGAAAGACATATAGTAAGGCAATACAAAGGCGGACAAACACCTGTGCAAGCTTTGTATTATACATTGGGTTGTAAAATAAGTTTGTTACTAGTGATTTCAATGAAAACTTGAGATTTTTAATCAATATACATCCCGATATCCCGTGTCGTAGAATGAGGGTTGTCTGTGAGCAATGCTTGAATTTAGTCATCATCAACAGTTGAAGGATGACCCGAGCGCTTTGCGTCTTCCTAGTTATAATCTCCGGTTCCGAACCTAGCAAACCACTTACGGACGGTGCTTTCTCCTAAGGCTTCATCGTACTACACACTGTAAATTTTGTTAACCTTCTGTGCAGCGGACTTTCTTTTTCGGAAATAAAAAGGAATTAAATGACAAAAAATTTCAAGCAAGCAAAATACCACTTAAAGATAAGGAATCACGGTTGAAACCGTAATGCGTAACAGCTCATTAACTAATACTTTTTAATAACATGTAAACATTATTGACTTAGTAAACATGATTTTATTATGTTGATGTTGCGGGAGGCCCTGACTCAATACTGAGTTGTGCCGGAAGAAGAAGATTTAATATACAGAGAGAGGATGAAATTGAAATATTAAAAAAATATACGAATTTATTTTAAAACCAATAAATAGAAGTCACAAATTAAAATTTACTATATATCCCTTTAGTTTATTTTTTTATATTGTTTTATGTTTATGCTTGATAACATATTTGTATTTTATTCTATAAATTAGTATTTTGGATAATACATTGTTGGCTTGTTGATTCATACATTATGTTTTTTTTCAATGATATAAAGTACTATAGAATTATATTATAGTTTAAAAATTAATGTAGAATATGAAAGGAATAAAGCAAAAAATATACATCGATGTTTGAATAACATTCATTGACAAATGAGGCGTTGATTTCCAAAAGGTACTATATCCATTCTAGGAAATTTTACAGGAAGCGCGAAAATCTCTCATTACTTTATTATTAAACTACCTAATTTTGGTCTTTTCGCATTAAAATCTAGAATTGTATTTTCACTATATTAATAACATCATATTAAAGTTTTGAAATGAAATTTTTTAGTATGAATTGGAACGAAAGTAAATGAGTAATTAGTACTTTTAGAAAATGGCCGAATTTCTAAATCGCTTTTTTTAGGGACTTGAGAGCTAATTGGATAAAATAAAATAGAAGATTTAGATTAGAAAAAGTGATGGGAATACAAATATGTAAAAAAATCAGTTTGGTAAAAAATGTCCATCAGTACCTTTTGGAAATCAACGTCTCAAATATTATAACCACATTAGAATTAAATTATTTCGTACTTGTATTTTTATTTAATTTACCTATATATATATATATATATATATATAACATATACTATAAGGGAAACTTAGTAGCGTATCATTTTCGAATTCCAGTAATCGGCTGACCGGATTGCCACTTTTTTTTAGTGAATTTTTAAAAAACGGTGATTTTGATCAAATGATTTTGATAAAACTCTCTATCTAAAATTAAAAGCGTTTCAATTTTATGTAAGTATTTTAATTGCATTGATTTTTAATAAATAATCATTTCTTGAGGTTAGAATTGAAAAAAAAAAAACGGGAAATAAACAATATGAAAGAACCTGATTACCAACTATAGGAGAAAACATCTAGAGTATTTTGTATTTATTATTGTTATTTTAAAATACATTTTTTCATCGAAACTCAAAATCATTCGTCTTTTGTTTTTCCGAACTAAACTTTATCTGAAAGTTCTAAAATTTATTTTAATAAGAGAGGTAAATGAAAGTCGTGTATTGCGCACTCCAGATTTCTTTTTACGTATATTTAATATTAGATATAATTATAACTTTTTGTAAAAATTCACCAAGAATATTTCCTTGAAAAGGGAAACAAAAGAAGGAAGAAAAATTAAAGTTTAAAGGAAACTTTGTACCCCCCTCTTAGATAATCCTTGACGGACGTCTGGTATCGATTTCCCTATCGGCCAATCAGAGCACCCTATGGTCATTTTGACGTAAGGGGTGGAGGTCAATAGGTTCCTACCTGTTTATCTAGGGATAATTTACCTTAGTCACAGGCAGAAAGGCTGTCTATCTATTTTTGTTTTCAAAAGTATTAAAATTCCCAACCTGATAATGATCGGCGATAACTAGTGACTGGAACGACCATTGGCAACGGCGGAGAAAGAAAGAACGTTACATAATATACTACGGCCAACTCCAAGGCACACATAACAAACTGCCACGGTTTTTAACAGAACGTGATTTCAAACATTTTAACCAAACAATAGATAATTTTATTTCGTACGTAAAATAAGTTTATACAGATGATGTATAGTCGACTACAAAAACTATTATAGATGGAATAATCAGGAGTCAGTCTTTTTCTAAAGATTTTAATTTTGGCGACATTTCGGCTCAAGCTTGTGAGCCATCATCAGGGTAGCACTGAGCCAAGTTCAAGCATAAACTGAGCCGAAACGTCGGCAAAATTAAAATATTTAGAAAAAGACTGACTCCTGATTATTCCACATATAATAAGTTTATACAGTTGTATCCTAGAGGAGCGGCATCGACCACTGGAATAAGCACTGGACTACTGTTCTCCAGGTCTCGGGTACGAATCCTGGATATGGCAGAATATTATTTATCCAATAATTACAGCTGGGTGGCTATTATCAGGTAGGGACACCCTGCAGTAGGCTCATTCAGCCTCCCTAGAGTGAGTACCCAAATTCGTATTTAATTTGTAATATTTTTTTTTCTCAGATGGAGCAGCGTGGTTAAGTGGAAATAGCACTAAGCTAACACTATCTGGGTCCAGGGATAGACCCTGCCTATGGCAGAATATTATGTACCATACAAGTCGTGGAGTGACCGAAGGAGAGGAGAGGGTAATAAGACCCTTCTAAGTCATACCCAGCCTCTATAAAATGGATATTAAAAAAAAAAAAAAAAAAAAAAAAAAAAAGGTAAAACTTCAAATGGTTAAGGATGATCTTGGCCTAATGACTTCCTTGTCCAGCCGTTGGCCAAAAAACAGAAGCAATTTCTTAGGACCTTAGGTACAGATCCACTTATATATTATGTACTACAGTCTATAAAGAGCTTCATATTCAAGTAGAATATGTTCGCTCCCGTCTTCCCTCCTAACGATAGCAACGTACTTTCTCTCCCTAACGAAAATCCTGCGTATTCCCTTACCAGTAATTCCATTCAACAGTACTCCTCTTACATCTGCCAGTGTCAACCCAAAGCTCGGTCTCTATACAGGGTGTCTCATAAATGTCTCGTCATATTGTGAGAGCAGATACTTGACCATAAGTGGAACAAAGAAGTTTATATGTCTCATTGTCTGATTCTTAATGGTCAGGGAGGTATATCAAAGTCTGAGTGTTTGCAGTTATCCATGGTTTGCATCAGAAAAACTCAAATATATCTACTCGATGTTCACACACAAAAAAAACGAGCGGTACCAAATAAAAGAAGAGAAAACTGTCCAGAAGGTTAGGATGTCAAAACCTCTACATAAGAAATTAAGTATCGCACGACGTTATACAGAAATTGAAATTTTAATATTTTTATGAACGGCAGTGGCCGCGAGACATTTTGTAAACATTTATAAAGTTCTGTCACAGGTCAGATTCTCCACTCATGTACTAAATGTTTTTGGCTATAGCGCCCTAGCTCACCCTCCACTCAACCGCACACCAATGGTGTGGCTGAGAGAGACGCGCTGGGATCTCTTGGGTTCCGCTTTTCACTCTACAAGTGGAGGGAAAGGCCCAGTCTGGGGTTACTTTAGCAGATTGTTAATATTGTGTATTGTTATGATTGTGTGTATGATGTTAATTTTTTTTGTATTTATCTCAATTATAGGTCGTTGTTTTGTTTTGGTATGTATATTATATTTTATATAATTTGACTTTATCATTATTTTCTGTATATATTGTATGAATGTGATCTCATATCACTATTACTACTGTTCATTTAGAAACAAATTGTAATATATTTTAATAAAAAACCAACTGGTCACCTCACCCATTTTGAATATAAATTTCACCTCACCAGTTAAAGTATGACATATAACTCTCAAATATGTAACCTATAACATATAACGGGAGTGTGAAAATATAAAATACTAAAGGTGTGTTGCTTCTTTTGTTCTTGAGTCAAAATGAAAGTCTCGAGTCTCCCTTTCCCTAGAAAGATAATCTCTATAGACATATCTTATCGGTCACAACCCTAATAATCAGCCCGTCTTTCAGACTAATTTCAATTTTTATATTGGTGTGAAATTGTATGTGATTTCTAGTCTACTCTTACCTCTTGATAAGAGTAATAAATAAAAAATAATTATACTTTTTATTTACATCAAGATCGATTGTTTGACAGAATGCTGGCAAATTAACATATTTATACATTTATAAATATTTATTTCGCATAAAAAAACAGTAATGCTCATCAGTAACAGTGGCAAAAACATCAATAGCAAGAACTACTCACAGAAAACAAATATGGGAAAATTTGACAACCGACTGTAGGAGAATAGAAAAGAAATATTTTTTTAAAGTTAATTTTTTTCCGCACCTCAGAATAGTAATATAGTTATGTAGGTGAAAAGCTAAAGACCTTGGAAAAATTTTATTCTAAAATACAAACTTGTAGAAAGGAATGGAGAGTGATAAAAAAAAGGCATAAAGTTGTTGTAAATAATAATTTGTATTGCTATATTATTTAAGGTAAAATAATGGTTCCCATCAAACTTTATATTTAAGATTTCAACATTGTTTTTCTTATCACTTCTTCAACTTTTCACATACTTCATATTAATCCGATTCTACCGCACTGATAATCCTGAAATAACAACTATAACCTTTCTTTCCCATCTTGATTTTCTAATGTGTAAGTTGTGTGATTTTTTAAGTGTACCTCAAGGCAGCATCTTAGGTCCTATTCTTTACATCGTATATACAGCTGATATTCCACTCCATCCTAGATCTGTCCTTACTACTTACCCCGATGACACATTTGTGTTATTCGTAAATAATGAATCGACTGTTGCATCCAAAACTCATCATTCGATCATCTTATCAATTATAGAATGGTATCTAAAATTAAAAATTTTTATTATAAAATTAATTCTAATAAATCCCATCTGATTACAGTTCAGGCGAACCTATTACTGCCCACATCCGGTACCTAGGACTCTTTCTTTACAACTAGGCTGGAACGACAAGAAACTGCCTGCAGATACCGATTATTACAACATTTACTTGACAAACTATCACAATTTCCCACCTACTACAAAAACTAATTTATATTACCATCATCAGGCCTACATAGGCGTGTGGGAACAACCTAACCATGAAATTTCTGCCGCATTCAAAATACTTTGTCACCAATAAAACCATCCACAAAGACCTTAATATCCGATTAGTTCATACTTAGTCCGAAACAGCTCTTTTAATTCCAAACTAATAGCCCATTCAGACCCACTTGTTCGTAATATGTCGTCCCCATAATCCTCCGAAGCGCCTGAAAAGAAAATGGATCTCTTAACTTAAATAAACATTAAAGAGCAACCACTGGGTAGTTTCTTCATGAGCATTTTACTTGTATTATTGCATATAGAGTTGTAAATGTCAGTAAAATGTTTTTGTTTTTTTATATTTATTGAAATTTCCTACTGTATTATTGAATAATATAAGTAAATTTTAGCAGAACAATAAATAATGACATGATAAACTTGTAGATATACTACCCTTGGCTGCACTAAAAAAATATGCTAAACGAGAACGTCTCGGGACGATCTTCTTTTCAGACTAAAGTTGGTTTTCTAATGCAGTCCACGTACATTGGTAATCGCAACACATCTAATGAATATGTGGAAACGAGAAGATCTTGATTCTTAAGAGTTATTCGTTTTAGCACATGGGGCTCTGCTCCCTCTACTTCATTCATTTCCGACGTTCTCAGGAATGTCGGAATAAATGAGATTCCAGACAAAGATTATTGCTTTGCGAAAATCGATCAGCTGTTTTATGATTAAATGAATTAATTAAAAGGGGGTTGTCTGAGTGAACTTTGAAAAGAGCCATGACGGCTCCCGGGGATTCTGAGAAAATAATTATTAACTCTTCTATTGAGGATTCAGCTACTCGGAATATCTTTAATAAGGGCGCCCGCCAGTTGAGCCGTGAAAACACAATAAATGTCGTCCAAATTCCACAGTCCATCAAAGCACAAGAGATAGTCATATGTTTCTTAATGTACAAAACAGTCTAAAGAAATGAGAAATACGTCTCATTTTTATTATATGACTTGCTATTACGAGATTTTTTTCTTATCCGTACTATGAGTTTCCAGTTCATTAGTGGACCACTTTATTTCTCCATTTCTCTTGAAGTATATACTGTTAATATGGGGGCGTCTCTAGGGATCTTGAAGCAAAACTAAAACTATTGTTTAACTGTCTGGTTCACTTAATCTTTGAGATATCAAGGGACACCTCTATAACCCGATTCTAAGATGCGTTAAAGTTGCTTTACCCTCCCTATTATTCTAATTACTTCCTGGCATCCTTCCTCTACCCAGTTTTCCAATCCCGCAGTCCTGTGTCCACTTTTGCAACTATTACCTGTCGGCCTCTAACTCCCCATAAAACCGCAACTTTCGACAGCTCTTTCCTTATCCGATCTTCATCCGGATGAGATAATAAACTAACGAAACTCTGTATGCTTGAAATGGCATATAGAAATACGAAATGGAAATTAAGAAAAAAGAACAAGTTTAGGAGTTTACTTCAATCTGCGAAACATTTAGTAACTAAACTTTAATGCTGAACCCGACAGATGGCACTGGGGTTTTTTAAAGGGAGTAAACAATGATTGGTTATGCCGTTCTTCGGAGGAGACTTAATATGGCTCGTTAAAGACCAACGTCCTAATAAAACCTGATTAGCCCAAATTTAGGAATCCCACTGTAGCATGGTCCCATTAGCCACAGTAGCACAAACATGATGTTAAATTAATTAAAACAAACTAAAATTTAAAACTTATAAAAAATAAATAACATTTATGCAAATACACATAAATAAATCAAGTATTCTTCATAATCTTATCCGAAGTTAATTCTGTCCTTTGAACTCTCACTTTTATAATGTTAGATTTGAAGGTTGTGCTTGTGCAGTAGCAGTCATCTGTCAGTGATCACTAGCAATTGTATCACATAGAATGTTGATTAGTCTGTGCAGAGCGTGTGATTCTCATTAAAAGCTAAGGCTTCACAAATATTTTACGTTAGGTTTATTCAAAATTATTTCCCAAGGACATCGCCTGCGGACCCTCCGGGATTTCCGACTACTTGTTGGGGACCACTGTTGTAGACATGAATGGAGATTTTATACACAAATCTAAAATAAATCAAATGTATCGAAATCGATTCATATATTTATTGTTGAAATAAAAATGTACACGTTTCAACCCGCTTCAGTCCTCCATGTTTATGTAGACGATAGTTTACCGTGAATCAGCATATATAAAAAAATCTGATGCGGACAACACGCTCCTTTCACATAACTCGCTATTGCCTGCAATTTTTGGCAGGGAGTCCCCTTCTTCTGGCTGCCCATAGATGGCGTTGGGCTCTTGATAATGATTTTGTCTGCTGGAGGGCAGCACTTAAAATATGTTAAGGGCTCTGTTTCCTTAACATATTTTTGCTCTTTCTCCTTTAGTTGTTCATTAAATTAACTCAACTATCATATTCAGCTGTTATTTATCAATGCTGACAAGTTGACATGCCTACTTTTTTGAAATCTATAAAATTAAAGGTACTTTACTCGAAGAAAATTTAAAATATCCGCATTTAAGACCTGTCAGACTATTTCAATCGGAAAAAACCTACATAATATTAAAGCTTATTAAATTTTACATCGATATAGTAAGTTTAATCAAAATCGTTAGACCGCTTTTGAGAAAATCATAAAAAGGTTCAAAATGCAGAGTATAAAATGGCTCTTCTGGTTAGCCGATTTTTATGAAAAAGTTTTTGTTACATCTCGGGCGTATAGTTGTCTTAAATTTCAGTTTAATATGATTTTTCGATTACGCGCGGGAGTTACCACACACGGAAACGCACACACACACACATCTTTTTGCGGGACTTCGTCATTTGAACTCAAGAGACCCTAAACCGTGTATTTTCGTTGAACACTGGAATTCGAAATTTTTCACGATCGCAATACTTTCCCTTACTATATATTTAATTTATAGGTAAGTGAAAATAATAACTGAAGTAGGTTTGAATTGAGACGAAAGAAGCAGTGACGTTTTGAAATGCGAGCCATTGAGTCGTTAATCGTAAAAACTCAAAATGTAATTATATGGTGAGTATAGAGAAATAAATTAGGTCGGAAAAACTCCAATTACTCAATGAATGGATTCGAGAAATGGGATGATAATTATAATTAAAGTAAGCTATTAGTAGTATTGATTTTTAATTTCACGGAGCAGTTTATTTTTCGTTTGACTAGAATCAAGATTATTTTAGTATTCCTTTTTCTAAAAAACTTTTTTGCGGGAGAAATCTAATTCTATGCGACATTATTTGGTAAATTTCCTTTGGTAAATGATTCAGCAGTTTTCTTGTTTTCACTGGTTCAAATTTACATTTAATTATATTTGACGTCAAAAACAACTAAATATGCTGTATAAACGACACTAATTTTATTTTTAAATAATTTATTAGAGTTATGTGTTAAACAAATGTTATGTGTATCTTCCAAAATACGAATTTTTATTAATTTGACTTATCAAAGTGTATACACGTTTTATGTATGCCTCCTGAACTCCTAAACCTAAATGAACAAATATTAGAAAAGGGAGTGTTTATATAACATCAGTGTTTATATAAACAAACAGATCAAAAACGATAAGCACGAATTAAAAAAAAAAATATTTATAGTAATTTACAAATGTATTAAAGAACACAATAAGTAAATATGTAGAATGAAAATAAAAAGAGATAAAAATGTCTTGAGAAAGAACTACCCGGTGGTAGCACTTCACTAACTATTTTAAGGCAGTAGGTCCCGAGGCCACCTTCTTCTCGGTCACCTTGGAGGGTTATCAGGGAAATCTAAGCAAGATAAATTACGGACAAGTGGGTTTTTATGGGCAGGAGAGTTTAGAATGAAAAGAGGAGTATCTATCACGGGCTATGTCTGCAACAAATGGGATATTAAGGTCATTATGGAGGAGTTGATTTGTGACAAAATAAGGGGCATTCAGGATTTTGGATTGTAAGGACTGGATGTTGGAGGAATTAGATGGTTTCGTAGAGCCCCAAAGCTCGATTCCGTATGTCCAAATAGGTCTGATAATAGTGATGTAAATGAGTCTTTTGTAATATACTGGAAGTTTTGAACGTTTGTCTAGTAAGCATTGTCGTAATCGATATCTTCGAGCAGTTTCTTGTCGTTTCAGTCTTGTGTAAGGATAGCACGAGATTTAAATCTCATATTTAACAAGAGTATATGCTTGCGATGTTAGAGCAACTTTTCTACTAAAAGCGACTAAACAGAAGTGTCATTATGCTTTTTACCCCTTTTAACAATTTAATCGAAAACGGCAGTACTAATTTTTAATCTTCTCGCTATATCGATGTCAAATTAAATTGGATCCAATATCCTTTAGGCTTTATCATCATCGAAATAGTCTGATAGGGCTTAAGTGCTGATTTTTTTAAAAATTTCTTCCTTTAACTTTTGTTGATTATAAATAATTTATCATTTCTCCTTGTTAAAAAGATTCTGAAAAAAACGATAAAATAGAAGGAGAAAACAGTAGAAATATATTATCAGGTAATTTTTTTTCTCAGAAATAATATAATATTTCAATTATATAGAAATATAATCTACCCCTAATAATTACTATAATTCTTCCGTTTTAAAATAATATTATTATTACTAACCTTATATAATATACTATATAAGGAAGATAAAGGTTTTTAGAAAAATTTTTATTCAAGTACAAAAATGTGGAGAGTGAAGAAAAGTGCATAAGCTTAAGTGAACGTTATATATAATAATACCTATTGTTGTATCATTCAATCTAAGCTAATATTTTTTAAATTAAGTTCGCTTTGATTTTTACTTTCACTAGCCCATTTCTGAAATATATAGTAAGGGAAAGTACTGCGATCGAGTATAGCAAGAAAACAAAAGAGAGACACTTTACAACATGCATTTCGTACCTTTTTACGAGTTTCTCAAAAACAGCTATAACAATTTTGATTAAACTCGCTATATCGATGTAAAATTAAATGGGCTTTAATATCATATAGGTTTCATTCTGATTGAAAAATCTGACAGGGCTTAAATGCCGATATTTTTAATTATATTTCCCTGAAGCACTTTTAATTTTGTAGATTTGAATAAATTAACCATATTGTCTTGTTAGCATTGATAAAAAGCGGGTAAAAATATAAGCTGAACGAATTCGATATTCACCAAAGGTGAAAAAATTAATTTTTAATGCAAGTTTTGTTTTTTTTGAACACAAGACAGAGATATAGATGTATAATAAACCGTTGGAAAGCTGAAACGTTTAGAAAAAAAAAATATCTTATACACAAAATTATAGAATGGAGAGTGATGAAAAGCCGATAAACTAACTGATTGATATAGATAATAATATAATAGAGTATTTAATAAAACACATGTTTCCATCGAAACTCAATGCAATTAATTCATTAAACTTTTTTCATCTATAACTGTATTTAATTTTTTTTAAATTGATATAAACAACCGAGGTAATTGAAAGTCGCACCAGATTTTTATTTTTTAAAGTATTTTATATAGGTGTGAGGTTAGTAAGAATTCTGTGACCCGTGCAGCTGATTTCATAAGTTTTTTTTTTTCAAAAAATGAAAAAAAAATGTATCTAGTTAAATTGCGTTTCATAAGAGAGAAGATATAATATTTCATATTGTGTAACGAAGGTTCCGAGTGTGTAATGATTCCTTCAACCCCGACGGTTTAGTTGGCCATCTCGCCAATGGGATGCGCCACGTGACGAGCTCCTGAGTGAAACGTATTATTTCTCTTACGTACAACACAAGTTCAGTCTGGCTTTCACCACTTCTAAATACGGCGCAGTTATTTGTCTTGGTTCGAATGCACTTCTATGATATTTCATTATCGGAAAACGAAAATTAATTTTTTCAATTTTCTTTCCCATCAGATGAGAATCACTACCCCCAATAAATCAATGGTATCGAGAGAAGAGTCATTAATATCATTTATCCTTTGCAAATTCAGCAAATACCCTTCATACCTTTTGAATTTTTTTTTTGTTATTTATGCTATAAACATTACGATATACCATAAGTACATACCTATTCGTAAATAAATATAGTTTATAATTTTTATATATTGTACATAAAATATGTATATATACATTCGTGGTCATAGAAATTGCATCACTAATAAACAACATTTCTTCAAAATTAAACATTGCTGCATGTTTCTTAAAAAATGCTGATTACACAATAAAATAATATTTTATATTGAAAATTAAAGAAAAGCACATAAAAATCAATGAAAAAAATATTTTAAGTTTATATTCTCTCTTAAAATGAATTATAATATTAATTTTCATAACTGTGACCTCTGTTGATTTGTATCACCGCTATTGCATAAATGCATAGTATTGAGTGGCTTTCTGGATCTCCAATTTGGATGAAAATGTTGCTGTAACATCCCGGGCATATAGCTGTCTCAAATATAAAATTTCTGGTATATACAGCTTATCGAGTTAGACTTACCAGAGAGAGAGAAACACACGCACCCACCTCTTTTTGCGGGACTTGGTCATTTGGACTCAAGGGACCCTAAAGCGTGAATTTCCGGTAAAAACTCAAATTCGAAAATTTTCACGATCGCAATGCTTTCCCTTACCATATATTTCATTTAGAGGTAAGTGAAAGTAAAAAATGTTATTAGTCGTTGCAGCCTTCATTATTTTATAAATCCAATTTATAGATATTTTAAAATAAGAAATGATTGAACAATTCGGCATTTAAGTCTTGTCAGTATATTTAAATGATGATAAATCTAGCTCAGATAAATAAAGACCTTTATAAGAAGATAGCATATTGATATAACGATTATGATCAAAATTGTGAAAGCCTTTTGTGAGAACATTGTAAATATGTATAATATCAAGTATACAATGTCATACAGGTATTAACCTTAAAGCAGTCTAGGAGCTAAGAAGACTCTTCTTCAACGGACAGGCGTTTAACTACAGATCTCCTTAATCCATTGTTCTCATAAAGTACAAGAATCCACAAGTCTTGCTGTCCATACCGAGTAGATTCTGTTGAAATTTGTTCTAAAAGTAGTAACAAATCGTTCCCAAACCTACTTTTCGCCAGTTTTTCTCATTTAACACGTTCACGCCGGGTGACCCACCGGTGGGTCACGCTTAACTGTCCCGTGAGGCGACGTGCATCACAGATGAGTCACTTGTTTTTAGAAAATAAGTTTATTTTATTTTTTCTCAACATTATATATTGTAGGAATTAACAAGCATAAGCGTTTATTTATTAAATATTTTATAACATTCAACATCCCCCCTCAAAAAACACTTATCGGTTAATTTCGCTTGATTACACTTTTTTAAGAATATTTAGCCTTGCGTGATTTCTTTTCATATTTTTACTCCCATAATATGATATAAGAGTATATAATAATAATATAAGAATCATTTTTAATTATAAATAATAATATAAGAATCTTATTTTTTAACATTTCCATAATTACTTCTTCAAGTTATATGTGTAGGTCAAAACTGTTACTATCTCGCGTTTAGCGCGTTGGAAGCCAGGAAATGTTGTGATCTCGCATTAAACACGTTGGAACTTGCAACAGTGTCGCCCGCCCCACGAAGGTAAGCAGCTAACACTGTCCCGCCCCACACGGAAAAACGTAGATATTCGCCCTGGCGAGAACGTGCTAACTTAAATCCATAGGTCAGAGGGAATCAACGAAGAGACAAAAATATACATCATATAATGCTACATAAAAAATATTTTATTGATAAATTGGCTATTACTTGTTGGTTTCGAGCAATCTGCATCTGAAGTTGAGAATACTTTGATGCACGTGACACAACAAGAAATTACAGACGTTTTATTTTATCATAGTAACAATTACACCTACAGATGTCTAATACCATTCAAATTAAAGCTAATTAAGTGCACTCTACAGTAGTTTATAATCCTTATCTTCATAGCAAGAGTAGTTTCGTATATTAGCCTTAAGATGAAAATAGACACTGAGCACAAGACCGATATTCTAATGTTTTTAGAGCAACAAATGTGCAAGGAAGTGTTTAAGCCGAGGTCGTGCTCGTCCTCCATATTTTTGTATAATTTTTGGTTGCCCACTTTTAGAGGCTGGGTGTGTCTCAGGAGAGTCTCCATATTCCAGGGTTACTCCACGGCGAACTAACACAATAAATAATTATTCGGTCATTGGCTGCATTCGAACCTGAGACCCGAGGAACAGAAGTCAAGCGTTATGTAACACTTGTATGTGCTATACAAAGCTTCGTTTATAGTTAGACATATCACTAAAACAATTAATATGTTTTAATAAAAGGCTATTAAATAAATTACATACCGGTTAGTATCAGTTATGGGTTATTAGAGTAATAGATTACACCATTCGAGATTTGTCTTAGAAAATACTATAACCGTGTATTTTTTTAAAATGTTTATTTTATTATTATTATTTATTTATTTTTTAGTGAGAGAGAATAATTCTCTAATACAATCAGTTTGAGCCCAAAAATTACGATGTATAACTTGATATTAGTGTACGATTCGATTTTTTTATATTTAATAGGAAGGATTTATATAATATTCAATTCATATTATAAAATCTTTAGTATTTATATTCTTTCTTTTCATATGTTCAAAAGATATAAAAACGAATTTCATCATTTCGATAACCTATTTTTTTTATATTCGCGGTCAATAGAGAGAGGTGTTTTATTCCAAGACATGGTTGGCAAATACCATTAGGTTACTGTAAATATACCCATAAGTATGCAACGTAATATATACCATATTCATCAGTCTATTATTATAAAAAATATTAAAACATTTTTCAATTAGACAAAACAACTTTTTATTCAGATATATTAAAATTTGTCTCAATATAGACAATTATATTAATGATTTGAGATCACATTCATACATTATTTACAGAATAAACAAAATTAACGTAATATTATACTTTATATTCATTATTGTGTCTATTTGTTATATTATTACTTATTTATATTCCTTTTTCCTCGTCAATCCTAAGTCATTCTCTGAGAGGATAGCCTGTAAATATGTATGAAATATTTTTATTCACTCACCGATATATGAAATGTATGGTAAGGGAAAGTATTACGTTTGAGAAAATTTCACAATTCAAGTTTTGCAATGGAAATGCATACTTTAAAGTCCCCTGAATCCAAATAGCTAAGTCCAGCAAACAAGGCTGTATGTAAAAGGTAAGTCTAGCTCAAAAACAAAAAGCCTCACGAAACTGAAATTTCATATTTAAGACATTTATATGCCTGAAATGTCGCAAAGCGACTTATTCACCAAAATCGACAAACCAGTGACGAAAAGCCCATATACTGAAGTGATTATTACAGATAATAATTTTTTTTTTTAATATTTATTGAAATTTACAATTGTATTTTGTAAATATGCTGGTAATGATAAAATACGTGAGAAAAAAAACATGAAGAGAAAATGCCCATCGGCATCACCCCACTAGGTAACTAAACTAGAAGGTCTCGAGGCCATCTTCTTTTCAGACGCCTCGGAGGATTGTCCGGAATTTAAGAGGAAGCAAGGATTGAAACTAGTGGATTAGAGTTTGGTGGAGAGTGGAGTTTGTCATGGAAGGATTGATACCTGGTTCGGGCCAAATCAGCAACATATGGGATGTTAAGGTCTTTATGGATGAGTTTATTTGTGACAAAAGTAAAGAGCATTGAGGATTTTTAGAAGGATTTTGGATTGTAAGGATTGAATACGGGAAGAATTTGATGGTTTCGTAGAGCCCCAAAGCCCAACTCCGTAAGTCCAGATAGGCCTTATGATAGTGATTGATATACATGAGCCTTTTGTAGATAAGTGGAAGGTTGTAGGGTCTGTCCAGTAAGTGTTGTAGTATGCGAAAGCGAGGGCAGTTCCTTGTCGTTTCAGTCTTGTGTGGGGATTCCATGTTAGACGTTTGTCAAGTAGAAATCCTAGGTAGCGGATCTGCTCAACTGGAACAAGCGGAATATTATTATAGGACACTTAAGGCAGGATGTCATAGGTTTACGACGAAGGGTAAAGGTAATCTGGTGGGATTCGTTGGAATTGATTTTGATTCTCCAATTCTGACACCATATCTCAAGCTCTCTGATGTGTGATTTGAAGGTTTGAGAGGCAACAAATGGATCTATATGAACTGATAACACGCAGGTGTCATCAGCATAGGTAGAAAGGAGAGTGTTAAGATAGGTTGGGATATCAGCTGTATAGACTGTGTAAAGAATGGGTCCAAGGATACTGCCTCGAGGAACACCAGCAGACTGAGTGAAAAGGGATGAATGGAACTATTGTGGTTTATTTTAAAGGATCTTTTAGAGAGGTAGGACTGGATGATGAGGTAGTATGTAGGAGGGAGGAATATTGCGAGCTTGTAAAGCAGTCCTGGGTGCCAAAACATAATAATTTATATTTGATTTGTTCGGAAGTCATAGCTAGTTAGGTTAATTGTCATAAAATCCTTAATAATTCTTATTATCATAGACTATTAAAAAAGGATCATTCTTTTTTAATAAGAAACAAATATCTATATATTTAAATATCTAGAAAAAAAATGTATCTCAACAACCCCACTGTCTTTCCCATTAAACAGTCTTTCGGTTTATTACGAATAGGAATCCGCACTGTTTCTAGGCGAACGGCCTTGCAAGCAAGGGATTAGGGCGAAATCTGCTCAGCAACCAGGATTTTTTTTTTAGTATTTGGGTTGCACTTTTTAGAGGCCTGGTTATGCCCAGGAGGGTCTCCAACCAGGATCATGCCACGACTGAAACGACAGTGTAAATAGTCATTCTGCCACAGCCGGGATTAGAACCAGGGGTCAGATGAACAGTAGTCTCGTGCTCTATATACTAGTCCACACCGCTCCCTGCAATTATCAAACATATAGTTGCATACAACTATTCGATTAAATAGGATATTAGTTGTTTCAAAAATGGATTTTCACAATTCCAACCATAGAAATCAGAGGAAAAAACCTTAAGTTATAAAAATGTTATCACAAAGGACAATATGATCGGATGATGTTTTGTACAAAAGAGAGTTTCCTAGCTTTCTAAAATCAATATTCAATAAGAAAATTGAAATGGATTGTTTATTAATATACAATACTATTGAACAAAATATTGGGTTGGCAAATAAGTCATTTCCGTTTTTCTGTTTATCAGATGAAGTAAATCCCAGAGTTGGATTATTTATCCTATTTTTTTTTAGAGTTCTTTTATCCTGCACACACTGCTTAAACTTGGTTCAAAGAGGACTGAATATAATGATGATGTTCATTTGTATAGAGCCAAAAGATATATTAATTTAAGTTAAATCGAGCAAAAAAACTTAAATGGCATATAATTTGAAAATATATTGAAAAAAATATAACATGTACTAGATTTTTTTAAACTTCTTTATTTAAATCAAATTACAGACATTTTACAATGCAAGTAGAAGTCACTATCCCACTAAGGCGAGCCCGTGTGTGGGAAAGGAGTCCTAGTCTTAATTGCTAATCACTCACTTGGTCGATGGATAACTCAATATGAATAATGAAATAACCACAGTAATGCTATAAAACTTCTGGTAATTTTTATCATTGCTCATTCAAAGTAGTAACTTATTTTTAAAAAAAAAAGTATTTCATTACTAATGAATTTATACCAAACACCAGATAGCTTAAATGAGTTTAAAAAAATTAAAAAACTTTATTTGGTTATGACATATGTCTTACAGGTTGTAAATATACATATGTATATATATATATTATATATATATATATATATATATATATATATATTATATATATATATATAACATATTTTCTTTAATCTGCACACCGTTCTACTCAGCTAAAGAACATTTAAGTTTAACAATGAATAAATGGAAGGAAATGGTAAAGCCTTGTAATGTATTGTACCGTCAGCTACAGCCTTCCTTGAGCAGTCAAGTAGAAAACCAAAAATGACTATTTGGGCCTCGCATTTACATCATATTAGTTTTCAGGCTTCTCTGGAATGCCAACACTGTGATCAGTGAACTATAGATGCAGACCGATTAAGAAACTTTGGACATCTGGATCAAATTGTCATATCAAAGAATCTTAACTCCCTTTGTTTAAAGTAATTGATTTTTAGCTCTGTTATCATTATTGTTTAAGGTTTTTTGTTGTTACTGTCCTAAGCTCCTTCATCTTTAGTGGGATATAAGTCTTAATAAGGAGATCATTGAACTTAACAATGGAACTAATACTTATTGATTTTTTTAGAAAAAACAATTCAAAGGCTTTGAGTAAATCGTAACCGAGAGGAAACTTGATGGATATGAAAATATACACTTTTACCATAAATACAGGTAAATCTTATCATTGTATTGTTTATTTTAATCTAGCTAAAAATCCTAGAGCTTAAAAAATATTTTAATCTTATCTGATATAATTGGAAGTCTAACAGGTTACTAAAATATAATTTGATTTGTTTATGATATTAAAAGCTATTTCAAAGAAGCTTGAATCCAGTTAAAAATATTGATATATTTTATAAATTTATTTCCTTCATCTCAAAAGTAGTATTAATTGTTACCTAGATTATTATTAATCATGGCACTGAAATGTACCACTGTGTTAATATAAAAATCATTTATCTCTCTGGTTTCCATAAAATGTATCAATTGAATTCCAGGAAAGAAAATTATATAAAATATAATTTTTCTTTCCAATTTTTTAAACATCTGTAAACTGCTTCTTATAAGTAATTTTCAATCAGGAAAGTAATCTAAGTTCATCTAAAAACCATAACATTTGTAAATATTGCAAAATAAATAATTATTCACTGCTGAATTTGAATGTTCTTTAGCTGATTAGAGAGTTGTGCAGATTTAACAAAATATGTACTTTTATATATTTTACTACTTTTAATTTATTACTTATAATTAAAAAAAAAAAAATAAGATAATGTTTTTATTTTTTTTATTTTACATTGGCAACACCTAAGTCATATGTCGTACCCAAATATCAGTCCTTGCAATCATCTCCTTTCCCACCAGTCTTGTTCTTATATACTCCTGTTCATCATATCTTCCTTGACACCCTCGTACCAGCGTCTCTTTGGATGACCCTTCTCCCATTTTCTCATCCATTCAAAAATATTTTAACCGATTATCCTTCTTCCATCCTCATCACAAAAACCACTTGTGCCTCATTGTTTCAACAGATCATTGCTCTCTATTTGATTAACCTTATTTTACATTACATTATTTTAATGAACACGTGATCTCCAATAGTCCTTTTTTGGGGTTAGAAGACATTTTGATTGACCCTCTTTTTGTGTCCAAGACTCAGTAATAGAGGGTAACACCTTCGAATATAGGATATGATAATCAAATTATTAGAATAAGATAATATCATTGTGTTTTATCACAATAATTTCAAATGGTGGACTGATAGGAATTACCGTGTACTATGAATTCTCAGCATTAATAAGTATTGGTTTGGACATCTTAATATTTTTTCTGCACCCTGTGAAATGCATTAAAGCAAGAAAATACTACATTGCTGTTTAATAGCCTTCTGGGGTATTTGCCCCAACTCCAGTCCTTACTTATGTTACTTTATTTTTCCAAGCAACCTTAAGGAAGCGTTAAACCAATTCAAGACCTTTTAAGCCAATACATCTCCAATACATCCGCTTTCCTTGCTTCAGTGAGATTAAGCCCCAGCTACTTCCTCTTTACGAATGACGTCATCTTCTTCCCAGCAGTCTTCAGTGCTCCTAGGCTGTTGGTTCACTTCCACTTAATCCCAAGCTAGTAATTCTTAAAAATATTGCACCCACCTTCTTAAAATGGTTTATGTGCAAAGAGGAGAGATCTAAAACACTATAAGAGTACCGAGCCCATAGAAGACAAAGAAAGACCACCTTAAATCTATAAAAAATGAAAAGGAATGTTGGAGGAGATGCAATATCTAATCAGGGGAATCCTCAACTGAGCAAGAAATCAACCAAGGCTATAATCTTAGAATCCTCTTGTTCATTTAGCTACTGGATTCTTTCCTGAAGTGATTTAAACTGTAAATGAGACCACACCACCTCTGATGTAGATACCTACAGTGCATACAGAACACCTTGGTGCTCACCTCAGCTGATGGGTCAATAGAGATATTAATGACAGTATTAAGTATTACGACTGAAAGATACTTCCTCTCCCTTAATACAACCTTCCTGGACAAGAAAGATGTTTCCAAAGAATATTAGAAGGTAATCTTAGACTGGAGAAGAATAAGGTGGGTGGTACAGTACAAAGATTCTTGGGTTAGGTCCTCACACTACTCAAAGGTAAAGGGGGATTATTTTTGTTTAATGAGCTCTATAATGTAGTATTCATAACAAATGGCATCAGAATGGAATTGATGATTGGAAAGTGAAAAGAAATTGCTCTTTATTTTTTCTGAATAATACGACATCATGGATCTGTAATACAAAAATAGGAATTTCCCATTCAATAATTTAAATTTTTTGAATAGGTGGGCCGATCTAGTAATAAAATCATAGCTCTAATTCATAATACAACATATTAGCGTATTTTAACCAAATAGGGTGTTATTGGGGGTGAGAGAGAGAGAGATAGAGACAATGATGGATACATAAAACTAGTTTAAGGTCTTTTTCCTCTAAAGGAGCCTTAAATAGTAACTACGACAAACAAATATTTATAATTCACATAATTTTGCTGTTTCACCGTGACTTACTCGGATTTGAATATAAATAAAGTATTTTGGTTCGTTAAGAGTATATTTTACAAGTCATTAGATCAACAAAAGTACCCATGAAAACTTAAGGAATAATAAAAAATAATGAGTTTAAGTTTGATTAACAAATTTATAAACTTTACAAACTGTTTGGTGATTAATATACACTGCCGGACAAAATTAAAGGATCACTTACAAATATTTATATTATTATTACATAAAAGATAAAAATAGGAATTCCTTTGTCCCAGACTGGACTTTGTGTTGTATCTTATCAAGTTAATCCTCTACCTGTTTATATTCCCACCCGTTTATGGAGAAAAGGGTCAGTTAATCCTCTTCTTTTCTTTCTTCCTATCAGTAAATGGTTAGTTGTTAGCAAAGATTCATCTTATTGAAGATTTTCTAACATTTAAGAGACTTTAGTTTTTACTTGTGAGTTTAGTAAGAACGTTGTGATGGCCAACAGAAGAGCATTGACCGAAGAGGAATCAATTCGTGCTGTTGCTTTGAGTGAAGAAGGGTTTTCTCAAAGGCATATTGCGCAACGGCTCCAGCAGTCACAATCCGTAGTGTCCAGGGTGCTTAATAGGCACCGTCAAACTGAAGGGCAAACAAGAAGAGTCGGACAAGGCCGTCCGAGGTCAACTTCCCACCATGACAAGAGATTTTTGCAACTGCATGCTCTTCGGGATCGCCGATTAACTGGTAACAGTCTGCGTGGTCTCCTCTAGAGGTTCAGGAATGAGCCAATTTCAGAGCGAACCGTGAGAAGATGACTCAACGATTATGGATTGACCTCCCATCCTTCAGCTACTGGACCTCTTCTCTCCAGGGAACACCGGGTTGAGCGCTTGAGGTTTGCTCGGGAGCATCTAAACTAGACTCAGGAAGATTGGAGCCTCGTATTATTCAGCGATGAGTCAAGATTCTGCCTCCGATCTCCAGATGGACGGGAAAAGGTATGGAGAAGGTGGCTCTCTCCAGAGGTATGCTCCATGCACTTTTTCTCCAAGGTTTGCGTTTGGTGGTGGGTCAGTGATGGTGTGGGGGGCATAAATTTAAACTCCCGTACAGAGTTGGTTCTTGTGAACCGTGGCTCTATAACTGCTGACAGGTACATTAGGGAGGTACTTAAGCCACATGTAATACCTTTTGTCAGAAATATCGCAGGTAACTTTATTTTTATGCACGATAATGCCCGACCTCACGTTGCTCGATCAGGGCAAAATTTCCTCAGACAAGAAGAAATTGACGTTATAGTTTGGCCACCCAGAAGTCCAGATATGAACCCAATAGAGCATGTATGGGACATGCTTGGAAGACGTGTCTTCGCCCGAGACCCACAAAATTTGGCAGATTTAAGGGAAATGTTAGTAGAAGAGTGGAACAACATTTAAGAGCCCTGGTCGCTGGAATGGGCAGGAGAATGAAAGCAATTATCAGAACTAGAGGTGGGAATACCAATTATTGATTGTTTTCCTCGAATTCTTCCTTTTTATTCAGTTTTGTTATTTAATTTTATTTCAAAGATTTACTTTTTCATTTTGAGACTGTAGGACATTTTTATTTTTTGATTTGTTTTCCTATTAAAAATTTCTAGAAAATAATTTTTTATTTTTGATTACCCTTATAATAAAGTGTGACTTCCAAAAAAAAAATTATATTTTCAAAAATACCCTATACAGTTCAGTAATTTCAAAATATTGAAGTGTTCCTTTAATTTTGTCCGACAGTGTATATACTTGAAACCACCAGTTTCGTCCCCGATTGAGTCAAAGTAGACGCGTCCCCCCTCCCCACAATTTAAAATGGTCCGAATAGGACGAATAGTCCTTACCAATATTCTTAACGGTCCCGTGTAAAATAATTCAATTAGGAAAATAATTCAATATACCAGATGCTTTTGTTTTAGGTAAATATATGATTATGTAACTTGCGAAGGAATGCACGAAATTGGAAGGGGGAGGGGAGGGTCTCAATTGTAGTTGTGATGTTGGTATTGTAATTGATATTGAAGCTCAATTGTAGTAAAGTAAGAAAGGTAAAGTCAGTTAGTGGTGTAAATTAAATTTGAATAACAAAATCAGGAATGTTTGCTCAATTTTTAGAAACAACAATAATATATTTCAATTTATTTATATATTTCATCACACAAATATGTTTATAATATTTAAATGTAGCCAACTTTATCAAAAGGAAAATTTTCAATAGTCCCTGTGCCCTCGCAACCATTGAGGCAAAACGACCCCCATAATTGGAAGTAATTGTCTTAGTTGATTTTCCAAATTATAGGTGCCTATATCTATACCTCTACGACTCATGAAGTGTTCAGTGCATATAGAGATTTGTACTGTGTCTAGGTCAACGGCCGTGCAATGAGGATCACGTCTTTTTTCGAGAAATCCTCTTTCAATTACTTACCCTTGTAGCAATATTATTTTCAACTCAGCCCTCAATTGAATAATTGAATTTGGAAATCGGTAAGATAGGAAATAAGATTTCTATGTCATTCGTAGTCAACTGGCCCTCATTAAGAATTTTCTTCTTTTTTAATTTTATAATTCATACAGTACAAAGATAACAATTTTAAAAAAAGAGAATCAAGAAGATCAAACGGGGGTCATTCAGAAATACCAAGTAAGTGAAAAATTCGCTGATGAATACTCGTTCATAAATATTAATTGATAAAATAGTCGTTATTGTCCATTATAACCGCCAGGTTTTTCTCCAATTTTGAGTACCCACTTTATAGATGCTAGGTGTTTCCCAGGAGGGTCTCCCTACCCCATTGTCGCCCAACGGAAAAAAAACAGAATAAATAATTGGACATTATGCCACAGCCAGGATCCGAACCGTGGATCTGAAAAGCAGTAGAATAGTGTTCTATCCATACGTCGCATCCTTCAAATTATAGGTAGGCCCTAATTTGTGAATAATAACTGTATGAACACTTCAAAAAAAACGTTTTCATGTTTATTTTATTTATTTTTTTGTATTTATATATATCATCCTTTATTCACTTTCAGCAATAATTTTAGATTTTAAAAACGTTTTCGACCCAGTTATCGCGTATCTATAATTGCTTTTAAAAACTTTCTCTAGAGCTATGCCAAAGAGGTCAGTAGATGTAGAATAAAGGATGGAATGCATCCTTTCTTTCAACTTGTCTTAGCAGTTGTTTTCATTTCTATTTATTTATTTTTTATTTTTTTTTAGAATAGGATAATGTATCAAAGTGGTTAAGAATGTCACTAAAAGGGCGTGCCCAGATTTTTCGTTAGGAGAGAGCCAAGTTGTTGAAAATCGGTAGGGTGTTTCAGATTCAAACTGTCTAAATTGTGATAAAACGTTTTATCTTAAGAATTAATATCAATATTTTAAGTAGAGATTTTATAGACACAGATTAGTCTTTTAATAAATTACAAAAAAAGTTTATAATCTATAGAAAAATCCTGTTAAATTTTAGATTTTTATCATCTTCCTTTATTATTTATGAATTATACGAGGAAAAAGGTTGCCAAAAATTATCTAAGCCATGGTAATATAAAAAATCGCTGCAAACAACAACAGATTTTTAAAATTACATTTATTCGGGTTCTTTACATTTTGAAACGTTTAGACCTCAAAGGTATTTTTTTTTTTTTTTTTTTTTTTTTTTTTGATCGATTACATATGTTCATTATTGAAAATAATAAACCAAAATCAGAGCAATTTTACTTTTTGTGTAATTTATCTTCGGTACAGAATTATTTATTATTTTGAATTAAAAACAAAGTTTGATAATTATCTTTAATAGAATAGATAAAACACAATAATTTCTTAATAAGCATAAATAAGGAATAATTTTTCAATTATATTTAAAAAATAATGGTTATTTCATAATTAGCAGGCAGATATAATGGTCGGTTCTAAACATTTTCTCTCGAGTTTCAGGACTCTACTAAATCATGTAATTCCATCCGCATCCAAAATCCTTCCCAAAATCCTAAATTCACCTTATTTTTACATACATATAATAATCCATAATCACCTAATATCCCATTAATTGCAGACTTAGCCCGAAACAGATATACATCTTTTCGTTCCACACTCTAGACCTACACAAATCAACTGTAACCTATAAATTCTTGATAACAATGATTATCTGGAAAAAAAAGATGTTCTCGGGTCCTATTAAATTAAAATTGTCATTTCAAGTTTCAAGTCAGGTATTTATAACTCACATTCACTTATTGTATTTATTTAATACAGTTGTAAATTACAATAAATATAAACAAATTTTATATGTTAAAAATCTTAACAAATAAACTAATTATTGCGGAATATATTATAGCGAAATTATGAATCTATTAGCTCTGATAACCGAAAACAACTTCTGAATAATATTCCAGTATTATATCCAAAATCAATATCGAACTTAAATAATTAATTCGAAAAGAAAAACTATAACTGATATAAGCTTTGTCTCTCCAAGGGCGTACGCAGAATTTTGGGTAAGGAGGGAGCCAAGTTGATCGAAAATATAAGCTATTTATTTCATATTCTATATGTATATAAATTTGAACATTAATTCTGTGCTTAGAAAAATAAATCTAGCTACAACTTTTATCCTAATACCTTACTTTAGTTTTTTTTTTTTTTTTTTTTATAATTCTTATTTGTCCCACCGATATTAGGGGGATGCGAACCCCTTCCCCTCTCCAAATACATCTTGTAGTTAAATTTGTATTGGGTATTTAAATATATTGAACATTACTTGCTCACTAGTCCCCAACTTTTCCCTATATTTGAGCCAAATCGAACGAGCCGATTTAAAAAAAAAATGTGTGTCAAGGAAAATAGGTTCGGGCATGCCCCAGCGAAAGTAGTTGAAAGAATTATACAGACTTGTTGTACGGACATTTAGCAACCGTCTCCCACAATCCCCAAAAATTATTAGGTTGTAAAATAAATTAGTAGCTTTTTTCAATATTTCTCTTTAATCCTCTCTGTGTTTGTAAAATCATGTCCACTTGGTCAATAATGTTCAAAAATTCTAAAAAAGGATTAGTTAAGGTGCTTTTATGCACCTGTTTCAAACAAGATTCCTTATGCTTAAGTGGTATTTTGCTTGCTCTAAATGGGAGAGAAAAAAAAATCAATTTTCGTCATTTAATGATTTTTTATTTCCGAAAAGAAAAATCCGCTGCAAAGACAGTTAACGTAATTTGCAGCGTGTATGGGGGCTCTGCAAGATGTCACTGGAGAATAATTTTAAATTCTTTCACGTAAAATATTTTTGAAGCCTTGACTTTTAATAAATATTAGACATGCTCTACGCAACGAATTCAATATTCTAACTAATACAATTAACACGAGCTATGATACGATATAATTAACAGCTTTTTTTTTTTTTTTTTTTTTTTTTTTTTTTTTTTTTTTTTTTTTATATTGAGAAATATTACAGTTTGTTACATAATGAACATTAGTAATAGAGATGTAGTACACATTCATACAATATATACAGAATAATGATAATAAAGTCAAATTACATAAAATCGGAAATAAATAAATTCGAATATATACAAGAAAATAACAATTAAAAAAACAACAACAAACAAATCAAAACAACAACCTGTAGTAGAGATAAATACAAGTTGGGAAATAAACAAAAATCATACAAGCAAACTTAACTATATACAATATATACAATCTGCTAAAGGGACCCTAGACTCCGCTGCTCCCTCCACAAGTGGGGGGAGAAGCCGAATCCAAGAGATCCCAGCGCCTCTCACCCGGCGCTTCACTGGTGTAAGCCAGTGGAGGCCGAGCTAGGGCGGAATAGCCACAAACATACAGTACATGAGTGGAGGATCTGACCAGTGTCAGAACTCCAGAATAAAAGTTTACAAAACGTCGCGGGGCCACTGCCGTTTCAATCTTCGAGGAGGATTGTAGGGATGGGTGGAGCTGGAGAGCGATTGAGCAAGAGGATTAGGGTGATGAAGAAGGTTCTGATGGAATTTGGAAAATTTGGATGGTACCAGGTCTAAAATAAATGGAATATTAAGGTCGTGGTGTAGGGTACAGTTGGTAACGTAATAAAGAGCATTAACTATTGTTCGAAGGACTTTGGATTGGAAGGATTGGATAGGTTTGATGTTAGAATGTTTAGTTGTCCCCCCATAGTTCAAGTCCGTAGGCCCATATAGGTTTCAGTACTGTCTTGTATATTAGTAATTTGTTGTCGACTGTAAGATGAGATTTTCTGTCCAGTAGTTTGTATAACCGGCCGAATCTGCGGTTGAGTTCTATCCTTTTAAGTCTTGTATGTGGGTTCCACGTCAATCTTTTGTCTAGTAAAAAGCCAAGGTACCGGACTGTGTCTGAGGAAGGAAGCGGTATGGAATTGAATTTAACTGTTGGACAGGATTTACGTCGAAGGGTGAAAGTAACATGTGTGCATTTGCTTTCATTCACCTTAATTCGCCAAGCCTTACACCAGTCTTCGACAAGGGAAAGGTGCCTTTGGAGATTTAGCGATGCTACTTCAGGATCGGAATCGGATGATAAAATGGCTGTGTCATCAGCAAATGTTGCCAGAAAGGTTTTGGGATCGGTAGGGATATCGGCGGTGTAGAGGATGTAGAGGACGGGTCCTAAGACGCTGCCTTGAGGAACACCGGCCTCAAGAGAATAATGTTTGGAAAATTCGGAACCACAACGAACTCGGAAGGAGCGGTTTGATAAATAGGATCGGAGGATTAGGTATAAAGATTGAGGTAAATGGGTTTTGAGCTTAAAGAGCAGTCCCGGGTGCCACACCCGGTCAAAAGCTTGAGCTATGTCCAGAAAGGCACCCGAACAATACTCCTTGCACTCAAGGGCGGAGGAAATGTGGTCTACAACTCGGAGTCCTTGCTGAAACGTGGAATGTTGAGGACGGAATCCAAACTGGTGTGGAGGAAAATTATGAAATTTGGCTAGGATTCGTTTTAATAGGAGTTTTTCGAAGATTTTGGAGAGGATCGGAAGAAGGCTAATAGGTCTGTAGGATGACGTACAGTTGGAGGGTTTGCCTGGTTTTAGGAAAAGGATGATAGTCGAGTGTTTCCACAACAGAGGGAAATAGGTAGTGCGTAGGATACAGTTATAGATATATGTAAGGAATGTAATGGCTTTAGATGGAAGTTGTCTTAGTATTTGAGGAGTAAGGAGATCGTATCCAGGGGATTTACGGAGAGGAAGCTTTTTAAGAAGATATTTGACCTCAGAGGGATTGATTGCTTTAGGTGGTAAGGAAATTGGTATCGGTGACGTAAGGAACTCTTCAACTATTGCGGTATGGGTTGGATTGAGATCGGAATGAGGAGTGAATACCTTGGAAAGGTGTAGTGCGAATTCCTGGGCCCTATCTTTGTCTGAAGCAGCCCAGGAATTATCACTACGCCGGAGAGGATGGGATATCAGAGGGGATTTAAGAATTCTCTTCGTGACATTCCACAAGGAATTGTCACGAGTCGAGAGAGAGGAGAGGTAGGAATTGTAGGATTGGGAACGGAAGATCGCCAACTCCCGCTTTAATTGTCTACAATAAAAGTTATAGGAGTGGCGATCTGATGGGTGACGGGTGCGTTGCCATAATGCTCTGGCTCGGCGTTTAGTGTGGATTAGGTCTAGGAGGTGTTGTGGTAAATGGTTTTTGTAAGGATTTATTTGGGAGTGCTTGGGAAAGGAGGCAGTCCAGGCGGCTTGTTGAATCGAGGTTGTAAAGGAATAGACGGCATTGTCAAGGTCAGTTTGGGTTTTGAGAGTCACTTTGAGGTCAATATCATTGGTGAGGATTTCGCGGAAGAGGTTCCAGTTGATAGGGCCTCTGATGAATGACGGTGGGACAGGTTTAGGAATAGGTGTTAAGGATACATTTAGGATCAGTGGACTATGGTCAGAGGATAGTTCATCAAGGCGAGTTACGGAATAGTTCAGGGAGCCTAATCCGCTGTGGATGAAGAAGTCAAGGATGTCTGGATTACGGTTAGGATCTGTTGGCCAGTAGGTAGGGGAATTGGGAGGTAGGAGATTAAGGCGTCGGTAGTTGAGTGCAGCCTGCAATGTCCGTCCACGAGTATTTGTGGTTCTGGAACCCCATTGTTGGTGCTTGGCGTTTAGGTCTGCACCCAGAATAAAGTGATTCCCCAATGAGTTAAGGAAGGATCCAAATTGGGCAGAAGAAATGGGATGTTTAGGAGGGCAGTATGCTGATGCGATGACGAGCGGAAAAGAAAAGGTCTTGATTATAACAGAGGTGGCTTGTAGGAAGTCGTGGGCGGGAAGTGGGTGTAAGTGATGGGAGAGGGATCGGTGGACAATGACAGCAGTACCGGCATGGGCTTTGCCGTCTGGATGGTCTGTCCGGTATGTCGTGTATTCAGGTATTTTGAAGTACTGTTTAGTGGTTAGTCTAGTTTCAGTAATGAGTGCAACATCAACTTTTTTGTCTTGCAGTAAGGCTGTAAGTTCGTCAGTGTGAGTTCTAACACCATTCGCATTCCATAGGAGAATAGATAAGGAATTAGGTGAGGTCATTTATGGCTTTTTTATGGCAGGAATGAGATTTGATACAAGATTCGTAAGGATTGTGATTAGGGGCATCACAAGGGATTTGATTTCGGAAATGAAGGATGTCATCAAACTGGTAAGGTCTGTGGCATTTGAAGGAGGTGGGATATGAGAGATTTGTTGTGGATGAGGATTTTTAGGATTGATTACGTTTTGAGGAAGAGGTATTTGTTGAATGGACTGAGGATATTGAGGTACATTTTGCAGTTCCGGCAGGGCCTCGGTTTCACTACATTGGTTCCCACCTCCAAGTAAGTGGGCAAATGATACATTAGCATCGATTATTTTTGAGGGTTCTCTTCTAGTTCTTGTTTGTCTTGCTGTTTCATACAGTACCCGGGGTTTTTGATACCTGGTCCTTAGTTCCTTATAGATTTGCAATCCTTTGTAGTTGGCCGGGTGGTCCTTGAGGCAATGAGCACATACAGCGGGTGTTGACTTCGGTTTTGTACATTCCACAGACTTGTGCTGTTCACCGCATTTCACGCAGCGTGGTATGTGATAGCAGTAACTTTTGGTATGACCATACGCCTGACAATTGTGACATTGAACAATTTCTCTCTTGGTGTAAGGTTTTTCGACTTTTACACTTGTATAGTACAGTCTTTTTAGATCATAAATTTGTTCTACTCCTGACAATGGTTCCAAGTCAACGAAGAATAGCGGAAGTTGAACCCTATCTTTTATGACATTAGTGACTTGGCGCACTTTGTAACCCATCTCCATAAGTTCTTCTTTGATTGCTTCAACTGGTGTAGAAGAATGTAGATTTCTTATTACAACTCTAAGAGATCTCTCTTGGCGTAACTGATAAGTGTGGAAAGCCGCTTTAGTATCAGTTAGATATTTCACTATTTTTCTATACGTCTCGGCGGTGGTCGGTGATATTTTGGTGTCATTGATTCTACTCATACAGTAGTAGCTGGTGGAGTCGGTAATTTTATTCAATTGAGCACACAACAACTGAAAATTTTTAATATTTTTGACAAATATCGGTGGAGGCCGTGGTTCACTGGGTGTAGGAGCAGATTCCATGTTTTCTTTTTCATTATGTAGGATTTGAAAAGGATTTGGGGTGAAAAACGGAGATTCGTCAGTCATCCTTTGTGACGATGTGCCAGGTTGTGGTTCAGATTCGGTATTAGTACCTGAAGGGGTTGCTTGCTGATTTAATTTTTTATTGGTATCACGGCGGGGTCTTTGTTTTATGGGAGGCGTGATTGAACCACTAGATCTAGATCTTTTAGTTGATGCTTTGGAGGACATCACTTGGTGAAAATATCGCATTTCATGTGAAGAAGATAATAAGATAATAACTAGATGTGGAAAATAAAACAATAACTAAAGAAAAGAAAACCAATCCCGGCCTTGCCGAGCTATTGGCAATCAGCTGATGTGAAGAGGTTACCCAGCATTCACTTTACAAACCGTAAATTGTAACAAAATTTACTGTTTTTTGCTCCAATATTTACTGCAGTTGTTATCCTGAAGCCTGGTGATGTTTTCAAGATTGCACTGAAGAGAATTCCAACTGAAAAAGCAAGAAATCCAAGAGACGATTTGAATGATGACTGCTATACTCATGCGCAGAACCAATTAACAGCTAGTGATGATCACTGACATGTGACTGCTATTGCAAACTGACGATCTTAAAATTGCTCATATTCTAAAATTTCGAAAGTAATGAATGATGTTAAAGGACAGATGTGTTGCATAAGACAATGAAATGAACAATAGTACATTTTTTTTAATGTGCATTTGAAGCCTAACCTATCCTGTATTAGATTTAAATTTTAGTAATTCAATGTGTCGCGGACTGGAGTAAACTTCCAAAGCCTGTTTCTTTTTATTTAATTTCGATTACCCTACTTGAAAATTTCTGTCATGAGTTTCGCTAGCAGTGGTATCTCGCATCAACTATACGTTAGACGGTGTAGCCCACTAAAAATCTAAACATATATTTAATATTTTGGATTTAGATTTTTAGAATTAAGGGTCCTTGCCAATGAAATGATTGTTTGAGGGAGTCCGCGAAAAAGGTTTGTTGGAAAACACTGCCTTAGAAGAAATCACCGTAAGTGGTTTCCTCGGTCCAAAACCGGAAATTTTGGGTTGGAAAACGCAAATCGCTCGGTTCGTCCTTCAACTGTAGAAGATGACAAAATTCAAGCATAATTGATCAAAAATATTTGATTTTCGATAAAATAACAAAATCATAAAAATGTTTACAAGAATCCGAAGTTTTTATTAAAATCGCCAGTAAAAAACGCATCAAACTTATTTTACAACACAATAAATCAAAGTCGGATTAGCGGAGGAAGATGTGACTGTCATATCTATTATAGAGAAAGAGCAGGCAGACAAACCGAATTTTTTCTTTATTTCTAAAACAATTATAAACCTTTGATTCTGATGATAGAGTTTAATCACTTCTGCATGACTGCAAAACAGCCTTAATTGAGGTAATGTGGAAGAAACACAGTAAAAATGGGTCGCATAACGCCATTTCCTTATCTCTAGCCTTTTGGTAGGTTATTTTATTTTTTACAAAAAATAAGGAAAATTTAGACGTTTCAAAAATCTCTCATCAATGTATTCTTAAATCAATTTTCGCATTAAAATATAGAACTTTTATTTTACTGTATTAATAACATTATTTTTATGTTTCTGAAGGCAATGTTTTAGCATGATTTAGAACGATATTAAATGTGTAATTACAGCTGTATATCCAATAATACAAGTAAATGAGCAAACTAGAATTATTGGCATGGATAAGTCTTTTTAAGAAACTACTCCTCGGCATTACTTCTATGTTTATTTGGTTATAGAGATCCCGAGGCCATGATCTCTTCAGGCGTCTCGGGGGGTTATCGGGAAAGGATGGGGATGAGAGGGTACGAACTAATGGGCTTGAGTGGGCTGGTAGTTTGGAATTGTAGGAGGTATATCTATATTTCTATATTTACATTTCTGGCTAAGTCTGCAAACTAATAGGATATTTAGTTCATTATGTATTGTTTCATTGTCGACAAATATAAACGATTGGAACACAAACATGTCAAAATATCAATTTCGTAAAAAAATTCCTTTAGTACCCTTGGTAATCAACGTCTTGTGCAATAGTGACCTAATGAAAAAAAATCTGGTGCGGGCAACACACGACTTTCACTTACCTCCGTTTTTAAAATCGATTAAAGAATTTTCAAATACAGTAAGAGATCAAAATGAGTGAAACCATTAAAGAATTAGTTAAAAGGAATTTCTATAGAAACATGTGTTTTATTAAAAAATCGATTATATTATTATCTAAAACAGTAACTTAGTTTAATCGGCTTTTTTCTCACTCTCTATTAACTTTTAAAAGCGTGTGTATGAGATAACATTTTTTCTAAAATCTTTAGCTTTCCAACGGTATATCATACATGTATATTACTGCTCTTATGTTCAAAAACGAAAAATTGCATTAAAAAAATATTTTTTCCGTTTTCTTCTTTAGTTGGGTATCGAATTTATTCAATTTATATATTTACCTGCTTTTCATCAGCGTTAACAAGATAATATAGTTATTTTCATTGAATCTACAAAATTAAAGGTACTTTAGGGGAAGAAAATTTAAAATGTCGGCATTTAAGCCCTGTCAGACCATTTTAATCAGAATAAAACCTACATGATATTAAAGTCCAATTAATTTTACATCGATATAGCCAGTTTAATCAAAATCGTCGGAACCGTTTTCGAGAAAATCGAAAAAAGGTGCAAAATGCATGGTATAAAGTGCCTCTTCTGGTAAACTCATTTTGATGAAAAAAGTTTTGTCACGTCTCGGGCTTATAGTTGTCTTAAATATGAAATTTCAGTTTCATAGGACTTACAGTTTCCGCCCGGTAGTTAACACACAACACACACACACACACACAGACCTTTTTGCGGGACTTGGTTATTTGGACTTAGGGGACCCTAAAACGTGTATTTCCGTTGAAAACTGGAATTCGAAAATTTTCACGATCGCAATACTTCCCCTTACTATATATAGTAAGTGAAAGTAATAGCAGTTTCAACAGCCCAATTTTGTGTTTTTCTCTTAAATTACATTTTTTCCTTATAATTCTTCGATTTCTGATAATCCTCCGAAAATAAAATGACCGCGAGAACTTCGGATTCAGAAATGGTCTTAAAAGAATCCGAAATGACATGCAAACGTTTCTCTAGATGTCTTTCCAAATAGTCGTAAACTCCAAGAAATAGTCAAGGACCCCAGTCCCATTTCTATACATTATTACTATCAAGCTAATTTTTCATAAGTAGATTATTTTTGATGAGACGCCCAACTTCGTGTCTTACATAGATTCTTCATTATGGTAGCTAACAGAGATAGCCGGGATCGAATAGGTCGATTATTAAGAAAATAATTTACATTATTAAAAAAAATATTCGTCCTACAAAATATATGGTTTGATTGAAGAATCCCCTTCTTCTAACATGTATCAATAAAGAGTAAATAAAAAATGATTACTGATTAGCTGTTCTTTTTTACTGTTGATTAGTTAATATTTACTTTAGTTAGTATTTACTTTTTTTTTTAATAATGTAAATTACTTTCTTAAGAATCGACCTATTATATATACTCTGTTAGCTACCACAATAGAGAATGGATGTAACAGACAAAGTTGGCCGTCTCATCGAAATGAAGCTACTTACGAAAAATTCGCTTAATAGTAATAAACGGTAAAAATGGGTCTGGGATCCTGTATAAAAATATTTAATTAAAAAAAAAAAAATTGGAAAATAGTTGAGAAAGAAAAGGCCCAGACTGGAAAAAAAAAATATTTCGGTAAAATGCTGAGATATATATGTGTTAACTAATCGCAGACGATAGTGGATCACCTACGTTTTCGCTTTCGTAACCTGCCTCTTTTGAAATACCTTTGTACAAAACTAAGGACGCAACGATGCGTAGAAAAAAGTTCTTTCGAAACTGCTAGCAGTTCTTTTCCCCGAGAAGGTCTCCAACATAAAATTGTTAGTTGTACTGAAATACTAAAGGAAAAAAAAAACCTCAATAAGTTCTTGAGCCAGCTTGACTTTCTAATCAGACATCCTTCTCCGTCATTGTATTTTGGCCCGGGCGGTGGGAGCGTGTGGCTAGCGAAGGGAAAGCGTGGTGATCAAGTGATCCCACCCACCCGTGAAGGAAAGGCTAGGCGGAAGAGGCTCCAATAAGGCTAGGTGAAAAATGTGTCAACCATACCAATTTTCCGAGGAACTCATAAAAATTCATATATGTTGTTGCTAGCCGAACACAATTACAAACAGACTGACCACCGAAATAAAAAAAAAGTTGAAACATTTCATAATAAATGCAAAATCAAAATGTTATTTACAAGGGGAATGTTATTTACGTTATATATATATAATGGATTCCCGAACACTGTGGTATCAGCAGCTGTATATATCTGAAAGCAGATGAATTGGCAAATACTGGAATCCTTTAACAACGGATAGACGCCCTTCTTTCATGGGACGAGGCAAAACTGTAAATAAGGCCGAGATCAGACAAGGATGGAGCACCCGGCACCCTCTAAGCAACCATAAATATCTCTACCACAAACTAAGCAGAAAGCAGCAGGTTATGATTTTCAGACTTAAGACGAACCAGGACGGCATAGCTTATTCCTATTAAAAAATCCTAGGACCACCTGCGGGTGTGAACCTGTGACCTTTGGCATAGGAGGCTGTTATGCTACCCACTCAGCTACTAGTGATCCCTGAGAAAAACTTTAAATATGAAATATGAATAAATTAAATAACCAACTGGAGGAGAAAACAACAGATATCTTTTTTCAGATTAAGGTTTGTTTTTTTGCAGATAAGAATATTATTATAGATATATACCGTTGGAAGACTAAAGAGTTTAGAAAAATATAACGTACAAAATCGTAGAAGATAAAAACGCATAAACGTAACTTATAGGTGTAAATTGTAATTGCTAATATTATATTTTTTATTAAAAAATAAATGTTTCTGTCGATAATTAATGTAATTATTTTATCTTTATATAACTTTTACTTAATTTAAAAGTTTATGACTTTATTTTAAGAAAGCAGTTAACTGAAATTCGTGCGTTCTTAATAGAAAAAATCAATTATACTGAAAGTATCTGATGACTCCTCTACGCTAGCGAACGCAGTTTTAATTGTCTTGATTTCAAATATAATTACAAAACGCATTCCAACTTAATTCCACGCCATTTCATTTATTAGGTTGGCAGCACTGATTACTTTCTGTTATGTTCGCGTTCAAACGAACACTTGGGTGCTACGCGCTTCGCTCGTTACGTTCAATCATGGAAATATACTTTTTTATTACTTTTTAATTCGTTTATTTTTCGTTTCGCTCAGTCATTGCTACCCTCAATTGTCTTTAGCGTTTCGAATTAAGAAAGGAATGCGACAAGTTTCCAGATAGAATGGGCAGAACAGTTAATTGAAAAAATCTTGATTTTCACTTAGTTCTCTTGATAAACAATTATTTCAGGTTAAATAATACTACAATAGAAATTATTATCTACTTCAATCGATACATTGCATGCGCTTTACGCCACTCTCCATAACCTACCACTGTACCTCTCCAAGACCTTTTAAAATGTCTGCTGAAAGAAACGGTCCAGGAATGGCAGGATAAATATGACTGGGAGTCACAATTCAAAGGGAAGGACTATTATCAAACCCAGCCAACCGTCAGCCTGATACCATGGTTCTCAAAGATCCAACAAATTGATAGAAAAGAAATTGCCCACCTTGTAAGACTACGGACTAACCATGGCTGGACAAAAAAATATCTAAATTTAATGAAAATAGAAAATGATGGCAATTGCTTAACATGCAAAGTCCCTGAAGACCCGCGCCACATTCTATTCCGATGCAGGAAATATGGGAAGCAAAGAGAAGCGATGGTTCCCCTAGAAACAGAGGCGATGTTTTTACAACAGTTAGATAAAAAAAAAATTTTGATGATCAAGCAGTTCTTTATTAACGCTCAGTGCAAACTATAGAAAAAAAATCACTTCACAGAATTTATTTTAATGATAATAGTGTTATTATTTTATTTTTTCTATCTCTTTTGAGTTATCTTCCTCTCTCATTTACATTCTTTTATATTATTCTCTTTCTACTTACTTTATTGATACTTTTTTTTTTTTTTTTTTTGGTTCCATTACCTTAGTTTTTATTAAACTGTAGCAAACACGTATTGACCATATAGGATTTGGTGTCAAGTCTTGACGGTCACTTGTATATAATAAAATTAAAAAAATAACCTACCACAATATTTTATGTTAGATACAAAGTTCTCAAAAATCATTAGCGAGAAATATAAAATCGTCAATCAATTATAGCAACTGTAGGACATGGGCGTAAATTTCCTTTAAGACGTTGATTTCCAAAAGGCATTATATTCATTACATTTGCTCTACACTGGTTCTTTCTTTCCTCTCCGATTGCTCTCAGTATGTGGTAGTTCCAGGCCAACCTCCATCCAGGACTCTGCCTCTGTCATGTGGTGTTCCTCAGGGATCATCACTATCTCCTACCCTCTTTTCTGTCTACATAAAGGACCTTCCCTTCTATATCCATCACTCTCAATATCATAAGTATGCGGATGACTTCCAAATTTACATCTCTTTCCCTCCATCGGACCTATTACTAGCAACAGAAAAGCTCCAGGATGATTTAAACCGAATAAGTTGCTGGGCATCTGACAACAAGTTAAAGTTAAATGCAGAGAAAACTAAGGCAATTGTATAGGTTCCAATCCACTCCTGAAAACCCTTTCCCTAAACCCCACATTGTCTTTAAATAATAAACCTATAAAATTCCACCGATCCGTCAAAAACCTTGGATTAAACCTTGACCAATCTCTTTCCTGGTAAAACCACGTTTCCGAAATTTCTCGACGCATAATTTCCATCTTAAAACTCCTAAATTACCATCGTCACCTTCTTCCATTTAAAACCCGCAGGCTCTTGGTTTGTTCACTAATACTCCCCCACTTGGAATACTGCTGTGCGGTGTATGGGGGTGTCTCTGGTGATCTCAAAGCTAAACTAAAACGATTACTTAACTGCCTGATACGTTTCATCTTTGGGATATCCAGAGACACCTCTGTAACCTGATTCTACGAGGAGTTGAAATGCCTTTACCCTTCCTACCGTTCTAGGTACTTCCTGGCAACCTTTTTCTTCCAAGTTCTCCGATCATAACGGCCATCGTATATCTCTGATATATTCTCATTTAAATCCTCCGTCCACTCCCGCAACACTCGTTCGCGGCCTTCAGACCTGTATATAACGCCTCATCGAACAGCAGCTTTCGACAGATCGCTCCTTATCCGATCCTCGTCCGTATGAAATTCTATTCCTTCTGATATCCGTCATTCCAATACTCTTCCGACCTTCAAATCCCGTTTGTTCAAACACTTCCTGTCTACCTAATTTTTAAATGATCCCAACTGACTTGCAAATTTCAATAAAAATCGGTAATTGGAGCAGAGAGAAACGATGATTTACCACATTTTACCTTGTATTGTACTTAAAGCTTTATGAATATTATTTCACACATTTTCACAAGCAGTTTAAATTTATTTTGCACTTTATGTACGAACATACATTTTTGTTTTTTATTCTTGTCAAATTTGTTTTTCTAAATTATTATAAGAAGCCACCTATTCATTTATTACTATTATTTATTTTCTTGTTATTTATGTAGTTTTTGTTTTGGTTTATACTCAAAGATACTGAAGCTGTAATTTTGTTTTTCTGTTATATTATTTTGAAGGGACTTGTCCCAGAATAAATAAAGAATTTATTATTTTTTATTATAGAAAAGATTAAAGAAAGCGAAAAATCTCTCATTAATTTAATGTTGAACCATTTTTTTTTTTTTTTACTTTCATATACCAGTGTTTTTCATATAAAACAAGGGAAAGTATTGCGATCGTGAAAATTATTGAATTCCAGTTTTTACTGGTTTTGTATTCATTTATTTTTATTTCTTTATTTTGTGTACATAAGGAATGAATGAACTCTAATATCACTAATACTTATTGCCAAGATTGTGGCAGATTGTATTATTTCTAAATAAATAAAGGTTAAAAAAAAGAGAGTTTACTGAAACACATATTTAGGATTTTGAGTCCAAAGGCAAATGACAAGTCTAGCAAAAAAGTTAGTTTTATTGGTTTTTCATCACTCTCCATTAACTTTTACAATTTTGTTCAATGATAAACGAATTTGATGACCAACTAAAAGAGAGAAGAGCAAACATATTCTTTTATGTATTTTTTTTTAATAATACAAACAGTGATATAAGCGTATAATATATATGAGAATGAATTCGATATCCATCTAGATCAGAAAAGAGCAAAAATCTTTTTAAAAGCAATTTGTATGTTTTTGAACGTTAAGGATAGTGACTTAGATGTATATTATAGCATTTCCAGGTCAATTGTAACGTTTTCCAAGTCAAATGTAACCTTTTCTATTACAAATGTAACCTTTTCTAAAGCAAATGTAACCTCTTCCACAATTGTAACCCTTTTCTTTACTTCTAGCCTTAAATATTCTGTTTTATTTATTGAAAAATAATTAGTTTAATTAAAATTATGCCTTTTATAATAATTTTTGAATATCCTATGGACATTTTTTTTTAGATATTTGTTGTCAAGTGCTGATGTCAGCAAGCTAAATTTTTCAAATATTAATTATCGTCTATTTAGTTTTAAGAATTTACTTTTAATGTTTTTTATTGTTATAGGATCTATAACTGTGTTATCAGGGGGTTATGATTACGGTTTTTGAGCTGTATCTTTTATCGCATTTATTACGTATTACAACTCGCATTTATTTTTAATATTTTTTATTGTTAAAGGGGTTGATACTTCTGTTTTCGGGTCGTGTGATTACGTTTTTTTAGCTGTACTTTTAATCGCTCGCTCACGTTTCAACTTTTAATCCTTTTTTTTTGGAGGGGGGGGGGATCTATATTGTGTTTTCAAGGGGTTAATAAAATGTTTTTAGAGCTGTTATTTTATCACTAGTGGGGATTCCAACTCGCCTTTATTTTTGATGTTTTTTATTGAGATAGGAATCGATTATTTTTTTTTTTTGGTTCTTATTATAATGTTGATAGGTTTTACATCGTTGTCTTTTACTTGTATTTTTATTTTTTTCATAAAAAGAAAGATTGCGAGCTTTTCTAGCGTTATGAGTGCGTTTTTTCAACTATTTTTGTACGCTTTTCAACTTGGTCCTACAATTACTTGATAATTTAATTGAGGAACAGTTTATTATATTTTCGGGGGTTCTGATGACATTCTTTGAGTTTTATTTCGTATCGCCTTCACTCATTTTAAGTTACTGTTACTTTTTTATAAAAATTCGATAGAGGGATCGTTTATAGTGTTTTCCGGAATACCAATAGCGTTTATGATATTTTCCCATAGCAAGTAGGCATTTTAACTTAAATGAAAGGATATCTCAAAGAATGCACAATCGCGATGTAACGTCCTGCTTAAAAACGTAATCAACAAAAACGCAATAAAGGATTTTTACATCACATTTTAAAATAATATCAACGGTGATTCCCAAGAGCATAAAGAATAAAGTTTGAAAAACGTAATCAGAACCCCCTAAGACAAAAAAAAAAAGAGAAAACTCTATCAAATTATAAAATAAGATTAACACTAATTTAAAACACCCACGCGCTTTAAACAAATCAGTCCAAAAAACGTAATTACAAACCCCAGAAGAACACAAGAGCCAATCCCCACATTAAATTATTTTATAACTAATGGCGAGTTAAAATGTGCACGAGCGATGTAAAACACAGCTCAAAAAAACATTTTCATAACCACCCGAAAATAACAGTTATAGATCTTAATAACAATAAAATACATTAAAAGCAAATGTTAGGTAAAATAAGCGAGAGCGATAAAAATCACAGCTCGAAAAACGTAACCATGACCCTCTGAAAGCACATTAATTAATCCCTATATCGATAAAAAAACATTAAAAGTAAATTCGAGTAAAAATGCGCGGGAGAAAAAAAATATACGGCACAAAAACGTAACTATAAGACCCGATAACACAAATATCAAACACTATATTAATAAAATACATTTAAAAAAAATTTAGTTAAAATAAGCGTGAGCAATAAAAAAGTACAGTTAAAAAAAACTCGATCACAAGACCCGAAAACAGAGTCATCAACCCCTATAACAATAAAAAATATCAAAAGTAAATTTTAGTTAAAATGCGCGGGAGCTATAACAAAAATGAAACTCAAAAAACGTTATTTTAAGACCCTTAAACAGAATTATTAACCCATATATTAATAAAATACATTAAAAGTCATTTCGAGTGAAAACACACGCGACCAAATAAAAATACAGCTCAAAAACGTAATTATAACACCCGAAAACACATTAATTAATCCCAATAACCACCCCTCCCCTCAAAAATTAAAAATCAATAATTATCTTAAAACTAAACAGACGATAAAAGATAGGATATACAAAAATTATTATAAAAGGCATAATTTTAATTAAAACAATTATTTTTCAATAAATAAAGCAGACTATTTAAGGCTGGAAGTAAAGAAAAGGGTTACAATTGCTTTGGAAAGGGTAACATTTGAAATGGAAAAGGTTACATTTGAAATGGAAAAAGTTACATTAGACTTGAAAAAATTGCATTTGACTTGGAAAAGGTTACAATTGACTTGGAAATGCTATATACCGTTGGAAAGCTAAAAATATTAGAAAATATATTATTTTATTCACAAAGTGGTTAAAGTTAATAGAGAGTGATGAAAATCAGATAAAACTGATTATTGTAGATAAAACTTTAAATGATTATTAAATAAAACAAATTTAATTAATTCCTTAATCTTTTTATTTTCTTAAAATTCTTAAATTGATTTTAACAACACACGTAACGAAAAGTCGTGTGTCGTGTACACCAGATTTATTTTTATTTGATTTCCCTTTCCATAGCTTAGTAATGAAAAACAAAAAAAACCTGTATTACTACAACATATGAAGGCTCTTGGGCTCAGCATATGTAGAGATTCGTACTGTTTCTAGACCAACGGTCGTGCAATGAGGTGATTAGGTCTTTTTCACGCTCAGCCGCCTATAGAGGCTAGGTCTGCCACAGGATGGTCTCCATACCCTAGGTTCGCCCCCCCGACTGAATTAACAGAATAAATGATATTCTGCCACAGCCGGGTTCGAACCCAGGACCAGAAGAACAGTAGACTAGTACTCTATCTACTAGACCACGCCGCTCCTCTACTTAGTAACTAAAGCTCATGCCAATAAAAACAAAAAAAAGTATTAGAAAAAAGTAAAGAGATAGGTTATGGATTTGTGAGTCCTAATTCCGAAAATATTTAGAAAGTTGATGTGAAGGGAAGGGCTTTACAAGAGATTCTTTCCTATTAGCTCACTGCTCATATATTCCTATATTTATACATTTTTAAAATACTTCCAAATATTTCAGTTGTTGTAGAATGAATTATGTCTAATTTACCGTTATATCCTTCTTCTTTTTTCCTATTCCCTTGTAATCCTTTCAAGCAATTTCTTTTTTGGTGTTTACTGATTTTTTTAACTCATGAGAATGTAATAGTTATTGTTTAAACTTAAATTGATACAATATTTTAAGAATATAAACATGATATTTATTCCTCTTCAAATTCCTTTCCTTCCAGTCAAATCCAGCTGGGTGAGAAAAAGATTTTCCAATAGGGTTTTCAGTCAAGGATTGGTGTGATATGGTGGATACACTGTTCTAGAAGTCTCGGGTATGAACCCAGCCGGGGCAGAATAATTATTTATTATTTTATGTTAGCGTTGGGCAATCTAGCGGAAACATTACAAATCTCTATATGTATTCCATCCAAGACCCTTCAAGGGAAGTAGAACACATTTTTACTTTCACTTACCTATATATGAAATATATAGTAAGGGAGAGTATTGCATTCGTGAAAATTTTCGAATTCGTGTTTTCAACGGAAATACATGTTTTAGGGCCGCCTGAGTCCTAATTACTAAGTCTCGCAAAAAGGTATGAGTGTGTGTGTGTGTGTGGTAAGTCTAGCACGAAAACTAAAAGTCGTACGAAACTTAAATTTCGTGTGCCCGAGATGTTAAAGCAACTTATTCATCAAAATCGGTTAACCGGAAGATCTACTTATGCTATACACTTTTCACCTTTTTACCATTTTCTCGAAAACTGCTCTAACGATTTTGATAAAACTCGCTATATGGATGTAAAATGAATCGAGCTTTAATATGATGTGTGTATTTATTCTGATTGAAACAGTCTGACAGGGCTCAACTCCGATTTTTTTTATTTTATTTACCTAAAGTACCTTTAATTTTTAATATTTCAAAACATTAACCATATCATCCTATTGTTATTGATAAGAAACAACTAAATATACAAGCTGAACTAATTTGATGACCAAATAAATGAGAAAACAGCAAACATATTCATTTAGATTTTTTTTTTTTTTTCTGCACACAAGAATAGTAGATACATAGATGTATAACATACCACAGGAAAGCTAAAGATTTTAGAAAAAAAGATATCTCATATCCAAAGATGTAAAACTTAATACAGAAAGACGAAAAGGGAATAAATTCAATTTAATTCTTTAACGTTATTCAAGTCCAAATTTATTTAAAAGTTCTTTAAATGTTTTTAATAACGGAGCTATGTGAAAGTTGCGCTCAGCATATTTTTTCCCTATTTCCTTGTAATCCTTTCAAGCAAGGCTTTTTTTTTACATAAGAGAATGTAATAATTATTTTAAATCAAATTGATATAATATTTTAAGAAAAGAAACCTGATATTTAATTCGAATTCATTTTTATAACGGTCTTCAGTCATTGAAATCTACTTTGGTGTGTAAACGATTTTCCGAAAAAAAATTCGTTCTCTGTTTTCTACAATTCCGGGTTTGATCCCGGCTGTGGTAGAATAATTATTTATTATTTTTTTCAGCCTTGGGCGACCTTGCGGTACGGAGACATTCCAGTGGCAGACCTCCTTGCACTGCTGTTAGTCTAGAAACAGTATAAATCTCTTTATGTATTTCACGCAAGACCTTACATAGTGTGTGGAATACATGAATACTTTTTTTTACTTTCACTTATATATATATATGAATACATTTTTTTTTAAGTTAATTTATGGAAAGAATACTCATTTCTTCATTATTCATTATTACTCTTTCATTTCTCTACCTACGTTTCGGGGTGTATTGTATGAGGTGGAAATTCTCGCTCAAAAACGAAAAGTCGCACTTAACTGAACTTCCATAATTAAGTTATGCCTGTTGTTACTTAAATAGAAGTGTCACTTAGAAAGATTTTATAAATAAAATGTATTATTAAAAATATCAATATAACTAAATAGGATTTCATTTAAATCCTTCGTACAATCTCGGAACAGTCGTTTGAGGCCTCCAGAACTGTATATAACGCCTCATAGAACCTCAGTTTTCGACAGATCTTTCCTTATCCGATGCTGGTTCGTATGAAATTCCATTCCTTCTTATATTTATCATTAGACGTTAAACCAAATATTTGCTTTTAAAAATTTCAATCAAATTGTTTTTCGGTCGCAATTCTTTCCCTTACTACATTTCATAAGTAAAGTAAAAATTCTGGGTCATTTGTAATTTTTCGAAACGAGAGGATTTCTATAAATTTAAATATTAAACAAAAAATGGTCAGTGTTATAGGTCTGTGAAAGTAATATAGCTCCTTCATACTTCATAGCGGCGTTTGTTATTTTTAGGGAGAGAAAAAAAAAGGTTTTATGTCCATTAATTTGGCTGCTTTTTATTTAAAGGGGTTAATGGCCTTCGAAAATACGGTTTAATGTCATTCTATTTAGTCTTGTTTGTGTACCTATTGTTTTCAGCCGTCTGTTCCACATGTTTTTTTAGTTTGGAATGAATTAATATTAAGGTTAGTAATTTTTTTTTCAAAATGCCCTTGAGACCAGTACTCCATAAAAGTCTTACTAATATTATTAAATTTTTTTTTTTTTTTTCTGCAGGTGGTCAAATTTATAAAAATATTTATTATTCTATTTGGAACATTACCATGGAATCTATATTATATTCCTTAAAATTATCAATCATTAAATAGTAAATCGAGACGAAATACTATTGATAATTAAATCTATATCCATTCAAATCTTGGAATGATAAAATGACCAGAGTTTAGTCCCTTTCAATTTTGCGTTATTTTATCTTCAATTCGTCTTACACTCTGGCATTTTTTTCATTTTCAGATATATATATATATATATATATATATATATATATATATATATATATATATATATATATATGTAATAATAATGGAAAGAATCATGCTCTAATTAAATTTCGAATCCGAGTTTTCACATAAAATTGATTTCCAAAAGGTCTATATCCATTCTAGGAAATTTGACAGGAAGCTCAAAAATATTTTATTACTATATTATTTAACTAACTTATTTTATTCTTTTCGCATTTAAAACTAGATTTTTTTTTTCTATACTGTATTAATTAAACTATATTAAACCTATGGAATGAAATGTTTTAGTATGATTTGGAACGAAAATCACCTTTAGAAAATAACTGAATTTCTAAATCGCGTTTGTAGAGGAGGACTTGAGAGTCATTATATAAAATAAAATTGAAGATTTGGATAAAACTAAATGATGAGAATACAATATGTCAATTTCTTAAAAAAATTCCTTTTGTACCTTTTGGAAATCAACGTATCAATTGGTCCTTCAAGTGCTACTATCTTTTGTCCAAATAACCCACTCTCACATGGCATCACCTGCATTGTAGTGGCTAGCATATGCCCAAAGTCGCGGGTTAAAAACTAGAAAATGGCCCTAGGAATTTTTAAAAGTGGTAATTTTTGGTCTTGCCGTCCTTCATTGGGGACGTAAAATGGTGGTCCAAGCCTGAGCGATGTCAAGCCTAAGCGTTAAATAACCCTATCCTAATTAAACCTGGGTAGACAAAAGTTGAGACTCTTATCGTAGCATCGTCCGATTAACATTTGCATTAATTGATGTCAAATTAGAAACGTCTGTCTCTAGCTCAAAAAAAAAAAAAGAAAATTTGTAAGAAACTGAAAAATACCACCAATTTTATTTATGCTTTCGAAAACGCAGAAGTTCATATGAATCAACATCTTTATATCAAACTACAATTAAACTTTCCTTAATATCGCCTAGGTATTCATTGAAGTACTATTAAATTGGTCTTAAGTGCTAAGTTCTGAAATTAAATTAAATTAAATGGGCTCAATACGATTAATTTATTAACCATTGTTAAATGATTACTGTATATTAAAAAAGAAACGAACTAAAATAGGTCAGATCACGATGTTATATTAATGTAATGTAAAAAGTATTTAATTTATATATTAATAAATTTATGGGTCACTAACATTATTATGATTTATAAGAAGTAATAAATATCTAGGTTTTAAAAAATGCTTTGATAATGGAGTCAAAACTGAGACGCTCCGAAAGGTACTAAATAAATTTTTTTAACGAACTTGATATTTTAACAAATTTTGTACTCTGATCATTTATTATTATACATATGTCATACGAATACATCTGAAAAACACAAAATACCATTTAAAAGCGCGTTAAAAAATCGACTTTTATGATACTGGAGATAATAGAACGATGCTACAGTGGGAGTTCTAAATTTTGTTCATCCAGGTTCAATTAGGATAGAGATCTTTAACAAGTACCTGTCATCTAACGTTTTACGTCCCCTCTGAAGGACATCATAACTAAGGATTTTCGCACTACCAATAAACCAATACTAAATAAAATGCCGGGTTTGAACCTGAGACTTCGGGCATAGAAGTCTATGTCGAAATTTTAATTTCGTATAAATTTAAAAACGTAACATATTTATTTTTACTAACTTCTCATAATTGTTTTGCCTTTTCCCCTATTCTTATTTCCTGTACCCAACGATAAGCTATCATAATTTCCTCTTGGACAAAAGAATGAAATGTAATTTTCTCACGTGAAGAAACAAGAGCTCAACGGTCGATTTAGGCAATTATATAAAAGCCAAAGAAGGGGCTCTTCTTCAGTGTTCAACAAGGAGATGACACATGACCAGATTCTAATAAAAAAAAAAATTGGCTTGAGTATTTCTCCCACAATGAGAAAAACAATATATGATGGATCTGCCTACCAACTACTGATTTTCCCAGTCAGGGAATTTGCGGGAGGGCGGAAACATTGATCAAGTAAAGAAGGCAAAGATTAGTGTCGTCCAACTAAAAAAAAATTAGAGAACCTTCACTTCATTTAAACAACTTTAGCTCATAAATGGTTGGTCCTAGCCAGGAATCATTTTCCATTAAAGTTCTGACAAGGGAACTGTCGTAAACACCAACAGAGATGAAACGTGTATTTCCGTTGAGAACACGAATTTTGAAATTTTCACGATCGCAATATATCTCTTACTGTATATGTCATATATAGGAAGTAATAATTGAGACGTTGAGTTCCAAGAAGTACTATTTCCACTTAAGAAAATTTTACAGGAAACGCAAAAATCTGTCATTTATTTATTATTGGACCAATTTACTTAATTTTTTTTTTAAATTAAAATCTAAAGTTTATTTTTTACTGTATTAACAACTTATTTTTCCAGATTATTGCACCTTTTCCATGACTTTTTAACAATTTAATATGGATATAGTACTTTTTTGGAATGAAACGGGGATATAGTACTTTTTGGAAGAATATAACGCGAAATAACAGCCCCTTTCTCATACATTACTCATAATTAACGTCTTTATAATTTTAATTACTAAGTTATGTATATTTCTCTATTCTCACTTATATTTCCTTGTTGGTTAACTGGATTTTACTGTTTATTCTTTGTAATGAAACCGAATATTCAAAGGAACTTTAATTTATTTTTGGCACTATAATAAGAAAGTATGCAATTATGAAATTTGTTTTGAGCTTTTACTTATTCTTCCTGTGAATTTAACAAATGTATTTATATTATTAACTACATGTAAACAATATCTAACTAAAAAGACTGATAAATAAATAACTTTTAAACTTTAATTTGGTTTTTTTTTATATTCTTCTTCAAAAAAAAAAAATTCTATTAGGTTAGATCAGGCACGATTTCCTTCTCATATTTAGCAAGGTCAGAGAATTCTAATTCCAACCATTTGCTGGACCGAATACGAATACCGAATTATTCTATTAAAATGTGAGTTTCGGAAAAGTTTTGAACCATTGCTCTAAATTGTTTTAATTTCATTACAAATATATTCATCCCTGAGGTCCTCCTCTTGGAATGTAGGACTTGGAAGGAAGGTCAAGGGCTGACCTCCAGCACAAGACAAGGAGGAGTCGGTGACATTTCGGAATTTCTCCCATCAGATAAAAAGCAGGTGGTTGGAGGTGGGTGGGGAAGGGGACAAGTTGAGTTCCTTCTTCCTTTTCTTGGAGGAAGCGCTCGTCTAGGACTTTCTCTTCCAAGGCCTCTCTGGTCACTTGATATTTTTTTCGCATAAATTATTCCCTAACCGATATTTTAGCTCGCAAGGTTGTATTACAGAAGGAACAGGCTGTTGCATAGCCTCCATGAAATAAATAGGTCAAGGTAAATGCTTGTGATTGGTTGATTGATGACTGAAAATTACAATACTGTATCTAACACATTGCTAAACTTATTTATTAATTATTACTTCTGGAAGGAGTGGGTCCGGGTGGCACACACTGGGGTGAAACACCAAATTATTGGACATTGGACTATACAGTTGGCCGTACGAAAAAAAGGTTAAACGTAGTCCCCCAATTATTTGTTAACAAGGAATCGATTTCTGTATTCAGATTTTCATTTTAATGTAAAGGGTGTCCAAGAAGACACTTTTTTTTTTTTAATTGGAACCCTATGATTTGACGCCGTAAATTAATTCCACCCCCTATTTCCAGTAACTTTTACTTAGGAAACTTTTTTGATAGGAGTAACCGTATAAAAGGATTACGGAGTTTTTGGGCGAACCAACACACCCCCTTTCCCATACAAGAGGAGTAGGTACCATTCAATTGACAATAAAAAAACATGAACATAATCCATACAAATTTTTATTCAAAATATTATAATTAGTTACTTATACAAATTATATTTGGAGATAATTATGTGACAGATCAGCTGATGCGCTCGATGATAACAGTCATACGTTACATCGTCTCTCAGATTTTTGCTTTTTTCAGTAGGAATTCGCTAGAATTCAGTCTGGAGAACATCACTAGACCTCAGGAATATTACGGCAGTGAATATTGGAGAAGTTTCGGTAAGCAAAGTTATAATTTACTTTGTACAATCACGAAAAAGTGAAAGAAGGGTCACTGATCAGCTGATTGCCGCTAGCTCGGCAAGCTCGGGCTTGCTTTTCTTTAACTTATCTTTCTTTTATCTTTAATTCTTATCTCATTATTTATTTATTATTATTATTTTCTTAATCAATGAGATATTTTCATCAAGTCATGTCCTCAAAGTCTGCAAGTAAAAGATCTAGATCTGCAGGTTCTAACTCGTCTCCCACAAAACAGAGACCCCGCCGTGAACAAAATAAAAAAATGATTCCACCAGCGACCGCGTCAGCTACCTCATTAGGATCTGAACCACAGCCCAGCACATCATCACAAGGAATAACTGATGAATCTCCGTTTTTTACACCGAATCCATTTCAGATCCTCCAAAATGAAAAAGAAACCATGGAATCTTCTCCAATACCCAGAGAACCACTACCTCCACCAATATTTGTTAAAAATATTAAAAATTTTAAACTGATGTGTGCGCATTTAAACAAAGTAACAGATCCTAATAGTTATTATTGTATAAGTAGAACCAATGATACTAAAATATCTCCGACTACTGCTGAAACCTACAAAAAGATTGTAAAATATCTGACTGAGACCAAAGCTGACTTTCATACTTATCAGCTGCGCCAAGAGAGAGCATTAAGGGTCGTAATCAGAAACCTACATTCCTCAACACCCGTTGAAGCAATCAAAGAAGAACTGACAGAATTAGGATTCCAAGTGAGGCAAGTCACCAACGTTCTAAAAGATAAAAGTCCACTGCCTCTATTCTTCGTGGACTTGGAACCATCAGCAGGAGTCGAAAAAATCTATGACCTCAGCAGACTGTACTATACCCGTGTAAAAGTTGAAAAACCTTACACAAAGAAAGAAATAGTCCAGTGCCATAACTGTCAGGCATATGGTCATACCAAAAGTTATTGCCATCACATACCACGCTGTGTGAAATGCGGTGAACAGCATAAAACAGAAGAATGTACAAGATCAAGATCAGCACCCGCTGTATGTGCTCTGTGCCTCAAGGACCACCCGGCTAACTACAAGGGATGTGAAATCTACAAGAAACTCAGAACCAGATACCAAAAACCTCAGGATCCGAATGAAACGGCTGTACCAACCAGAAGCAGAAGAGAACCATCTAAACTTGTAAATTCTAACGTGTCATTTGCCCACTTGCTTGGAGGTGGTAACCAGAATCATGAAGTCGAGGCACTGCCGGAACAACATTTTCCTCAACATTCTCAATCTATTGTACAAGAATCTATCCCTCAAAGTTTACCTAATCTTCAAAAAACTCCTCAACATCAAATTTCTCATATCCCTCCACCATCAAACGTCACAGATCTTACCAGTCTAATGACATCGTTCATCTCCGAAATCAAATCTCTTGTTATGCCGCTTATATCACTCCTTACAAATCTAGTATCGAATCTAATCCCTGCCTTGAAAAATCCTTAAATGACTTCACCTAACTCCTTATCCATTCTCCTTTGGAATGCGAATGGTGTTAGAAATCATACTGACGAACTGACAGCGTTGTTGCAAGACAAAACAATCGATGTTGCACTTATAACTGAAACAAGACTAACGACTAAACAGTACTTCAAAATACCGCAATACATGACATACCGTACTGACCACCCAGACGGTAAAGCCCATGCCGGTTCTGCTATCATTGTCCACCAATCCCTCTCTCATCATTTACTCCCACTTCCCACCTATGATTTCCTACAAGCCACAGCCATAGTAATCAAGACTTTTTCCTTTCCGGTAACCCTCACATCTGCATATTGCCCTCCTAAACATTCCATTTCCAATTCTGAATTTGTATCCTTCCTGGATTCCTTAGGAAATCGTTTCATTCTGGGTGCAGACTTAAACGCCAAGCATCAGCAGTGGGGTTCCAGAACCACGAATTCTCGGGGACGAAATTTGCTGTCTGCACTCAACTCCCGAAATTTTAATATCCTGCCTCCTGACTCCCCTACCTACTGGCCAACCGATCCTAACCGCAATCCTGACATCCTCGACTTCTTTATCCACAGCGGATTAGGCTCTCTCAACTTGTCTTTAACTCGCCTTGATGAACTATCCTCAGACCATAGTCCACTGATCCTAAAAGTATCTCTCACTCCAATTCCAAAACCCATTCCACCATCTTTCATCCGAGGCCCTGTCAACTGGAACCTTTTCCGCCAAATCCTGACCGATAATATTGACCTCAGAGTAACCCTCAAAACCCAAGATGACCTAGATAATTCCGTCTATTCCTTTACCACCGCCATCCAACAAGCTGTCTGGACTGCTTCCTCTCCTAAACACTCCAATATAAATCCAGACCAAAATAATTTTCCACAAACTATTATAGACCTTATCCACACCAAACGCCGAGCAAGATCATTATGGCAGCGCACCCGACACCCAACAGATCGTCGCTCCTATAACTTCTATTGTAGACAATTGAAGAGGGAGTTGGCGAACTTCCGTTCCCAGTCCTTTAATTGCTACCTCTCCTCTCTATCAGCTCGTGATAATTCCCTGTGGAATGTCACGAAAAAAATCCTAAAATACCATCATGTTTCCCATCCTCTCCGACGTGGTGATGACTCCTGGGCTGCGTCTGATGAAGATAAAGCCGAGGAATTCGCCACACACCTCTCCAAAGTATTCACTCCTCACCCGGAATCCCAAATCAATCACACCGCAAAAGTGCAAGACTTTCTTATGTCACCGATTCCACTTTCCCTACCTCCTAAAGCTATTAATCCCTCTGAGGTCAAATATCTTCTCCAAAAACTGACTCTCCGTAAATCTCCTGGACACGATCTCCTTACTCCCCAGATCCTCCGACAACTTCCGCAGAAAGCTATTCTATTCCTTACTTATATTTACAACTGCATCCTCCGCACCACCTATTTTCCACTGTTATGGAAACATTCCACCATCATCCTTTTTTTAAAACCAGGTAAACCTTCCAACAACACTTCATCCTACAGGCCTATTAGTCTACTCCCCATCCTCTCAAAAATCTTCGAAAGGCTTCTTCTAAAACGTATCCTACCCATATTAGAATCTCAAAATCTTCCTTCCCATCAGTTTGGATTCCGTCCTCAGCATTCCACAGTTCAACAGGGGCTCCGAGTTGTAGACCATATTTCCTCAGCTCTTGAATGCAAAGAGTATTGTTCTGGTGCGTTTCTGGACATTGCGCAAGCTTTTGACCGGGTATGGCACACTGGATTACTCTTCAAGCTGAAAACCCATTTACCCCAGTCCCTATACCTCATTCTCCGATCCTATCTCTCGAACCGTTCCTTCCGAGTTCGCTGTGGTGAAGAATTTTCTAACCTTTATCCCGTTGAGGCCGGTGTTCCTCAAGGCAGCGTCTTGGGACCCATCCTCTACATCCTTTACACTGCTGATATTCCTACACATCCTGATACCTTTCTGGCAACTTTTGCAGACGACACCGCCATCCTATCATCCAGTTCCAATCCTGAAACAGCATCCTTAAACCTTCAGAGACACCTTTTCCTTATCGAACACTGGTGTAATAACTGGCGTGTAACGGTGAACGAAGCTAAATGTAAACACATAACCTTTACTCTTAGACGAAAATCCTGTCCGCCAGTTTATTTCAACTCATTACCGATTCCTCTCTCAGATACAGTCCGGTATCTTGGCTTACTGTTAGACAAAAGATTGACTTGGAACCCACATACAAGACTTAAAAGACAAGAACTCAACCGACGATTCGGACAGTTATACCGACTACTCAACAGAAAATCTGAACTTACAGTTGAAAACAAATTATTAATCTACAAGACAATACTGAAGCCCATCTGGACCTACGGACTTGAACTGTGGGGGACAGCTAAACGTTCTAACATCAAACGCATTCAATCCTTTCAATCTAAAGTCCTCCGTACAATAGTAAATGCTCCTTATTATGTCTCCAATTATACCTTGCACCACGACCTTAATGTTCCATTTATTTCAGACCTAATTCCATCCAAATTTTCCAAATTCCACCAGAACCTCATTCATCATCCTAATCCTTTAGCTCAATCCCTATCCAGCTCCACTCATCCATACAACCCACCTAGAAGGTTGAAACGGCAGTGGCCCCGCGACCTTTTGTAAATATATTGGAGTTTTAGCACTGGCTAGATTCTCCACTCAATGTGATGTATGTATGAGTGTGTGTATGTGTATATAGGTATAAGTGAATTATTGACTTTTGTATTGATTCATTATTGTGTATATATTTTATTGTAATTTTATGTTGTGTAAATATTGTATGAATGTAGTATGTTTGATATCATTCAGCAATACTATTAATGTCCAAATTGGGACAGATTGTAAAATTTTCTCAATAAAAATTGTTATTACTAAAAAAAAAAAAGATAATTATGTATTACAAAAAAAAAAAAAAATTATTATCAATAGGAAAATATTTAGTAAAATATATATATAAAAAAAATTCTTAACAAATTTAGAGCATCAGGTGATAATTTATTTTTATGATTCATGAGAATTAAAAACAATAATACATTCATAAAGAATAAACAAACATTTAAAACTAAGAAACTGGAATTTACAGGGACATTTTAAAAAAAGCTAGAGCTAAAAGGAAAAAAACAAATTTTTCTTGTAAACCGGCACGTACCCGCAGGTAATTATTAATGTGTTTTTTATATAAATACTAACAAGATGAAAAAGTTTTTCAAATCTACAAAATTAGAGGTACAAAAAGTTTAGTATACCGTTAGAAAGGTAAAAATTTTGCATAACATACAAAGTTGTAGAAGGTACTGGAGAGTGACAAAAAATGCATAAACTTTAGAAATTTTTGAACAAAATAATAATTTATATTATTATTGGAAACTCAGTGTATCTATCATCCGTTTCAAAATTTATCTTTATTTGAAAGTAACACATTACATTCCTTTCTATCAACAAATCTCGAGTATTAAGAATTCATATTGATGCCGAATTTAAAACTCAGCAAAGTTTTCGTCACTAACTAAAGTAAATAAGTGCATTTTAAATGTGTATATTTAAGTAAATAAAGACTATTATTATTAAAGTCTTCGTCACTAAACTTTTAACTAGTCAAGTGACGTGGTATATGTCCTTCCTCTAAAGATAATTATTTATATTATTAATATATTCTTGAAGGGTAATATATGATATGTTCACACGTGAGAATTAGGTTCCTCATACTCACAATTTTTTATTTTGTTATTTATTAATTGAACAATCTATCTATCTATTGGCAAAAAATCCTCTCCTTACGAAAAATCACAAGTGGCCCAGTATTTTCACTTTTATTTCCCAATATATTAAAGGTGTAGTAAATGGAAGTATTGCGATCGTGAAAATATTAACAGACATACCCATTTTAGGGGTAACGAAAAAAAAAAATGGGTATGTTATAACTATTATCCTCATGAGCGGTTTCCATGAAAGGAGCCATAATAATGTTAGAAAAGAGCGATGTTTCGTGATATTCCCTTTTATAATGTCGCCATTTTGTAATCCACCCATTTTGAATTTTCAGGCTTGTATTTTTGCTTTACCATGATAGATGCTTTACATAAACATACTAAAAATTTTAGATGAGGAAGATGTTTGGGGGTGCTGTCATCAAAAGGAAAGTAGAACTTATTTCAATTGTGTGCCGACGTTTCGGCCTACATTGTGGTCCTTCATCAGGGTGACAGAATGTGATCAGGGTGATGAAGGCCCACAATATAGACCTAAACGTCGGTACACAATTAAAATAAGTAATACTTTTTACTTTCACTTACTATATATAGTAAGGGGAAGTATTGCGATCGTGAAAATTTTCGAATTCCAGTTTTCAAAGGAAATACACGTTTTAGGGTCCCCTGTGTCCAAATAACCAAGTCCCGCAAAAAGGTCTGTGTGGTAACTCCCGTGCGGAAACGGTTAGTCCTATGAAACTGAAATTTCATATATAAAACAACTATACGCCCGAGACGTGACAAAACTTTTTTCATCAAAATGAGCTTACCAGAAGAGGCACTTTACACCATGCATTTTGCACCTTTTTTCGATTTTCTCAAAAACGGTTCCGACGATTTTGATTAAACTCGCTATATCGATGTAAAATTAATTGGGCTTTAATATCATGTAGGTTTTATTCAGATTAAAATGGTCTGACAGGGCTTAAATGCCGATATTTTAAATTTTCTTCCCCTAAAGTACCTTTACTTTTGTAGATTTAATAAAAATAACTATATTATCTTGTTAACGCTGATAAAAAACAGGTAAATATATAAATTGAATAAATTCGATACCCAACTGAAGGAGAAAACTGAAAAAATATTTTTTTAATGCAATTTTTCGTTTTTGAACATAAGAGCAGTAATATACATGTATGATATACCGTTGGAAAGCTAAATATTTTAGAAAAAATGTCATCTCATACACACGCTTTTAAAAGTTAATAGAGAGTGATGAAATGAACATAAAACTAACTGATTATTTTAGATAATAATATAATAGATTTTTTTAATAAAACACATGTTTCTATATAAATTCAAATTAATTAATTCCTTAATAGTTTCACGTATTTTTATCTCTAACTGTTTTTGAAAATTCTTTCATTTATTTTAAAAATGGAGGTAAGTGAAAGTCGTATGTTGCCCGCACCAGATTTTTAATGTGTGTTTCTTTCTGGTGACCGCAACAACAACTATCTTCCTCATCAAATATTCTCAACGGTCAACTAAACTCCATCATTATTAAAAAAATTGGTAAAATGGGTTGCATTTTTCGTTGCTTGCTCACGGATTATTCTGTCTTAGAACATCTACTGGAGTGCTGCTAATGGGTAATTTTTCTTTTAGTATGTTTCATGTCTATTGTCTTTTAGCGTATTTACTAGTTGTATTAAGTTATGATTGTGTGTATTATTTTAATGTATTTATCACTTCTTTATATATTGGAATTCTAGATTCTCTGGCTAGATTCTCCACTCAATGTGATGTATGTATGAGTGTGTGTATGTGTAAATAGGTATGAGTGATTCTTGACTTATTGTATTGATTCATTATTGTGTATATATTTTATTGTAATTTTATGCCGTGTAAATATTGTATGAATGTAGTATGTATGATATCTTTCACCCCTACTATTGATGTCCAAATTGGGACAGATTGTATTTTACTCAATAAAAATTGTTGTTGTTGAAAAAAAAAAAAATCACTTCTTTATTTCATTTATTTGTATTTATCTCAATTATAGGTTGTTGTTTTTTTTGTTTTTTGTGTATATATTCTATTCTATGTAAATTGACTTTATCATTGTATACTGTATATATTGTGTGAATGTGATCTCATATCACTATTACTAATGTTCATATAGAAACAAATTGTAATATATCTCAATAAATAAATATTTACAAAAAAAAAAAAATAGTTTTATTATGTAATGCAATTTATTTTGTCTACAAATTTTGTTATTGTATACGTTTATTTACTTTGATTTTATTTTATGTAATTTGACTTTCCTTTTGTTTATATTGTAAATATTGTATGAATGAGATCCTGTAGCACTATTATTATTGTATATTATGACAAATTGTAATATATATGAATAAAAAAAATTTTGTTGATTCTAGAAAAAAAAAATTATGTAATGCAGATGTAAATTATAATAAAAACTAAAATAAAATATATAGAAAAAACTTTTATATAAATTGAACTACTGCCAAAAATATAATACTCTAACCCGAAGATAGAAATGGAAATACTAAAAGGAAGATGTTAAGAGGAGGAGAGGAAAGAAGGAATTAGGTTCGGAGTGCTCTAGTAAAGACGGTTCACATCGGGGTCATTCCATGAATATGCAACAAATTGCTACAGTCTCATCATTTCACTTTATGGCGGTTAGTCGATCAACTGAGTCTCTCTTCGGGAACAATACTTTCCATATTAATGAATAGATTTCGACATTTTCCTTCAATTCCTATGACTATCGCTTACCTATAAATGGAATATAGAGTAAGGAAAATTATTACTATCGTGAAAAATTTTTAAATCATTTTTTTAAAACAGAAATACGCGTTTAGAGTTCCTTGAGTCCAAATGACCAAGCCCTACAAAAATGTCTGTATATATATATATATATATATATATATTATATATATATATAATATATATATATATATATATATAATATATAATGTGGTAAGTTTAGCTCGAAAACAGAAAGTTTTACAAAACTGAAATTTCATATTCAAGACAAGGAATCTCTTACAGCAACTTTTTCACTAAAATCAACAAACCAGAAAAGCTACTTTCACTCCATGCATTTCCCAACTTCTCATGATTTTCACAAAAGCTCCCCAAAAAAATAGTGTGACAAGTCTTCATTGCTTAATTTTCATAATTTATTCCTATAAGGTACCTTTAATTTTGTTACTTCGAAATAAATGACCTATTTTCGTTGAACATTGACAGAAAAAGGGTAAATAAGGGATGAGAAAAAATGTATAACCAACTGAACAGAAAGCATAATATACCGTTGCAGAACTGAAGATTATAACGCATTCGTCATTTAATAAACAATAAATATTCATGTCGCTATTTAATGTAATTATTTTATCTTCACTCAGCTTTCAAACAAAGAGCCGTGTGACTGAAATTTCACATTTAAAACAAGTATGCCTCGAATGTTACAGCAACATTTTCACAAAAATCAACTAACAATTACTGTTTCATTTCAAGGAGTGTTTCTCATTAAATGAAAAAAAAAAAAAAAAAAAAAAAATGCCATCCTACTAAAGGTAATATACAAATAAATAATTGTAAAATCATTTTTATTCAATTGAAAACAACAGAATTTTTTTAAACATATTTAGGCCGGCGCCGATTTTCAATGTCTTCACCGTGTGAAGGCGCTTTAAATTTTCCCCTCATTTCATCGATTATTGCATATTTTGACTAGGGGTGGGCATAATCGAATGATCGTCATAATCGAACGATCGGACTTCGATGATTTAAATAATCGATTGATCAAATGAAAATATGCGTATAAGTTAAATGAAAATATGAGTATAAGTTATGTGAGCGAAAAAAAAAATCATTTGATTATCCTAACCCCTTATAATCCCTCGATTATCGTGAAACAATTCAGTTCGAATGATCATTCGTTTCTCAAAACCGATTAATTCGAATGATCGGAATAATCGAAAGATCTGATAATCGTCATTCGATTATGCACACTCCTAGTTCTGACCTGTATATGAGTTTTGAAGTTGCTAACAGTCTAGTGAGTGATTATTTAAAAATGTGTGTAACTCGTGCAGTTTTTTCATCCTAAACTCAGATTTTTGCCGTAACTATAACTCGAAAAGCAGTTAAAGTGTTTTTTTTTTTTTTTTTTTTTAATTTTAGCTCTTATAAATAATAGATAATATGGATATGAAAATAAATACCGGTGGTACGCGCAGCCCGATAAGACAGACTAGTGCGGGCCACCGGTGGCCCGTGCCGCTAAGTAGTTAAAATATGGAAACAACCTAAAAGTGTGATATTTTTTTTTTAAATATAGCTCGACTCGTTTTTAACAGACAGCATCCCAAACTATGATTCTACCAAAAATATTGCTTTCATCAAAAATATTGTTAGAAGTTGGCAATATTAATTTACAAAGGTAATTTATTTCTATGTTTCTAATAACTCATTTTTTTACCTATAATTATTACCCCTCGAGTGCCTACTTAGGGTATAGTTTCCAATGGAAATTTTATACTTTCTTTTCCACAAACCTTTGAAATATCACACAACTGTAGAAGACCTTCAAAATTTTAGAAAGAAAAGGTTGTAGCTTTGTAGCTCTAAATTCAGTGTTAATTTCCGATGTGGTTGTAGCTACGCGATGGTACTTATACCCCTCCTTCGTAGATATCATAATGTAACGACCACGAAGAAATCATTTGTTCATACCTGCTTATCTTAGAGCAAAAGCTATTTTAGTTAAACAGGTTGATAATTTAATTATAATTGTTCTTAGCTATTTATTATTGTTTGGCATTTATAATTAGACGTATATGACAGATAAACAGCGGAATTAGCTTTATCTATGTACCCCTGGTAGTACCTACCGACAACTGTGCACCGGATCCTCTTTCTTGGAAATCAAAGAATTGAGCTCGCTACTTTACCCTTTGGTACTCATTCCGAAGAGGCCCAAGAAATCAAGAATAAAGAATATAATTATTACAGGACCCACCACAGCAGGAAAACATCTCGCCTAGCTACAAACCAAGACGTTTTTAATATTATGATGTTGTCCTCGGAATCTTATATAAGTTGCTTAAGAGCAGAACAATAAGTCAAGAGCCTTCCGCTTAGTGATACAGCAAAAGATTTGTTGAAATGAGTGCACTGTAAACTTTAAATAATTTTTTAGTATAAAATGAACTTTATTTTATCGATTTAATTTACATTTAAAAAAATCATACGTAGAAATAAAAAATATTAAGGTTAGATTATTGAAATGTTTTAAAAATAAAATGAGTAAGGTTTTTGTGTAAATGGTTTTAAAAATTATTTTTTAGTATATAACTTTGCTATATTAACCATAAAATCAACAAGAAAATAAAAAATTAAATCAAATTTAGGGTAGATCCAAAAAAAATTACCCATTCATTTACACCTATCAATATAGGTTAACTAAAGACTTGCTGGTAAGGCGAGTACAGAACATTCTGCAAGACTTGGTTATTCCGACTCTTGGGACCGATATTGGAATCGATAAAAAAGCTTATCTACTATTGAAAAATGCTTACTTTATAGATCGTATAAAAAGAGGTGATTTAGATTGCTTATGATGAAACACGTGTGATAATTTTTTTTAACATCTAAATATAAGATTAAAATGAAAAATAACTTATAACCTTAATTTATGATTCATTGGTTTTTCAGTGCGTAAAACTCCATCATATTTTAAAATATTTAAACCATTAAAACTGTCTGCTTTAATAGATTTTGAATGTTTTCTAAACCATACTGCATTTTATATCACCATAATGAAATATTTGCCTAAGCCTTGGCTTGTCACAAAGATCACTCTAACGTTGCACATATGCATTAAATTTCGAGTTGTAGTACTTCAATGTCAAATTAATTTAGTAGGTCTCGGGCCATCGTCTTTTCGATTGCCTCGGAAGGTTGTCAGGAATAGATGGGAATGATAAGTTGCTAGCAAGAGGATTCTTGTGGGTCGGTAGTTTAGAATTAAAAGAGGCACATCGGTTTCGGGATAGTTCTGCAACAAAAGGGATAATTATTATTGTAATTATTGATAATTTTATTCGTAATGAATTAAGGAGCATTTAGGATTTTGCGAATGATTTCGGATTTTAAGGATTGGATGCGAGAGGAAATAGATGGTTTAGCAGAGCCTCAAAGCTCGATTCTATATGTCCAGATGGGTCCGATAATAGTAACATGAATGAGATTTTTGTAATAAATTGGAAGTTTTGAACGTTTATCGAGTAAGTATTGTAGTAATCGGTATCTACGGGCAGTTTTTTGTCGTTTTAGTCTCGTATAAGGATTTCATGTAAGTCGTTTGTCAAAAAAAATAATAATAAAAATGCACGTTAAAAAGGCACAATAAGAGCCTTAAGAATCAGGTTTTTGTTTTTCTAGTTAATATAGTTTAAAAATTAGAAAGGAGTGAAGGAGCATGTTTCAGAGGGATATTCACTTTCTCTGACTGATGCGGTGGAGTAGCATCCGGTTCGAGGTCAGCCTCTATACATATTTTTTTAATTATAAATAAATTATTATTTTTAAAAGTTGTCTAATAAAAAATAGTTATGTGAAATGCATAATTACATAAATAAAGAAACGCCGTATAACGCCAGGTTGACAGGTAACTCATGGAACCAGGAGGTTCTCAATAGCATTTCAAGGTACTTAAAAAAACCCTATTCCTCAAAAATGTTCGAGGAAGGAGTCGATAATACCGAGATTAGGCTTTTGTCCAATTTCGTTAATCCACTTTGAAAGGCAGGATGAGCCAGGGGAGGGTATCCTTATCCCCCTAAAAAGGGCGTGGTCTGGTAGTTTAGGCTAGGCCGATGACGCGAAGTAGGGTTGGCTAAGGTTAGCTCGTAGTCAAAATTCAAATCTTCCGACACGATGACGTCACAATATCTTATATTGCTGTAAGATTAAGTAGGCTTTATCATCATGTAGATTTTATCCTGATTGGTATTGCCTAACAGGGCTTAAATACCGAATTTTTTTAATGTTCCCTCAAAAGTACCTTTATTTGTTTTATTTTTTTATAATAATTAAGTATTCAGCATTATTTTTTTAAATATTTATTGAGATATACTACAATTCGTTTCTAAATGAACATTAGTAATTGTGATACTCACACAATATTCAGCATTATTAGTGATACGACAAAATGTATATATATAAACTAAGAATGAATTAGATAAGGAACTAAAGGAGACTAGTTATTGTTTTAAATAATCAGTTGTAGTTTACGTTTATTTTCTCCAAATAATCTTTCTTCTTCGTTGCAAACCTGTGAATTTTTGCCCTACAGCATCCTTTAATAACATTTCACTACTCCCTGCTGGACTGATCCGATACTTAAGGCTCCATCTTGACAACTAATTACCTAACTATGAATCCTCACACTAGACTGAAACGACAAGAAACTGATAGTCGTTTTCGGCTACTTCAACACTCAACAAGCACTCTAACCATCCTCTGAACTACAAAGGCCTCATTTACATGACTATCATAAGGAGGATATGGACTGAAGGAGTAGAGCTTTGTAGCTCTAGTGAACCACTGAATTCTTCTCTAATCCAATTCTTAAGATAAAGCACCAAAGACTGTCCATCACACTCAACACTAGGGCCTAAATCCTGTGAGAACTGCCACTCTCACGAACGGTATCCAACGGCTTTTGTAGCAACTCCGAGCTTGTCCCCTTTTTAAGACGCCGCTACTCAGCGAGAGAACAGGTAGTCGAAAATTCGTGAGATTTGGTGATAGTGAATTAGCATACTCTCCCACATACTTCCAACATATTTTAATAAATATTCAATTACCGTGTTTTCTGTAATGGATAGGGAAAAGAGAGAGATCTACAATATGTGCATCCCTTTCCAAAAAGAGAAGTTCCGCGAGACATTCGGAGAGAGTGAGTTCAACGTGAGAGGTCTCTGGTTCGGATCTCGCGGGACTGTGTCCGGTAGAACAAGGAGCCTTCTAGAAAAACTCGGTGTTGGTAATAGTGAATTGTCCATGATGGCCGAGAATATAATATTGGACTCCCTGGGGATTATTCATCACCACCTCTATGGATATTAGTTGGGTTAAGATTTCTAACCTCATTTATTTACTCATATTTATGTTTTTATTTAGTGGACTTATCTTTTTGCTTAAATCTTGTCAGTGATTCTTTGATACTGTTTGGTCCTTTAGGTGTGTATTTTCAATTTGTTTTCTTTTTTGCATGGATTTTGCTTTAAATTGTGAACTATATTACATATTATAAGGTATAATAAAAGCTATTGATAAAGAAAGTAAATGTATGGTAAATTTATAACTATTCAACTCAATATCACATGTCATTAGATTGGGTGTGGGTCAATATTACGCTGGGTGTGATAGCAACCCAATAAAGTTGGGCAGCACTGTTTTGTTTTGTTGTACTTTTGATAAAATAAAGCATTTCTCTCTCTTTATCATTTTTTTAATATTTTATTATAAATAATGTTTAATTTTTTTAATGGAGTTTCTAAATAAAAAAAAACATGTTTTCTCGATTTCTATATTACACTTGTTTATTTTTTTATACAACATTAACATTTACGTTTTTATCATTTTAAAAAAATAATATTTAATAATATCATACGATTTTTTAAGAAGTAATGTTTGATGTTATTATCCGAATTTAGTTTTAAAACACGCCTTTCCCTCCTCCCGCTATTTCCGTGAACTCTCACAATGCCCTACTCTCACAAATTTTCATCCACCTCTTCTCTCACTGTGTAGCACAGCCTTAATTGAGTTACCAACAAAGGCTAGAACCGCTTGTGAGAGGTGAGATTCTCACAGGTTTTAGACGCTAGTCACTTAACGAGGCAGTGAAAAAGGAAATTCCTAAAAGAGATATTTTTTTATTTATTTTATTTTTTTTAAGGTGTTAAATATAATTCTAAAAACTGATAATCAATAATTATTTGCCATTAAATTAACGATCCTTTCAAGTGTGAGCTACCCGGTATAAATTCTGCTCAATGAGCTGTTTTATAGGATTAGGATTCTGGTACGGAGGTCGTCCTCTCAATAAACCCCGGACCGTGAAACAAAAACAAATTTTATAAAATATATATATATAAATATTCTTACGTTTAGCACTTTTTTTATTACATTCTTTCTAAAATCTAAAACCAATGTCTACCTGCCCTACAGCAACCTTTAGTATCACCACTAAAAAGATGTAAAATATTTCTCCACGTTGAAAAAACAATTCTGGAAATATTGTTGTAATAAATAGTATGCAGTTGCGAAGCTAAAGATTTTATAAAAAGTAATGTTTAACAAATAAAATCGTAGACGTTAATAGGGAGTACCGAAAATCCTTTAAAAAATTAATTATTGTTTTAAAACTTCTACTTTACGTTTAATTTTACCAAATAATTCTTTTAATAATATTTCACTTCTCTCTGTTGGGCAGATCCGATACCTAGGACTCCATCTTGACAATTAAATATCTTACTTGGAATCCTCACACAAGAAACTGCTAGCCGTCGAAACTCGATGTAATCAATTTTTTAACCTATTTTCATCTCTAACTGTATTAAAAAATTCTTTAAATTTATTTTAACAATGGAGATAAGTGAAAGTCGTGTGTTGCGCGCATTCGATTTTTTTAAAGCCTATTTAATTTTCTTTTAATTACTATTAATTAATATTCCATTACTTGCAGATTTAGCTCAAAATAGATATGCCTCTTTTAATTTCAAATTGCTCACACAGACCCACTTGTCAGTAACCTATCCCAGTAATCCTCTCAGGTGACTGAAAAGAATAAAAGAATATAGCATTATTAACGTATCAATACTGTGGTAGATTTAAATAAATATTTTTTTTAATTAATAATAAAACAATACGAGTTGGAAAACTTGTAGCGTATAGTACTCACGGAAAATTTCTAAAAAGTGGAGTATTTAAGCGACTTATTTTCACGATGAAATTGCCGAAGAAATAAAAGCACATCCTTCATTTAGAAATCAATGCTATAACATACAAGCGATATTATCTCATCGATCGAAATTTATTTATGTGTAGCGATGTTAAGCCTTTGGAAAACCTAAGAATAAAATCACGTACTGATAAAATTCTTGAGGATTTAGTTTACTATCTATCCAATTTATTTCTCATGCCATTTATAAAAGTAAAATTAAAAAAGATAGGGAAACTTAATAGCAGAGTAAAGCGAGAACCTGTTTAAAAGCACTTCGTATGTAATTCAAAAAAATCGTATGCCAGTCAGATCATTAATGATATAGACTTAACATTAAAAATTGACATACAGAAAATATAATCGAATAATGGCAGAGTCATAACATAACATTTAGGAAATTAGGAAAAAAGATGATGAAAATTTGGCGCAAGCAAACGGTTTTATTAGGGAAATGTTAGGTTGTGTAATAAGTTTGTAGCGTTTTTAATATTTTTATTTAATCCTCTCTGTGTTTATAAAATCATGTTTACTTGTTCAATAATGTTTACATATTTTAAAAAAGGCAGTATGAATCTCTATATGTACCAAAGCTCGATTGTAGAGGTACGAGTTTTTGTCTTTATTTTTTAAAATTTATAGAAATATATTCATATAATAGTCGAGGACGGGCATGGTGTCGTGGATAGAGCACTAGTCTACTGTTCTCTGGGTCATGGGTTCGAATCCTGGGTATTACAGAATACTATTTATTCTGTTATATCAGCCGTAATGCCAAACAAGACAATGGAGATCCTCCTAGGGGCACGCCCAGCCACTAAAAACTGGATACCCGAAAATGGGGATAAACCTGGTGGCTGAGCGTGATCTTGGACGAATCACCTTATTGCATGGCCGTTGGTCTAGAAATAGTACGAATCTCTATCTTTGCTGAGCCCAAGAACCTTCAGGGTTTGTTGAGATACAGATTTTTTTTTTTTTTTTTTTTTCTAGTCGAGGACCGAGACTAGAGAAGGTAATAAAAGAGCGTTTTCTTACAATACGTCAATGAAATAATTTAATGTTGTGAGCCGATGGCATTTATTTCGAAATATATAACCTAAACACTTGTTATGTATCACAGGAAAAAGGATAGTAGTTAAAATTGAGCGTTCCCTCTGAGATCATTCTTGAAGTCCTGGGTTCCTCCTTTTTGATAACTTCACCTGATGCGCTTAATTCAATTAAACATTTATTTATATGATAGGAACGCATAAAAAAAAAGCAGCACATGAAATATTTATTTTCATAGATCAATACATTAATTAGGAATTAACTTGGATTAGCTAGAACAGAGTCTCGATGCAGCTTTAATAATATTATGTGATGAATCAACGGAGGCGCTAAGTATGCTTGGACCGTTAGAGCAAAGGAATGTCCTTTGGAATACAATAGGACCTAGCAAAACAAAATAAAAATCATCAGTGAATATACAACAAAATACAGAATATTTCCTGTAAAGAGAACAATTCGTCTGTCAACAATCTTCAAAAAATATTTTAAACTAGCTGGCCCGACACATGATGTCCTGTCTTAACTATGAATATCAGGATCCAGCGTTGGAAATAAGGAACCTCCTAGATAAGATAAAGAAATAACGAATACATTTAATAAATAATATTTACTTCAATTTATTTGTATCACCAATTAACTCTCAAAATACTTTGTCAGCATTGCACTCTTCAACTTTTTTTAATACACTCACTTTGGTAATTCACCGGACTACATAGCTAACTTAATCCATTTCAATTTTTTCTTTCATAAAATCCTTCTCCTGACTGTTATAAACACAACAAAGAATTAGCGAAATCAGGTTAAGACGTGATGCGATGATAAAAGGAAAAGTGGATTCATTTTTATATACGAGAATATAGATAAATTATATATGTAGATAAATTCTTTTAGATCCTTAAAAGGATTATCTGGGATCAAAGAGGAAGCAAGGATTGAAACTGGTAGGTTAGAACTGGAATGGACTTTGTCATAGACATATTGGTAGCTGGTTCATATCGGCACCATATGAAACATTAAGATCATTATGGATGAGTTTATTCGTGACAAAGTAAGGAGAATTTTGGATTTTTTAAAGGATTTTGGACTTGATAGTTTTGATACGAGAAGAATTCGATGGCTCAGTGAAGTCCTTATGATATATTATTTTTTTAAATATTCTTTATACCCTTACAAAAGACTGAAACGACAAGAAACTGCTCGAAGATACCGATTACTACAACACTTACTAGACAAACGTTCAAAACTTCCAGTATATTACAAAAGACTCATTTACATCACTATTATCAGACCTATTTGGACATATGGAATCGAGCTTTGGGGCTCTACTAAACCATCTAATTCCTCCCGCATCCTATCCTTACAATCCAAAATCCTTCGCAAAATTCTGAATGACCTTTATTTTGTCACAAAATAACTCCTCCATAATGACCTAAACATCCCATTTGCTGCAGACATAGCCCGTCATAGATACACCTTTTTTCATTCTAAACTCCCTGCCAACACAAACCCACTTGTCCGTATTTTATCTTCCTCAGATATCCCTGATAACCCTGCGAGGCGATTGAAAAGAAGGTCTCCTCCTACTGCCTCGGGACCTACTGCCTTAAAATAGTTAGAGAAGTATTTCTTTCTCAAGACATTTTCGTGACTTTTCTTCAAACAGCATATTTACTTATTTTGTTTTTTAATACAGTTGTTAATTACAATAAATAAAAAAAATCTTTATAAAAATGCTAAAGCTGAATTTAGAGAGTTAAAAGCTGAGTTACCTGAGTGGAGGAGATAGGTTCCTTGACCAGGTAAAGAAAACTCTCCAACTATAATGAAATTGCGAAACAAGAATGTAGCAATTAACTTCATAAATATTTCTCTTTCGGGCTTCTATCTGCAAAATAGTAAATACCCGGAAGCATTTTATCGGCTTGTTTTTGAACACAAAGCGGTTTATCGGTTTCGGAGCGTATTTCCTTGTCAATGGGTTCTCAGCAAATTCTGCAGGCATCAAGAGAAAAAAATTTTAGCTTACTCCAATGGTTGTAAGAACGTAATAATTACAATTTAGGTAGGGCAGTTATTTTTAAATTGGAAAAAAGTCTGTTGTAGAAAAGTATCAGTTATAATTTGATCGATGGAGTCACCTGTGGTGTAGATTCTAGCATAAAAGCCTTCAATGCCCAAGTCGCAGCTTCGAACCTTACAGATGGCCATCGAATTTTTTGAAGAGAGTTAAAAAATTATTTACGTAAAATTGCCGTCCTGTGCGATGTCAGGTACTCGTTAAAGATTCGAAAACCAGGATAAGCAAAATTAAGACTTATCTAGCATCTTCCGGCTACCTATAGCTTTATGAATCTTGCTTTCATATCTATATCAATACGAAATCTTCTCAGGTTTTAAATAAATAAACAAAACAACATTAATACAGTAAGTTTAATCAAAATCATTTGAGCCTTTTTTGACAAAAATTTTTATTTTCGAGTTTGATAAAAACATTATAATATCATCTCAAATATATAGAAGAGAATAGAAAATAATTTTTATTCTGGGACTGGGTCCCCTAAGAATAACAGGTTTGTACAGTTGAGGTATACATGTCTGGCCAACAGACTGAAGGAACATAATTAATTAATAATTACAAAAAAAAAAAAAAAAATATATATATATATATATATATATATATATATATATATATATATATATATATATACAATGATAAAATAAAATAAAAACAATTCTTAGAAAATATTGTGTGGAACAGAATTAAAAAATAAATTAATAGATAACAACTTTTAAATATAGACAATAAACAAATATCTTCTTTCAAAGTGCGATGTCAGGAATATAAATATCACAGTTTTTAAGCGTCTTTTTGGGATAGTAAAAGGTATTGGAAAAGTTAGGATTTGAATGAGGAAAGAGAGGCAGCATGGCGGATATGAGTAGGGAGAGAATTCCAGAAAGTAGAGGAAGGTTTTAGTCCTGTGGGTAGGAAAGTAAAGGTCGGAATAGCGCGATCTTACTTGTCTTGTATATGATATTTCGGTCTTGGAGCTTTTATAACATAAAGGCAGACCTTTTTGTGGGACTTGTTTAATTTGTTTTCAGGGTCCATAAAACTCGGAAATTCGAGATAGCAATACTCCCTTTGCAATACATATTATTTATGTATGTATATATATATATATATAAATATATATATATATATATATATATATATATATATAATATATATATATATATATATATATATATATATATAAATAGAAATAAAAGAAGATAGAATAGAATAGAAATATATAATATATGATAAACTTCAGTGTTCTTTCAAAGTTTATGGTATACACATATGTCTATGTAAGACACTATTTTATCTCCAATTATAAGTAAATTTCTAATAATATCTATTACTCTAGAGCCCTCACTCAGCCTCCACTGGCTCTCAAGACCAGTCACACGGCTGAATGAGAGGCGCTGGGATCTCCTGGCATTGTGCCTCTACACCCACTAGTGGATCTCGGGGAATGATTAGGTAATTCCAGGGGCAGTTTGTAAATATTGCAAATATGGTTTGAATGCGACCAAGGTTGTTATTATTTTCTTTATGTATATTATTTTAGTTATTTATATATATATTTCTTCTTTGTTTAGCCTTTATTGATTATTCAATTCTTTTTCGCATTTTTTTTAAATTTTATTAATTAATTAATTTATTTTTTTATTTACAATGTTCCTATGGGATGAATGATTTCTTCTAATTGTAATACTCATTGCCCCAAAAGATGGCAGATTGTATTATATCTGAATAAATCAAATTAATAAAATAAATAAATAATATCTTTAATGTAAATGCTGATTGAAATATCTATCTAACTACTGTATGTCTATTCATTGTTCAATGTATTCTTTTCTGTCTCTCTAACAGTAACATCATCTATTAATTATTGTATAAAAATTCAATGTTCTGTTTTTTGTTTTTCTAAATTGTTGATGAATATGAAAACAATAAATTCTCGAAACGTTGCATAAATAAAATTGTTTCTTTATTAAGAATATTAGAAAACTTAAATTATCAACAGTCGAAAACTAATTAAACAATATATATACATACATCATATATAGTCCAGTGAATGTAAAAACATTCATTAGTGTATTATTTATTATACATTACGTATATAACAAAACGTAGAGTTACAACAATATATTTCAACCACTAACTTAAAAATCAACACTTCAAAAAATCATTAAATTTATTATGTATAAGAGGTCTTTTACAATATTTAAGTACCTGATCTCAAAGTAGACCAAGTATTTGGATGGAGGAGAAATCATTTTGAACTGGATTAAACAACTTTAAACTTGCTCCAAAAATTATAATTCCCTTTTCAATCCTTCGCCATTTATTATATTATATTATATCATAATTTCGCTTGGTTTTCAATAAACTTATCAAAACTTTTAAATCAAATGCAATAATATTTTTAATTATACAAATACCTCAATATGTTCTGTGTGTGTTTGAATGTGGTAAGTCTAGCAGAAAAACGAGTATTCGTACGAAACTGAAATATTATATTTAAAATAATTATATGCATCGGTTGATTCAACAACTTTTTCATAAAAATCGGTATTTCACACCTTTTGATGATTTACTTCAAAACGGACCAAACGATTTTGATTTACTCACTACATTAATGGAAATCAAATGGGGTTAATGTCATGTTGGTATTTTTGTTTTATTGTACTGTAACTGAAAGACAAAACTTTAAAGTCGAATTTACATAATTTCTTCCTCTGAAGTATCTTTAATTTTTTATATTCGTAAAAAGTAACAATATCATGTTGCTAGCATTGATTAAAAAAACGGGTAAATATACAAGATGAAAAAAATTGATAAAAAATTGAAGGAGAAAAGAGCAAAAATACGTTTTCACGTTAAATTTTGTTGCGCATATGGATAGGAATATAGAACTATAATAGGGGTACTCACTACGTTTGCTATAGCATGCTATTTGTGTTATTTTGCTAAACCCGTCGAGTTTCTACAGTTATTTCCTGTATATATTGATGTACCCCTTACATACCATTGGAAAAAAAGTATATTTTAGGAAAATTGTTACATTCTACAAAGTTGTAGAAAGTAATTCCGAGTGACGAATAGCTCGGAATAATAAGTGATAGTTGTAGATAATAATTTTTATTGCTATATCATTTGATAAAAAATAAATGTTTTCATTGAAAGTTAGCGTAATACTTTTATTTATTTTAACTCTAACCTCATTTAAAAGTTCTTAAATTTATTTTTACAACAAAAGTGTGTGAAAGTTGTGTGTTGCGTGAACCAGATTTTATTATTATTTTATTTTATCCTATTTCTATAGTATATTATCTATTGTTAAGGAGAAGAAAATGCAGGAGCAATTATAGTATGTGCATGAGTGCACTTCGAGACCGTTACTCCCTAGAGTTAGTTCCTTGGTCAAGATCCTTGCTTCTATGACCGCAATACTCTGTCTTCCCTATGTATTTTTCTTTAAATATCTTGACTATTAATTTTCATTGCTACGTTTAAATGAAGTTATCAGTAAATATAACTATATATATTATATATATATATATATATATTATATATATATATATATATATATATTATATATATAAAGATGTGTGACTTACATTGATCTAAAAAACATTGAACTACTTTTTAAAACTGTATCACATTATAAATTGACCTTGAATAACAATTATGTTACACACGTGGATTCTTATGTAATATTTATGTCACTCATTAAAATTGTAAAAGAAAAAAAAAATTAAATATCACTTGTGAGATCCAAATGAATCTTAACTCAAATCTTGATGTTTATGCGATATTAATACAAAGTCCATTATTTATTTAGAAATCTAATGCGCTTATCAAACATCTTATACTTACCTTTTTATTTATTTTTTTTTAACTTTTAATCTTTATTCACACCTGTTAATGATATAATGAACTATCAGGGAATTCGCTAAAATCTAATAATCATCCAATTCCTCTTTGGTCTTCTGTGGGCATTACTTGGCATGAGTGTTGTCGCCATGCTATTGATGAGTCCGGATGTCTTAGTAGTTTGTCGTGGAACCGTTTGTAGTGAGTTTGTATGTGTTCATCGACAGTTGGCGTGTGAAGGTCAGTATGTAAAGTAATGTTGCTGACGTACCATGGTCGTTTTGTTATTGTTCTGAAAGTTTTATCTTAAAAGATTTGAAGTAGGTTAATGTGAGTCTTTTTTGGTGTACCGTATATCTTTGATGCTTAGTTCGAAATAGGTTTTAGTAAGTAAGTGTATGTGTTTAATTTTTGTCCAAGTTTCAGTTTTAACTGCTTTGAAAAGAGTGAGTGTAGAAGTATTTGGTTCTTCGTTCAAATGTCAGACCAAGGTAGTGTTCTATGTCTGTCTGTGGGATTTGTGTGTTGTCTAAGAAAACTGGAGGACACGTCTCATGTAGTAGAGTAAAGGTGGTGTGATTTATCATGATTTGGTCGGATTTTCCAGAGTTTGAACCAGTCGTGTAGTTTGATTAAATAATTTAGTAGGTCTGTGAGGCGTGTGTTGGGATTTTTATGTCTTGTTAAGATTGCTGTGCGTATGCCGCTGTTAGAATGTTAAAGCTGCAAGGTATGTCATGAGTGTATATAGCATAGAGCAGTGGAGCAAGCACTGCACCTTGGGGTACTCCTGCTGCGAAAGATCGAATAAAAGATAATTCTTATCCCTGCCTGACGGAGAAAAATCTGTCGAAAAGGAATGAGAGAATAATAAGGTAGTAAGTAGGTGGAAGTTGAGTCTTAAGTTTGAGTTTGAAGAAAAGTCCCTAGTGCCAGACTGTCGAAAGCTAGAGCCACATCCAGAAATACGCCAGTAGTGTATATTTTTGATCTAGTGCCGTGGATATGTAGACCGTCACTCTGTTTAGTTAGTGTAGAGTTGAGTGATGTTTTCGAGATCCAAATTTATGGTCTGGTATGATGTTTTTGTCAGTTAGTACGTCCAGAAGTCGTTTATACAATAGATGTTCAATATTTTTTGAGGAAAGAGGAAGTGAGCTTATTGGTCGGTATGATGAGGGAATATTTTGTCCTTGTTCAACTTGTGAATCATTGTAATGTGTGAGTATTTCCACTGCAGTGGGAATTTAGTAGTCCGCAGTATTGCATTGTAAATTGTTGTCAGAAACACTAGAGCTTTTCTGGCATTTTTGGTAGATTTTTAATTTGTTCAGCGACTTGGGCAGGCGTGAAGGAAGGAGGTGATAATGTCTGTTGTAAGGGTTCGTCCAAAGTATTAAGTACGTTGTCATCATGTTCAATCTTGATGAATCCTGTGTGTTTTATAAAACAGTAGATAGATATTCGGCAAAGAGCTCGGATTTTTTTGCGTCAGTCACGGCCCAAGAAACATTTTCCCTTCGGAGTTATGCAGGCACCTCCCGATGCTTAGCAAGATTTTTGGCGTGTCTCTACAGCCTTCCATCGTCAGTCGAGAGGTTACTTGTGTAGTTTTCATACGCTTTTCTCTTAAATTTTGCAATTTGTCGTTTGAGTTCGTTGTTAGTTTGTTTATCTGTTGGAAGTCTGTCAGTCTGCCCGAGCCCTTATTTGTGCTCTGATCAAATCCCTTATATACTGCGAATGAATAGGTAGAATTTCGTATTTTCTTTGCCCAGGAACCGATGAAGACTATGCTGCGTCTTGTAGATTTCTTGTGAAACATTCTACAGCATTTTCTAGTTCCTCCCCGTTCTTAATAGATAAAGGGACTGAAAAAGGAGTATTTAGGTGATTTTTGAATGCGCCCCAATCCATAATACGATTTGTGAGGGATAGTTTTCTAGTAGCTAAACAATGTTCGTCAATTAATACAAGGTGCAAAAGGGAATGATCAAAGCAAAGATTGGAACTCGAACTTTTTATTAACGATCGAGAGCCTAACTCGGTATAGTTCGGAGTCCTTTAGTAATAAAAAAATCAATTAAGTCTTGTGTCTGGAAGTAGGCCAGTGAGTAAGGGAGTCAGGTCATATTTGTGTCAAGTGAAAGCTTGTAAAGGACAGATCTAAGATTTCTTCCACTTGGAGTAGACAATCTTGAATCCCATGACTGATCTTTGGCGAGCCCTCTCCCTAATTTTCGGGTACCCACATTATAGATTCGGGTGTGCCCCAGGGTAGCCCAGGTTCGCTCCACATTAGAAATAATAGAATCAATAATTGTACCATTGCCGGGGTTGGAACCCGGGAGCCGGAGAAGAGTCGACTGCTCTGTCCACTAGACCACGCCACTCCCTCAATACAATGATTATATAATATTTTAATCATTCCATTATAAACTCAAAACATCAGTTATTACTCACCAATTCACAAAAAGGCAATAAATAACCTATGTTTGGAAACATTAAAATATGTAATATACATTCGTGGTCATAGAAATTTCTTAGGTGATTTGTTTTGTTTTTTTATAATGAATTTCATTTAATCAAATATTTTTTTTTTTTACTTATTTCTTTCATAAGCTTAATCAATTAATCAAAAGCTTAATGAAATTGTGAAATTAAAAAAACAAAAAACAAATAATGTATTTCAGTTATTGGTTAGTAGTTTTAACTACTACTAGAATAAAATATGTAATTATCTAGAATTTTAAGCGTTTTGCTTTCAGAAACAATTTTCATTGTGAGGTTACATGAAGAGGAAGAATCTTCACGGAAAATAGCATAGACAGAAATCAATTGTGTTCATAGATTTGAAAATTAATATTATAATTCTATATTAATGTATTTAAACTTATATATTTATTCATAATTTCATGATGGTTCATATATTTACAATGATTTTTATGAGCTTTTCTTTAATTTGCAATACATAATATTATATTTTTGTGTAATCAGCATTTTTTAATAGCATGCGGTGATGTTTAATTTTGGAGCATTATATTTTATTGAGTGATATATTTTCTATGACCAGGACTGTATCTCCATTTTTAGTAAAAATTAAAAAATATTCAGATTGATGACTTTTCTACGTTTGTTTAATTTAGGACGTTTTATTAATTCATTAAATTATCGAATTATATAAAACTTGTAAACTCTATCTTTAATTTTTTTGTTTAAGATTGATTGATTTTGTTGTAGATGGCCCTAGGATTTTTTAAAAGGTGTGAAAATTGTGATCTCCAGCCTCTGCGATGATAGGTACTCGTACAGATCCCTGTCCTGATTAAAATTGAATATGCAAGATTTAGGACTCCCACTGAAGCATCGCCCGACATGCCATAGCTGCATAAAATGGTGTTCAATGAATAAAAGAAAACAAATAACATCAATAAAGTCGATCTTGGCAAAAAATATTGCAGTAACTTCTCAAGCATATATTTGTCTTGTGTATGAATGAGGAAAGAGAGGCAGCATGGCGGATATGAGCAGGGAGAGAATTCCAGAAAGTAGAAGAAGGTTTTAGTCCTGTGGGTAGGAAAGTAAAGGTCGGAATAGCGCGATCTTACTTGTCTTGTATATGATATTTCGGTCTTGGAGCTAAATTTATAACATAAAAGCAGACCTTTTTAGGGGACTTGGTAATTTGTTTTCAGAGTCCATAAAACTCGAAAATTCGAGATAGCAATGCTCCCCCTTTGCAATACATATTATTTACAGAAAACAAAATAACATTAATAAAGTCGATCTTGACAAAAATATTGCAGTAACATCTCAAGCATATATTTGTCTTTTGTATGATATTTCGGTCTTGGAGCTAGATTTATAACAACAGGTAGACCTTTTTGTGGGACTTGGTCATTTGATATATTATATAGTCAAGTGACTTTATACTTTTATTATCTGGTATCTTCGCGCATTATGAAATAACGATAATCATAGCAATATTGATGAAAAAAAAAAAAATAATTCGGTCACCTGTGATGTAGAGGCAAGCATAACAGCTTTATATAAAATTTTAATCCAAGAAGCGATGTGAGTGAAAGTTTTGTGTTGCGCATACCAGATTTTTATTTTATTTTTTTACGCAAACTATATAAATAAACTCATTAGTGAGAAATGTTATGCCTGCTAATACAGATGTCCTTGTCAAACTACTCACAGTTTCAGATAGACTATAATTGCTCAACCAGTCTTTTACGTATTCCATTTGAGAATTTATAATCCGAGCCAATAGTATATTCTCCTTCAACTCCGCCCACTCAAGTCCTAATGACCCCTTCAATATAAAACGAACTTATTTTCAAACTTTTTTTTATATCTTCACTTACCTATATATGAAATATATAGTAAAGGGAAAAGTACTACTTTTGGTATAAGTTAAAGTACTAATTACAAATTTTAAATTCCTCATGGTAATTGTAAATAGTGTATATACTTATGGGGGCTTTTATATGACACTCAAAAAATTTTTCTTTTATTTTTTATGAATTTTATTCTTTAGTTTTCTACTATTATAATTTTCTTTTGTTAATATTGTGAGAAGTCATGTGATCATTACTAAAATTGTCTCGTATCGGCACAGAATGAATTATTACTAAATAAATAAAATAAAAAAAAAAATTATTTCTCAGTGGCCAATATGACGTTTACAAATCCTTTAAGCCTCTCAAATCCAAGTAATAATAGATAGGACAAAGTCTACATAGTTCGGGACAAAAGAAGACATGAGTTTAATAATACTAAATAAAAATAATTATAAAAAGTATAATTTGCTTTACAAATATAGCTGAAAATCGGCCAAGCATAAGTAAGAATAGGTCGTAGGCAAGCTTTATATAATTTAAAGTTTTCTAAGTTAAAATGTGTTACATAAGCCATTCAATAATATAATAATTTGAGTGAAAAAAAAAACATTACTGACGTATTTTTTTTTTTTTTAATACATAAGTAATAACTGATTATTTTAATATACGGTAAAGTACAAATAAGATATGAATGTATCATAAACTCCTTAAAAAAAATTGTAAAATAAATTTGAACGGTCGTCATTAATGAATCAGTTCTCATTTTATTTTATTATTATTTTTTTATTTTTATTTTACTTTATTTCTGATTTCGGTAAACATTACCATACAAAAAACATTAATGCTATACCAAAAATAGACCAGTCTCTTAATTTACAAGATAACAATATAAACATAGGATACGATTTCTCATTAAAAGATTAAATTAAAAAAAAAAAAAAAACCTTCTAAACTCTGAAATAAAAATCTCACAGTAAAATATAAATAGTTCTTTTATGAAGATATCATCTTGTACTACGTTTGGATATTTTTACAAGATGATCGTTATTTATATATCCTTGTAAAAGAACTGCTAACCAAGGTTACTAATGTATTATTTAATAAAAAAAATGTTGTTTATAAAAAGGAACACCTAGTTGTTTTTAGTGTTATATAGAAATTTTCAGATGATTCCTTAACACTTATTTTGGAATATTTGCAATTTCTTATATATATGAATATAGGGCAATCATAAGAAATAATTGGTCTTGGGCGAGCTTTATATAATTTAAAGTTCTTAGTATTGTAAGTTAAAATGTTATAATTATTTTTGAAAAAAAAAAAATTACTGATGTGTTTATTACTTTCACTAACTATATATAGTAAGGGAAAGTATTGCGATCGTGAAAATTTTCGAATTCCAGTTTTCAACGGAAATACAAGTTTTAGGGTCCTCTGAGTCCAAATAACCATTCCCGCAAAAAGGTCTGTGTGTGTGTGGTAACTCCCGGGAGGAAACGAAATGTCCTATGAAACTGAAATTTCATATTTAAGACAAATATACGCGCGAGACGTTACAAAACCGTCTCATCAAAATGAGCTTACCAGAAGAGCCACTTTATACCATGCATTTTGCACCTTTTTTCGAATTTCTCAAAAACGGTTCCGACGATTTTGATTAAACTTGCTATATCGATGTAAAATTTAGTGGGCTTTAATATCATGTAGGTTTTATTCTGATAAGAATAGTCTGACAGGGCTTAAATACCGATATTTTAAATTTTCTTCTTCTAAAGTACCTTTAATTTTGTTGATTCTATAAAAATAACTATATTATCTTGTTACCACTGATTAAAAACAAGTAAATATATAACTTGAACGAATTCGATATCCAACTAAAGGAGAAAACAGAAAAAATATTTTTTTAATGCAATTTTTCGTTTTTGAACATAAGAGCAGTAATATACATGTATGATATACCGTTGAAAAGATAAAGATTTTAGAAAAAATATCATCTCATACACAAGCTTTTAAACGTTAATAAAGAGCGATGAAGAGCCGGTAAAACTAACTGATTATTTTAGATGATAATATAATTGATTTTTTAATAAAACACTTGTTTCTATAGAAATTCCATTTAACTAATTCTTTAATGGTTTCACTCATTTTTGTACTATTACTGTTTTTGAAAATTCTTTATTCGATTCTAAAAACGGAGGTAAGTGAAAGTCGTGTGTTGCCCGCACCAGATTTTTTTTGTTAATTAAGAATTTTATTGCAGAAGTAATTAATAATGGTTATGATACATGCTAGAGAACAAAAAAATCCGAATGTTTCATAAAATCCTCTAAAAAAAAAAAAAAAAAATCTGTGACGGTCATCATTACTGACTCAACTCATTATTCTTCCATACCTTGATCATTACTAAAATTGCCTCTTTTTGTTACAGAATTTAATATCATTAAATAAGTAAAATTAAAAAAAACAAAGGATCAAGGGAATAGCCTGCCAATCAGTGGGCAATATATTTAATCCTTGCTAATACGGTTCAGTTTTATCGACCTTTACTAAGCCTTCAAGCCTCTTAAATCCGAGTAATAACAGATGAGACAACGTCAAGGAAATTCAGGACAAAAGAAGACATGATCGTATATATGTAAATGTAGAGACCAGAGGCGCACCTCAAAACAATAGAACAATATCATGGATTCATTTACTTCCCCTATTTAATTTATCTTATTCAGGTTGTTAATTTGTCATGTGTTCCATCTATATATAGATTTATTCTCTCAATTGAGACGCCGCACAGTGGGCAATATCACCAATTTAGGTGGACAAAAGTTTGGAATTTTTCAGTGCTTCACCTTTTTATTATTAGTTGGCAAGACTCTTAATACTAATATTTCCCGCCATACCGTGTTTACAAATAAATAGTAAATGAGTGAATCATTCCTGTTCACACAAGTGCCTAATAACCGGCAGTGAGATTATCTTTATTCGATCGTCATTTATTATGTTCAAGGTGTATTTAGAGCAAAGTCTTTTTGGTTTTATTTAAGAATAGACATTGCTGAGACAGGTAAGACATTATATTTCCAAACTCGTTATTGAATATACATTGAAATCTCACCTGTAGAGTTAATTTAGCAATTCGTAAATGTATACTCCTTTTTAATAACGAAAAACTATATAACCCCCAAGTTACTTTAAGGATTTGTTTCATCAATCCTTCTAGTCTTTAGATATTACAAAGAATTATTGCGATTTTTTGCGTTTTGGGTGATATATAATTTTTTTCAAACACAACACTCCGAATCAAAAGTTTTACAATCTATAACTTCAAGAATTTCCTAAATGTTTTAGATTTTAGCAAATATATTTGATTTTTGACCACTGCGTCAACAAATTAATTAGTTTTCATAATTTTTCTTATATTTTTAAAAATATTTTTTTTCGTAATCTGTGACCCTAAAGGTTAAATATAGACAAGATTCAGAATTTTGTCCACCTAAATCGGTCATATTGCCCACTGTGCGCCGATTTCTGATTTACAAAAGGGCACTAAAAGATATTTTTTATGAAATCTATATTTTGACATATTTGTTTTCTAATCGCTTAGTTTTGTCTATTATCTGATCTAAAAAACACACACACAAGCACTTTAAAAACATGTTGAATATTCCAGTTATTCCCAAAAGGTACTACAAGGGGAGGATCCGACATGTCTTACACCAATTTAGATCATTTTGAGGTAAAACCTGATATTAAAATATTAGGCTGTGCAAGAAATTAGAGACCAACACTTCCCAGGAGTCCAGTAAAAAAATCTGGAAGATTGCAAAACACATTTATATAATATCTCTCGTTCTGATGGAAGTATAAAAATAAGTTGAGTACCAAAATGACCCTATTTCGATGTTATACATTAATAAAAATAAATAAGTAAGCCATTAAAACATTTATGTTTTATGTTTAGGGTTGGTTTGGAACACTTAAATAACCTTTAGTTTTTTTACTTTTTTATTGATATGACATTATGACAACATACTGTCGCGTACTATCATTGTATAATTGCCAATGCTATATAAGATGATTTTTTTTTTTCTTACACTTGAAAAAAAATTGCTGACAAAGTTTAGTAATATATTATTTAATAAGAGTTACTCCCAGTCGTTTTCGCATGATTTTGAAGTATATGCGTGTATTTTACATGTTCATATATTTTTTAATTTTTTTGGTTTTAATATAGTTATATTTATCTTGTTTTCTCTATTGTATTCTTTTGTCTTTTGGTAACGATAAATTTGCAAGTTTTTGTAATTTGACTAATAAATATAGTTAAATATCAGACAAGCTTAAGTAATAATTGTTCTTAGACAAGACTTGTTGTATAATGATAATGGGAAAAAAAATACTTATATACGTAATTTTGTTTTAATCAGAATTTAGGTAAATCAGTGATAAATTATGATTTGAATAAACGCTAAATTACAATAAATTCTAAATGTTTCATAAAATCCTCTAAAAAAAATAATAAAATAAAATCTTGGACGGTCATCATTACTGACTCAATTTCACAGTTCCTTACCCAGGAATTGAGAATGACCCAATTTCATTATAGGCAAAATATTTCTTATTATTCTTCTTTACTTTAAACAATACATTTCAGCAAACAGCCACGGTTCTAAGTTTATATTCGATGATAGGAAGCTTGAAAAATAATTTTTGTAGTATTTTCTTTCTACGACGATATTTTTTAGTTTTAAATGATGCGTGGTTTGTTTTTGTTTTTTTAAATATCGTTTTGTTTTCATTGTTTTATTTTATTCTCATTCATTTTTTGTTAATAAAGTTCATGGCCTTGTAGAATTTCAATATTTTAAGGCTCGAGAGAAAGATAAGACTTTAAAAAAAGCTCAGTATCACTCAAATACAAGGTTGAATTTACATATCGCACACAAACACTATAACTAAAATAGAACTGTTGTAATTATATTTTCAAAATATGATTGGTAAATCCTTTTTCAAAAATCAATAAATGTGTGATTATTTGTTAAATGGGACAGTTATAAAAAATATTTGACCGAATCTTGGTCTGATCTTGAAGTATCTGAAATAAGTTTTATTAATTAAAACGATGATTTTCAAGAGCAAATATATTCATTTTAGAAAATTTTACAGGAAGCGCAAAAACATAGAACTGTTGTTGTTGCTGTCGGAAATGTTCTCAGTAAGCAATCGAATATGAACTTTTTCGTGCCTTTTGGTAAAGCGTTGGGATTTTCAAAGGACAGCGTGTTCTGAGGTGAGATAGGATCACGGGTTTTGATAAAACTAACCATTAGAATACATAGAATGTCAAAATATTGAATTTCGTAAAAAATGTCCTATAGCAACTTTTGGAAAAACTGCCTACGTTTGTGAAGTTAAAAATCGCCAGTTTTTGATACTCTAATTTCTTAAAATGCAATATCTTGGAAAAATATTCGTTGGAAATTCAATTATGAAGGTTTAATGATTAGTTTTCAATCTGCAAATTAATTTTTCCCTTGAAATTGTAAGTTATTAACGAAATTAATGATATTTTATTATAGACATATCTATTTTGTGGTAAAACAAAAAAATCGTTAATGATTCAGATTAATCTAGTTACTATTTCATTGAACAAATTTATTTGATCCTTTTGTATTAAAATCTTAGAAAGTTTTTTTACTATATTAACAACACTTTTTTACGTTATGGAATGTAATGTTCCAGTTCAATGTACTTCGGAATTTATCAGTTTATGTAATCGATACCTTTTGGAAAAAAATAAAATTAAAAAACGCGTTTTTTAAAGGACTGGGTGTTCTTAAATTGAAATTGGGTGACTGAATCGTCAAAACATCAAATTTTCGAATGTTCGATTCGAAACAGGTAAGAATATCGACTGTGGTAGACCAAATTGGTGTAGCTGTTAACATAACGGACCCATCTCATTTGGGATGAGGCTTCGAATGGAGGCAGCCGAGGAAGAATGCCTGATACAGTGGCTTTCTAGATATGGCCACTACTTGTCAAACTTCCAACTATTAGATAAGGCCCCTATTGTTTGGAATATCAAATACTCTTTTTCAATCCATATATCGAGTCAACATAATCCCAATTCCGAAAAGTGAAAGAATGGAAAGAGAAGACTACGAAATACAAATGCCCAAAGTGTTTATGTAATGTCAAATTCGATGACATTTATGAGAATCGGATCAGAAACTCAAACTACGATGTCTTAATGTTATACTGACTTTAGATTGAGATACCTTTTCACCACTTTCCAAAGCTGTTTCCTCTTCGGGTATTGACAACAATGGAAAGTAGATTCCAAGACTAATTCCTTTTTTTTTTTCTATCTCTTTTGCTGACAGAACAAGGAAACGTTGGGGTTGTTTGTGGTCTCTGATCTCATCCTCTTATCAGGCGTAGAAGCTTTGATGTTCGAAAGAGGAAATGGTGAGGTTGCAAGGCACAGATCAGTGTTGCCAACAACCTAAGGGAGCTTGTGATATGATAATTGAATCATAAATGAATGGCTATAATACCTTGATAGGGTTCCTTTGAGGAGAGGACTCGGTACATCGTAGAACACCATATTTTCTTAGCACATCACTCAAACACTGGCACAAAACACTTCACCAACTCTCTTCATGACATCCCAGGAGAAGGTTGGAGCTCACCGGAGCTCCGACGTGCGGAGTCACACACACACACACTCACAGCGATACAACTCTGGAAGCGTTATCAAGGCACCAGGCAACCCTAGACTTTGGCAAGCGGCCACTGAGAAAATGTATGGGTAAAAGTTTTCACAAGGAGGATGGAGGGGGGGAGCGGGGAGGGGGCAAGGCTGTACCACTTTCTCGAGGCGACCTAGTCAGCCGGCCTCACCTCGGGGAAACTTCCTTCGTCGAGATCCCACTCTCCTTTTCACCGTCCCAGCTCTCTGTACCTCAGAGGACCTGTCCCAGATTTTTTATTCACCTCAATAAGCCTTCTCAACTACCACTTATGTTTCACAAGCTCCAGTCGTAGGGTAGGAATTTCGATGAGATATATTATCTTAGCAACTAGATACACAAGTCCGAGAGTGTCAATGGCCAATTCGAATCTTTTCTTAGATTCAGGATATGGCGTAGATGTGATTAAAAAGTCTGTGGGATAAGGATTGAAGAAAACAGCGGAAAAGATTTGAATCAATTAATAAACTTATTATATGGGTCAATCCTTTCGAAATCATCCAGATCTTGCCGTACGCCATTTTTTATTTTAATGATTTTTTTACCAGTTATCCTCTATCCTTTCATGAATAAAAACCGTGAATATTTTATTTTTCTGGAAAATACTTTTAGTGTTTCATCCGTTTTAAGTCAGCTTCGCTTTGATTATTTTTTCATATTGCTTATTCACAGCCCTACTAGCTGTGAAAATTTCGATATTGAGAAAATGGTCCTTTGCTGTATACGAATTTTCGAAAATCGCGAAAATATCTCAAAAGGGACTGAGTGAAAATTATGAACTAACACAGGTTACACATCTATACAATGTTTATATGTGTCATTAATTTGGTGACAGACTGAGCCGTTTCCCGAGTTATAAAATTCTCTTCGCTGTTAAAATAACGTTTTCTTTTACTCCTGTACTTATGCATATTTCAGAACGAAACAAAAACTAGGTGGTGAGAGTACTGTATATAGTTTTGGTCCTTACAACAATTTACCTAAATAGCGAAGAAAATTGACGAAAATTTAAATCAACGGAAACGTATTGCGGGCTATAACAAAGGAGTTTCTAGCTTAATTATTTCTTTTTTTTTGTATAGTCCTATCGCTGCACTACTTTTTAAATTTCTTCCAAAAGACCTCATACTAACAGGAAAATCATAATTTCAGCGTATTTCACCCATCCCCAGGATTCTAAAAGCAATATTAACAACATCTTAAAAAAGTTATATAATCATAAGCAATTTAGCATTGTTGTTTTTTAAGATATCTTTTAATAATTTTTGTAATATTTTTTTAATTTTTGTTTAAAATTACCTACAATTTTTTTAATTATTTAAAATATAATTAGTTGTTTTTAATGGATTTTTAGAAATTTATATATATATAGGTATAGAAATAAGAGAAAAAATATGGAACTAAAAATAATTATACTGCTATACTATAAGTACAGTAGGATAAAATTTAGTAGCTGAGGCTTATCTCGTTCTAGTGCTATTAATTCTATATGGCTTTAAGAAGAATGAGAGCAACTCTTGCAAGGTAGTAATGTTTACTTTGTTACAATTAATAATAATAAACTATTAAAAATCTGGAAAGGCAAAGGGAGATGTAAATAGCTACAGTCCAATTAGTCAGCTTACTTGTTTTGGAATGCTCATGGAAAAACTGGTAAACAGCAGACTAATTTGTTTTCTGGGATCGAAGAAAATGTTCTTACAGGAAATGCAGCTGGTTTCAGGAAATGCAGATCCTCCGAGGACCGGGTAGCTCATATTACTCAAGATGTAGAGAATGGATTCCAAAAGAGGGAGCACGCAATCGCAATATGGGTAGACCTTGAAAGAGCATTCGATAAAGTTTTGAAAGAAGGTCTGCTTTATAAAGTTGCAGAAATCGGAATAGAAGGACTGATGTTAATCTGGCACTAACTAATTTCCCATGTGAGATAAATCCTAAAATGGAAGAAGACCTAATTTCAAAAGATGAAAACCCAACCTACCTTGGGATAAAACTAGACCCAAGTCTGACGTGGAAAAAGCAGATTAAAGGATGTGTTGAAAAAAGGCATGAAAAGGTCATGCCTAATAAAAAAAATCATTGGGTCGAATTGGTGTGCAGACGAAAAGACCCTTAAAACGTTGTACACTGGATACGTTGGACCAGTACTGGAATATGTTATTACCACTTGGGGAACTGCTGCTACCACGAAACTACAAAAAATCATTATTGTACAGAATCACAACCTTCGAATCATCACAGGTGCAATGAAGACAACTCCTTTTAACACGATGGAAACCATTACTGGGTTGTAATAAAGCATAGAAGAAAGAAGTTTTTGAACCTCAACTCGAAAGCTTTAAGTGTGGCATTTCACCCTCTCAAAGAAAGAGCCATGCAAGGTTATTCCTCACGACTAAAGAAGCAAAGCGCTATGCACAAAACTAAAAAACTGCTTACAGAATTAAGTTTAAGAAGCATAAAGGCTACTTGTGTGGATCCCACAACGTTTTGCCCCCTTGGAAGAAAACATCACGTCCCCAAATTGTCAGTATTATACCTGGAATGATTTGCAAATAAAGTATGCTGACCTCTGAGATGAGACCTCTCAGCATAGAACGTATCAACAAAAACTACCCTAGCCATGAATAGATCCGAATATATACGGACGGCTCAGCCACTGAAGCAATAAAGGACGGTCGTGCTGGTATATATATCGAATTTCCAGATGGAAGTACCATCGAAGAGTCGATCCTTCCAGGCCACACCTCAACCAATTATCGGGATGAGCAGGAGGCTATCCTTGGTGAAGTGCAGATAATCATATCGCTGCCGATTCTGAAGAACCAAAAAATAGTGATCTTGACGGATGCTGCATCGGTTCTCGCTGCCCTGTAAAAAAATTGGAGAAATAGATGCTATGAACTGGCATCACAGCTGGATAAACTGAACAACATCAGCAAAAATTTGGTTATTCAATGGATTCCCGCTCACTGTGGTATCGATGGCAATGAAAAGGCAGACAAACCCGCAAAGGCCGGAACACTTCAACAACAGACAGATGCTCATCTTTCACTGGACGAGGTAAAAACTGTGAACAAGGCCGCGATAAGACAAAGATGGAGCACCGGGCATCCTCAAAGCAACCCTTGGGACCCCTACCACAAACTAAACAGAAAGGAGCAGGTCATGATATTCAGACTAAGGACCAATCACAACAGGCTGAATGCTCACCTATACAGAAAGTTTAAAATAGGTAACAGTCCTATATGTACTTGTGATGGGGGAGAGCAAGCTGCTCAACATATTATTCCGAGCTGTGCCTTTTTTGATGAGGCACGAAGGAAGGTTTGGCCTGAGCCGGAATTGTTGGAAACCAAGGTCAACGGGACTCTGGAGGACCTCAAGAGGACTACCGATTTCCTTCTTATACTGCCAAGGGAGGTGACCATCTGACAGGAAGAACGAAGAAGAAGAAGACTTTGTTATAAATCTTATACAAATTGATTCTCAGCATTTAAATATTATTCTATAGAACTTATTATATCGAGGCATAATCTGTGTAAGTTTCATCATTTCTTCATCAGTCCCTTTTATGATATTCCGCTTTTAATTTTGCTGAACTTGGCAATAACCCTTTTATGAAAATTTAAATAAATAAAAGGACAATGTTCACACGGCTGAAATTCTACAAGTAGTGCAATGATGAGGCTATAAAAAAATATATAAGTTAGAAGCGTGAGAATCACTCCTAACCTTCGCGCTTATTTTAATAGTGCCCTTAAAGATTCAGACGTATATATTCGTGAATTTTTTTATAATTTTTCTAGCTGCTTAGGTAAGTTGTTGTAATGCAAAATGTAGATAGTGCTCTCATCATCATTCTAGATTTTGTTTTGTTCTGAAATATGCAAAATTACCGGAGTTGATAATTTTTAAACAAAACATTATCATGACAGCGAAAAGAATTTTATAACTCGGAAGCAAGTGAGTTCAGTCACCTAATTCATTCACTAATACTCATCATATATATCTATAATCTGTGATAGTTTCATAATTTTTCTCTCAGTACCTATTGAGACATTTCCTTGTAAATATCACGAATTTTCACCATTTTTGAAAATTCATATAACTAAAAGTAGGGCTATGATTAAGTTATTTAAGAAAAATAATCAAAGGTAAGTCTCTTTTCCTTTATGAACTTTTAATTCGCTAAAAGTATCGTTTTATATTAATTTTCGAGTATTTTTTAAGCACTATCTTCACTATTTAGATGTAAGATAATAAGGATATGCTTTATTATATTCTTAGTTTATGTTTTGATTAGAACAGGCCTTTGACCGAGTTTGGCACCCAGGACTACTTTACAAGCTCCGCAAATTCCTCCCACCTACATACTACCTCATCATCCAGTCTTACCTCTCTGGAAGATCCTTCAAAATAAACCACAATAGTTCCTATTCATCCCTTTTTACTCAGTCTGCTGGTGTCCCTCAAGGTAGTATCCTTGGACCCATCCTCTACACAGTCTATACAGCTGATATCCCAACCCATCCCAACACTTTCCTTTCTACCTATGCTGATGACACTTGTGTGTTATCAGTCAATAACGATCCTACTATTGCCTCTCAAACTCTTCAATCCCATATCAGAGAGCTTGAGATATGGTGTCAGAATTGGAGAATCAAAATCAATTCCAACAAATCCCACTAAATTACCTTTACCCTTCGTCGTAAACCTATGACATCCTGCCCTACAGTTACATGGAATCCCCACACACGACTGAAACGACAAGAAACTGCCCGTCGCTTTCGCTTACTACAACACTTACTGGACAGACGCTCCAACCTTCCACTTATCTACAAAAGGCTCATCTATATCACCATCATAAGGCCTATCTGGACTTACGGAGTTGAGCTTTGGGGCTCTACGAAACCATCAAATTCTTCCCGTATTCAATCCTTACAATCCAAAATCCTTCGAAAAATCCTCAATGCTCCTTACTTCGTCACAAATAAACTCATTCATAAAGATCTTAACATCCCATATGTTGCTGATTTGGCCCGAACCAGGTATCAATCCTTCCATGACAAACTCCACTCCCACTCTAATCCTCTAGTTTCAATTCTTGCTTCCTCTTCAATTCCTGACAATCCTACGAGGCGCCTGAAAAGAAGATGGCCTCGAGACCTTCTAGTTTAGTTACTTAGTGGAGTGATGCCAATGGGAATTTTCTCTTCGCGTTTTTTTCATGTATTTTATCATTATTAACATATTTACTTGTTGTATTACAAAATACAGTTGTAAATTTCAATAAAAATATCAAACAAAAAAAAAATTACCGGAACTAGAGAGATTTTACCAACACGTTTTCAGGCGCGAAGCTGACTTACAATGGCTGCAGCACTGAAAGTATTAGCCAGAAAAATATTTTATTTACAGTTTTATATTCAGGAAATGATAAAGAATAAATGGTAGAAAAAAAAATCAAAATGAGATAAAAAGCAGAAATTTTGAGTATATATATTAATGAGAATATCATTATAAAAGGGAACATTTCTAGCAATGACAGGGGTAGAAAATACGTACTTGTTTTAATTCCTCCAGAAACTAAATTATTGTAAAACTACCTTTGTAATATTTTTAAATATATTTCAATGTTCATATGTTGTGTATAATTCTTTTGTTCTCGTAAATATAGTGTAAATCTGTTCCTAAAGCACTATTGCTAAAGTTCTTATTGAGACGATTGATTGTTAGTCTATGTTCTTATATATGCACAAAAAGGGCTATTTTTGCTAATTCAAAAGATATGACTATTTTTAATATTTTAAGTACAGTTGTATTTTATTAAGTTCAAGACTCCATTCTTGTTGAATGGATTGTAAGCAATAGACATATCTGGTAACTAACCGAGTGGAAGAGAACCACCATTTGTTTGATAAACACTGTAATTTCTCTCCAAAAGAAAACTAAATACCGAAAAGTGATGGATTTTCAAATAACGGAACCATGCGATTTTTATATATCTAGGTAGTAAAAACACGATCGCTTGGTCATGAGATGCTCCATTCTAACAATGATAAAAGCTTTACCGACGTAACCATGTTATAGTATGCGATCCAGCAACGTTTTCGACAATTCATTTTAGTATGGTTGGTTTTTTTACTTATTGATTGGTGGTAAGGCCGTCGTTGCCTTTATTACTGCACATTCCCTTGGTGCTCGCATTTATTTAAACGTAGTTTGAAAAAATAAAACGAAAACTTGATATAGATTGTTTGTTATACTTCCTGTAATTATTGGTGAAAATCTTCGGAATATCCTGCGTCTGGTTTTGTAAAAAGAATGGAGAGAAGTAGAGGAAACTGAATTTTTTATGGCTTTTCTTGAGTATCTCTAAAAATATCATGTTCATCACAAACATTGTTATTGGGTTGTGTCACATGAAATGTCCGTTTTCAAGGTAAAGGATTTTTATTAAAAATACGATATGAAAACAAGATAATTTTATTCAAAGTATTTACCTTCTTTTTCTACACATTTTTCACAACGTGACACCAACTTTTTTATCCCCGAATTGAAAAACTCTGAGCTTTGAAGTGAAACAAAATCTGAAAACGCACTTTTCACTTGATCATCATTTTCAAAAAGTTTTCCTTTGACGAAGTTGTCTAAATTCCTGAACAGGTAGTAATCTGTTGGAGACAAGTCGGGAGAATATGGTGGGTGCGGAAGAACTTCGTAGCCCAGTTCTTTCAATTTTTGCACGGTATGTTTTGAAACATGGGGTCTTGCTGCCGCTCAGTGAGATCATGAGGTACCCATTTATCGAGCTTTTTCACTTTCCCAGTACACTTTAAATGTCTGGAAATGGTAGATGCACTTGCATTTAGTTGTGCTGAGAGTCCTTTACCTGTTTGGTAGGGGTTTCCTTCTACTGTATGTTTGAGGACATCGTTGTCTATTACGGACGGAGGTCTTCGTCAGGGCAAGTTTTCAAAATCGGTATCCCCGGCTGAAAACTTAGAAAACCAACGGCGAAAGGTCTGTTCATTAACGCTCCCTTCCCCGAACGCCTTGCAAATATTTCAAGCGACCTCAGCTGCTGAACTCGTACAAAAATATTACTCGAAAATCGCGTGTTTCCATGTTTATATTTGGAGGTATACTAAAAAGTGGGTAATTGATTGGGAAGCTAATGTTTATAATACAAAGGTAGAGGATTAGTAACTGTTTACTTTAAATATGTAAACATTCGGAAGATAACAACAGAGACCTGCAAAATCCTTTATGTATTTCAGAAACTATAAAAACGGACATTTCATGTGAAACAACCCAATATAAACAAAATTTAAGAACTTAAAATATTATATAATAATTGTTCTATATATTAGTTCATTCAAATAGATCGTTACGGTGATAATTTAAAATAATAAATATTAATTAACTACCATCAGTAGAAATACTCCAAACATTATAAAATTGTGTTGCTAAAGATCAACATCGAGCTTGAAATGGACTGCTCAATATCGATACCTTGCGCATATCAACATTCAACAAGTGAATAATTTTTTTTTTTTTTAACTGCGATACACACATAATGCAACGTTTCATTATTTCGAAATTCATCAATGTTCACTGTTAAGTATAGACATTACTATTTCCATTGAACTGCAAAACAAAATTAATCACTAGGATAAAAAACTAAAACTGAACGTGTGTGACCCATGAAGGATCTTGGGCTCAGTACACAAAGAGATTGGTACTGTTTCGAAGACGAACGGCTCACAATGAGGAAAAAACAAGATTTTTTTTTTAAATTTTTTTTTTTTTTACTTCTTTATTTAAATCAAAATACAGACATTTTACAGTGCAAGTAGAAGTCACTATCCCACTAAGGTGAGCCCGCGTGTGGGAAAGGAGTTCACCTGCCTCAATTCAATAAAAATACAATAACAAACAGTAACACAGTACACAGTATGATACAATACAATACTTTAATAATATAACACAATTTATTTAGTGGCCACAATTCTTTAACTCTTGATCTAACTAACATAAATAAAAAATTCTTTTTTTCATTTATGAGTATGGGATGGCCTTTATTAGTGGAGAATAGTTACAATATATGAAAAATACTCCAATTACATCTTTAAATATTTCTAACTATTTCTTAAAATTATTGATTTACCACATTTTTTTGTATTTGACCTATTTATCCTACATAGGAGCATTAAAATCGTAAGAAATTACCTATTATCCGCTACAATAGAGGTTACTGCATTTATAATTGCCTTACTCAGCAGGAACTTACGACATATACAAGATTGATAAGCACTCTAAAGTTTTTTAACCGTTCCGGGCATCTTATCCCTCTTCCCACACATAAGCTTCTCGTCTCCTCATTAATATTCCCCCATTTTGATTATTGCAGTGTGGTATATGGTGGCCTCTCGAATGTACTCGAGGTGATATACATGATAATCAAGCGTATCATGAACATGTTCATAAGATTTATCTTCGGTAGCTCCAAGAGGTCTCCAGTGACCCACTTTTACAGCCAGTTGAAGTGGCTCCTGCCTTCTATACGGAGGAAATATTTTCCCGGATCATGCCTTTACCAAATCATAAACTCACAACACCCTCCATACATTTACAGTATCCTTAAATTTAAATCCTCAGTCCACTCTCTTGAAACAAGATCGTGCCATTCTGACCTTTACATTCCCACCCATAGAACTAAATCTTTTGATCACTCCTTTTCTATCCGCTCTGCAACCCTGTGGAATTCCCTACCTACTCATATCCGCCATGCTTCTTCCCTTCTACCATTCAAATCCCACCTTTTCCAACAACTTTTGGCATCCCAAATAGATGCACAAGGAATGTGAACCTGCAATTGACTTATCATAATTTCAATACAAGTTATAATTATTTATTTTACCCAACCCCTAGTGCTGTGGAATATTTTTTTTTTTTCTAAAATTTTCTCAACCCTAGTAGCCTTCAGGAGATTTCTTTTCTTTCTTTCAGTGTGTTTTTTTTGTGTTTATTATCCATATTTTTTGTACATAAATGTATAAATGTCTTAGATGGGTTTATTTTTTTTTTTGGGTGCTTAGGAGATTCATTCTTGATTTGATGGCTTGATAAATATTTTTTGCTGCATTGTTGTGTCTTTAGAGATACTCCCTACCAGCCAGAATTGGACAACCCGAAGTCACATGTTGTATGCTCTCAGCAGTCTTTTTGCATAAACGGCATAGGTCACTTATGTCTTCTCCGCAGATATGTTTTCTGTATGGTTTCGTGGCTATTGCTTGTTCTTGGATAGCAAACAGAAACCCTTCTTTTTCAGGAAAAATATACCAGACCCACAAGATTTCCTGGGTAGGTGCAAACTTGCCACTGAGGAATTTTGGGTGTCTTTTCCTATTATATACCATCTACATTCTTTAAATGCGATCCAACCCTTCTAAGACTGTCTTTGACCACTTCAGTAATGCAAACGAATAGGATAACGCTGGTAAAACCAACGTGTTCATTGCCTTTATTAAATTCCTTCCATTCAGATGAGATTTAAGTATCAACTTGATCCGGCATCTAAATTCGTCTTCGAAGAGTATCTTTGAGTCGGCTTTGAACTTCAGCAGTTGGTGCATACCTTAATATTTGTAAGACTCGGTGTCTGTGAGTTGATTAATAATTATTTCATTAGATAACTGCAAGTTGTCACCTGCTGAAATTTTTCCTTTCTCCACAGTAAGCACTCCACATTTTTCTGTCCCTAGTTGCATGTTTATGTCATCGCTGAATCCCTATACTGCATTCAGAAGAATCCTCATTTCATCTTCACTTCTTGCGTAAATTTTAAGGTCGTCCATATAAAATGAATGCGATAGCTTCGTTCCAAAGTTGAGTCGGTGACCTTTGCCTTTATCTTCCAGCAACCTTCTAAGAGGGTTAAGTGCAAGGCAGAACCATAGAGGACTAATTATTATTATTATAAGGAATTACCGTTTAAAGGCAAAATATCGACAAATTAAACTTAACAAAAAAATAGATTTTCGCCACTTATTCTGTTAATTTTTTTTTTATTATTCCAATGGAACAATGAAGATTGCATTTGATCGATCAACTTGTATCATGGTATTTTAGTACCATTCACCCACTACAAAATATAAAACAACTAAAACTAGATGTTTCAAATATATTTTTTTATTAATTTTTATTATCTTTTTAGCTAATTTATTAACGATTTGTGTTCAATATTTTTTAAGATATTTCAAGGTTTCTAAAACACATGAGGTGTAATAAAAATCAAAATAAAGCTTGATTTTAATACTTTCAGTTACAAGAAACGATTCTTTTGTAGTTTTTGAAATAATAATAATAATAGGCTTACCGAACCCGAAGGTCGGCATCGAACCATATTCCGTCTACACCGACTCGTCCAATGTTCTCCGTTCAAGCCCAAGCCCCCAAGATCAGCCTTAACGCAATCCTCCCATCGACGCTTCGGTCTACCTTTCGGACGCCTACCAGTCGGATCAGCAAATACCAACTTTCTCGGAATCCGTTCCTCACCGAGCCCAACAATTTTACTCGCCCATTTGAGTCTCCGCGATGCTATCAACTCAATTATATTCACAGGATACAAGTTCCGCAATTCCGAGTTGTGCAACCTTCTAAACTCCCCAGTACCCTCATCTCTTTTCAGACCAAATATTTTATGCAGTACCTTATTTTCGAAAACCTTAAGCCGTTGTTCATCCTTCAAAGTAAGCGGCCACGTTTCACATCCGTAAAGAACCGTTGGAAGAATAATAGTTTTATAAATTCTAACCTTTAAGTTTTTAGATAGAAGCCGTGAGCTAAGTAACTTAGCAACTGAATAATAACACGCATTTCCCACCTTTAACCGGGACTTTGAAATAATAATAAGAGAGAAAAAATTATTCAATCAAGAAAATCTTTACAACTAGAGAATAAGGCACTTAGTCGGGGTTGGTAAATATGGGCGAAAAAAATGAAGCATTACCAACCATGAATAGTCTTCGGTTCAGAAAATATTGTTTCCTATTGCTACAAACACAACCGTTGTGTAGGGTGGTAATTTGCCCAGATTGGAATCAACCTCTAGGTTTCTTTCTAACTTTTCGGGCAGATACTTTAGAGATTGGGTAAGCCCCGAGGCTAGTTTGGAAGAGTAAATAATTGTCCTGCCACGGCTGGATACGAGCTACATTAATAAAACTCAGTCGAAAAACGAACATGTTTTTGGGTCAACATTGAAAAAAAAGTCAATCCATATAATTTCGTTACACCTAATGAGCTCTAAGAGCTGAGAAAAAAAAAATAAACTGCCCGAAACTGTTATGATAAGTCAATTGCAGGTTCACATTTCTTGTGCATCTATTTGGGATGCCAAAAGATTTTGGAAAAGGTGGGATATGAATGATTGTGGGGAAGAAGCATGACGAATAAGAGGTAGGGAATTCTAGATGGTTGCAGAGCGGATAGAAAAGGAGTGATCAAAAAATTTAGTTTTATGGGTGGGAATGCAAAGGTCGGAATGGCGCGATCTTGTTTCAAAAGAGTGCCCGTAGACGTGATCATATTTCGGGCTATTGTAGCATCTTAAAATGGCTTTATCCTTCTGTACGACGACAATATTTCCTTCGTTCTTACCTATTCCAAACATTAAAAAATAGAAAACCTTCCCACATAACTGAGCTCCTCACCCTCCGCTCTGATTTCCATTCGTTAAATACTAGAACCTAATCAATCAATCTTTATACCGCATCACATACAACTGCTTCCTTTCACAAGTCGTTTCTCGTTCGTTCCTCATCCTCCTGGAATTCGCTGCCCATTTCTATTCGTAAAGCTACTTCTCTTTCTTCCTTCAAACATCAACTCTTCCACTACCTACTTGCATCACAATCTTCCGTTCCAATGTAAAATATAGGTATATATAGTATAAATTTACAAAGCTCTATAGATATAATGAATATTTGACCTTTTATATGTATAAATATTTTTTCTTTTATATATATATATATATATATATATATATATATATATATATATATATATATATATATATTTTATTTTATTTTTTTTTAATAAATATTTTCTTAAAGTAACCAGACCATAAGGATTTATTTTTGTTCATTGTTCGTTATTCCAAGGGGACTTGATCCCAGAATAAATTTTGTTTTTCATTTTATTTCATTACATACATATAGATATATGGGCCAATCTATTCGAAATCGAAATGTTTGTGATGCAACCCAACCTCCCAAACAGTTATTGGGACAAATAAAAATAAAAGAGAACCAAAAAATAAGATATGGTATTAGATTCCCACTGGATAAAACCCAAGACCGAGTTCAGTTCTGACAAGGAATTTTCCCATTATCCCCTAGCAGTAAGAAGACCACAGAGACCAAATGGGCAGAGGAGAGGAGGCTGGCTCATAGTTAAAAAAATGATGAAATATTGGAAGAAGAGAAAGAAGATCCTTCTGAAGGGTATATAAGTTCTCTGCGGTCCTCAGGAGGACCAAAAAAAAAAAAATTTTTTAGTCCTATTCGTGAGTGAAGCTTTCAACTAGAAAAATCAAGTTACTGAAGTTTTAGAAATAATTTTGGGATTTGCCATTTTGATGTAATAAACAACACAAGAAAATTACCTAAATTTCAATGTATTTTATTTATAAACCTTAATTGATAGTAAAATCCGTATCAAAATCCGTTAGAAGGAGCTCGTTGAAACCAAAAATCGCGGTACCATTTTATGTAGAAGAAGAAAGAAAAAGAAAAAAAAACTTTATTCTGGGACTAAGTCCCCTAAGAATCCCAGAAACAATTCTTTATTCAGTAATATTACAATCAGTCCAATTTAGGACATTTTTAATAGTGATAAAGTACAACATCCATACTACTTTCACACGATATATACAAAACAGTAAATTTATATAATAATAATACAATATACATATATACAAAACAAAATCAATAAAAATATATACAAAAGTCACTCATACCTATATACAATTCTCAAGCATACAGCACGTGAGTGGAGAATCTAGCCAATGCTAGAAATCCAATATACACGTTACAAGAGGTCTCGAGGCCACTGCCGTTTCAACCTTCTAGGAGGATGGTAAGGATGTGTAGAGCTGGATAAGGATTGAGCTAGGGGATTAGGGTGATGGATCAGGTTCTGATGGAATTTAGAGAATTTTAATGGTATAAGGTCTAAAATAAATGGAAGGTTTAGGTCGCGGTGTAATGTATGGTTGGATACATAATAAGGAGCATTAACCAATGTCCGGAGGACTTTAGATTGAAAGGACTGAATGCGTTTGATGTTAGAAAATTTGGCTGTCCCCCACAGTTCAAGTCCGTAGGTCCAGATAGGTTTCAGTACTGTCTTGTATATTACCTGTTTGTTCTCGATAGATTTTGGGATCTAAGTGAGAGGATAGGATAGCTGTGTCATCAGCGTACATTGCTAGGAACGTATTAAGGCAAACAGGAATATCAGTCGTGTATATATTGTAGAGGATAGGACCAAGGACACTGCATTGAGGAACACCGTATTCGACTGGATAATCATTGGAATATTTTGCACCACAGCGAACTCGAAAGGAGCGGTTTGATAGATAGGATCGGAGGACTAGGTATAAGGATTGGGGTAAATGGTTTTTGAGCTTAAAGAGTAATCCCGGGTGCCACACCCTGTCAAATGCTTGCTTTATGTCCAGAAATGCACCCGAGCAGTACTCCTTGTAAGCCCTTGCTGAACAGTTAAATGTTGGGAACGGAATCCAAACTGATGGGAAGGAATAGTGTGGGATTCTAATAAAGGTAATATTCGTTTGAGGAAGATTTTTTCAAAGATTTGTGAAAGGATTGGGAGTAGGCTGATAGGTCTATATGATGTCGTACTGTTAGGAGGTTTACCTGGTTTTAGGAAGAGGATTATAGTGGAATGTTTCCATAAGAAAAGAAAATGAGTAGAGCGTAGAATGGAGTTGTAAATATATGTAAGAAATATAACGGCTTTAGATGGAAGCTGTCTGGGAATCTGAGGAGTGAGGAGATCGTATCCAGGAGATTTACGCAGTGCAAGTTTTCGGAGAAGATATTTGACCTCAGAGGGATTAACTGCTTTAGGAGGTAATGAAAGCGGGATTGGAGACTGAAGGAACTCTTCCACTACTGCAGTGTGGATTGGATGGGATTATAGATGAGTTGTGCAGACTTTGGAAACATATTTGGCAAGTTCCCCGGGTTTGTCTTCATCATATGCAGCACAGGAACCATTACTATGTTGGAGGGGATGGGAAATGTGGTGGGATCTCAGAATTTTCTTGATGACATTCCACAGGGAATTGTCACGAGCCGAAAGAGAAGAAAGGAAGGAACTAAAGGATTGGGAACGGAAGGTCGCCAGCTCCCTCTTTAACTGTCTACAATAAAAGTTATAGGAGCGGCGATCTGTGGGATGGCGCGTGCGTTGCTATAAGGATCTGGATTGGCGTTTGGTGCGGATGAGGTCTATGAGGTGTTGTGGTAAATGGTTTTGGTTATGACTTATCTGGGAGTGCTTGGGAGAGGAGGCAGTCCAAACAGCTTGTTGAATAGCGGTGGTGAAGGAGTTTACGGCATCGTCAAGGTCATCTGGAGTTTTGAGTTTCACCCTGAGGTCAATATCACTGGTCAAGATTTGGCGAAAAAGGTCCCAGTTGACTGGTTCTCTGATAAATGACGGTGGGGTGGGTTTAGGAATAGGAGTTAGGGATACTTTAAAGAGCAATGGACTATGGTCAGAGAACAGTTCATCAAGGCGAGTCACCGACATGTTTAGGGAGCCTAATCCGCTGTGGCTGAAGAAGTCAAGGATGTCAGGATTAAGGTTAGGATCAGTTGGCCAGTAGGTAGGGGAGTCAGGAGGCAGGAGGTTGAAACGTCTAGAGTTGAGTACAGACTGTAAATTCCGCCCACGACAATTCGTGGATCTGGAACCCCATTGTTGGTTCTTAGCATTCAAGTCTGCACCCAGAATGAAGTGGTTTCCTAAGGAATTGAGGACGGATTCGAATAGAATGTTGGAGATAGAATGTTTAGGAGGGCAGTACGCTGATGCGAGGGTGATCGGAAAAGAAAAAGTCTTGATTACTATGGCGGCACATTGTAGGAAATGATAGGAGGGAACTGGGAGTAAGTGGTGGGAGAGGGACTGGTGCACGATGACAGCAGTACCGGCATGGGCTTTTCCGTCTGGGTGGTCCGTACGGTATGTTAAATATTGACGTATTTTAAAGAACTGTTTAGTGGTCAGTCTAGTTTCAGTAATAAGTGCAACATCGACTGTTTAGTCTTCCAACAACGCTGTCAGTTCGTCAGTATGATTTCTAACACCATTCGCATTCCAAAGGAGAATGGATAAGGAGTTAGGTGAAGTCATTTAAGGATTTTTTTAAGGAAGGGATTAAATTTGATACGAGATTAGTAAGTAGTGATATTAGCGGCATAACGAGGGATTTGATTTCAGTGATGAAGGATGTCATTAAACTTGTAAGGTCTGTGACATTTGATGGAGGAGGAATATGAGAAATTTGATTCTGATGAGGTTTTTGAGGGTTGGTTCAATTTTGAGGAATAGGTGGTTGTGGAAGGGGTTCAGGATTTTGAAGTATGCGTTGTTCCGGCAGGGCCTCTTTGTTCTGGTTCCCACCTCCAAGTAGATGGGCAAATGTTACATTGGAATCAATTGTTTTTGAAGGTTGTCTTCTGCTTCTGATCGGGACAGCTGTTTCATCCTGGTTCTGAGGTTTTTGGTATATGCTTTTGAGGTTCTTGTAGATTTGACATCCCTTGTAGTTAGCCGGGTGGTCCTCGAGGCACAGAGCACATACAGCGGGTGTTAATCTTGATCTTGTACATTCTTCTGACTTATGTGGCTCACCGCATTTCACACAGCGTGGTGTGTGGTGGCAGTAAGTTCTCGTATGACCATATGCCTGACAATTATGGCACTGAACTATTTCTTTCTTGGTGTAAGGTTTCTCAACTCTTACACTAGTATAGTACAATCTATTGAGGTCGTAATTTTTTTAACTCCTGCTGATGGTTTCAAGTCCACGAAGAATAGAGGCAGTGAAATTTTATCTTTTAGGACATTGGTGACTTGCCGCACTTTATAGCCTATCTCCGTCAGTTCTTTGATAGCTGCAACTGGTGTCGAAGGGTGTAGGTTTCTAATTACAACCCTTAAAGCTATCTCCTGGCGCAGCTGATAGGTTTGAAAATCAGCTTTTGTCTCAGCCAGATATTTTACTATTTTTCTATAGGTTTCGGCGGTAGTCGGGGATATTTTAGTATCACTAGTTCTACTTATACAAGAATAACTATTAGGATCGGTTAATTTGTTTAAATGCGCACAAAGTAGTTGAATTTTTTTAATATTTTTAACAAATATTGGTGGAGGTTGTGGTTCCCTGGTTATAGGAGAAGATTCCATGGTTTCTTTTTCATTTTGGAGGATCTGAAATGGGTTCGGTGTAAAAAACGGCGATTCATCAGTTATTTCTTGTGATGATGTGTTGGGCTGTGGTTCAGATCCAAAAGAGGTAGCTGAAGCGGTCGCTGGTGGAATCATTTTTTTATTATTTTCACGGCGAGGTCTCTATTTGGTAGAAGACGAGTTTGAACCTGCAGATCTAGATCTTTTACTTGTAGCTTTTGAGGACATTACTTGATGAAAAAATCTCATTGATAAAAAAATAAAAAATAAAAAAAAAATAAATAAATAAAAAGAAATAATAATAAATAAATAATGAAATGAGAATGAGAAGGAAAAATAATAGAAGAAAGATGAGTAAAAGAAAAGCAAGCCCGAGCTTGCCGAGCTAGCGGCAATCAGCTGATCAGTGACCCTCCTTTCACTTTTCGTGATTGTACAAAGTAAATTATAACTTTGCTTACCGATATTTTTCCAATATTCACTGCTGTGGTTTTCTTGAAGTCTAGTGATGTTTTCCAGACTGAACTAAAGCGAATTCCTACTGAAAAGAGCAAAATTCTGAGAGACGAAGTAAAGTATGACTGTTACTTATTAGCGAATCAGCTGATTCCTAAGAATAACATGAAATTTAACATAGTAAAATATTCACATCTCGCCAATATACAAAATTAATGAGGAGAAAAAATAAAATAGATTTAACATAAGTAAAAATAGAATAAATAAATAAAAATAATGATAAGAAATAAATACATTTGGTGACAATATAATTAACTAATATTTAACGCTTTTGATAAAACTAAAAGAAAATGCACAGGAAACAAAAAAAAAGAACAACAAATGTACAGTTATTTCAACTAACTTAAACACTTGTAAAAAACTAAAAGTATTGACTTTCATCTAACAGTACAATTATTAGTGTCAGCTAGCGTCATTATGGGAAGTGAGAAGAAACTGGAACAAAAGGTATTTTAAAGTGGAGAGAGAGGTTGCTCGAGGGATGTTTGTTAGGAGAAAATTCCAAAAACTGGTGGAGCGGGATAGAAAGGAACGTTCATATGTTTTAGTTCTGTGGGAAGGGATATAAAGTATATAAAGATATTATATATATATATAAGAATATAACATGTAAGATTATGTACGACGGTGGCAACATTGAAGTAACAAAACCTTCCTCTAAACCAAGAATACATTTTCATAAGTTCATGGTCTTGCAACAAATTTATATTAACTTGTACTATTTCTTTTATTGCATGTTAACTTTTCTAAAATCTTACACTTTCCACCGGTATAATATACGTCTATATTACTTACTACTCAAACAGGAATAATTTTTGATGACTTGGTTACAGAATTTTTTTTGCCGAATAAAGTAAGCTAAATTGCCACCTCCTGTCCTGGCAGTCACCTGCACACTACACCCCCGGCCATCATACCTTCCTTTACAGTCCGTGAGCCAGTATCGAAAAATGCAAGCCATTTTACCAAACTTTTTAGTATGTTTTATGCAAAGCATCTATCATATTAAAGCAAAAAATACACGTCTGCCAATTTGAAACGGGCGGATTATAAAATCGCGGCCATTTAAAAAGGGAATATCACTCTTTTCTAACATAATTATGATTATTACTATCATGGAAGCGGCTCATCCTATGAAGATAATCGTGATAAAGTAAATCATCAAGTATTTAATAAGCTTTCATTTTAGTGGTAAAAGACATTTTTAGGTCTAATATTTAATATTTCGGTATTACATAAAAAAAAAAAATCATTTTTTGCGAAAAACTAAATATCACTCTTTTCTAACATTATTATGGCTACTATCATTGAAAACACTCATGAAGAAGCCCTCGTAGCAGCGTCTCCTCTGACGACCCATCTTCCTCCTCCCCTCCGGTATCCATCCAAAAATCCTCTTAGGCCCTCCTTCCTCAACCATCATCATCACATTCCCAAACTACTGGAGCCTCATTGTTTCGATAGTGGAGAGGATATTCAATATTTCATTGGCCTGATCTCTGATACCATTATGTGGGAATTTCGATGCCAAGAGAGAGATCACGTGATCGCCTCCAATAGTTCATTTCTAGGCCTAGCAGTCTTTTCCATAGACTCTATTTAAGTGTCCAAGGCTCAGCTGACAAGAGGATACCTTCTTAAGGAGCTATTTGCAAATTTTCAACGGCACCGCTTTACTCCAAGGTACTGAACGTAAGATTTTGACTATGATCTTCTTGCTTATAATTTTTCATATATACATACGAATTTTGAATTTATCCTATAATTAGGAAATGAAACTGTCATACAAATGGAAGCCTTCCAAGAGCGTACGCAGGATTTTCGTCAGAGGAAGGAGGGGGGAGGGGTGAAATATTTTCGGGTTGGAAATCATCAGCGGGAACCAATTGGGTTGAAAATAAATATGAAAGAGTCTTGAAAACACTTCTATATGCATTAAAATTCTGAAACTAATTACGTGCTTGGAAGTAAAAACAGTCTCTAACCACATCTTTTACCCTAATACCTTATTTTATTCGTTTATATTTTATAATTATTAATTTTTATTTGCCCCAATATTTTTTTTTTTTTTTTATAGAGGAAGAGTGGCTCTACTCTCCCCGGCCTGCGCCCATGAAGCCTTCTATACATCCGCCCTTCATGGATGGATGCCGAGTATTGGGTTGATGCAAAATTAATGCAGGTTTTTAGTAGGTATTGTAAATACGCCATATCTTTACTTTAACCATATATATTTAATCAAAATAATTTCCACCTGAATCAATGCACTTTTGCCAACGTTCAACAAGCTTTCTTATTCCACCAGAAAAAAAATCCGAATCCCTGGACTCAATGAAATCACGAAAAGAATTTTCAATGTCGTCCTGGTTTTGAAAATTTTTCTCCCTCAAAAAGTTGTCCAGATGCCTGAAAAAGTGGAAGTCTGTAGGAGAGAGGTCAGGTGAATAAGGCGGATGTTGGAGAACTTCGTAACCCAACTCGTACAGTCGTCGAAGCGTTGGTTGTGCAACGTGTGGTCTGGCGTTATCGTGGAGCAGGATCGGCCCCTTCCGATTCATCAATGCTGGGCAAAGACGTTGCAATTTTTGAGTTCCGAGTTCCGCCGCCATTTCTCGTGTGGTTTTGGTTGGGTCTTCTTCCACTTTTGACCTCAGCTGGTCGTTGTCCAGAGCAAGATGACGGCCCCGACCTTCCTTGTCTTCGAGGTCGAAATCTCCTCTGCGAAACTTCTGGAACCAACGCTGCACCGTGCACTCATTAATAGCCCCCTGACCCCACACTTCATTAATATTACGAGCCGTTTGCGCAGCGCTGCGCCCTAATTTAAATTCGTAAAAATAAATTTGACGAAAATCGCACTTTGACATTTTCGATTCAAGACCTTTGAACACACTGAACAAAACGATTTTACTAAACAAATTCATGGTGAAAGAGAGGGTATTAGATAAGGTTTGTTTTGGTATAATAATGATCAATGTTAGGATTAGCTTTGTTTACACAATTGGAATTAAGATATTGCAATAGAGGAAACCTGCATTAATTTTGCATCAACCCAATATTTCCTTACTCACTGAGTAACATTTCTTAAAAATCTAAGTAAAGCCATTTCAATTCAGATTTTTTTTCCATATTGCTTCCGGCTGTATCTTAAGCTTATTGATAAATCTGAGATTATTTGTATCTTTATAAAACATATGTTAGTGCTGACCCCTGTATACAAAAAACAAACAAACAACAAACCCTAATCTACTATATATCTTGCCTGCAATAAGGTTTAAATAATGTAACTTTGTAACTCCTTGCATTTGGAAGGAGCAAGACAATGAATGTCCCAAACATGTTCTTCAAGTATAAATATAATAATAATAATAATAAATTCTTTATTTATTCTGGGACAAGTCCCTTCAGAATAATATTTCAGAAAAATTAGAACTTCAGTATCCAAGAGTAAAAACACAAACAAAAAAAAAAACAAAGAAAATAAATAATAGTAATAAATTAATCGACTATAAATCTTGTCTGCAATAAGGTTTAAATAATGATAATTAATAATAATTACCATCCTACATCCTCCTTTTGATTCCGACCTTTGTAACTCCTTGCATTTGGAAGGAGCAAGACAATGAATGTCCCAAACATGTTCTTCAGGTATAAATATAATAATAAATTATTTATTTATTCTGGGACAAGTCCCTACAGAATAGTATTTCAGAAAAATTTAATTAGAACTTCAGTATCCAAGAGTAAAAATACAAACAAAAAACAACAGAAATAACAAAGAAAATGAATAATAGTAATCAATTAACGGATAGCTTCTTATAATATTAGGAGGTACTGCCGACGGAAAGAGGTATAGAGCCAATTAAACTCGGTATACCTCCCAGAAATATGGGAGCGTCTGGGGATTCCACATGTGAATCTGATAAAATGTGGTGATATAGTCAGCAATTGCTTTGATCATAAATGTTTATAATCATTTGTTTTATTAATTTAGTATAACCGCCTTGTATATGTGTACTTTTGCTTAGTAAAGGCTTATTCCTAAAGGTTAAATGTTTCAGTTTATGTTATAGTAAATCACCCAATATTACATAAACTTTTAAAGCTGAACAATTTGAAGTAATATTTGACAGTATTATATAAAAAGAAACATAATTATTAGAAACAAATACAATAAAAAAAATTTAAGTGGTATAATATTAAACTAACAATTATATGTAAGGATATATAACGGAAAGAAATATGAAAAGGGAAAGGGAGACAGAAATAAGTCGTGAAAATATAAAATTATCAATAAGAAAGAAAATACATACTGACTCAGAGAAGTATTTTTTGTTTTTTGATAACAACACCCCCAACCATCTTCCTCATCTAATATTCTCAAAAGTCAACTAAACTCCATTATTAACTATTATTGTTGTTTCATTCATGACAGCACCCAAGTATATGATTACTCGGATATTTGTTTAAAAAAACATTTACTGTCGGAGATGGATCTGCTTGTAACAGTTCATGTTCATATGTTATCAAGGATGATCATAGCTTGACTTGAGAATGCACATTTAAAAGGCAGCAGCTATTTATGAATACTTGTTCGCTAAACTAATCCATTCCATTATTTATGAACTGGCTACTGCTCATGTGTTAACGGCCTTCTAAAAAGAAACATCTAACAAGAAACAGAAACTTACTACGAGACATCTACATCCAGACAGTTGTAAAATTTAAATGACTAGTTTTTAAAATTAAAACTTCATAAGATACCAAATGGAGCATACACTCTTTAGCCGAGCCCAGGCAAATCGAAAGATGGAGACAATAGTCAGCTAATTTTCCTGATGTTTATTGAAGATAAGCACTGCTTTATTATTATATTTATAACTTTTTATTTTGTTTACACATATCTTTACTGTTTAAACATATCTTATAAGAATAAAATAATCTAAATTGGAAGTGCCAGAAAAATGTGTTATTGGCAAAGTGTTAGGAAATGGTGTCTATTCCAAAATTTATTCTAAATTTGGAAAACATATTCTACAAACAACATGCTTATTTTTTCACATCAGTTAATAATGGTTCCGCTTAGAAAATTCAAAAATATAAACTTTTTAATTGATAAAATATTGATACTTGTATAACTCTACTAATTTATCAAGATAAAAAAGAAAATAAATTATAAAATAAAAAGATGTTTCTCTTGATAGTCATGTCTCATAAACATTTTTAAAGCTTTATTTGAATATTCAATATAACAATAAACTAAACAATAAATAATTTTCTATGAGGGTGCATATGGGTTGATCAGGAAATTATAAAACAGGATTAAATAAAATGATTCAAATTAAAATTTACTGGTTGTTGTAATAAATATTCCACAAATATTTGTACAGATAAAATGGCAAGTTATTCAAACAATATAATGAATTAATATGAATACAATAAAATAATTTAAGTAATATCACATCAAATCACCTAATTCATTTGATGGTCAGACCAACAGATTGCATTACCCTCTAATATTGATGATGATGAAATGGTACTCATCAAACACGAAAATTCAGATACTTATATACATGATACCATAATTTTTGATTGTTTAAATACATTTATCCATTTATTAAATTTTGTTTAAAACACATCAATACATCAATCTTTTTTTAAACATATATATTATATGGAAACAAATTTAAAAAATACTATAAATACAAAAATAAATGATAAATAAACATTTGTTCCAAAAATGAAATATGGGGAAGACTAATCTTCACTAAGCTATAATTACAATGAAGAGCTTTGATCAATAAAATAAACATAACAAATAGCACTCTGTATCACACCATTACAAATTTGAAAATTAAATTATTCAAAAATACACAAATTCATAATTAAAATTAAAGTACTAAATTTCAATAAGGTATGGTAAGGAATGACTAGGTTAGTAAAAATTACAATTTTTTGTTTAGTTCATGAAAAGTATCAACAATATATTTGCATAAAAACTCAGTTTTCTTTTCTTTCATTAGTCATATTTAACAATAAGTACAAAATAAATAGATCTATGTGACTAAAAGTCAGTTTAGCATTAAATGCAAATATCTCACAAAATTTAAATATTTTTGTAAATAAAAAAATTACTTACTCTTCTCATAGTTAAATTAAAATGGATAAAAATATGAGAACTGACGATAAGGTTATTTTTACAACATACCTACTTATTATATACTTAAAACACATTTCAAAGCATACTAAAAATATATCTGGCATTGTTAATATAAAATCAATCAAGTTACTAAAAAAATCATTGTCTAACTTTAGAGCTTTCAATTAAATGACTTAAAAGTAAGTATTAATGTTCAAACAATAACAAAAATGTGACATTACACAGGATTTACAAACTTGATAAGTAAATTGTTGTAAATATTGTACATAAGTATGCATTGTTTCATTTTTAGGTTCATTTAACTTCTTATTTTGTCTTATTTTCTTTTGTTTTTTCTATAATTTATATTTAGTTAGGTTTTCTGTAAATATTTTAGGCATAAAGCCATTTATTACTATTATGTCAGAATGTAATATTACAAAATAAATAAATTGTAGGATTAAGAGTCAATAATAATTTTTTAACATTTAAGATGGAATGTAGTTCAGAGTATAGATGTATTTCAACCATGAATATATTTAAAAATTAATGTTTAACTGAAAATAGTTTAAATCATTCAAGAAATTTGTTATACAAAAACAAAACTTCAATAAATTACTACCAATTTCATTGTCAATGTAGTTTTAATTATAATATAATAATTAGAACCAAACATCATGTCAACACAAAAAGTATTTAATAAATAAGTTCAGGAATCCTCAACCTTTATCTACACAGGGGTATATTTGATTATCAGTCAGGCACCATTTGTTCTTTTGTTTGTTTTTCAAGGTGATATGGTGGTATTTGAATATTACATTAACAATAGTTTTTTAAAAAGAACGATTTTGAAATAAAATGTACTATTCATATTCCAATATAAATTAGAGGTTATAATTATCACTTCAAAGTAACTAACACAGATTAAAAAAACAAATTCATCTTTATATCTAAAAGAACAACATGATTCCCCAAGTAGGAGGTATTAAATTTAATATATATATATATACATAAATTTATTTATTAATTCTTTTTTTTGGGGGGAGGGCGGGGGCGGGGGATCATACCGACTGCTTTTTAATGTATACATGTAGATCGAATTTAATTGGTATGTTGTTACTTTAATGTAACCATTAATGCATTCATCAGTGAATATTTCCATATTAAACAACAATTGTAATTACATGATATATAAATAAAAATGTTTGACACTTTATATAAAAGTTCATTAAATTTAATTTAATGTCATAAATTATAAATATCAGTAATAACATAATTGTATCGCATCTGCAATTCATTTAAAGTAATTTGAGAACACTTTAAAAAAAAAAAAAGAAGAAAAAAAAAGCATCACATGTAGTCATAATTTCATGATATCTACATAAAATTGTTTGACAATTTATTGAAAACTTCATCAAATTAAATTTAATGCAATATATCATAAATAAATATTAACAACATAATTTTATTTTCATTATCTTGAATTATATCACATCCTAATTCTTATAAAGTAAGGTTAGATCACCTTTAGGAAATAATTAAATCATGGAAAACCTTAACTTCACATGGAATAATAATTTTATGGTACATAAATAAAATTGTTTGACAATTTATTTAAAATCTCATTAAATTAAATGTTATGTAATATATTATAAATAAATATTAATAACAACATAATTGTATTTTTAAAAGCTTGAATTATATCTCATCTGTAATTCATATAAAGTAATTTTAGTTTACCTTTAGGAAATAATTAAATCACGGAAAAGCTAAACTTCACATGGAATCATAATTTCATGGTATATAAATAAAATTATTAGAAAATTTATTCAGAACTTCATTAAATTAAACTTAATGTATTATTCTATAAATATATAGTAGTAATAACATAATTGTATTTTCAAAAGCTTGAATTATATCTCACCAGTAATTTATACAAAGCAATTTTAGAACGCCTTTAGAAAAAATGTTACATCATGGACAAACTACAGTTGACATGGAATCACTGTTTTTAACCACTGTGCAATTCGTAATATCTAAATAACAATGATATATCATCAAAATACAATGAGAATACTGGTTGAACTTTAAAAATATAATTACAGCAAAAAAATAATATTTACGAAAATGTTTAAACATACTTATACAAATACATAGATATAATATTCAATTAAGAGAGCCTTAACAAACCAAGACATGTCTTTTAAAAGTATGAAATCCAAATCATATAATAGATTATGGATTTTCTTCTATTCTATTTATGCACATCATTTTCATAAATGAATCTATTAATCATCAAAATTTATTGTCAATATTAAAAATGATAAAGAGATACTTTTCAGTGAAAAAAAAGTTCATTTCCAAAACACTAATTTTAATAATAATACCAATTAAATTAGGACTCATGATAAGAATAAATTTAAATTCATGAAAAATTACCAGAATAAATCATATTCATTTAGCTCATAGAGATGAATAAGCAAAACATGAAATTAAAAACAAAAAAAATTAACTTTAGCACAACCCATTTAAAATTGTTCGTATGATTAAATTCTAATAATACATAGAATTCAGTAATATAAATAAAAATTATGTTTGTTTTTACCAGTATTTTCATTGTTTTTTTCAAACCCATGAAACACTTAAACCAGCTAAGAATCGTCAGCCCAGTATTAATAATGAAACAGTAAGTAACTTACACTAATTAAAAAAATATAAAAATATACTCATTTTTAGGCACATATGGAAGTTACTATGGCCAAACATGGTAGAAATATACATAAAATATGTTTCTAATATACAGAAAAAAGTCGATCAGTCATAAAAATATAAAAAATATATATTAATTTGAAATGTTTAAATGCCCATGGAATGTGCTTAATAAAATTTGAATGAAACCGGTCAAGATAAAAAAAAAAAAAAAAAAAAACAACATAAAAAAAGTAGATAACATTAGTTATAAATACTATAAATAATAACAAAAATAAAATATTCATCCCTTACAAAAACAACAAAAAATTTATAAATAGAACAAGTTTATGCTATTATATAACATTTTTTATATAAAACTAAAAGTAAAGAAAAACCAAATTATACTTCATAAAATTACTACTTAATCAGAAAACTACCATATTCACGGCCACAGTTTGTTGAACAAATCCATAAATGACTCATAAATCATAAATGTTATGGCAACATCAAGACATACTCTAGACAAACGAGGAACTGTACCTTTGTAAAACCTGAAAACAAAAATCAGAATAGAAAGAAAGAAATTAGTAATCTGCTTAGTGTAGTTAGATAATACAATCAGAAATTTTATTTCCACTCAATTTTATTCATTAAAAGAAGATAAAATGTAATAAATAAGTCAAATAAATACAAACAATTTCGTAATAATTCTTAATCTAAATGCATGTGAGAAACAATGATCATTTTTTTAATTAAGAACTAACACCCGATAAATTTTAGTAAATAATTATAATATAAAAAGGTCAATGATTTTTATTGTTGTGTGTAATATATATATATATATATATATATATATATATATATATATATATATATATATATATAACAGACTCTTCGTACAGGTTGTTATATTCCATGTTTCTTTTTATTCAGAATCAATTCCTTATTTGGGTAGAGCCTTATATCCTAAGAATTTATCTTTCCCATGTAATCAATGATCTCTCTTTCTGCTTTTTAATGGTGTATGCCTAACTTTCATACATAACCACTAAATGTAGGACTGTCTTATATATCCTTATTTTGAGGCTAAGGGTATGTCTCTATTATGAGAGACCTTCCTGAGCAACCAATAGGTATTGTTTCAGTATCCAACCTTGCTTGTAAATCTTCCTCCACTTTGTAATCTTTGGTTATAATGTTACTGATATTTGAATATTCTCCCCACACTCACACAGGCTAAAGAGACTTAATGAGCTGCTTCATTCGATTCAACTTTGGAATTCCCAGGCGCTCTCATGTCTCCACATGGTACGCTGAATTGAAGTGGCTCTACCCGGTCTCCCGAGGCAATACTTCCTAGGAACCTACCTTTATCAATCCTTTAGAACCAAAAAACCCTTGTATATTTACATGTTCACCTCATTCTCCTCTGTCCACTCCATCAACACAAGATCCCAGTCCTTAAATCTACTCATTCCCTCTCATAAAACCAGTTCCTTTAAGACATCCTTTGACATTCGTGCATCCTTATTCTGGAATTCCTTACCAAAGTCCATTCGTACAACTCAATCCTTAACTGCCTTTAAACATCAACTATTCATACATCTCCTAGAATATCAATCTGCCGTGCCTATGTTAAGTTGAACTGTTTAGCCTCTGTTCTTTATTCAATTTTTATTTTCTTCAATTTTTACCTTATATATTGCTTAATTATATGTTTTTGTTTATTTAAAATTCTTTAAGGTAGCAATATCACCTTATTACATATTTATAAATTTATCATTATTTTCTATTCAATATGTATTTAAATGATGTATATAATATTATAAACTTTGTATAGCCAGAAGAGTAATTTAAAAAACGTACTTTTATATTATTCTTAGGGGACTTGCTGTCCCTGAATAAAATTTATTTTTCATTCATTCAAAACACTCATAGCTTCCTCCTCTTTCAAGAAATCCAGTTGATGAGCATTTCCTAGATGAAATCATGTACTTGGTTTACTTTCATTCATTATAAGCACTGCCTTCTTAGCTGCATCTTCACAATCTACTAATGTGCATCCATCAGCATATGTAAAGCATTAAGTCATATTCTTATTTATAAAATATTCAGCCTTTTATTTTGGTTGCCTTCACAATCTTCTCAAGCACCATATTAAATAGGCTTGGGAACAAGGCCGATCCCCTGCTTGATTCATTTTTGAAAAAGTCTCTGAACTATTTTATAAGTTTTTTAGGGCGGCATATGACTTCTGGATTTTCATACATCTCATTTGTTGAAGTATTGTAAGACTGTTTGAAGACAATGAACAGGTAGTACATTTTAACTTTCCATTCATTGCATTTTTCAAGCATGCTCTTTTTCTGATAGTATTAATCTTTCTAATAACAGGACAGATAAAACTTTATAAATTTTACATGATAGTGAGTGTTATCCCTCTTTCATTTTGGCAGCCTACTTAATCATCCTTTTAATTTATAGGCACAATGATGACCTTATACCACTCATTAGGCATTTTTTAAAGTTACATACTTCCAGAATGAGTCTTACATCTCATGATAAAATCTGTTCCTCCATACTTAAGCATCTCAGGGGAAATCCCATCAAATTCTGGAGCTTAGCTATTTTTTAACTATATTAGCACATCTTGAACTTCTTGTAGGTCTGGAGGGTTTTAGGGATGCATCAAAGTAATCTTACATAAATTTTTTAATGGTTTTCCCATCTTTCAACGATTTTTCTCAGTCTCCCAGTAGTGTTCTTCTTCTTCCAGTGGCGTGACAGGCCGTGTAGGCCCTGGGCCTCGTGGTGTAAACTCCTGCGAGTTTACACTCCCGTTTCACGGTGCAAGTAGTGTTACATTCCTATATTTGCAAAAACTTATTCAGGATACAAACTTTTTCAAATACTTTTAGCTGCCAATTGAAGCCTCTGCTGTTTTTATCCTCAAAATCCTCTATGGTAAAGCTTCTACTGCTTCTTATTTCTTTCCTTATAGCTGCTGCACAGTTTTTTTGTGAATTCTCTATTTTTTGCATAGATGTCTGCTGTTCTTCACTATTACATATTCAATTAACCTTTCTTATTTTTTTTTGACGGAGTTTTTTCTAATTCCTACTTCTCCTACTGTTTCTTTAGCAGCCGTTACAACTACATATTTACCATCAATATCTTCTGCTTCTACTTTGCATATCCAGTATCTTTAAGGTATTCATACTATACTTATAGAAACTTTTTCTGTTTTGTATTTTTTTTTTTTTTTTTTTTTGGACCATTCCATGCCAATTCATCCAGAAATTTTAAGATCTCAGATTTTCATGAAAGGGCCTAGCGGAATAAGCATGTGAAATCTGCCCCTGCATATATCAGAACCAAATTTATACCATTGATTCATACTTCTGAAAAACTAGCTTATGCAACATTTTTAGCCCCTTAATCATAATGGGAGGGAAGGAGGGAAAAAAAATTATGGAGGAGGAAAGGAAAAAAAAAATTGTTCTCTCCTGAAACAGCTTAACCGACTTTCACGAAAAAAATATATGTTATGGATCTTACAAAAGAGTTTCAATATATGTATTATATATATATATATATATATATATATATATATATATATATATATATATTTTTTTTTTTTTTTTTTTTTTTTTCCACGTAAATGTCAAAAAATTTTTTTTTAATTTTTCAAAAAACTTTTTAGTTTATGATGGATTGGTACACCTCCAATTTTTCACTACTTTATTTTATTGGAGGGTCCAACATATTTTATATTTTTTTCAATTCTATCGCAAGTGTAACCCAAAGTGAAAAATCAAAAAAACAATTTTTTCTCCTTAACGGATCAACCGACTTTCACGAAAAAAAATATATGTTAATGGTTTTCTAAAACAGTTTCAAAAAACAATTTTTTTTTTTTTTTTTTTTTTTGTATTTCAAAAATGTGAGTACAATTTTTGTTTTTAATTTTTCAAAAAATGCTTTTAAGTAATGTTGGATTGGTACACCTACAATTTTTTGCTACTTTATTTCATTGTAGGGTCCTGCATAATATATATTATATTTATAAGTTGATCTAAAATGTACCCAATGGTGAAAAATAAAAAAAAGTATTTTGTCAGCTCTCTCACCAGCCATGCTGTGAGAAGTAACTGGTCATGCCTGAAGAGTAGGGATATAGTCGTAGGTTCGTTAAGTCATTAGATATTATTTACACTCTATGCACCTACATATTATGTATTATACCTAATATTATAAATATCTTCATTGATCAACCGACTTTCACAAAAAAAATATATGTTAATGATTTTCTAAAAGAGGTTCAAAAAATCTTTTTTTTTTTTTTTTTAATTTCACAAATGTGAGTCAAAATTTTTATTTTTCCAAAACAAATTTTAAGTTATGTTGGATTGGTACATCTACAATATTTTGCTACTTTATCTCATTGGATGGTCCTGCACAATATAAATTTTTTTCAAGTTGATCTCAAATTTACCCAATTGTAAAAAAAAAAAAACTTTTTGTCAGCTCTCTCACCGGCCATGCTGTGAGAATTTTTTACTAACATTTTCATGGAAAAAATTATTTTTTGAAACTCTTTTGTAAGATCCATAACGTATTTTTTTTTTTTTGAAAATCAGTTAAGTTGGTCAGGAGAAAACAATTTTTTCGTTTTTCCTTTCCCCCCTCATAACTTCACTCCCATTAGGATTAAGGGGCTAAAAATTTGCATAAGAAAAGAAACGATTATGAATTGACCTCCCATCCTTCAGATACTGGACCTCTTCTCTCCAGGGAACACAGGGTTGAGCGCTTGAGGTTTGCTCGGGAGCACCTAAACTGGACTCAGGAAGATTGGAGTCTCCTATTATTCAGCGATGAGTCAAGATTCTATCTCCGATAAGAAGAAATTGACGTTATGGTTTGGCCACCCAGAAGTCCAGATATGAACCCAATAGAGCATGTATGGGACATGCTTGGAAGACGTGTCCGTGCCCGAGACCCACAAAATTTGGCAGATTTAAGGGAAATGTTAGTGGAAGAGTGGAACAACATCCCAGAACAACATGTAAGAGCCCTGGTCGCTGGAATGGGCAGGAGAATGGAAGCAATTATCAGAGCTAGAGGTGGGAATACCAATTATTGATCGTTTTCCTCGAATTCTTCCTTTTTATTCAGTTTTGTTATTTCATTTCATTTCAAAGATTTACTTTTTCATTTTGAGACTGTAGGACATTTTTATTTTTTGATTTGTTTTCCTATTAAAAATTTCTAGAAAAGAATTTTTTATTTTTTATTACCCTTATAATAAAGTGTGACTTCCAAAGAAAAAAGAATATTTTTTTTTTTCAAAATACCCTATACAGTTCAGTAATTTCAAAATATTGAAGTGAACCTTTAATTTTGTACGGCAGTGTACATGGGGACAAATTTCACATGCTTATTCCGCTAGGTCCTTTGGCACGATGTATCCTTTCATGTAGTTAGGATGATATACAAAATTTTAGTATTCTATCTTAACTAGTTTTCAATATAGAGCCACCCATACTAAAGCGTTTTCATGACCTTCCAGAGAAGCTGGCTTACTCAAAGAAATAAAATTGTACTATTGTTGTTTTTCAATCAAGCAGCATGAAAAATTCAGATAATATGAAGTGATCTATGGTTATTACTGGAATAAACAAATAATTAAAAATAACTATATTTAGACATATTTTTTTCAATCAAGTAATTTAGGTGGGGATAGTAAACAAGCTTTGATATGCACTGTCTGGAGTCCATTTACAGTACAAACAACTGGAAACAACAAGTTACAAATAATAAAAATATTATATTATCAACTGTAAATTAGAGGTACAAAGTTAAAAGTAGAAGTATCTCACTTTGTTTTTACTATGAGCACATATAGAACTGTGAAATAAAAAATAAAATAAAAATGTATGTTTAACTCATGAAAATTAATAAAATTTTACAGATTAGTTTTTAATGCTTGTGTTAAATTTTGAGACAGTCTTAAATGTTTAATATGACATAATGTTACAGCATTAGTATTCAGAATATACTTACGCGAGAAAACCCTCCTGTTTCCATATTTTGCCAAAACAATCAAGGGTATTTTTGTACTTAGATGCTTCTAAACCTTGCATTCTAGTTTTAACAACATCAATAGGAGTATTTCCAAACACTGAAGCAGCACCAGCAACAGCACCAAATGCACCTATTACCTACAATCAATAAGATTATGTAAGCACAAATTTATAAAATGACATGAGACAATATGAATAACAATGAATTAATCAAGAATAAAATGGATGCAGTTTTTCATAAAAACGATACAAGCTTCTTTATAGTTTATGTATATTAAATAAGTTGAATTTAAACAATATTGTTACAAAAGTTGGACTTTTTTTACATCCTTAGGTATTATTTTGATAATTTTCATCTCTATAAGATTATTTTATTTACATATCAGAGTAATAATCCAGTTTGTATTTTCCGTTTGCTCAGTTAACATGGAGTGGGAAGATAAAGAAAAAACAAATAGCAGTCGCCTAACACAAAGTTGAAAAATGAAGGTTAAAGATTTTCAACACTTTGAAACCTGTGGGTATCTGTCATATCTTCGTGTACCTCACTATAAATGGATATAATAAGACCCTATCTGTATGTGGCAGACCTCAACTGGGTAGTCCTCGCACTGTGAGAAAGGCAAATCTAGTAAGAATCAGAAGAAATCCTATTCGAAAACAACAAATCATGTCTCGGGAAATGAGAATATCTGTCAGATATAGTCTCGCATAATAAAAAGTGACCTCAGGATGGGTGTATTTGGAATAATGACAGGACAAAGGCTAACCACTCCCCTAAAAAAAAATAGAGTTTATAGATGCAGAGTGCTCCTTGGCTGTTAAACCAATGGTCTTCATCAAATGATTTTTTTTTTTTTAGTGATGAGAACATTTTTACAATCCAAGAAAAATTTAACCGCCAAAATAATCGTGTGTAGGCACACAGCTCTAAAGAAGCTCAGGAAGCCCATTAGAAGAATGGAAAGATATCATCATCTGTTCTCAGTGATGGGTTGGTGAGAAGTTGGCTTTGATGGCACCACAAAGCTTCATTTTTCTGAAAAATGCTCCAAACTATCAGAACGATATTTTGGAACCTATTCTTTAGCCTCTAAATACTCTGTTTGCTGGAAGTCATTGAGTTTTCCTGCAAGAATCCGCTCTAGCTCACAAGGCCAGGTCAACTCAGCAGTGGCTGCAAAAGAACTAGGTATAATATATGGTTCCTATGAAAACATATGTAAGTAAGATAAAGATATATTTTATAAAAAATTCCAACGATCCCTAGATGGCCGTAAGGATACCCCTATTACTATGGGAGATCTCAGTAGTAGATTGGATAAAGATCATATCAGAGAATCATATAGATCATCATATGGATATCATATCATATTATCATATCAAAATCATATGGAGACCTTGGTAGGCATGGTGAAGAATTCATAAATGATGACAGCGAAAGAATATTAAATACATGTTTTGCAAATGGATTAGTAGTTGCTAACAATATATTTCCCCATAAGAAAATCCACCAATAGGAGCCTACCTGTGATGTAAAATCTATTATTGATTACTTTTTGATTCCAAGAGAGATGATAAAGCTAAAGCTGGATGTCAGGGACAATAGGGATTCTGAGATAGGAACCACCCATTTCTTCTTAAAGATGGATAACAAGTATTAATAAGGAGGTGAGGACAACCTTAATCAAGAATGTTAACAAAAGAAGATACTAAAAGATTGGAAAATGTCTATCATTTTTCCTATATATAAGAATGGTTACCAAAAATAATGCAAATAACATTTTAAATGTTCCGAGTAAGATCTATTCCACGATCCTTGAGAAAAGGCTAAGGAGAAAAATTTAGGCAGACCTTGGGGAAGAACACTACAGATTCAGGCCAAACCGAAGCACCCAGGATCTGATATTTACTATGCAGCAAATCTCTGAAAAAAGAATATAAATGTCCTGACATACTTTATTAATCTCACCAAAGCAATCTATTGGGTTAGAAAACAAGATATTGTGAGGGAGCTTAATGAAAGAAGAGTTTAGAAAGAACTAGAAATGACTATCTCCTCAGGGCTTTATATGAACCAGAGAGGTATCATTCCAGTAAAAATGTGTCAAAAGAATGTCAGATCTCACAAGACATCAGACAAGGTTGCAGTCTCAGCCTGTTATCCTAGATGGGGCTATTTCATTCGTCCAAGAAGACAAATTCAAGAATGAAACATTACTACCTAACAAGCATGAATGTGAACCTACCCACTTCATTATGCACACATATGCCAATTACATTGTATTTTCCAATAATGGGAGGGATCTCCCGTTCAATCTTCGGGTCATCCAGGAAGTACTTGAGCCCATCAAAATGGAAATAAATGTTGGTAAAACAAAAATTATGAAGATAGGGAAAAGAGAGAACAAAATTGGACAGTTTATCAGACTAGAAGAAGGAGAAAAGATTGAGCATGTGATGCATTTTAAATATTCAGACAAGGGTATAAAGGAAAGGATGAAGTCTGCAGGTAGGTGCTTCAATTCTCTTAGGAGAGATTTTACAGGAAAAGGATAAAAGAGAACACCCCAAGTACAAAAAACAAAGTACCTACAAATACTGACATAGGCCAGCTGATCCTGGGCCCTCACTACTAAGCATGAAAACCAACTACAGGTATGGAGATCACTATTTGAAGAAAGTGAAGGGTAAGAAGAAGCGTGACAGAATTAGAAATGCCACAATAAGATCTAACTTTGATGTAAGATTGGCTGAGGAACTTATTGAAGAAAATCAGCTGAGATGGTTCAGCCATGTCTCAAGAATGTCAGAGGATAGCGCAGCAAGAGCGACCTACGAAGTGGCAATAGAAGGAAGGAGGCCAATAGAAAGACTTGGGAAGAAGGTACCAAGAAGACCTGCAGGAAAAGAAAAATGACAGCAATTGTCACTTACAATCCTGACTTTGGTGTCATTATCTCATATAAAATGTGAAATAAATTATTTAGAGCTTCTACTAATTAATTTATTTCTAAAATCTTATTTGTATTTGATGGATTAGACTAAAACTGATAACATTAATAGAAATTTACATTAAAAATACAATTCTGGAAAATGTTTGTAGCCATCAGTAAACATAAGAAACATCACAAAACATGACGTATTGTAAATGAATAGTGAGGAAATATACTCACATATTTTGGTATTTTCTTTTTAGAATCTCCATCAGTGTAAGCATTCTTGAGAGTTTCCATTACAAAAAATCTAATTGCTTGGTTACTGCCTTGTTTCATTATAGTAGCAGTAACTCCTTGATACACTCCCTTGATTCCTGATAAATATCAATATTAAAAATTATGTATGATTTTATTTTAATAGGTGAAATAAAGATTAAAACTTACAAATAATATACTAAAAATTTCCTTAAATCAAACTCACAATTCCGTGAAAGAGAAGAAACATTTTTTAAATCTAATTAAAGTAAATTTAAATTAAAACAATTAAATAATTATACCTTGATCTTTTACTATAGTTGCAACACCATGGAAAAATCCTTTGAAACGTGGATTAGCAGAACGTTGGTCATTAATAAATTTAACTTTAACAGTTTCCATTGGAGTAACGGCAAAAATTGCTTCAGCAATTCCAGCTCCCAAACCACAAATAACACGAGAGTGAGGAGATAAATTTCCATTTTCATCTACTAAATAAGATTTGAAAGTCTCAAAAGAACCAAACCTTGAAGGAAAAAAAAAGTAAATATATAACAGCAATAAACTAGTATTATTTAGTAGTCACATTTAACAAATTAAACAATTTGTTTCTTTGAAATATATGGTGTTAAAAATCCTATTGAGACAATTGCCAATTAAACATGAAGGTAAAACACACTTTTAATTTATATTATTGTATATAATATATTTTAGAACAATGTTGGAGTGAATAAATAATCAGATGAATTAGATAAAATGGAAAATAATATAAGGTTGATTATAAAAAAATGAACAACCTTAGCGAAATATAAAAGTAGAGAAAATGAAGTCCCAAATGAGAACCTGGAGTATGGTAAAGAATATGTTAATATTTCAATTGAACACAAAGTTTTTAAAAAACAAACCGTTATTAAAAAATAATCACTATAAATTCTCTTCTACTGTTCAGGCAGTGTGAGGTGTTAAAAATTATAATAAAATAAATGTGAAATGATGTTTTAAAACAAAAATGTCCAGAAAATAATGCAGGATTTTATTTTTTCCTTAAAATACCCCTCTATACAACAAACTATTTACGTTTAATGGATCAATGATTTGTATGAATGTCAGCACTTATTTATCATGTTCCAAAAATAAATATTTTTAACCTCTGTCATATTTCGCTACTTGGAAATAATTCAGTCTTTACTGATATGTCAAACCGTGATTTTTGTTTAATTTAATTTTACGAGATTAATCTCGGACAGTACATATCCAAACGGCCAGAAACATCAACATGTTTTTTTCTCCTAGCTTATTTTCTTGGACTGCAGCTTAATAGCCTTATTGTATGATGTTTGTTATCCTGTTAATACAGGCCTATTGCCATTGTGAATCTAACTTAACTGTAAGGATCAAACCGTTCACAATGTTTAGGATCATAAAACAGGTCATTGCCAAAGAGGTAAAACACTATCCTGGCTAAAGGTAGTGTTAGTGAGTGCACCTTCCCACAGTGGTTCAAAAAATTTAGCAGGAGACTTCAGCCTGAAAATACAAAGACAAAGAAGGTCATAGAAGGATTTATTACTTGACGAAAATTCAGTGGAGGAAAATCCCATAATAACTGATCGAAAACTTGGAGAAAAAATAGAAGTAAGCAAACTGACTGTCTATGACTATGTCAATGAGATAAGAAAGGTGACAAAATTCAAAAATTTGATTCCTCATTCATTTAACGACCACAAAAAAAATCAATATCATAAAATTTGTGCCTCATTTATTTGCTTAAACAACAATGAATGATCCATTTCTGCCAAGCATTGTTACTTTTGATTAAAAGTGGATCTTGTAAGATGATGGATGACAGTGGTTCTACAAAAGAGAAGCAGCAAAAACATTTATTGATCAAAGAACCTAAGAAAAAAGGGCTTTCTGAATTTCATTAATTCTAAGGATTACAAACCCTATTCAGAGGATATGGAAAAGCTGCCAACACGATGGCAGAAACGCATTGAAAGTAATGGGGACTATTTTGATTCATAAAAACAGGTATAATTTTTGTTTTATTTTAAAAAATAACCCTGCATTATTTTATGGGCAACCCTTTATTTTTATAGTTGAATGTACACAAGAACATTGAAGATTGATATATATATATATATATATATATATATATATATATATATATAATATATATATATATATATATATATATTTTTAAAAAGCACTTGCTAATTTAGTATGAAGTTACAGCAAATAATTTAATGAATACTTTTCCACTTACTAAGCTTTTCTTTCCAATAACCAAATCCTTCCAAATATCCAAGAGACCTCGCATATTTTGATATATTTAACTCTATTTCTTGGGCCTAAACATCAAGGGAAGCTTCTTGGTATTCTAAGATACTTCTTGGAGGGAAAACTAAATTCTTGAGTTATTTTCTCATAACTTAAATAAAGGAATATAATTTCCTTCAATATTTTGGTTTAAAATTTAATTTTTCCATAAATAAAAAAATATTAAATTCTCTAATATATATATATATATATATATATATATATATATATATATATATATATATATATATATATATATACAGATAGATAGATAGATAGATAGATAGATAGATAGATATCATGTCCAAGTCAAATTCAAATTCAATCTTTTCCAAGTCAAATTCAACCTATTTCAAGTCGAATTTGGGATCACTTGTTGCTGGGTGGCTAGAGTAACAGCCTCCCATGCTAAAGGTCACGGGTTCAAACCCACAGGTGGTCCTAGGATTTTTTAATGGGAGTAAAAAATCCTTAGTTACGCCGTCCTTCGGAGGGGACGTTAAAAGGTGGTCCCGAGCCTGTGCGATGTCAGGTACTCGTTAAAGATCCCTATCCTAATAAAATCTGGATAGGCAAAATTTAGGACTCCCACTGTAGCATCGTCCGATTAGCCATAGTAGCATAAAGTGACGTTAAACAAATAAACAACACAACATCAAGTCGAATTCAACCTTTCTCAATTCCAATTCAACCTGTTCCAAGTCGAATTCAACCTTTTCCAAGTCAAATTCAACCTTTTCTAAATCAAATTCAACCTTTTCCAAGTAGAATTCAACCCATTTCAAGCTGAATTCAACCTTTTCCAAGTTGAATATAACCTTTTCTAATTCAAATTCAACCTTTTTAAAGTCAAATTCAACCTTTTCTAGATCAAGTTCAACTTTTTCTAAATCAAATTCAACCTTTTCCATTTTTCAAATTCAACCTTTTTCGGTTTCAATAAAATAATAATTATCAATTTAACATAATTTCAAGTTTTTATGGTTATTTTAATTATCGATTATGTTTTTAAACAATGTGACTTGTTAACTGTTTTAAGAGCCCTTTTACATAAAATTACTCACAATTTTAATCCTAAGTATCAACTAATTTTAGCTTTCAAGACATTTTCGATACTAGGGGCAGTATTTGGATTTAGGGTGTTAGTTAAATTTTGATTTTAATATCACACAATCAAATATCGATTTATCTGAATTCTTCAGAACTTTTTCGGATTTATTCGTTATTGTGCTCAATAGCTGCATCACCGGGGGTTCGCTTACTGATTACAATTAATTTTAAGTGCGCTCACTCAAGTTGGGATTTATTTGAACTTTTTCGAATTTATTTGGTAATAGGCTTAGTAGCTGCGTTATTGACGGATTATATTGTGATTATACTATTAATTTTAAGGGCACTCGCTCATGTTGAGATTTATTTTAACTTTTATGGATTTATTCGATACCAGACTCAGTAGCTGCGTTACCAGGGGTTCATACAGTGATTATAACATTAATTTTAAGTTGGCTCCCTCATGTAGAGAACTATTTTATGTAAAAGGGTCCTGAGAACAATTTGTTAACCAGCTTGTTAGCCACATCGTTTAAAAAAATAATCGATAATTAAAATAATGTTATCTTGATTTTCATTATTTTATTGAAACCGAATTTGACTTGGGAAAAGTTGAATTCAACTAGGAAATGAATATATATATATATATATATATATATATATATATATATATATATATATATATTTTTTATATATTATTTTTATTTTATTTTTTTATTTCAGGGGGAATAAAATACAGTAATCTTTATCAGTTTTTTTTTTTTTTTTTTAATGTTCATCCAGTTAGTTATTTACTCTTTTTCAGGAACTAAAATTCAATATTATGTTAATACTAAATGCTCTTTCAACTGTCATTTATATTCTGTTATTATAAATAATTAACAATTTCATAATTTGATTTCTCATAATACAAACAAGCCATCAATATTGATTTTTTTTATCAAGGTTGATTTTTCAATTTGTGTGGATAGTAATTTATTTCATAAGAGAAAGCAATTTTAAAATTAAAATTAACTAAATTGAAAATTATAAAATTTAAAAAAATTACCTCACAGCTGATTTAGGAATAGAGCCATATACAAGAACACTCAGACCTCTATATAAACCTAGGAAACCACGGGCTTGCACTGTTTTCTTAACACAGTCAATTATTCCATTATATTGTTTTGCACCTTGTTTTGATGATTTTTCGTCAAGTTGTAACTGGGTTTTAACATACTCAGTAGGGTATGTTATACATATTTCAATGCCACCAGTAATCCCACCTATAAAAAGATTTTTATTTTTTAATAAAACAAAAATAAAAATGATACATTTAAACACATTAGATAGCAAAAACATTATTTATAAACAACCATTAAATAGAAAATTCAAATTCAATGCTTTAGAAAATTATTAGAAATGATATGATTATAAGAAAATACAAGAAAAACGGAATGTACCATTTTCTTAAAGCTGTATTGACATATAAAGATATGTTTACTTCTATCAGCCATACTCCGTTATGAATAATGGATATGATTATAATCAGGATTAGATTAAACCCAATTTGATTAGAGAAAGGTGAGTTTTTTTCAAGTATTCTACCAAAAAAATAACGTCTAGCTAAAAAATTTAAACTAGCTAATTAATGGAGGTGAAAAAACTGCAAATGAACAAACAAACAAAAAAATAATGAACTTAGTTTCATAAGCAACAATAGGTCTTCAGTATAATTTAAACAACAATGACTGATCACTTCTAGCTTACTAATGAGTTACTTATTATTTCAACAAATCTATGGCATGTATACTACTGTAAAGCATTCAAATGGTGTAACTAATATATATATTTCTTTGCTAAAAATTGAAATTTTGGAAAAGGAAACTACTAACACATAAGCAAATAAACAAATCAGCCTATAAAACTGTTCGAATGTAAATCATTACAATGAGTATTTCAGCAATAAAGATATAATTTTCAAACTATTTCTTTTTCAGTGTGAAATGATACTGTGATTCCATCTTGTATTATCTTTCGTGAAAGGAAACTGTAATGAACCCTCATGCATATGTAACATAACACTAGATCCCTATCTTGGTACATAAAACGGGCGTAATAATCTAGAAATTTATCGCCCTAAAACACCTTACCTACCTACCTTGGTACATAAATATTATAATTTGAATGAGTATATAATCATTAAAGACGCTATCCTCTACCAATAGATACTATTAGTAATTTTTAAGTCTCAAATAAATGATGAAAAAAGTAGAATTACAGTGAAAATTTTTAGTACCCAAAATGTAATACAATGAATTCTTTAATCCTCTATTTTCTCTCCTTTTTTTTTTTAATTAAGTAACTAATGAGAAATTTGTACTGCATATAGCAGTTTTATTAAAGTGAAGCAAAAACATGTATTTTTTTTTTTTTTTTCATAATGAGATGACAATACCGACCCTTCCCTCCCCTCTCCCCTGAATTACTATCACAGCTCTTTATTTCCGACACACTAAACATTCAATACTTTCAAGTTATTATAAGCATTAATAAAAAACAAATAAGTAAGATGTACTATTTTTCATTATGAGAGACATAGAGAGTTCATAAGTCAATAAACAATGGCTTAGTATGTAGTATAATTTTCTTTTAATATGAAATTACAATACTGACTTTTAAAGATGAAAATTCAAAGTGAAAAAGTTAAACTAATCATAATACTTTTATGTTTCTTTGTTGGGTATTAATATGCACGTACTTATTAAACATGGAAATACTAAGCATTACTTATAAATATGTAATTTGTTGATAGATAGAAAATCTTATTGTGACTAAAATATAGATTGGAAATATAATATAAAAAATTATGCTCTTATACTTAAGGAATCCATAAAATACAAACAGAAAAATATTAACTTACTAAAAACATTTTATTTAAGCAGGGCATGGCCAACCTCCCCTCATGAATTCTTAATATATACAAGATAAACTTTAAAATACAGTTCCTTAACATTAAAATAGAATATTTCATTTGTAATTTTAAAACTGAGTTAAGATGATGTGGAAAAGGTAAATTTGGAAAACAATCTCAACCTTGAACTTGCAGGAGCAATTCTTTAGGAGCTTGAATCCTAAATAACATTATTTTCACAAATCTGCCATGATAGATCAATAAGAATAATTATAATGAATTTAAGAAAATCAGTTCCAATCTACTGATTAAGATGAATCATTTAACTCCCGATGTAGGGTTGTATCATTGCTAAGTCGCCTGATTTTTTATTTATTTTTTTTTTTTTATGCAAGCTGTTGAACCATAAACCATCTAATACGCCAGAATAATCCAATCATATGGAGAGAAAAAGCTTTTTCGAATGTAGGCCCGCCTTCGTGGTGGCATTAGAAGGCCCGCCAGCAGTTGTCCTCGATCTTCTTCATATTACATTGCTGTAGATGATCCAGTTTTCGTCAACCGTCACTATCCGTTTGAGCAATGGGTCTCTTTCATGCCTGTTAAGAAGAGGGTTGCAGATGGACATTCGGTTGGCCAAATTAACTTGAACAGTTTGTGTGGAACCCAAACTTTGAGGGAGGGAGGGAGGGCGGTACACAATGGACACGTAGTATAGCTGTTGTAAATGCCTTTGAATGGTCCCTAAAACTATTTCCAGCATCTTCTCAAAAGGCATTTTATTATTTGATATATTCAATACGCTGTAGAACTTCCAATATTAATGCTAAGAAAACCTAAAACAACAGTTACGAAGAGCATAATTTGCCGCATAATGACACCCTACATCTGAAAATGACTTTTCTCTCCATATGGTTGGACTATCACGGTGCGCTATTGCTTCCACAAGAAAAAACGATTAATTCAAGTAATCTACTGTACGCAGCTAACCATGGACAAAGCATAGCGGCAGAAACGCCCAGAATAAGTTAATCGCTGAGGTGTTGTATTCCACCATGACAATCCCAGACCATACTCAGTAATAATCACACAGCGAAAGTTGGTGCAACTTTGCTAGGTTCGTATTCTTCGAACCTTGCAACATCCAACTACCACTTATTGGTCCATCCAACACTCGCAATAGGAAATCGTTCGTTGATGAGAGATATAAAAACATATCTCGAAAAGTTTTAAGAGTAGAATAATGAAATTTTTGAAAAATTGCCAGAGGTCATAAATAAAAACGGTGAATAGATTATTAAATAAACTTATTCTTTGAACTCAAAAAAAAAAAAAAAAAAAAAAAAAAAAAAATATATATATATATATATATATATATATATATATATATATATATATATATATATATATACATATATTTACTTATTTATTATTTCACACAAACCGAACGAACTTATGGATCCACTCAATATTTAGATTCGAAATACAATATAACATAAAATTTGATGCTTCGCAACTTTATTCAAAACATTTTAATTTACAACAGTTTCCGTGATAAAGACGTTGGCATCGGATTTGTAGGAAATGTTGGTGAAAATTGTAATTTAAGAACTATTATTTAAACTGAATCGAATTTCTAGCTTTTAGTGCGTGCTCATTTGGTGTACAATTTATGTTATTTAATTGTTAAAATGTAGCCGTTTCGATATTAAGAATTGAAACGGTTCCTTGCTGTAACACCCTTTATTAAATAAAACTCTCTTAGTTTTCCATGTTCCAGGATCTACTACGAAATACGTTTCAATCCACCCATAACAGATTCAAACCGGCTTTGCTCCAGACTTGAGGCTGTTGCCACCTCAGCGTTTATAGCATGTACGCACCAATTCTTGTCAAGATAACAATGAATAAATTAAACTTGCAACAAACACCAAATTTCTCCTCATTATTCACTTATATTGTCATTCAAACTTCGTTTCATGCATATTTCATTACATTTTTAATATAATGAAAGTTTACTTGACCTTTCAGACAGACTTTTAATCATATCTTCATTGTTCATTGTTTTGTTTTTTTATACAAGCATAATATGTTTTTGAAATACGAAAATCAGCATACTTTGGAATTCTTGGACACAGGTCACATCATATATTTTAGTTAATCTCGACTGATTTGTAAAATAACCTTTTAGTAAACATTGCTTGATGTGTACACACAAAATTACGATAATTTATAGTTGAACAATTCTACTTGGCTCCTTTGTCATTTCGAAGAAACATTATGTAGTGATCCGTCCATAAAAAATTGGTACCATGATCTAAAGATATCATAGTCAAAGCAGCTTTCAGATACTACGGCAGCTCAATGAAAGTAAAAATAATTTCTTTAATTAATAAAAAACAATATTAAGAAAACAACATTGTTGCATAAGTGATCCATGGTTGCCGATAAAACACTTGGTTGGACAATAGAAGCAGCGTTTTGAGTCATTGTATGGTTTAATGTTTTAAAGTCTTCAGTCTGTGCTGAACAGTTCATTTAATGTTTCATAAAACGTCGAGAAGGAACAATAACTAAGGATGCAGATTTCCAGACGGCTGTAAAAACATTTACATTACAGTTTCACCTAACACATCTGGAGTTGCTCAATCGTGATCAGCTTTATGGTAATTCCGGGTAGCTAAAATTATTCGTGAACGATTTCTGTGCCTCTGCTTTAACAGGAAAAAATAATAACGTCTTGTCACGGTATTGGCAAGAAGGGAGATCCGAAATTCTGTATATCCTACAAATGATTTCAACAACGGTTTTTCAAATGTCCAAATAGCGGCTGCAGATAAGTCCATATTGAAAAAGTTCTAATTGGGCAATCATGTTAAGACTGCAAAGAAATAATGGATGATGGAGAGGATGAATTCACTATTATATTTGATACGGTGTGATAGCGTATATACCGTATAGTAGGGTACAATATCAATTAATACTCTTTTTCTATTTGGGTGATTTTAATTGGGACCATAGTTTTGATACTATACGGAGAAAAATTATATGTAATGGCCAAATTTCTAATTTATCGCTTTATCTAAGAACTAGTTTTATCTGGAACTGGATAAAACTTTTACAGAAAACTGGGTCAATTACTTAAAATGAATAAGTAGGTCAAGTCCAGTAACATTCCTCATATAGATTACATTGTAACTATTGCTGAAATCGATTATCGATTGTATCTTAAAACCTCCTTGCAATAACCTATTAATCTTGTTATAACTTTTAATTATATTAATAAAGAAGTGTTTTTGTTTCAAGTATACTACAAATTATTATTGGGTTGATGCAAAATTAATGCAGGTTTTTAGTAGGTATTGTAAATACGCCATATCTTTACTTTAACCATATATATTTAATCAAAATAATTTCCATCTGAATCAATGCACTTTTGCCAACGTTCAACAAGCTTTCTTATTCCACCAGAAAAAAAATCCGAATCCCTGGACTCAATGAAATCAGGAAAAGAATTTTCAATGTCGTCCTGGTTTTGAAAATTTTTCTCCCTCAAAAAGTTGTCCAGATGCCTGAAAAAGTGGAAGTCTGTAGGAGAGAGGTCAGGTGAATAAGGCGGATGTTGGAGAACTTCGTAGCCCAACTCGTGCAGTCGTCGAAGCGTTGGTTGTGCAACGTGGAGCAGGATCGGCCCCTTCCGATTCATCAATGCTGGGCAAAGACGTTGCAATTTTTGAGTTCCGAGTTCCGCCGCCATTTCTCGTGTGGTTTTGGTTGGGTCTTCTTCCACTTTTGACCTCAGCTGGTCGTTGTCCAGAGCAAGATGACGGCCCCGACCTTCCTTGTCTTCGAGGTCGAAATCTCCTCTGCGAAACTTCTGGAACCAACGCTGCACCGTGCACTCATTAATAGCCCCCTGACCCCACACTTCATTAATATTACGAGCCGTTTGCGCAGCGCTGCGCCCTAATTTAAATTCGTAAAAATAAATTTGACGAAAATCGCACTTTAACGTTTTCGATTCAAGACCTTTGAACACACTGAACAAAACGATTTTACTAAACAAATTCATGGTGAAAGAGAGGGTATTAGATAAGGTTTGTTTTGGTATAATAATGATCAATGTTAGGATTAGCTTTGTTTACACAATTGGAATTAAGATATTGCAATAGAGGAAACCTGCATTAATTTTGCATCAACCCAATACCTTTAGTCACAACAAATTTGGCGACGAGGTGAAACATTTCTACTCATCAAGATAAATTACCCGTTAGCCAGAAGGTGAGCTTTATTAATACATCTCTTTATTAATTGAACTTTCGATTCAGGTTAAAAGTATCATTTGAGCGTAAATTTTTATCCTTAAGTAAGTTTTTTCCTTCAATCAATAGAAATTTTGGCATAATGGATCCCGCTCAATTTAAAATATTTATGGAGCAACAAAATTCTCTAATTACTCAACTTATCAACACGGTGAAATCAACCCAGCAATCGTCACAACTCACATCAAAAACCGGTAACCCTAGTGGAGATAGCACAGCTACGGGGTGGAATTCAGTTCTAGTTCCTAATTTCGAGGCATTCGACCCTAACAGGGACTACAGATCATACTTTTGACAAATTAGCCCAATTGCTTCAGGATCATCTTTCCCCTCCTCAAAACGAGCTCGTAGCTCAACATAAATTTCTATCAATGTACCAGCCAGAAATTCAAACAATTGCAGAAATTGTTACATCACTCAGGTCAGAAATAAGAGACTGTAACTTTACTTCACCATGTGACTGCAAAGTAGTTTAATTTGTTAGGGGTCTCAAAGATGATTACATTCGTGAGAATGTCTTGCGATCAACAAAAACTGCCTTCAAGGATATTGTTACTGAGGTCATCGAACTTGAGCTTCTAAAACCAACTCTCGAACTATCGCTCCAAAACAATCTGTGGATATCAATAAGATCACTCACGAGAAGAAGCATTCTGGCTTTGAATCAAGCCCACAGCGTTCACGTGCAAGGTGTAGGTCTTAATCAAACTCTTGCTCATCTAAAAGATAGTCACCTATCAAATGACTGTCGCACCGAAAAATCAAAATTAAGATACAAGTCAAGCAAGAAAACCGGGACGTCGCGAAGGTATGCATTTGATTGCTTCTCGATAAAAAAGAGAAATCAGAGACAGCCAATCAACTTAACATTTTCAACATCAACGTCCTCAAATCAAACCCCCGAATCTGAATTATTTCACTGCTATGGTGTTAGTCACATATCAGACATCTATCAAAACGAAGACCATTCGTAAAACATCACTCGCTATTATGCAACTGTAGATGTCAATGACAAAATCGTCGTTTGAAGTTGACTCGGATTCAGCATACACATTTTTACCCCGAAACATGTTCAATGAGCTAAATCTCCAACTTCCATTGCAACCTGCTACTATTGGATTTCGGTCATACACACAAACTGTTTTCGTTCCAGACGGAAAAATCAAGGTCACAGCAAAATACAATAGTCATCAAATCGAAGACGAAATCTACATAGTTCCGAACGAATATGCTTCGATCCTTGGTCGAGCATGGATCAGAAAACTCAACATTGATCTGTCAATCGATGAGCTCTCCTGCTGCCAATCACCAACCATCAGCCACGTCTACAATATCGATGAAATTAGCGCCCGATACCCACAGGTTTTCGACGAGAAAATAGGCTGCGTTCCAGGGTTCGAAGTGTATCCCAAGCTTCGTGAAAAGGCAAAACCAGTTTACCATAGAGAACGTGAAGTGCGTGAGCCCTTAGAGATCGCGTAGAAAAGGAACTTCAGTCCTTGGAAGAGACTGGAATCATAACGAAAGTTGCTACTAGCGACTGGGGATCACTCTTGGTTATTATTCCGAAGGCCGATGGAGGAGTGCGCTTATGCGGTGATTAAAAAATTGGTGTAAACGAACGCCTTGTTAACGCACATTATCCTGTTAAGAAAATCAACCATATATTGTACAACCTTCGCAATTCTAAATACTTTTGCCGTTTAGATCTGTACAAGGCGTATCTACACATCAAATGTGACCAGCTATCAGCTGAAATTCAGACTAATACTACACACAAAGGTTCATACCGCATGAACCGTCTATCTTTCGGAATCAAAACAGCGCCTGCAGAATTCAACCACATAATCGATCAAATAGTTCGTGACATTCCAAAATGCGAGTACTATTTCGATGATATAGTTGTCCACGGAGAATCAAAAGATGAATGTGCAGCCAATTTGGACACCTGTCTTAAACAACTTCAAAAATCCAATCTACGGCTCAACTGACGAAAGTGTGTCCTGTTTCAGGAAGAAACTGACTTCCTAGGCCATGTTGTCAAGCACAACACGATATCAAAAGCACCATCGAATCAAAAGCAAGAAATTTCGAGCGATACGGTATTAACTCCGTTTGATCCACAACTGCCAGTTCAATTAGCATGTGATGCAAGTCCACATGGAGTGGCGGGTATCCTTTCTCACATCGTGGGGGAAGTAGAACATTCCATCGCATTCGCCTCCAGATCCTTAACTCCAGCCGAACAAGGATAATAACAATTCGGCCGTGAGGCACTAGCTATACTCTTTTCAGTGTATCACTTCTACCAGTATCTATTTTCACGGCCTTTTACCCAGGTAACCGACAACCTGTCTCACCGACAGCCTCTCGTGCGAATTTTTCACCAGAACTCAAAAATACCAAAGATGACTTCCGCTAGATTACAACGACATGCTGCTTTCCTTTCTGGATTCAACTATTCTCTGAAATTCAAGAAAGGCGAACAAAACTCAAACGTCGCCTGTCTATCTAGAGCACCAATCAATCCACTACGTGATCGGACGGACATAGCCATTAATAATGAAGTGAAGCAAATTTGCGAAGCATCAATCCAACACATTGGAACATCGACCCTGATACATCAAGCTCTAAAACAAGCATATCAAGCCGATGAAGAGTTATCCAATTTGATTGAAAAACTTCGCAGAACCGAGCCGAAAACACCGAATTCACAGTTGAAGGAAATGTGCTTTTCAGAGGACCTAGACTTGATACCAACTGCATTGCAACCAGCCGTTCTTCATGAGCTTCATCGAACCCATATCGGGACAACAAAAATGAACAGTTGGAACGACGCTATGTCTACTGGAAATCAATCGGCAAGGACATAGAGCGAGCAGTTAGGGAATGTCCAGACTGCGCGAAGGTCCAAAACCAAAAGAAAATTGGCAGCGCATGCACATTGACTATGCTGGACCATATCAAAATCACCACTTTCTTATTATGGTGGATACAAAATCAAGATGGGAGGAAATCTGTCCGAGCAACACTGCTCCAACATCATCATCGACCATCGATCTAATGCAAGAGGTTTTCGCATGAAATGGGTTTCCAGACGTCATGGTGAGTGACAACGCCACAATTTTCACAAGTGAGGAATTCAAGAACTCCTGTGCAGCTGCTGGAATCACTCAAAGGTTCATCGCACCGTCCAGCAACTAATGGACTCGCTGAGAGGAATGTTCAGACATTAAAACAAAAGCTAGCTGCTATGGAAAAGAAAATTCTAGAGATTCTTTTTAGGTACAGGGCGACACCCCTCATTAACGGGAAAACGCCTAGTGAGCTTTTCCTTAATCGTCAGATTAGAATCCAACTGAACGCCCCTAAGCCTGCAATCATTGAATAACACTATTGACAACGGTTACTCTTTCAAAAGACACATTAACCAGCTCCGAAGAACAGGAGTAGAAAAGAAATGTGCCACATTTGCCCACGAAGAAATCACCAATCCGAAAGAAGGTGCCTCTCAAAACAACCAATATACAGAAGTACTGTATCCTCCTCAACCTGCTCCAGTCCATCCGCAAGGGGACACGACAGACCCTACTGTTGCGGACGAAATTGAAGCTCCAAATCTCGGAGGATAAAGAGAAGATCAAGCTATTGAACTTAGAAGATCAAGCCGCCAAACTCGCCCCCCAAAATATCTGAACGACTACGTGGTTGGCCGAATTAGCGTGGGAGGACTATTGTAACTATTGTTGAAATCGATTATCGATTGTATCTTAAAACCTACTTGCAATAACCTATTAATCTTGTTATAACTTTTAATTATATCAATAAAGAAGTGTTTTTGTTTCAAGTATACTATAAATTATTACCCTTAGTCACAACAGATTACATAGGTATACGAATAACAAATTTATATTTATCGAGATTTTATTTCAACTAAACGGCCCTATTTTTATTTAAAAAAACAAAACAATAAACAGATTTAAAGAATTCACAGAAAACAAATAAGACTATGAAATAAGAAAATCTCAAAAACTTACCTGATAAGAATAGAGGAGAGGGGAGAGGGGCGACTTTGTGCTACAGCCTTTTTAAAAGAAATTGTAGAGAGAGCTAAATAAAAATAATCCTGACAAATGCCAACTTACTTAATATCCCAACGGTCGCGTGGAACATCTTTATCGTAGACAGACCAATAATATGCTACATCATTAAACAAAAAAGTCAACAATGGGGATTAATACGCATCTTTCGCTGTTAAGCCCAACCGTAGCTTCACCAATCGTGCTACTAAACGAGAGTCAAAGTTCTTGACGTTTGGAAGATAAATTATCATACAATTTCACTGCAATATCCTACCAGTAACAAATCTGACAGTTCGCAACCCTGAGGACACCCATAACGCTGAAGAGAACATACTGCATCGGGAACCAGAATGGTCGATAGATGGAGGAGGAAACCATGAAAACCATATTCGCCTTCTAGAAATAGGGACGATTATTTTGTAACTTTGGGAGAGACAATTTATAGTTTTGGAATTAGCGAGTCTCATAGAACAGAGTTTTCAAAGAAAAATCAGGAAACTGGAGGAGGTAGCGCCAGACAATCCCTCTTAACAACCGCATACCAGGAGGTATCCGGGCGGCAAACACCAACTCGATGGAAGTTAATGAAAAATAAAAGAGTAATCCCTCTTTCTCAATGAAGGATGTGAGGAGCTTTGAGTTTAATAAAAGAGGAACGATTATTTTTTGGTAGTGGGAAAAGGTCGTAAGAATCCGAAGCGTGGAAGATAGGCTACTGGATTTCATTCAAACGGGATTCGTCTCCTTAAGTACGTAATTTTTAGGTCTTGCAATCTCCTTTGTTAAGTATAGTTGTAAGATAAATGCTTCATTAATACATCACTCTATGGCGCAGAAATGGTATCGATAAGTCCTTAATATCCTTACTCATAGAGATAATTTTTGTTGTTGGAGTGAGGAACTATCAAGACGTTCGTAGAACCTAGCCAGTAGAATGATGGGCACAATGGAGTGATTGTAGCGGTTCTCTTGTCATATATAATATGATATTATTCATACTTAGTGATATGTTACGGTTGATTTACATTTTAATTTTAAAAGATTTTAATTTCCAGTCAAGTTATCTTTTGCCTTAACAATTAATAAATCCCAGGGGCAAACATTTAAACACGTAAGAATCGATTTACGTCAAGACTGCTTTTCATACTACCAACTATATGTCGCATTGTCAAGTTCGGGTTGCGGTGAAAATCAGTATGTTCTTCTGCCACAATAAATATCGTAAATATCATTTACGCAGAAGTACTTTAAAATATATTCTTTTAAAAACTTCTCAATAGCTATCATAATAACAGAAATTAATTATAAATGATGACGTTAGCAACATAACTTTACATACTGACCTTAAGATGCCAACCGTCAATGAGCACATACGGACACACTACAAACGTTTCCACGACAAACTACAAGGTCACCCTAACACACTAATCAATGACATGGCCACAACACTCATGCCAGGAAATGCCTACAGAAGGCTGAAGAGGAGTTGGATGAGAGACCTTCTCCTTTAGTAATATACACTAATTTCATGCCAGGAGTAGGTACCGCTGGGTGCTGCTCTCCCTCATGCCTATCACGCCATGTTTATTAAAATTGACCGCACATTCACTGATTGTTCATTGTATTATTTACAGGTGTGAATAAAGATTTAAAGTTAAAAAAAAAAAAAAAAAAATTATAAATGACATAATTATAAATAATATATAAAATATTTAGTCACTATTTGTACTATGTTCGAACCCCGAATGTGCAACAAACTATATTTGTTGTTGATAACTAAGATTTTATAGTTCATTTGGGTCAACATAAATAAAGTGCTAATAATTTTTTTAAGATAAATAATTGCAGTAATGGTGATTTACTAATTAAGAATCCAATTCCGGAAAAATACACAATAAGAAAATAGTCAGTCTAATAACTCTGTGGGTTCTCGTCGTAGGTCAGAGCATGCTCTGCGTGATATTATTTAGGAAGCTATTTTAGATTGATAAGTAGTAGAACAGAAATGGGTTAAAGAACAAAAACTTTTCTTTTTTTTTCAATTCTTTATTCTGGTACCAAGTCTCCTAACAAAAACTATAAAGAAAAAAATTGCTTATGGTCTATTTACATTAAAATAAAATGCATCAACAATTCAATACATCTATCAATTTTTGCATATATATACATACGTGCACTTATATATACACATATTTATACTATAAAATATCTATAATCACCATGGAACGGAAGATTGAGATTCATTTAGGTAATGGAAGAGATGATGCTTGAAAGAAGAAAGTGAGGCTTACGGATAGAGACAGACAGGGAATTCCAAAATAATGAAGAGCGAACGAAAAAGGATTTGTGAAAGGACGCAGATCTATGTGATGGGGTATAAATATCGATTGATTGGATTCTAGTGTTCAACGAATGGATGTCAGGGGTGAGGAGTTCAGTCATATGGGAAGGTTTTCAATTTTTTAGGGTTTAATATAGGTAAGAACCATGGGAATATTGCCGTCAAAAACAAAGATAAGCCACTTTAACTCGATATAATAGCCAGAGATATGGTCTTGTCTACGGGCTCCAAAAATGAATCTTATAAAGCAATCCATAAGACGTTTTAATTTTATTTTCAGTTCATCGGTAAGTCCTTCATACATCAGGCAACCGTAGCCAAAGTTGAAAAATATAACAGAGGAAACAAATAGCTGAATGGGTTTTGAATCTATAGAGCTGTTTAAGTATGGAAATAGATTTTCGGAATATTTCAGATAAATGGTTATTCAAGGATATTTTTTGGTTAAAGGTGAAGTTTTTTTTGGAATTGGATAGGGACCTTATTGAGAAACAGCAACGGGTAGTATGGAAGGGAATTCAAGATTGGTTTGGAGCTAATGAGGATTACTTTAGTTTTACCTGCATTAAGCTTCAACTTGTTTTATTTGCCCATTGACATATTTGATCAATATCATTTTGATCTTAATGCCTCTATGAGATTAAAAGGGTGAAAAGAACAGTAAATTTTGTAGACCATAGGCGTAAAGATGAAATCAGGAATTGTGGATGGAATCCGGTAAATCATTAATATAAATGGAAAAAAGATTTGTTAAAAGGAAGGAACCTTGAGGAACACCCCGTAATAGGAAGAGAGGAGATGAAGGGCATTTGCCTGGGATGACTACTGTCTGCGAACGATGGGATAAGAAGGAATTAAACCATTTCATGGTACTATTTGATAAGGACAAGTTACGGAGATTAGATAGCAGAATATCATGATCGACGCCATTAAAAACTATGGAAAAATCTAATAGAATTAGGATTGTAATTTTATGATGATTATAGAAGACAGTATGCGCTGGGTGATTTTTAGTAGGGCGGATTGGGAGGAATAGCCAGAACGAAAACCTGATTGAAAAGGGTTTAGAAGAGAGATTTGTTCAAGTATCCGAAAAGCTGGTGTTGGACTAATCTTTCTAACGGGTGAGATAGGTTTGAAAGAACGGAAATAGGTCTGAAATCTGAAACGTTGGATGGGCAGGAAACTTGGTTGAGAGGACGTACAACTACCTTTTTTCCAAGCGTAGGGAAAGACGTAGTTTTGGAGGGAAAAAATTATAAATGTGTAAAAAGATCGGGAGAACAGCTGGGAGGCAAAGTTTAATCAGTTTTACCAGCACTTGAGTAGATCATTCACATTAATTTAGCAACACCTACAGAAAATAAATGTTCGAAGAAATTTCATTATCAGATTAATATGAAATGTAATACTTAAAACATTTCTGAATTGAATTTATAAAACTGAATAATTATATATGAAAGCAATAAATGAAGACACAAAGGCTACACTCTACAAGACCCTCATCAGGCCCATACTGATATGCAGTTGTGAACGTTGTGTGCTAAAGAAAGTCGATGAATGCTAAAGAAAGGGATTTATAGGCCCATCAAGGAAAATGGCACCTAGAGAATGAGGCACAACCGGGAACTGCACAAAAAGTATAAGGATGTCCCAGCAGTTAAATTTATCCGGATCAGCAGGATTCGTTGGGGTGGTCGTTGTGCAAAGGATGGATGAGGATAGCATTCCCAAGAGGATAATGAACCATGCACCATTGGGAAAAAAAAGTGGGAAGACCCCGCACAAGATGGATGGACCAGATTGGAAGGGACGCGGTGCGGCTGGATGCGTCGAGCTGGTGGACGATAATAGCCAGGGACAGAGACCCGTGGGGACCATTTCTTCTGGAGGCCAGGGCGCGGGCTTGGCTGTAGAGCCGAAGATTTATGTATATATGTATGAATAATTATAATTTTTAAAAACGTTTATCTCCATACCTCATGGAGGGTCTTGGGTTTAGTACATAAAGGGATTTTTACTGTTTCAGGCCGAGGTCAAGCTCAGCGATCAGGTTTTTTGGAGGGTTTTTTTTACCAAATATTTGGGGACTTACCTTAAAGAGGATGGGTGATCCTAAGAAGCCCAGTATAAATAATTATCCTGCCACAGCCGGTATCTAGAATAAGCAAAGAAACTAGTATTCCGGTTGATTATCCCCTTGACCATACCGCTACCATATAAATATGACGATTATGCAGATTACCATATGAAAATTTTTTAAAGTGACTTGTTTTTAAAGAATATCTGGTAGACATGTGAAATTTGAAGACATCTTCGATCTTTCAGGTCGTTCAATTAGAAACCTAACTAGAAGTATCTATTCCTCCGTGAACAAAGTGAAAACATTGATATCAATGGCGCATTACCTATGTTTTTGAATGATTTACCGCTCACCCAGCTCTGATAATAGGAAAATCGTGGTATAAAAGAAAAAAAGCTGTATTTTAATCAGAAGCAAGGAACGCTAATTCATGTGGAAAAGGATGAGGGTTAAAGGTGGAGACTCGACAACGATAAATAGTTAATAGTATATTTTAAAGTATTAGATTCTATGAGATCGTCTATAAAATCTTATTTTAGACCATTCTGTGAATCGGAATAAATTTCATTCATTGCATTGTGTTCCTTTTTCCCAGACTTTGTTAGCTCAAGGAGAATGAACAAAAACAAGAACATTTTCTATGGACAACTTTCTCAAGTATTTTTGCTAATAACAAAAATAATAAAGCGATTGAGGAAGCGGCTTGTAGAACACTGGGCTACCAATAAGAGCCCTAGATTAGAGACACCTTCCTCTCACACCCAGTGGGACACCTTGCAGCTCAGCGTTATTTCGACCTAATCACCAACCAGCATGGACGTTCGCTATGAAAACCTTCATTGGTTGAAGTGGTACAGGATTTTAATTCGTAAACGATCTCGGGCTGAATACTTCAAACTCAAAATCGAGATGAGTTTATCAGTTAGCAGTTAGCCGTTAAGGTTTGGCATTGTTATTTATGGAAATGCCATACCCATTTTCACAGACTTTCTTCAATGACTGAAGCGAAGTTTTTAACACTAGGTAGGTGTAACATAGATACTAAATAGAAACAGTGAGCTACTACTCAGGAAAATGTTGACCGAACTGATGCACGCCATTTTCAACAGTGAATTAAAGTATAGGGAATGTAAGGTTATTTTTTTTATTTAATAACAACATTTAACAGGAACACTTCGGGGAGTAAATTTTACATTTTTTCTTGAGAAACGCTTACATTAAGCACTTGAAGTGGTTTCCAATTCCAAAACAGGTGGTTGCCACTCTCTCAAATTTATCTTTTAAATTAAAAATGTATATGATTTTAAGCAAGACACTGAGAATACTATAAAATGTAATGATTACCGTTTATTACTTATTTAATTATATTATTCATATCTTTCACCCACTTAATTAATTAAGTGATTTCCGAATTTAATAAATTAATTTTCCCTTAAACATGGGGAAAAATGTATTTTGGCAAAGTTTGAATATTCATAGTAAAAAAAAAACAATGTTATAAAAATCGAAATTCCTACAAGTAGGATAATGAGGCACCACTCCATCTACTACAGCTGTCATGAGAGTCGCCATGAATTCGGCACAGGATTTGTTGTGAGGGGAAAGTATAGGCAGATGATAATTGGATTTAAACCAGTGAGTCCGCGAATTTGTCTCTTAAGAATGCGAGGAAAGTTTTATAACTACAGTTTGTTAAGTGTACATGCCCCTACAGAGGTGTCAAATGAAGAAGAAAAGGATACTTTCTATGAACTTTTGGAAAGGACTCTGGATGCCTGCCCTAGGTATGACATGAAAGTAATCGCTGGAGATTTCAATGCAAAGTTGGGAAAAGAAGCAATATACCAGCGAATCATAGGAAAACATAGCCTTCATGACACAACCAACGACAATGGACAAAGGCTCATTAACTTCGCTGAATCCAGGAATCTCGTGGTAGGAAGTACACTGTATCCTCACAAGAATATACACAAGGGCACATGGACGTCACCGGACCGGTCAGTTGTCAATCAGATCGATCATATTTTGATAGGTAGACGCCATAGAAGCAATCTGAGAAATGTTAGAACATTCAGAGGAGCAAATGTCGATTCGGACCACTACTTGAGCATAGCACATGTGACGGCGAAGATCTGCTCAGTGAGGAAATTAAAAGCTGCCGAGAAGCCCCGACGGTTTAATCTAAAAAAACTGAAAGACCCGCAAATCCAGCATAAATACACTGAAGCACTTGACATTAAAGTGCGCCAGAGAAGCAGCGATGCTGAGCTGGACATTGAAAAGTTCTGGTCGCACTGTTACGGAGCGATAATGGAAACAGCTGATGAAGTACTAGGGCCATATGAGAAGGAACCAAGGTCACCCTGGTTCGATGAAGAATGCAGTATAGCCACGAACCGGAAAAACAGTGCGTACCAAGGAATGATTAGGGCAACCACAAGGAGGTCTGTTGATGAATATCGACAGAGAAGAAAAGAAGAGAAGCATTTACACCGGAAGAAGAAACGACAGAAAGAGAGCGAGGAACTGAAAACAATTGAAATGCTCCACTGCAGCAAAGAAAGTAGGGATTTCTTCAGATTGGTCAATAAGGGAAGAAAGCAATACCTTAGTAAAGTGATGTCTTGTAAGGATAAACATGGAAACTTGTTGACCAACAAGTCTGAAGTTCTTGACGAATGGAGGGATTATTTCAATGATCTTCTCAATCCAAGAGAAGGAGACTCTCATGATGAATTAGACAAACAAGAGACAGATGAAATCAACAGAATACAAGTGGGAGAACAAGGGTTAGACATTGAACCTCCTGATGAAGAAGAGGTTATAGATGCCATCAGCAAACTGAAAAATAACAAAACCCCTGGCATTGACGCACTCCCTGCTGAACTCTTGAAATACGGTGGAAATGAGCCCAACAAAGCATTACAATATCTTCTCCTTGTGATATGGACAGATGAGGTGATGCCCTCCGATTGGAACAGATCAGTTATCTGCCCTATACATAAAAAGGGTGATAGATTACTTTGCAGCAATTATCGAGGCATCTCACTACTATCCTGTGCCTATAAAATACTATCTAATATTCTTTTTAGACGTCTCTTACCATTTGCTGAGCGCGAACTTGGTCCCTACCAGAGTGGATTCAGGAAAGGAAGATCCACCTCAGACCAGATGTTCTGTGTGCGAACAATTCTTGAAAGAGGCCATGAGTATAAAACCAAAACTCACCATCTTTTCATAGATTTCAAAGCAGCGTATGACAGCATAATACGAGAAGAGCTGTACATTGCCCTCAGAGAATTTAATATACCTGAGAAACTTATACGCTTGATAAAGCTTACCATGAAGGAGGTGAGATGTATGGTAAGAGTAAATGGTGACAGGTCCAAGGAATTTCGTGCAGATAAAGGACTCCGACAAGGGGATGCACTAGCCTGTTTGCTGTTTAATCTAGCACTTGAGAAGGCCGTAAGAGATGCTGGTTTACGCGAAAGAGAAGGGAATATATTTACCCGACTTGTCCAGCTGTTCGCTTACGCAGACGACATCGACATTGTGGGACGCTCTCTACAGTCCGTGACTGATGCCTTTCTGGCTTTGATGGGTCCTGCCAGCAGACTTGGACTGAACGTTAATGAGTCCAAAACAAAATATATGGTAGCAGAAGAAATCCCAATGCTAGGTGAGACAGTCACTATCGGGGTTCATAAGTTTGAGAAGGTCTCAGAGTTCACATACCTGGGATCAGTGGTCACCCAAGATAATAACCCCGATATTGAGATAAGGAGAAGAATAACTGCAGCCAACAAATGCTACTTTGGGTTAGGCAAGCAGCTAACCAAGCGGATACTCTCTAGACAGACCAAGCTCCACCTCTATAAGACATTGGTGCGTCCCGTACTGCTCTATGGATCAGAGTGTTGGGCGACTTCAAAGGCGACCGAGAAGGAACTCCTAATTTTTGAAAGAAAAGTTCTCCGCCGTATTTTTGGAGGAGTGAAAGTTGGAGAGGAGTGGAAGCGGCGCACAAATCAGGACCTCTACAATGCTTTTGGAGAAGGTGATGTGGTCCGGGCTATGAAGTTAAGACGCCTAAGATATGCAGGGCATATTGCCAGGATGGAAAATGGAGAAATGCCCAAAATATTGCTCACTCAGCCGATCCATGGGATAAGAAGAAGAGGAAGACCAAGGTTGAGATGGTCGGATGGTGTGGCGGCGGACGCTCGCATGTTGCTGGGAGTTAGGAGCTGGATGGCATCGGCTCAAGACCGTGATGATTGGAGGAGGCGGTTGGAGGAGGCCAAGACCCGTGACCGGGTTGTAGCGCCGTGAAATAATAAGGATAATGATTAAGCTATAAAACAAAAATAATCGAAAGTGAGTTCTTTTCCATAATTAACTCTTACACCACTCGGGAAGTTTTTGAAGGCACAGTTAACTACATTCAAATTATATTTATAGTTTTTTTTTATAAATTTGATAAAAATGTATATAGTTTTAAGCAAGACACTGAGAAGAAGATAAACAATGTAACAATTACCGTTTATTACTTATTTAATTATATTATTCATATCTTTCACACACACACACAGGACCAAGATTTATTTTAAAATTAATTAATAAAAATTTATTTTGGGGAGGACTTCAGTGACCTTGATAGAATAATACCAAAACATTAAAAATAATTTAATTGCATTTTCTTCCCTAGAAGGTATTTATCATTTTCGTAAAAATAAAAAAAAATGATCAACAATAAAAGGGTAAATAGAGATCCCACCAAACACGTATTATATCTAACAAAGAGAGAATTCTTAAATATATTCCATAAGAAGGGTTCGAGTGTAGGTTATAAGTGAAAGCATGAGAGCAGGGGTCCACTGTTTTAGTTACGGGTCAATCCATTCGAAATCGTCCAGACCTAGCCGCTCAACATTTTTGATTTTCGTGATTTTTTGACCAATTATTCTCTATCCTTTCGTGTTTTTTTTTTTAGATATCGAATCAAAACAAAAATTAACAATAAGATAAGGACATGCTTTGTATTTTTCGTCCTCACAACTTATTGCCTAAGTAGTGAAGAAAGTTGTTTAAAAAATTCTCATAAATGAATAAAAAACGAGATTTTTAACAAGATAAAAGTACATGAAGGAAAAGAGACTTACTTTTAATTATTTTTTATTATAAAGCTTAGTCTTAGTCCTACTTGCTGTAAAAATGTCGATCTTGAGAACATAGTACTTATTTCTAAATGAATTTTCAAAATTGGCAAAAATTGATTTTCCGCGATGTTTACACGGAAATATCTCAAAAGGGACTGAGTGAAGAATTATGAAACTTATACAAATTACCTATCTATACGATCTGTTTAAGTGATACAAATTCTGTCTTAGAGACTAAGCTGGTTCCGGAGTTATAAAACTCTCTTAAATGTTAAAATAACGTTTTATTTAAAAAATATTAACTTCGGTAATTTTGCATATTTAAGAACAAAACAAAAACTAGAATGATAATGAGAGTATTTTATAAAATTTTGGTCCTAACAACACATTACCTAAGTAGCCAAGAAAATGGTTTAAAAAAATCACGAAAAATTACATCAACTGAAATCTTTGGCGCGCTATGATGAGGGAGGTTAGAAATGATTTTCACGCTTAATTATTTTTCCTTATACAGCCTTATGATTGCACTACTTGTTTAAGAAATTTTGATCCTGTAAGCTATATCATTTTTTCAATATAAATATTCAAAGCAGGATTTTTTTTCAGCTAAGTAAGATTTACAGTATAATATCTCAAAAAGTACTGAGTAAAAAATGATATAACTCATACATATACTTCTATATATTAAGTACGATAGAATAAAATTTAATGGCTAAGACTCAGTTTGTTTTGGAAATATAATACATCAAATATTACTTGCCAGAGTGTCTATCATCTCATCAACCGACTATAAGACAAACCAAATTAATAACACTAGAACCAGTTGAGTTTATTTTCGATAATGAATCTTTGTAATCGACCAAAAAAATTACCCCCTCACAAAATTAGAGGGCTTATGTTTCAAGATAAAAACCGAAACACTTTTCAAGATAAAAATATCATTTTGGCCGAATAAATAGAGAATTTGCTACAAAACGAAAAAAGAATCATTGAAATCAGTTCAGAAATAGCAAAGATATAGAGTTTTGAAATTAGCGTTGGTGATAGCCATTTTAGGCCACTTTCCTTTGAATTATTTATTTCTTTTCATATTGGTCTCTAAAAAGCTTTATAAACAGTTATGCCCTAAAATAGTTATTTGAAAATAATAAACCATTGTGTAATGATTTTCAGCGTTCACAATTTTTTTTACTGGTTGTTCTCTATCATTCAGTGAATTAAAAAACTAAGGTAAAACGTTTTCAGGCTTGCTTCAGCAGCTGAAAACCAGTTTTGTGGTAAAGTCTGGTAATTTTGGAGACATTAAAACAAAACAAATACAATTTATTTGATAAGGATAACTTTAGAATAAACAAACCTTTCAACATGCAACAAAAGTGGTGACAAAATTATCCAAAACGCAACTTTAAGCGATGTAAAATATAGCTGTCATCCTAATTGCTGTAGAATTTTGATTTTGAGAAAATGTTCCGTTTTTATAATTTTTATTTGATTATATATAAGTATAAAAAAATAAAAAAAATGGGTTGGAGTGGTAATGGAGTTTTTCATAAAAGGAATGGTAACTGGTTTGGGGCGATTCAGCAACATACGCAACATTAAGGTCTTTATGGATGAGTTAGTTTATTCGTGACAAAATAAGGAGCATTGAGTATTTTACGAAGGATTTTGGACTGTAAGGATTGGATATGAGAACAATTAGATGGTTTAGTAGAGCCCCATAACCCTACTCCGTAAGTCCGTATCGGCCTTATGATACTCATGTAAATGAGCTTTTTGTAGTTAAATGGAAGGTTGGAGCGTTCGTCAAGTAAGTTTTAAGTGGTCGAAATTGACGGTCAGTTTATTGTCCTTTCAATTTAGTATTCCAAGTAAAAAGTTAGTCAAGGTTGAGTCCTAATTATGTGACCTGTTCAACAGGGACTAACAGAGTCTAATCAAAGGATACTGCAGTGCATGAAGTCATAGGTAAACGACGAAGGGTAAAGGTTATTTGGTGGGAATTAATTTTTATTTCCCAATTCTGATACCATACTGCAAGGTCTCTGATATAGGATTGAAGATTGTGGGAATCCAGTATGGAAAACTAAGAATTCACCTTTTTCTTAACATAAATTTTCTAATGTGGCCATCTTTGAGTAAAAAAACTATTAAACTAAACAAGATAAAGGAGCTTAACTGGTTCCCGAGATAAAAAATCTCTTCGGAACTGAAAACAGTTAACAGAAAGTTGTCACTTAAACTGATAATTTTTCAGATTTTATTTCGTCACAAATAAAATCATTCATAATGACCTTAATATCCCATTTGTTACATACCTAGCCCGAAATAGATTTTTTTTATATTTTCATTCTAAACTCCCTACCCACTTAAACCAACTAACTATTCAGTAACTTTTGTTACTCAAATACATGTGATGACCCATCCACTTGTTATCAATGGGTATTTCTTTCCTAAGTCATTATCATATTATGCATTCTTACTACACATTTTTTCCTTGCATTTGTTTAATATACAGTCGTGGTCATAGAAATTGCATCACTCAATAGAAAAAATGTTTCAAAAATTAAACATAACCGCATGTTTTTAAAATGTTTTTGCTGATTACACAAACAAATTATATCATATATCAAAAATGAAAGAAAAGTACATAAAAAATAATGAAAAAAATATAGAAGTTTAAGTTCTCATGTGAAATAAATTATAATATTAATTTTCAAAACTATGACCACTATTGATTTGTGTCACCGCTTTTTTTTCCGTTAAAATTATTTCGCTTCATGTAATCTCACAATTTTAATTGTTTCTGATAGCAAAATGCTTAAAATTCGACATAATTAAATATTTTATTTTAGGAGTAGGTAAGAAAAGCACACTTTTTTTTCTAATGTCTTTATTTAATTAAGTGTATAAAATAAATAATTAGAAAAAAAAATCAATTGGATCTAATATATTACCATAAAATTAAAAGCATAGGTAATGCAATTTCTATGACCACGACTGTAGTTGTAAATTACTATAAATAAATTTAAAAAAGGCAAAAACAGACTCACCGTTGTTTATTTTTTCTTATATAACTTATTCATTATTCTGCTAGCTGTAAAAAAATAATCTTGAAAATATTGAGGGTTTTTTAAATATATTCTATGATCATTTTCAGCAATTTTTTAAGCATAGTAACGTAACAGGAAAAAATTAAGTAACTTATACGGACAACTGATAAATTCGACAACTGGACGCATTCTTGTTTTTGTTTTTTAAAAATAATTATAATGCATTAAATGTTGCTGCATTGCAAGGGTTGCCCCTCATCACATCAACCAACTAGAAGCCACACAATATTCACAAAAGTGGAACCAATTGAGTCTCAGCCACTAAATTTGCAAAGTTAGTACTTTTCTTATAGAAGCATAAACTCAATGTGTTTCAACGTGTTTTACTCAATATCTTTCGAGATATTCTGAATAAAATATTGCTGAAAATGACAATACGTCATTTTTGAAAATTTGTATTTTCAAAAATGGCATGTTCACCAGATCAAAATTTACAATACACGTAATACAGTGATAAAAAGAGGAGTATCGTTTCCTAAAAAAAAAATTTACAGCGCTCGGTTTATGTTATTTGTTAATTTTTATAACCACTTTCCTCAATACCTAAGTGATCTTAATACCTGAGAAAGTAAAATATGGAGAATGATTTTATAACTCCATTAGTTAGGAACATTTTTTGATAACCTGTGAAGAGAATTTTTTTTTTTTTTTAGTTTCTCTTTCTAAGACCAAATCGCACTCGTATTTATCATATAAAGGTGCTAACTGTATAAGTTTCATAATTCTCTATTCAGTCCCTTTGAGATATTTCTCTTTAAAGATCGCCAAAAAAAACGTATTTTGGCAAAGTTTGAATATTCAATATAAAAGCAATATTAAAAAAAAGACAACGTTATCAAGATCGAATTTTCTACTAGTAGGATAATGACTAAGCTATAAAACCAAATATAACCCAAAATGAGTTTTTTCCTTAATTAACTTTTACAAAGCCAAATCTTGATTTTCGAGAAGTTTTATAAGCACATTCTTCTCATAACAGTAAACTACATTCAAACCATATTTTTAGTTTTTAATTTAAATTTGATACAGTTGAAGTCGGAGAATTTTTTTCTAAACACGTCTGCTGAAAAGTTTAAAAAAGAAATGGCCGCAAAGGAGGAAGCCTGAAAAATATTTTGCACGCGGTTAAGGATTTGGGAAACTGTAGAGAATAACAGGTTAAAAAAAAATCTAAAAATAAAAATGTGGAGCTGCGAAATTAATTCAAACAGGACGATCCCAAATGGATTGACGCCTTGGCATTTGAGAAACTAGGAAAAACAAGCAGAATTTTGAACCTGAGCTTCGATAAATTGAAGATAAAAATGCGGTAGAGTTTTTGCCACAAATATTCAAGATTAGAAAATACAGGCAACATAAATAGGAAAATTAAAAAGTTTATAACTAAATTGTTATATGACTAAGATGGTGATATGTAATATTAAAGATATATCAATGACAATGCCACTTTTTTTTTTCTCATCCTTAGATGGAAAAGGCATCATGATTCTCAAAAAGACTCCGAAGAGGTAACCTTGGTTCTAAAAACGATGGATAATTTTTTTGACAAGGATATGTCTTTGGTTTGGGAGTCTATAGTTTCTTCACCCGCAAAAATTTAACTTTTTGACACGTTCTAAATCTGTTGGTCTTGCTTGGATCGAAAATTTGCCGACTGCAAATTTAATTGAGAATGTTTTTGTTCCATAAAATTAGTCGCCAGGACGTACCTTTTAGGAGTCATATTGGTTTGAATTAAAAAAAGTTATTCAACTGGATTTAGTGTTAATTTGGCTTGTCTTATATTCGGTTGATGAGATGAGGCCACTCTCTAATGGCCCTTGGTAATATTTCGTGATTTTTTAAAACCATTTTCTTGGCTACTTAGGTAATGTGTTATACGGACCAAAATTATATAAAATACTCTCATCATCATTCTAGTTTTTGTTTGGTTCTTAAACATGCAAAATCACGATAGTTAATATTTTTTAAGTAAAATGTTATTTTAACAGTTAAGAGAATTTTATAACTCCGGAACCAGCTTCGTCTCAAAGACCAAATTTATATCACTTGAACAAATCCTACACATACGTAATCTGTATTAGTTTCATAATTGTTCACTCAGTCCCTTTTGAGATATTCCCGTGTAAACATCGCGAAAAATGAATTTTTGCCAATTTTGAAAATTCATAACCAAAAAACGACCATGTATCAAGATCGAACTTTTTACAGCAAGTAGGACTAAGACTAAGCTATATTAGAAAAAATAATTAATAGTGAGTCTATTTTTCCTTTATATACTTTTATCTCGTTAAAAATTTCGTTTTTTATTAATTTTCAAGAATTTCTTAAACAACTTTCTTCTCTTTATTTAGGTAATGATTAGTGGGAACGAAAAATATAAATCATGTCCTTATCTTATTGCTAATTTTTGTTTTGATTTGATTTCTAAAAAATTACAGGGATTAGAAAGATTTTCCTATCACATGTTTTTGCCCGCGGAGCTGACTTAAAAGTTTGCAATACTAAAAGTATTGGCCCGAAAAAAGTTTTATTTGTGGTTTTTGATTCACGAAAGGATAGAGAATAACTGGTCCAAAAATCACGAAAATCAAAAATGTCTAGCGGCAAAATTGATGAAAATTGGACGTTTTCAAATGGATTGACCCATATCGAATCCATCATCTATTGTTTTTCCCAGGCAGAGAAAAATTGAGTTATAGAAGGTAAATAAATAAATATAGGGATAACCTTTTTTTTTTATTCAAATCAATATAACCCTTATTTTAAGCCTTCTCAAAATTCGAGGTTTCACTTTTTCAAAAAAATCTACATGATTCTCTGAAATAATAATTATGCCTATAGAAATTCTAATAAAATGACCTACATCAATCAATGACTATTGTTTAACAAATTACGAAAAATATGAATTGTTTAGATAATAAATTGATTATAACTGAAGTTAGTATTAATACAATAATGATTATAATTTTAAACATAAGGGCTTGTGAATATTTATTACATTGAAAAGTAGGAATGGGACATCCTTTTTTTCCACAAGCCATGAGTATTTTTTGAGGGTATGGCTTGAAGACAACAAAATAGTTCCAGACACATATAGATATTAATATATTCATAAAGCAATTATTGGTTTTCGCGAACTCCTTTTGAACCACATTACGGATTTTGATACGGTTTCCACTGTCATTTAGGACATTATTTCCTGAAGGTTTATAAGTAAAATACACTGCAATAAAGATTTTCTTTGGATGGGAAAATTATTTTATTAATTTTTCTAATTTCTGCCGATAATAAATAAACTATAACAATGGATAGACGTCAAATAATAAACATAATATTTTCATAATTTTTTTTAACTCTAATTTCATTTAAATGTTCTTAAATTGATTTTAACAATGGAGGTAAGTGAATGTCTTGCGTTGCACGCACCTGTTTTTTCTTTCATTTGTTTTACCGCTATAATAGTATCATTCATTCATATATACCCGTGGACAAATTGTTTGTCTTTTTTTTTCGTTTTTTTTTAATTGTTTCTGGTCGAAACGTTGGAAAAATTAAAAATTGAACACCCCAGATAATTTTTTCCCACCATCATACCAAAACTCTACCATACACCCCACAATAAAAAAAAAATCGTGTTCATGGGAAGTAACTTTCGCATTAAATCTCACTAGGTTTGAGAGTTTAACTAAATTTTCGATTTTCTAGGTACTTCAAAAACGGAAAACTCGTTTATGTCACGAATGTTTCATACTCGATTTTTTTTCGTGATTTTACCCTAGTTTTTAGTTTTGAGTTATAATACCAAGTAGGACCGGTTGGAATTCTCGCTAGCTTTTCAGTAAAAATGTGATCTATTTTGAGGTGGACTAAACGCAGATTGAGAAATTAAGAACTTCCAGAAAGCTACCGATATCTAAAGATACAATTTTTTAGTCATTTATATTTTATTTTGTTAGTTTATCTCTCTGTTCCGACATTAAGCCCGAATCCAGGTGCATTTACTAAGCACTTCAACCCTTTTTAAAAGAGGATATTTTACAATACTTTGTCCGTAACAATTTTTTATAGAGATTTCATTGCCGTTTAAAAGATAATTAATCACGCAAAAAGATAACTAAGCATAAAAGTGGATATACACGTCGCTGTTATGTGACAATGGTGTGGGCACGATTATAGCGTGATTGAAGTGTGGTGCGTCAGGAAGAATTATGGTGCGAGTTTAGCCTTGATCTCTAAACAACGTTAATAAATTAACTCGGTCTATTAAATATTACGTAGCCTTTAACCGATGACTAATAAAATTGTGACAAAAAATTACTGAAATTTAAAAAATTAAAATTGAAGATTTGTTCGATTTATCTTACATCAAAAACAGAACAATTAAAGATAACAGTAATTACAACATGATCAGACACCGGTGTTTTATGAAGCCATTGGCGAAAACCTTTTACATATTACTAGAATATTTTGTCTAATATATATATATATATATATATATATATTAATATATATTAAATATATATATATATATATATATATATATATATATATATATATATATATATTATATATATATATATATATATATATTAATATATATATATATATATATATATATATATATATATATATATATATATATATATATATATATATATATTCTTTTTATTCAAATATTATTAATTAAGTAATAAATATAACATTTTATCAAATATATTCAAAACAATTAAATAAAAATGTCTCTTAATTTTTAAAAAGTTATCTTACTTCCATTAGGTTGTGTGTATAATTTTTTTTATTCCCACTTGCGATGGCAGTTGAATACAAATTTATTTTTAATCAAAATTATTTATTGGAATGTAAATTAGTTCCATTTAAAAAAACATTGTAAATAATAAAGAGAACACATTTGGTTTTATCTCGTCAAAATTAAATAACCAAGGAAAATATTGGGATACACAAATCCTTTGAAAAAAAGAGGAAATAATATGCAATCGAATAAAAATCCAGCCTCTGACCATGACCACCTAATCAAGATGACATTGCATGATTTCTTCAAACATACAATTGATTAGTTAAGACGATGTATACTTGGATTTTAATTTTCCTAGTTCATTATAAAGCGCCATAAGTTCATTATAAAGGATTATGGCCTAAATATTTAATAAAAATTTTGAAATGATTGATTAATTACTAATATTAAGAAAGTTTTCAGTATTTATAGCAATAAGTTATTTATTAGACATACATAAAAAGAACACGTGAGAGGACAATTCAACGCTATGAGATATATTTTCAATTTAATTTTAAAATTAGAATCGGCAACCTATTTTAGTAGATGAAATTTTCATTCATAGTATATAAAATAATTTTATAGTTCTAAAATTGGAAAATAAAAATACATGATACATCGTATTATCGCGAAAAATCATACGATATACCCTTACTCTTTACTCATACGATCATACACACATGAAATGGCTTCAGAAATTAACAAAAATGAACATAAAGAAACTGAATTAAAATCATTGATATTATTCGTGCAGAGGATATCGCGAATACAGGAAAACCTTCATCGTTTACTTTTTACTAAAATAAAATACTGACAATCTTTCAAGTCGATTACGTCAGTGTTATCTCTGGAAAAAAAAGCCGACTTGGGTAGCAAAAAGCTGAAAGGTTTATTGCTAATTTCACAAGGCTTCTTCAACCACAAAAATCTAAAATTATGTAACGGCATTTGAAAAGTTTTTTTTTCTAATTCCGGTTTGGGGAAATAAATTATTCATATGAGAACTATACAAAATACAAAAGGATGTGTTATTAAAAATGTGTTAGGACATAATTAAAAAAAGAAATATATGTCTAACTTTAAATCAAAAAATATTTTTTGTAAATAAAAAATGTGGGTAAAAATAAAAAGGAAACCAGACTACATTTAGAGTTCTTATAGAAAAAATGTCTATGACATCAAAACACTATTATTTCCTGTTCATTAATTAGTTCTACACTATTTATTTCACTAAATAATTCCTAATCAATTAGCTATATTTTCCAACACGAAAATGATCCAGGACAAACACTCATAGTAAAAATTTACTTGATAATTTCAATACAAGAAGTTAAAATATTTCCATCTTTTCTTCAAGAAATAAACTGAAATTAATGCAAGTATAACAATAAAATATGAAACAGAATTGATGTAATTTGGACTAGTTTCATGTTTTCCGCTTTTTTTTTTTAATTTCTATGCTTCCCAAGGCCTCCTCAAAGCAAGGGTGCCACACTAACATTACAGAACATTTCACTTACATTTTGTTCTAAAAACTAATAACAAAAATATAAAAAAATAATATGTTAACAACCTGGGTATTTGTAACATGGATTTCCAGTATTTAAAATTCTATAACCTATCTTAATTCTAAAATACACTAGATAACGGCCAAGTAATAAAACTGTTGACATTTTTCTAATATAAAATAACAAAGTAAATTATTGTAAATATTTTAGCACTTAAAGTAAAAGTTTCAAACTCATAGTATTTAATTTCTAAAATAAAATACTGGGAGAAAAGTAAAATTATAAAATTTGTTTAAAAAAGGAAATTGATCCCTGATACTTTAAACAATGTAAAAATCATTCATCATGATAAAAGGTTTTTTGTTTTTTTTTTTCTCTGTAAGTTACGACAGCCAACAAACATGTTGTAAACAGAAAAATTTCTTCTGATTTACAGTTTATAAGGAATTCGGAACATAAAAAGGCAAAAAATAATGAGACAAAACATTAATTCATCTATATACCTAATACTTTTTTTTTTTTTTTTTTCTAGGAGTGTTATTTAGTATAACTTACTAATCAAACTTCATCATAAATAATTAATTTACCCATAACAGGCTAAAATGGATATTTATATAATAAATATATAAACAAACTAGAAATTTCGCTTAGTGCTCAATAATAGTTATTCTCTCTAATTCCTTAAGAAACATAAATCACTGAAATAACTGCATTCAGCGTATTCACATATTAGGTACGACACAAAATAATTTATATATGTATATATTTTAAGGATTAAGTAATACAGACTGATTTTATTAATAAGAATATTGAAGCAGTTATCTAATGAATGAATTAAAAAACCTTATTATATTTCTGCTTTTCATCAGATCAAAACTAGTTCATACATCATTCAAACCACATAAACATATTACACTTTTTTTCGAAATCTAAACAACAGCGTTGAATATCCTCTTCCTCTAATGTTCTAGTCATTTCAATGATAGAAATATAAGAAAGTAAAACAAATGCTGACAATAAAATTAGACAGGGGATATTCAAATATTAAAGTAGTTTACATGGATGCAAAAATGCTAACTTAAATTAAAAAATAAGCGATTTTTTATTTTTTTTAATTAGAGCTGAGGTTTTCTATAACTTACCTTTATAAAACACTGATATAATTTTATCAGACAACAAATAATGTAAGTATCCACAATATTTACAAATTTAAATTCATCCAGTAGTAATAAAATGATAAAACAAAATTACCTACACTAAAATTATCTTATATACACAGGATAATCTTACATAAAACAACAATTTTTATGCTTTAAATATTAAAAAATAGGTTCAAAGGACACTTGATTAGAACGACAATAGACAATTATAAATTTAATAGTTGATAAAAAACATTCCAGTAAAACATATTCTTCAGCAGCATTAATTATCATTAGTAAACAAAATGTATTCCAACAAAACATATCCCATTTCTATTAAATTTGATGGTATGTGAAATTAAATTTTCTTATAAATATATTCTCCAACCCATAGAACCACCACAGAATAAGAAATATTATTAATACCTGCAATAATCCCTTTGATCCCTTTATTACCACTAGCAGGTGTAGCAGCAGCCCCTTTGTCTACCATCCATGGTCTGTATAAAAAAGGGTTACAAAATTCCGAATTAAAACCCTTGGAATTCATTAGAGAAGTTTCGATAACCGAAAACCCCACTGATAATGGAATGACTGAGTAACCTCAACAACGTCTGAAGCTTAAGTAGTGTTGACTATTCGATACTCCGTGTGGAAAGATACAAAGAACATAAAATACTCATGACAAATAAGTTAGCCATACTTTCTTCCATCTTACAGTAAAATGACACAATATCTTAAAAATTATATACAGATGGAACCTAAAGAATAATAAATGAAGCGATAAAATAAATAAATAAAATATTTCATCCTAAATCGACGAGTGAAAAAGGTTATGAAAAGTATTAACCGAAATGCAATTTTAGAAAATGGGTAAAATCATTCATCCGAAATTAAGTTGTAAATTAATACATCAGAAATAGTAATCTTATAAATATTACCCCAATACTTGTCCTTATCTAATAGTATCATATATGGTTTCATTTCTTCTGAACTGGGATATGGTCTGAGGAGAGGTCATCTAAGGATATTGTTGTAGATTGAAAGGTGGGAATTTGGGATGTGACGAATATATCAAGAATATCAGGGCGCTTTTTAAGGGAAGTAGGCCAGTAAGTGGGATTTTTAGGTGATAAGACGGAATAGCTGCAACTTTTTTTTTTTTTTTAATAATATTGCTTTATTGGGAAATAATACAATCTGCCACTATCTTGGGCAATAAGTATTAGGGCTAAAAGAAGTCATTCATACCATATGTACAGAGTAAAAACAAAACAAAACAGACATAACAATAAAAAAAAAAAATAAATAAATAAAAAATAAAAAAAGTAATAATAAAATAATGCATAAATAAATAATAATAATAAACAAAAAACAAAAAATATATATATATATAATAACATAAGATGAAATAAGATAAGTAAACTAAAAATAAAATATAAAGTAAATAAAATCTTGGCCACATTCATACCTATATACATTATTTACATACTGCCCCTGGGAACTCCGAATCGAACCCCTACACCCAGAAGTGGATGGAGTGGCACAACCCCATGAGTTCCCAGCGCCTCTCATTCAGCCGCGTCACCAGTCTAGCCAGTGGAGACTGAGTGAGGGCGCTAGAGCCACACACTCTCAGGCATGAGTGGAGAAGTTGGCCATTGCCAGCACTCCAATTGCATTTTTATAGGAGATCTCTCGGCCACTGCCGCCTCAACCTACGAGGAGGGTTGTAAGGATGGTTGGTACTAGATAGGGATTGTGCCAGAGGATTAGGAAGAAGAGTAAGTTTCTGGTGGAAGGTTGAGAATTTAGATGGGATGAGATCAAGGACGTAAGGGATCTTAAGGTCATGATGTAAGGTCTTGTTTGTAACATAATAGGGAGCATTGACTATTGTTCTAAGGACTTTGGACTGAAAGGATTGGATACGTTTGATGTTCGAAAATTTAGTAGTTCCCCATAGTTCAATTCCGTAGGTCCACATTGGTTTGAGAATTGTCTTGTAAATCAATAGTTTGTTTTCAATGGAAAATTGCGATGTTCTTTTCAGTAGTCTATATAATTGTCCGTATCTTCTGTTGAGCTCTTGTCTTTTAAGTCGAGTATGTGGGTTCCAGGTCAGTCGTTTGTCTAGTAAGAAACCCAGATACCGGACTGTGTCGAAACAGGGAAGTGAGCTGCAACTAGATTTAAATTTATTTATTGTTATTTAATTGTAATTCATTTAATTTTTTATTTTAATTTGGTTTAAAACTGAAATAAAAAGAATGTAATATATAATTTTTAATATTAAATGTAGCTATAAAATAGTATAAAATAATTCAACTGTTTTTAAAAACATATGGTCGATAGCATGGTCTCTACTCTCGACTCACTCTCCTCGCTCTGTCTTTGTCCCAGCAAGACCGCATCTACAATCAGTATTTTTGTATTATCACTGCTATTAGTACAAAGCTCAGTGTATTTAATTAACATTTAGACTAAAGCCAACCCAGCCGGGCCCGGCCTACAATATACATCGCCACAGCGACTTTTTGGAAGTCCAGCTAGCGACCATCCATCAAGAATACCACCGACGTTCATCACAGACCAGTATAGAAATTTTTTTTATATTTAATTTTATTTCTCTATTCCTCATTTTGTTATTTTAGTTGTTCTAAATTATTAATATTTTTCTTTAAGTCAATATCATATTTAAGGGTTCTTTCATTTTTTTTTTGTTTGCTTTATAAGTATATTGTTATGAATTTACATTATGTTTATTTTTATTAAAAGTGCATACCAATAATATCCGTTTTGTTTCATTAATATTATTATAATTATTCATTAATTAATAATTATAATTCATTATAATTATTAAGCCTTATGAACCAGCATTTATTCTTGGGAAGAAGGATAGTGGTTAATATTCTGACACCGCCCCTTCCTCTACACCGGTACTATCATATTTATAATTTCTCTCTGCAAAATTCCACTTTTACTTCTTCCTGGAAAACCGCCCTCGCCAGACCACTAAATAAAGTTTCAAATCCTACCTCACCGCAAGATTTCCGTCCTATCTATCAAAACCGCTCGAACACCTTGTTCGAACCCAGCTATTATATTTCCTTGAAGAAAATCCGTCCTTAGTCCTGTATCCCCCATCCTAATCGCTATCTACGTTAATGACCTCCCTCACCTTACCCATACCTCCCTCCACCACTCTAAATACCACCTCTATGCTGACGATTTCCTAATATACCTTGCCTTCCCACCTTCCGACCTATTACCAGCTACAAAAAGACTACAAGATGACTTAAATCAAATAAGCCATTGGGCTGAAGTCAATAAGTAAAAGTTAAATTTAAAAAAAACAAAGCAATTTTAAGAGGATCCCATCACCTCCTGAAAACTGTTCCACATACCTCAACCCTGTTCCCAAGTAGAAATCCTATAAAGTTCCACCCGACTGTCAGGAATCTGGGAGTGACCTTTGACCAAACTCTACTCTTCAAAAATCATATTTTCAAAGTCTCTCATCGTACCTTTTCAACCTTAAAGCGACTGTATTCTCTCCGGCACCTATTCCCGCATGAAACCCGAAAACTCCTCGTTACCCCTCTAATATTTCCCCACTTCGACAATTCTGTATATTTTATTCTAAAGGGATCATAAAGAATTTATTTATTATTATTATAATTATATATATATATATATATATATATATAATATATATATATATATAATATATATATATATATATATATATTGAACAGATAATATTAATAATAGTCTAAGATCCGAACTTGAAACGATCTGCACCGAGCTGATAATAGAATGAAACATATTTTATCACAAATTTAGTATATTACAAAATATGTTAAGAATGGGTTGCCTAAAAAATTCCTGGACAGACTATTTTTAATTATTTTTAAAAAAATTATTTTTCATTAAGTGTTGCAACATCATGATAATAAGAAAACTTTTACCCTGACTTAAAGTATCAAAGGTATAGAATGAGCTGCCGTTGGGTTGCCTAATCTTTTCCTGGACAGACTATCGGTTGTCAGTTAAATGCGGGTATGTCGATATCAGTTATCTGCACTGGCTTGATGATAGAAAAAAAAAAAATATCAATATAAGCGTTGTTTTATTGTAAACACATTGATATATGGTTTCCTGCAAAAAACCTGGTCCTAATCTGGGTTGCCGAATGTTAAAGATTAAATTTTAAAGGACCCAACATTGCAGCCAAAAGTAATCGGACATTGAATATTAGAGAGTTTGATATCCCATATAAAATTACAGGATCATTTTTTACGCAAATACCAAATACCAAATTACAGTGTAAATGTTTACTTATTATCATGATGTTGCAACATTTAATTAAAAATATTTTTTTTTAAATATAATAAAAAATAGTCTGTCCAGGATTTTTTCAGGCAACCCATTCTTAACATATTGCCTAATATACTAAATTTGTTATAAAATATGTTTTCATTCTATTATCAGCTCGATGCAGATCGTTTCAAGTTCGGATCTTCTACTATGAACAAATTCTTGGGAGCCCGTGGCTGAGTGGCTAGCACGCTAGGCTCTCACGCTAAATGTTGTGAGTTCGAATCCTATTCTCGGGAGGGACTTTTTCAAGGATTTAATAAATGGGGACTCACTCACAGTCTCTCCTGCTCACAGCTGCTGAATGGCCGAGTTTGAACTCGTACAAAAATATTACTTGAAAATCGCGCGATTCCATGTTCATATTTGGAGGTATACTAAAAAGTGGGTAACTGATCGGGAAGCTAATGTTTATAATACAAAGGTAGAGGATTAGTAACTGTTTACTTTAAATATGTAAACATTCGGAAGAAAACAACAGAGACCTGCGAAATCCTTCATGTATTTCAGAAACTATAAAAACGGACATTTCATGTGAAACAACCCAATAGAATACAAATCTTGTAGCGGCCTCACCTGCTGAATGGCCGATTTTAAACTCGTACAAAAATATTACTCGAAAATCGCGTGTTTCCATGTTCATATTTGAAGGTATACTAAAAAGATTTGAACTACTGCAAAGCACTGTTAGATTAAAGGAAGATTTCGTAGTTTAGCAAGAAGGTGTCGAGGTTTGGTTGTTATAATAGACAAGAAAGAGTATCAGAAGGCCTCGACAATTGCGTATTCATGCAAGGAAGAGAGTTTAATGGAGAAGACATGTAATGATTTAGCAGAGAGGACTGGTTAGGACGGATTACACACTGTGTGGTAGAAGCACGCCAGTAGTGTGGGTTAGGAGAGAATTCACCCTGCGTGGTAGTAGAACGACAGTAGTGTGGATAAGGAGAGAATTCACCCTGCGTGGTAGTAGCACGACAGTAGCGTTGATAAGGAGGAAAACGCCCTGCAGGGTAGTAGCTCGACAGTAGCGAGGATCAGTAGGAACTCGCCCTGCGGGGTAGTAGCCCGACAGTAGCGAAGGTATGAAGGAGTCAAGGTTGAAGAAGGAAGTCATATACAGATAGACCACATTGTGTTACAAAGGCAGAGTAAATCTGACCTATGGAGATACCACTTGGGTGATCTGAAGAGCTGTGTCAGCTCTTGGGGATGTTAGTCATCCATGTCGATAATTGACAGTGAGAGCTTTGTTAGCAGACTAGGGTCTTGGCCCTAGGTCAAATTACCTTGAGTGCTTTATTTATTCTCATAAAATAGTTATATAGATATAAATATTTACAGTGACATTAATTATTAACAATATGCAATATTATTGGATATAGCGTCTTCTTATATTTGCCCGGTAAGGTATGTGGACGCCGCTGGCGCTATCTGTGAGCAAGCGTGTGTAGCATCCGCCACAAAGGATATCATGTTCAACTATATCGAATACTTTAGATAAATCTAGAACGAATTGGATGTTTAGTTTTTGGAGCTCAGTAGCTGATTGGAGATCATTTTTTCGCTTTCCTCATTTCCTGTTTTAGTTGGGCCCAGTAATGTTTAATAATAGTTGAGAGGTTTTCAGAACGTTTAAAAAATTGTGCTGCAACCAATTTTCAAGAAATGGTATACGTATGTATACTCGGCGTTATGGTCTTGCTAAAGTTAAAAATTAAATTCAACTGCCATTTTTCTCCTATTTTTAACTCTGACATTTCATAATGAAAAAATACGCAAATCTATCAATAATTTCCTTGAATGAACCCAATGTTATCAGCCTCCTTGAAAAAATAATAAAAATAACTGTAACCATCATTAACTAATCTCCCGTGTTTTACTGTTTCGTACTAAGTCCTTGACTTGTTTTCCTCCAGACCATAATTCTTGCATATGAAACATGTATGTTAGAATGGGATTCATCTATAAATATTTAAATTCATCCACCTTCCACTGATGGGCCTTTTTCGTTCTTCTTTTCACCATATTTTCCTAGAAGGCGACGAACGTTTGAAACACTTGTTGTGCATCCAGAGAAGCTGAAAAATTAAGAACTAAACTAAGGCATCTTATTTCTGGATGATAAAGCTGAAGTGTGCTTATATGTAGACTTCTTTCTCATCAGATTAATAATGGGTTTTTCATACTCTGGCTTCCACATATTCTCACCATATTTTTATAATTGTTTACCCATTTTTCTTTTTTAAAAAATTCTAAGCAGCTTTTTGATCGTTAACAATCTGTTTTTACATCTTATTTTAAAAACTTTTAATTTTTTAGGTTGGGTATCAGTCACATTGGAAAGAAAAATGGTGTTTACGCCACTTTTATTATTTTTTCATTTTATTTTATTTTATAAATTACTTCACAATATAAGTATTCCTCCAATTATTTTTTAAATTTATGATCAAGTTTTTTAATTATGCGAATCAAGAATAAAAACAGATGATTTTGTTTTTGGAAGAGGACAATGTGTCACCACTTACCACTTTTTATTATTATTACCAAATATTATCTCTTATACCTTCACACTCCAGTTATGTATGTTAGTTTGATTGATACCTGTAAATAAAATTTACCAATACGACTACCTTAATCTTTTTATAGTAATAAATTAAACCTAAAGGTCAAGCGAGTCCTGTGAGTCAGCTAACCTACCAGGCACAGTGTAAGGAAACCCTCAGGACAACCTCCCTTGCCCCAACAAATGGCTTATAACATAAAATACGTTTTGGCTTAATCAAAATATGAACTTCTGAAGCCAGTAAACAACAGGATTTACGATTTCCGAATACTTTTGACACTGCATTATCTTGTACTTTTAATTTATTAATTGGATATCGGCAAGCGATTTTGCTTCATGGAGATCTCCTTAAACGATTTAATATCTAAAATGAATGATCTAAAGTAATACTTGTGAAAAAAAAATTATTACAGGAAAAAAAATACGGATTTGAAATACTTTTGACACTAATGTATCTTATCCTAGATAAATATAAGCTACTAGATTAAATCTTAATATAAAATATTAGGCCTAAAATAAAATACTTTTACGTAATTTAAAGCTTTCCATAGTTAATGATGAAATTTGCTTCAGTTGTCTGTGCACAGATGAACACTGACAATCTTTACACGCGTGGTAGAACAAGAAATTACAATTTGAATCTGCTGCTCGGCTTCGCTAAATTGCTATGAGTACACAGCATACTCGATCAATCTTGAAGACAATTTAAAAAAAAAAAAGATAGAGGAAGGTACTGCCAAATAGAAATACATAGACTTAGAATTAAAATAAAACTTAACTGACTCTGTGAAGAACATAATTCCATAAAAATATGTTTGTCTAATTTTCATGAGCTGTGGTTTGGCTACCGAAATTAAGCTTAAGGATTATACAATGCGCATGAATAATGATGTCTGCAGCTCCAGAGTTTCAATCGCAAGCCACCACTGAAAAAAACAGCACTAACATAAAGGTTAATACAATGACACTTTTCATAATTAAAATTAATCTCTAACTTAATTAGCTACTCAACAAACTGAGAAGATTCAAGTCCTGTAGTAGCTTAAAATGCCAATCATATCATTTTTCTGAGAGTGCTTCCTCCTTTCTGAAACTAAAGATTATTCTGGAATCACACAACCTATCCATCCAAACCTTAGTCTCTCCTTGGATGATTATTGGAACCCTCCAATAACAGCTGCAGCTCTATAGAATGAATACACATTTTTTAGCCTAATGTAGTATTTAAACCTCAAAACAGGCTACGGCAGTATTTATTTATCATTTACATTATCACGATCTGTTAAGTTAGACCTTTGAAAAGAAGCGTCAATTAATTTCGACAGCCAATGTTTCCAAGTGGCTGGCGCACTAGTTTAACACGCCAAAGGCTTTGAATTCGATAGAGATTCCCTCACAACCTCCCCCCAGGTATGTGAGATTCATCAGCCTACTAGTAGCCACTCACCAAAACAGGTGTAGAGAATGATGACACTACCCTATAGCGTATAGAAAACCACCCTGCGTGGCCAAGGGCCTCCACGGCCTGTCGCACCGACCAAAATAATAAAAACAATATAAAAAAATAGTTCCCAAACCAAAGAAGCACGGTTAATCCATGTCAGTAGTTTGCCATTTCAAGAAGTCTAGTTCACACGTTTAAGAGCATTCCATAAAGGCAAGTACAGTTGGAAGTACAAAACCCAGAGATAGAAAATATTAAAATTAAAAAATAAAGCAACGGAAATGGGAATGTAGTATACACTGTTAAGCATAAGTGGGCCACTCATGGTCAGGCGTTGTATGAATGATGCCTGGGATTACTTGAATTTACAGAAAGTGTGGTGGATTACACGAAATTTCACATTTTAAAAACTATTCTTCCAATTATTGTATAAAAGGTGTAAATTAATCTGAGAGCATCTAAGGAAATATTTGAAAGATCGAGAGATGAAACGCAATATTTATAATTTATACACTGTTTAATTGGATTAAAACAAAGTTTTGTATTTGTTTTTTCTATTTATTCATCACCAAGTAACGCAGATCTTAAAAATGTTGTTAACATTATTTTTTCCCAAGGTGAAGGTAAATGTTGTATTCTTCCTAACCACTTGTGGAAGGCTTTCCTATACCTCTATGCTTATCTATTAATTCAAATCGATTGGCTCCAGTTCTTAGGTGTGTTTCTTGGTTTAGATAACCGACGTTCTTGTGAGTCCAGTCATAATTCTGCTTCCAGTAGTTCTGTTATAATTTAAGTATTTTAGAGTTGTATGTCTGTTGCTATAAATCCTTCAAAATGTGTGCTAAAATGGCATTTCAGCATCAGGCTGGCACTGCAATGGAGTGTCTTAGTGTAATTAATATTTTATTTAATTTTGTTACATGTCTCAGACATCAAATGTTATCACCTTTCCATTTTTAGATACCCATTACATTGCACAAAGAACCTGGAGTAGACCATGAGGGAAGAGAAGTTTTGAAATGTGGTTTTAAAATAGGAGGTGGAATCGACCAAGATTACAAAAAAAGTCCTCAGGGCTATACAGACAATGTATGTTACATTTTAATTATTGTTGTAATTACAGTTTATTTCTTTAGTTTCATGTGTAATATATTTGTGTTTTGTTATTACATTCCACAACTGCACTGTTAAAACCCTTGACACATCATTTACAAAGTTATGTCCTTCTATAGCATTAGTCATTTTATCTGATTATGTATGATTCTCTTCATTGCATTTACCAGGTGCTCAATCATTCAGATGATTTAATTGCTTTAATGGATAATTAAATTTTTAGTTGCAGTTACAAAAGTTGTTATTTTTAGTTTACCATTAAAACATTATGATTCAGACTAAAAACTAATAGCAGTATCTAAACCAGGATGTTTAAGCCAGAATAATGGCTATGGTCCCTATTAACTAATTATTAAAAGTCAAAATCCCTTTAGAATAACATACAAAAGTACTTGAATTAACTGCAAAAATCTTTGCTCAGACTACTTAATTATTAAAATTAATTGGTAAGTATCATATATCAGATGGATATTTACATACTACAAAGTAAAGGTTTTGTAGAAAAAATAAATTGTGTACTATAAATTATTTTATATTAAAATAGTAAATGGAAGTATAAAAACAAATAGATAAATTAATACGATTAATGACATTATCTTCTATGTTACTAGAACCCAAAATACTTGTTAGGTATTTGAAAGAATCCTTCTAAAATATAAATAATATTCTTTTAAAACTACTAGATGAGAGAGCATCTTTTTATAATGCAAGAAAGTGTTAGAAAAGGGGATATTTGGATATATATTAGAGGGAGAGAGGGGAATTCTGATGAGCATAGAATGGGCAATAAATGAAGTATAAAATGTTTCAGTTCTGTGGAATAGGTTATAAAGGCCAAGGATGAGGAGTCGAGATGTAGTAAAATTAGATATCATCACATTTAAATAATGGTACCAAAGAAAAGTTGAAAAAAAAAGGTTGTTGAATGCCAATGTAGGCTGATTTAAATTCATCATAGTCATATTCCATTCCTCTTTTACTGCTACTCCCTTTGTAGAGCTTGGACCACTAATACCTCTCCAGTACCATCTCTCTCCTCCCCTTTCAGTCTAGTCCACACTTCCTGAAAGCTTCTTTTACACCTCCTTCCTAGTTGTTACATGTTCTTTCTATTTGTCTTCTTTCCTCCAATTGCGTCTTGTAGTCCTTTTAATGGGTATAACTGGATTAATTTTAAAGTGTCCACACCATCTTAATTTATTCTCCTCGAAGATGTTACCTGAAGTTAGTAGTTGGGTCGTACCTCTCCTAATCTTTTCTTTTTCTCAGGTACCCCATATTCATTGTTTTGGTGTGAGGGACCATGACTCCGAGTACTAGGTAAATTGGTAGGAAAGTTTACCTGTATACGTTCATATTTAGTGAAGCTAAATATGTGGAATATTCTATAAGAAAATCTGATTGATTAGTATTTACGTCAGCATTTTGCTCCAAGAAGGAAGTAACTTGAGAATGATCTATTCTTTTGAAGGTTTTGATATGAGAGATATGGGGTGAAAATCAAAGGTTAATTTATTTTTTTCGAGGCTAAAGGAAAAGTTACAGATGTGCACTAGACCCGAAAGGATGGTTGGAGAATGTTTAATTATTTTTACACAGATTTGGTCTGGAATATGCTCACTTCTACAACACTTCTTGATTAATGCATGGTGTATGTTGAATTGGAAAGTATAGGTTTTGAGAGGTACATATTGATTTAAGGAAGTAAAGAGATTATATGGGAGACCTTCCACCATCTCGTTTATTGAGTGGGAGCTATAGATTGGGGTAATGAATCATTAATTGTATCAATTTTTTCATATGAGTACTGTTATTTTTTTTAAAAATTTCTATTGTGAAATCAAGATTGTGTTATTATCCACCACTATGTTGATAAATCTCAGCACAGCCTTAGTTGATTTTGCTATAGAATTTCAATCTTCACCTTAAACTTTAAACTTAATAACTTATTGCTTCTTATTTAGTCAGGTTTCTTAAAATAATGAGCATTATATTGATTATTTATATTATTAATAATTTAAATGGTCATGTAATAAGTAGCCCAAAAACAGTGTTAAAAAAAAAAAAAAAATGAAGGTAGTTTTGGATGAAATGATTATAAAATAGAAAAAATATGCAAAATGGGGTAAGTTAACATTTTAAAATATGTACATATTCATTCATTAAACGTTCAAACTAAAATGAACAATAAAAACAAGAGGCATGTTTATTCATTTTTTAGCAAAAACTTTTAAATGGCTGAGATGTTGTAATGGCTTAGTAACAAATAAAATAATTGTTTTTATTATTAGGCTGAAAATACACAACTATTTAACCTTTTTGTTGTGATTTCAATATGTACATTTCATTTTTAATTATTAAAACCTTATTTTATTTATTTATTTTTAAGCTATAAAATAAAAGCTACACAAATTATTAAAAACTAAAGCAACTATGTTGTTATCACATCAAATATGTTTTTTAAAATATTCTTCTATGTGGTATTTCAAATCTACTAATTTTACTTTAAGAGTGGATTAAAAGTGCAATTTTGAAGGATTATGTTATTTTCCTCTATTTATGATTCATTCTAATCTTTTAACAGTTTGTATGAGAGAAGTTGGTTCAGGGTGCAATCAATATAACACACAATTAAGTATAAACTTAATTGTGTGTTATATTGACTGCACCCTGAACCATCTTCTCTCATATATACACACAGTCAACCATTGTCACTATATCATTTTAACAGTTTGGTTTATATCTTGTTTCATCTGATCATCTTTTAACTTTAAAAACCATTGTTTAAAAGAAAATATGTTTTTACAACCTACAGTCATACAAATGATGTGTAAATTTCATACAATAAAATAAAATATAGAGTTCATTGATTATATTAATAAACGTTTTCTGTGGATATGTTAGCCAAAACATTATAATTTTATTAATTAAGATTAATATACTTGTTTTGATATATAAATTTGCTTATTCATATTTTTAATAAGCTCTTTTTAAGGCCAGGGTCCACATTGGGCTTTAGTTTGATGGATGTATTTATGTACTTGCTCTCCTTGGATTATACCATTCTTTAACTGTTAAATCATTCGAAACCATGAATGGCTGTTAAAGAGATGTTTCACTGTATATAGATTGTGGGCTGGTCTATCAGGAATGTCAGTAGACCAAGAGGAATGTACATTTCAAAGGATATTGGCTTGTAAAGAGTTATGTTTTTGTGAGTATAGGGGAAAGCAGGGCTCATTACAACAGTTTTCTTAAATTCATTTAACTTCAAAAGTCATATTGTTTTTTTCAGTGGCAAGTTGTTAACTTTTTTCTGTATTTTTTAATTTAAAGGGTGTGCAATGTAAAAACTGGGAAATTATTATACTACACTATTAATAATAGTTTTGCAATGCCACATTTTGTTACCAACTGAACTCTTGATTTGATTCAGCTGCTGAATATTTTAATCAGTGTTTCATTAAAAAAAAAAAAATGTTGCATTTGTTCTTATTTAAATAGCTAGCCATGTTTTTACTACAATCAAGAACTTTACTCTGTTTGTTTACTATATATAATTTTATTTGAACATTGATCTAAATGTTATTGAAGTTATAAACTCAGTAGACGTAAAAATGAAAAAGAAACACTATTCTTTGTGTCTAATGCCTTTTCAATTGATTCTGGAATGAAAGACAATATTAATCTTGTGATCTTTAACATTCCATAGATCAGATAATAGATGTGGAAAAATCTTTTTCTGTTTTAAAAATGAAGCTCTAATAATTTCAATTTAACATTTATTTTGTATTTGTTTTCTTATTGATATTTCCATGTGTTTTAGGGTATTTATGTAACTGAAGTGCATGAAGGAAGTCCTGCTTCAAAATCGGGTTTACGAATGCATGATAAAATACTACAGGTATTTACATTATTACTTTTACTGTATGTATCTAATATTTGTATGGTCATTTATTCCATTTAATTTTAATACAGTCTAACATCATTTGTATATACTGGTTGTTCTGAAGATTATTGTCAGTAATTAAGAAAGATTTAATAGTTTATCAAAAATGTGTATTACTTTACTGCTAACTGCTATTCTATCTCGAATATCACACTTCAACACCTCTTTTACTTAATAGTGGAAGTTCACCTTACAAAAGTTGTGTCATTTTATTTTGTTTTTTTATTATTGTTTAGGACTATTAGAGGTAGTGCTTAACACAAGCCATCCCCACCCTTTTGCTTCGTCTGCCGTCTTAAAAAACTGTCAAAAATCTGCACTTTTTGTCTTCTAGTTCATTACCAGTGCATTATTTGAGTTTTAGTTGTCTTAATTATAAGGTATACAACGAAATTTCCAACAAATTCTGTACAGAAAGATTTTTTGTAAGACCAAGAGTATTAGAGCTACAAATAGGCAAAAATAGAGGAAAATGGATGATTTGGCAAACTTTTCAGTTTTTTTTCCACTTCCCACCTCAAAATTATGGAAAAGACTTGATCTCAGCAAAAAGTTAATTGAATGAAAGTTGCACAGAATTCAGTTATCTTTAAAACCCTTGTTTTCATATCTGTTTCTTACAAGCAAAGGTAGGAGTGGAGTCAAATTTAAGAAAACCATAAAAATGTGGTATTCTGCCCTAGAACGTTGTTTAGTGAAAGCTTTTCGTTGTTTAATGATATCCCAAACATTTTTTAACATAAAAAATTGCGTATAAATCATATATGAATCATTGACAGACATGAGGGAGAGGAAAAATTCATTACACATATAGTTCAAAAATTTTATAAGTGTATTTAAAAAATTTAGAATACAAAACTTTATAATGATAAATAGTTTACATTAAAATAAGACTAGCGGATGCTTCATGCGCTCGCTCACAGGTAGCGTTAGTGGTGGCTACTTGGGTCACTGGCCGAATATGTGAAGACATACTATTTAATAATATTTTATATTTTAACTTACTGATACTATTATAAATATCATTGTTCATGTAACTGTTTCAAGATAATAAATAAACCTTACAAGGTATCTTGACCTAGGGCCGAGACACTAGTCTGGTAGAGAAACTCTCGCTATTAACAATAGGGGTACTCACTAAGCTTGCTTAGCACAAAATATGCTATAGCAACGTAGTGAGTACCCCTAATATACATTGTTTTATGAGTATAGCAAGAAGTAGCACAGCTCTTCAGATTATTTACCTCCTACCTAGTGGTATCTCCCTTGGTCAGAGTATGTCTGCCTTTGTATCTTCAGTATGGTCTATCTTTATTTCACTTCCTTCATCTACCTAATCTCCATATTCCTTCCTACCCCCCTCGTAGGATGGGGTGCATGGCTTCTACCCATGTGCACCTATGAGGACTCCTAACCGCTGCTGTTGTGCTTCTACCACACGGGACATTTCCGTACTTACCAGTCCCCTCTGCTAATTGGTAGGTGCTGGTTCACCTCTACCTGGCAGAGTACCTATTCCCTGGTGCTGTGGTACGTGCTTCGACCACGGTGACCACCTACCCCCACCTAATCACTTCTCAATTGGACAGGCATTTTTGAGGCCTTCTGAAGACCTGTCACTGTTATAGTAACCAACTTCGACAAGTGGTGACCCTGACATGATTTAAATCTTGACGTGGTCATTAGTCAGACAAAACTTATAATGCATGAAATTATAAGAGAGTAATTTAAAATGAATTTTATGAGGCTACTTAGTGCATGATTTTAAAGAGACTGGTATATAATTATATATATATATATATATATATTATTAATATATATATATATATAATATTATAAAGTATAAATTATTACCTTCTTTGACCCTTTCCTGTCCATAATAATAACCATACCTTGACAAGAGCTTTCAAAAATTAAGCATGGGAGGGGAGTGCTATTTCTAAATCTGGGTGCACTTGGAAGGGTTGACCTTTCAGTAGGGTCATAGTTTTCAAATTATATCGACTGGTTGTCAACGTTCTCCTTTTCCTCATCTCAGCAGGATTGTCTGCAGCAGAACTTGCAAAGTGTGGAATAGTGCAGACCTGATTTCCTGCATCCTCATGCTGCAGTACAGCCTGCAACTTATCTGAGTATATCTTGTTGTGAATGTAGGCATCAAACTCTGCTTCCTTTTGTCCAGCCAAAAATGATCGGGTCTTTCTTGATGCTCATCCACGCAATCACTTGGTGGTATGCCTTCAAGGAGTAGTATCACGTACATCAGCGATTGGTGCTGCTTTGTAAGATATAAGTTTGTCGTGGTGGCAAAAAATTTTTAGTGGTAGAGGTTAGTGAGTGATTGGACCACCCAAATTTATGGGCAATGACCAAGAAGTGCAACAGTTGCTCGAATGGTTTTCAACCTACGTTTCCCTGAAGCTGATGAAATTATGAACTAAAACTCCTCCGCTTTAGTTGAAAGCCAGCAGGTGAACTGCTACAAGTCATGGCAAGTCGGTATGTCTAGGAACAACATTGGCGAAGTTTATTTCAAGAAGAAGGACAAAGTGGTATTGCTTGATTCAGACAAGAACACCTTGAAGGTGGTGATAAGATGATTGCTGTGGACTCTCTCACTCTCCATCACAGAATGTGCAAAAACCACCCAGAAAGATATTAAGGAATATCTCTCTTATAAGCTTGCACTGTTACATTCTTGAGAATTAAGCCATACCATCTTGCCAGGCCTTGTAGCAATTCAACCGTTCAGTGAATGAGCATCAAGAATGACTCGATCATTTTTGGCTCAACAAAAGGAAGCATAGCTTGATGCCTACACCCACAACATGATATGCTACTCCTCTGACAGTACTAAAGACTGTCTTAAGCTGGTGCGTTGCAAGCTTTACATCAGCATGTGGATTCAGGAAATCAGGTCTGCACTGTTCCATATTTTGCAAGCTCTGCTGCAAACATTCCTGCAACAACTATCCATTGATTGTTGGAGATGAGAAGGAGGATAACATTGATGACCAGTCAATAATATTCTAAAACTACGACCGTGCCAAAAGGTCAGTTTTCCTAAGTGCCCCCGCGGAGCATTCCTGGATTTAGAAATAGTCCCTCTCGGAATATCATTAAGAAACAAAAAAATTTCATCAAACATTCTATTAGAAAATCATTATTGTGATTGAATATAATAATTAAAATTCATTTCTCTTTGAATTTATCAATTCATTTCGAACTTTAATTAAGAGCAACTGTTATTACATTTGTTAAATATATGCTTTTATTTTTTATTATTATTTTATTTTATTTATTTATTTTTTTTTTATTTATTTTTTTTTTTTTACAGTGTAATGGGTATGATTTCACTATGGTTACTCACAAGAAAGCAGTAGACTACATTAAAAAGCATCCTATTTTGAACCTTCTTGTGGCCAGGAAAGGAGTCACTTCATCTTAATTTTTATGTACCTGTTTTTTTGTTTTTTTTTTTAAATTATTGTAATTAATTTGTATTGTTTATATTATGCTTTCAGTTATTATGCAACCAAATATTGCTCGCACAATTTTTCACAAATCATAATTTAATGTATTTTTTATAATTTGTATAAAGCATATTGTGCCATAGATGTTTTATAATATTGATATATAAAATGTTGAATGAAATTGTATTTATCATGTTAATTATTGTTGCATTTGATAAATTATAATGTTTTATCAACTTAGATATAAATTGTTGTAGATTTTATATTTTATTATTATTCATTAAGACATTAGTCATTGTATAATATTTTGAATGTCACGTTTTCAGTAATCAGAGATATATTTAATTATGTAAGTATGTACTGATATGAAACCTAACCAAATATATTTCAATTATCAGCCTAAGTATTACTTTTAATATTGAAATGAGGAGGTGTGTTTGTGTATGTATGTTTTTACGCACATATATGTACACAAACTACCATATTCAAAAGGTTTCATGAATTTATCTAGTGTAATAAAGAAAATTATAAAAATAATATGTATATTATAAACCTCAGTTTCGGGTTTTTAAGTAGTCTGATTGAAATACTTTTAACAATAGTGTTTGATCTAGCTTTCAAAACATCTAGGACTATATTTTGGCTAAGGAATACATTACCTGTTTATACATATATTTCTTTATGGCTTTGATGCTGCCAAACTATCGTTTTATAATTAAGCTAGGTTACTATAATATTTGTTTACGTTACTTCATTTTATAATCCATATTTATATTATTATATGTAATTGAGATGCATTGGTGTTGAAGAAAAAAAAAGTTATAGTTGTGATAAAAACAAAAGTCCCTAAACTAATGAAGTGTTTTTTTTTTAAAATTCTTTAACTCCTCTTCCCTAGAGAATTGTTGGTGTGCAGCTCAAGCTTTAGTTTTAACCATTATTTTTTTTATAAGCTCATGAGTTTTTTAGAAAAAAAAAAGTTTACATCATGTTTGTACAATTTTCCAGAGTAAAGTCCTGAAACTTTTTGAATATGTTTATATATATTACTGATTTCCTCCATTCAGCAACCGTGAATATTTTATTCTTGTATGCCCAATAAAATGTTGTGTATATATATAAATATTTATAATATGTTGATATGTTTATTTAATCTATTTTGTAATTATTCATATATTTATTATGTGATTAGTTATTTCAGGTCCATTCTTCGTGATAATATGTTTTTTATATGAAATGTACTGAATTAATGAAATAATTATTATGTTTTAAAAAATGTATATTTGTGAATATATTATATGACTGGAGGAATAATAATATGATAGTATTGCAGATATTTTATATTTAATTATTTATACCTAAAGTATTTTGTGTTTCTCCTTAATTATATAAGTATAATTGGCTAAGTTCACCTGTTGTAGGAATAAATGACATTGAATTATTATTGAAACAGTAATAACCTAGTCTTTGATATATAGTTGTATTTTCGTAGTTTTTTTGTTTCTTTTTATGCTGGTAGTCCATTATACTGGAATAAATTCAATGAAAAATTGGCATGTGATGCTATTCTATATTTTCAACCGCCTAATGCAATAGATAAAAGGTAAAAATTTATATGTATCACTTTTAAAAAAATTTATTTCTGCGGATTTTTATAAAATATTAATCTTAATTCAGCTGAATTATTATTATTTTTAGGAGAAATTTTTTGATGAACTACATAAAAATTAACTAGTAAATATTTAATTTCAATGCCATGTGTAGATAAAATATCAGTCAGTTCAGATAAGCTAACTTATTAAGGTTTGGCATAAGCAACTGTAAATCCTGTTAATCATAGAGCTTTCATGTCTCAAGAAATTGGAATCACAAGAGTGGGATTTTCTAGGCCCTTGCTAAAGTTTCTTACTTTTAAAAAAATATTATGAAATTTCTAGGGTGTTAAGATTGTAATAAAAATGTTATTGGGACTCATTGGTTTTACCTGATGTGTTCCAACCATGCTGAGTTGACCATTCTTCAAAACACAATATTTTTGACTGAAATATATTTCAGAAGTCCATCTGATATAATTTTTATATATTCAGTTATGTACTACCATTATTTGCTATCCCAAAATAAATAAAAAATCTGTTATACATAATTTCTCTGAGATATAAACATAACAGTTTTATAACATGTTGTGAGATTGATTTACATTTTTCATGATGAACAATGTTATGAATTATAGCTTAACTGAAAGTTGGTTCAAAATGTTGACATTATCAGAGTTGATAATTGAAAAAAAAATGCATTGTAAAAACCATTACTTAGATTTTAAATTTACAAAAGTGAACTTATAGAATTCTTTAAGTCTTAAAATATGTAACTGTCTAATACTTTAAAATATATCTGTAATTCAATTTCAATCCATACCTACAATACTTGTCATATCATTGATAATTTGAGGAAGGTAATTACTGTTTGATATAATTAATGTTCTTTTAAATACAGTTGTGATCATAATATAAACCATTTTTATATTAAAGTTTTTGCATAATATGTAAATAAATCATTTAATGACTGATTAACAAAAAAATTTCATTATCAAATCAAACATGGAACAACCGCATTTTTTAAGTACATATGAGACTATCATAAAATGAGGAGTCAATTGTAACATGCCCACTAAGGACTTCAAATGGCATGCGATCTGCTTCTGGAGATGCATTAATATTTGACAGCCAGTTATTAACTGAGTATGGATTGACTCAACCATATTCTGATTTCAATTCTTCTGTGGGATGGTCTTTAAAAATAAATAACTGCTCTAACCTAAAATTGTTCATCTTATAGATAGAAGAGAAGTTTATTTCCTGTCTTACCGATTTGCTTTGTAAAATAGATTTTGGAAGGTGGATCTCATGGACACAACCAGGTTTGGACAAATCTTCAGAGCAGGACCAGTGTACTTTTCTTCTTTTTTTTTTCTCGTCTTTGAAGGCTAGGGGGTTTCTCGGGCCCGGGGGGTGAGGGCAGGGATAAATGCTGAGATAACCCCCCCCCCCCACAGTCTGAGACTTGAACTTGAGATTATTTTGTTCCAAGTTTTTGTTTCTCTGTTGCTAGGCAACGCGTGTTGAAAGTAACGCGCGCTAACCTACTCAGCTACCCCGCCCCCCAAACCAGTATACTTCCCCTGAACACATATCCCTTAAAGTTACATGGTTTATCTGAAACCACTCAATATTTTTTTCCCTCTTTTTCTGCGAATTACTTCCCTCAAATCTTCTTTGATACTCAACTCTAAAGGTGCCATATTTTTCGATATCAAAAGGTTTTAATAAAAGCTTGATGGGTTTTGATCAGCTGTAAAATCATTGAACTTACGAAAAATTATAACTTAATAGCAATAAAATTTAATTATTGATTAAAGACAAAAATTTACTATCAACGTTCCAGCAAGAATATTCAGTAAAATATTGAAACTGGCATACTTTATTAAGAATGCTGTCTTTGATTTAAAATGACGCTTTTCGGTTGATTTTTTTTATTATAAGTTATTTTTAATGTAGCAGAATTATATATTTAAATTCATCATTACTTATCTGAAATAACCCATGTTTAATTATAGCAACAATTAAGATATTAAAGTAAAGTTTATAAACTGTATTATTATTAAAAAAGTTTATGTACTTATGTATTATACATAACGAATTCCACTTTATACGATTTTTTTTTCCGCCCATTAATTTTGTTTGTAATTAATTAAATGGGAGAGCCCGTGGTTTGGGTCGCATCTAAAACCTGTGACAAATTGTCGCTATGCTCCAAACTTGCCCCCTTTTTAAATTCAGGCTGCGCTACACAGTGAGAGAAGAGGTAGGTAAAAATTCGTGAGAGCGAGGTATTTTGAAAGTAGCGGGATAGGGGAAAGGAATATTTTAAACAAATAAATTCGGATAATAATATTAAATATTACTTTAAAAATAAAGTATATCATTAAATATTATTTAAAAAATTAAATGATAAGTTTATATTTTAATAAAACAAGTGTAATATACATATCATGGAAACATGTTTTTTGATATAGAAACTCTATTTTAAGAAATTAAACATTAATTGTAATAAAAGTTAAAAATATATAAAAGATATATACATATCATGTAAACATGTTTTTTGATATAGAAACTCTATTTTAAGAAATTAAACATTATTTGAAATAAAAAAAAAATTGAATATTTATTATAATACATTGAAAGTATGTGAAAGTGTATGATAATTCACTACTACCAAATCCCACAAATTTCCCCCCACCTGTTCGGCAGCCTTAAAAAGAGGACAAGGTTGGAGAACCTAGTTACCAAAAAAGGCACTAGATGCCGCTCGTGAGAGCGACTATTTTTCACAGGTTTTAGACGCTAATGTGGTTGTGTGGCTGAGCGCTATTTAATGAAGTCAAAGGTGCGGATCCGAATCCCATGCTCTTCCGGACTTTTTCAAACAAATAATTAAAAAGGGATTTACTCACAGTTCAACCCCCATAAAAAATTGACCTATTATACCAATATTGAGGCGTCGATTTTCAAAGGGTACTAAAGGATATTTTATATAAAATTGATATTCTTATTCTAATCATTTTGTCGTATCGAAATCTATCATCCCATTTCATTAAATAAAGAAAAAATCCTAAATCATTCAATAAACGCGTTTGAGGAATGCAATGATTCCCAATACCTAATAATTACTCATTTAATTTTTTCTAAATCATTCTATAAAATTTCCTTTTATAAGGTAAAAATAATGTTTATATATTTATATCAAAATGAAATCAATTTAATTGGTATAATAACAAATGAACGAGTAAAATTTGCGTTTCCAGTAAAATTTTCCGTAATGGAAGGATATAGCGCCTTTTGGAAATCGTATTCTAAATTTCTTTTGAATTTTTGATTAATTTAAGTATGATAATTAGTGCGCTCAACTTATTTGAATCAGATGTGGATTATGCAACGTTAAAGTAGAGAAAAATGTTTGTTTCTTAGATATATCTTCTGAAGAATGAATTACGCTCGATCTAAAATTGTTATCATACCTAATTAACCCTTCCTCCTCCATTCTACTAACATATGGTGTTCCTTAGGGGTCCTCACTCTCGCCAATTTTTTTTTCAATCTATATCAACGATCTCCCTGATTTCATCCACCACTCACAATATTACCTATATTCAGATGGTTTGGAAATCTATCTTTCCTTCCACCCTCCCGAAATGCTCGAGGCTTACAAAAGCTACAACGGGATATTGATAATATCAATGTATGAACTACGATCATTGACTTGAAGCTAAATGATGGAAAAACCAAGGTCATCCTAATTAGTCCCAAGCACCTTTTAAGTTCTCCTACGTTCCTAAATCTGATTTATTTTCGTACTGAAGTCTTAAAAGATCAGACATAATTTATTTTGTACTTTTTTGTTTAATCTTAGGGGTCTATTTGTCCCAGAATAAAATTTATTTTCATGAAAAGCTATAACAACTAATTTGATATTCCCAGGGTAAAATATCATTTCGTTTCAAGCTTCGAGATTAATGTTTCACATTAGACTTGTCTCTCATCAAAGACCATTGCATTTTTGGGAAGAGAGATAAGAGAGATGGAGGGGTTTTTTTCTGGAGGAGAAGCAAGATTTATACACTTACACTTATCAAGGAACAATGGTTTATTACATTGGAGTAATGGGGGAATACACGGAAGAAAGAATTCTAATCCCTTAAACGAGCACAAAAAAAAAAAAAATGTTGGCGCCCACACGATCCCCCGGCACAGCCTACGCTAAGCCAGCGTGCATCGTCACCCCCTCCCCCCTCCCTAGCGACCTCAAGGCGGGGCTTAGGTTAGTTGCCTTAGTTTTCGTACTTCCGTGAGAAATTAATAAAATAAAATATAAAAAAAATAAAAATTATGTGTTTGATAATGATAGGTGAAAGAGATAAAGAGAAGAGGAGATACAAGAGGAAATAAAGAGTATACAGGTAGTATTGTTAGAGGCTGTTTTTGGGTATACATTTTGCAATAAATTTAATTAACGCACTGAAAATTGATTTATAGTCTCGCTGGGCTCTTGAGACATCGGACGGTATGCCGAGCTGGCAAAGAACTGTTCGGTAGAAAGAACGTTCCTTGAAAATATGGTGAGAATGTTACCACATTTTGTGCACTTTGAAGGTGTTTCTTTCGTTATGAGGTGGCCATGAGTGAGTCGGCTATGGCCTATCCTAAGACAGGTAAGGATGACTTCCTCCCGGTGTGAAATTCGGTTGGAGGTTGTCCAAGCGTTGACAAGCTTTTTTAACCATTTTATCTTCACGAGCGGACTTTCATCCCACATCGCTTGCCATATTTTGTGTATAGACTCTTTTAATGGAAGGGACAATTTCGAGGCGGTTAAGATCGCGGCACCACAACCAGGGAGGGTTAAAGCTTATCTGGCAGTTTTGTCAGCCACCTCGTTGCCTACAATACCCACATGGCCGGGCGCCCAAACGAAGTAAACTGTTTTGCCGAGCCCATCGAGCATTGTGAGATATTCGAGGATACAGTGAACAATCGGATGTTTAGAATACATATTGTTAAATCCCTGAAGAGCGCTGTGTGAATCCGAAATTTAGTGATGTCAATGGCAATACCTATCATATAAAAATACAGAGCGGAGGCAATAGCGCTCAATTCTGATGTATAGACATTGCACAGGTGGTACAATTTTCGTTTATGTTTGAAGTCGGAGTAACGAAAGCACAACCCCACGAGTTTTGCGATTTTGAGCCGTCGGTGTAAATTGTGAAATGTGGAGGCAGAGTGCGGATTAAGTTCTAGTATTTGGCCTGATTCTGTAGAGGTGTAGTTTTATTTTAGTGGTATATAGATAGTTGGAGGAGTAGATTTGGAGGTCGGTAGGTCCAGGGAGGAGTGTCCATTACCGGAATAGTGATTGTTACTTCCTTTAAATCATTGATTGAGGGACGGAATCGTTCCACAATAGGTAGAGTTGTACGTGTCTTCTCTCGAAACCGTCTTCAAAATTTAGATTCAAAAATGTATTTTTCAGTAGGATGTGAGGGTTGGAGATATAACCGTGCGAAATAGTTCACCGCTAGCTTGTGTTGCCTGAATAACAGTGGGGGTTCTGCGGACTCATCGCACAAGCTCAAAATGGGGCTCGTCCTGAAAGCACCAGTAGCAATGTGGATCACATTATGGTGTACTGAATCTAGTTTTGATAGGACTGAGGACCGAGCTGAGCCGTAGATGGGTGATGCATGTTCTAATTTGCACCTAATCAGTACCTTGTAGAGTTTGAGGAGACCGGTTCTATCGGCACCCCAAGAGGTGTTGCTTAGGTATCGGATAAAATTCACTTTTTTGGTAGTAGATGTTTTAAACATAGAAATATGTTGGTTCCAGTTTAATTTCTTATTGAATGTGAGTCCTAATAATCGATGATGTTGAGTATATGGTATAAGGGAGTAACCTAGACTTAGATTAGGTGAGGGACGTGTATTACGTTTTTGGCTGAAGTGGAGGCGTTTTGTCTTTTCCGGTGATAGGCGAATTCCATTAGTATTTGACCAGTTGTAAATTCTGTTTGCTGCGTCTTGGAGTTTGAGTTGAATGCCACGTATGTTTTCTGATAAAATATCGCAAGACCAACGGCGTAGATAAGTGGTTTGACACCCCTAGGTAATCTGAGTCCCAAATCATTTACCGCTAGAGAGAGTAGGGCTCAGTACACATCAATGGGGAACCCCGCAGGTTTGTATGTGATCTTGAGAATATTCGCAACCAATGCGAACCCTAAAGAAACGGTTCGTCAAAAATCCTCTTATAAACGAGAACATTTGTCCCTGGATACCGCTAGATGTCAATTTCTTCGGGATGAGCTGGTGGTTGATATTGTCAAACGCTTTAAGCATATCGAAATAGACAGAAATCATTGTTCCCAATTAACAAACGTATATTGGATCTCCATCTTAAATGATACCGAGTGATCTATTGTTATAGATTTTTCAGCGACCCAGGATAATCTTTGATTGACCATTCTGTCCATTATTTTGCAGACACAACTTGTGAGGAAGAAAGGGCGATAGCTGGACGAAAGACGTTTATCTTTTCCCTGTTTTAAAATCGGAAAGACTATTGAGTCACGCCAAATCTTAAAACGGGAACTCAAGCACGAAATTAATCGCTCCTGTCTTATATTTCAAATGCATACAGACATTAAATCGATTCAGGTGATTAACAAATTAATATAATTATTCGGACGCAAAAAAAAATATATTAAGACAGATATCCTTTGAATAAATCATTCGCGGCTGTTACAAAAGAAAAATGTATAAAAAAAGAAATCGGCACTCCGCTCGATTTACCTTTTATTTTTGGTCCGCGATCCAGCACTCTTCTTCACGTTCTCTTACCCTCACTGACTCTGCCTATCCTCTCCCACTCCCCTTACTTGCCTGCATCCGGTTCAACTGTAGATCGTACACTTCCCATTGAAGTTCTCGATACTTCTTTTGGCAGCGCAATAGAATCTGTATCTGTTTCATACAGGTTAAAAGAAGTCGAAAAACGACTTAAAATAAAAATGAAAACCACTTTGTTTTTAACACAATCGTTTATGTATTTCTGTGGATGTATATGTGTGTGCTTGTGTATGTGTATGTATATATGCGTATATATCTGTGTGTGTGTGAGTGTATAGTGTATACATAGTGAGCGTGTTGTATATATGTGTATATACGTCAATATATTTTATTGTATTAAATATAAATGTAGTAGGGAGTTTTTTTTTTACTTATTTATTTTTAATACTTTTTTAATTATTATTATTTTAATAATTTATTTTTTCTATTTTATTGTTTATCCTTATTTTTTTAAAGAATTCTTCTTCTTTTTCATTTTTCCTCTCTACCGTACAGCAGTGTGAGGGGTCGCTGGTAGATCAGCGTAGAGTGGATCAGCGAGATCCAGGGATTCTTATTCTGCGCCATTTCTCTCGCTGATCTCCAATCTATATCTCTTTTTCTGCAAGCCTTTCTGATCCCATCCTCCCAAGTCATCCTCTTGGTCTCCTTACCTCTACTTTCACCTCGTACCTTACATTTGCCACGCGGTCCTCCGACATTCTTAAGACATGGCCGTACCATCTTAGCTGAATTTCTTCAACAATATCCTAGGCCGATCTCACATCAAGGTTGGATCTTATTATGGTATTCCTTATTTTGTCCCTCTTTGTCTTACCCTCAACTTTCCTCAAGTAGCGCATCTCCATAGCCTGGAGTTAGCTATTATGTTTAGTGGTGAGGGCTCAGGATCCGCTGGCATACGTCAATATAGGTAAGAAGGTTGTTTTGTATACTACTATTTTTGTATGTTTGGAGACCTCTCTTTTGCCTATGAAGCCCTTCTTAAGAGATAGAAAACACCTTCCGGCTTCGTCGACCCAGCCCTGCTCATTTAGATGTGCGCCTAGATATTTGAAGTTCTTTACGTCTCAATCTTTTCTGCCCCTAGCCTGATGACTCGTCCAATTCGATTCTCTCTTCTTCCTATCTTTATCATTTTCGTTTTACGGGCATTTATTTCCATGTTTATGGGGTTAAGTGCTTCCTGGAGGATGCGAAGATTGAACTGGAGATCCCTTCCATTATTGGCTAATACGACGATGTCATCAGCATATGCGAGCATGGTGAGGTGGGTTGGCGATAGATTCAAGTTTCCTAAGCAGTACGGTCTCATTCTCGACTTGGCCTTCTTTAGAGCTCCATCTAGGACCATTATGAACAGCAGTGGGCTGAGACTGCAACCTTGTCTGATGCCTTGAGATATCTTAAATTCTTTCGACAAATGGTTGCATGTTCTGATGATACCTCTCTGGTCCATATAAAGCCCTGAGATGGTCATTTATAATCCTTTATTGACTCTCCTTTCATTGAGCTCCCTCACGATGTCTTGTTTCCTGACCCGATCAAATGCTTTGGCCAGATCAACAAAGCATGCCAGAACCCTTTTATCCTTTTCTATTACTTTTTCAGTGATCTGCCGCATAGTGAATACAAGATCTTGGGTACTTCTGTTTGGCCTGAATCCATACTGTTCTTCTCCAAGGTTTTTCTCAATTTGTGTCCTTAGTTAAGAATTCTTAAAAAAAAAAAAATAAATAAATAGATAAAAAATAAAATAAAAATAAAATAAAAATGGAATAACAAAAGGACACCGAAAGACTGGGATCATTGATATAGTGCCAGTTTTCTAAAAAGGAGGCAACAGGGAATGCAAAAACCATCGAGGTAGATCCCAGCTTAGTGTACCAAGCAAGCTGTACTCAAGAAATCTAGAAGTAAGGATTAGAAGAACTGTCGACTGCCTGACCTGAGAAAAACAGTATGGTTTCAGAAACACAATGAGCAGAGCACAGGTTCAGGAAAGGGATATGGGTCCAAGCTCTACAGAGGGCATCCTCACACTGCGCAGTGGTAGACAGGACTAGACTCTGAAGATAATGAATAAGCATTAGGGATGAATCAAAGCTCAAAAACCTCAACTATAATTCTTATAAAAGCTGCCAGTAATAAATTAAGTTTGTGTGCTCATATGAATATCAAGAGTGATAGTTTGAAATTTATCTTTAAGACTTGAAATATGAAATGGATATTTCATTAGAAAATAAAAGTTGGTAACTCCTAACAAACTGTAAGTGTTATTACTAAAACTGTTACAGCTCAATAGGAAAAGATAAAAAAACAAATGTTCAGTCTATGTAATCATCTGAGTCGTGCAGTTTTTCATCTAGCACTTATGGCTAAGCTTCATCAGATCTAAATGATATACAGATATTGTCACGTAACCCAATACCAAAACTATAGCTAACTATAATAAAACTATATGGTATTGGATCCTAAGTCTGCCCAGGCTCGGATCAGGATAAGCCTAGGGTTTCTCCTGCCAGTCGTACAAGGCGACAAAAAGGGGCACAATGTGGGGCCAGCAACCTGAGGTGTGTAAACATTAAGCTCAAAAACCTAAAATAAGCCTCATAAATAATAAGGATTCGGACTCAAAGGTAAACAACTTATAACAGACAAGATATTAACATTAGGAGCATGAAATGAAGGTAGACTCTTACAAATAGGAAAGAGCTGGGCTCATGAAGACTGTCTGAGCTGAAATAGGATAGAAGTTATGGCTCTCCAGGAAATCAGGTGGAAGGAACACTCTACTATGATGGAGCTAAAAGAATCTATCATTATCAATAGTGGGCATGAAGAAAATGTATTCGGAATTGCCTTCATGATAAGAAGGAATAATATAAAACAAACTATTTTAGAATTTGCTGCTAGCAATGAAAAAATAAGCACATTTAGATTGAAAGAATTTTTTTAAATATATCTCCAGTAAGTGTGCATGCATCCATGGAAGTAAAGACAGGCAAGAAGAAAAAAAAAAGCCTTTTAAGACCAGTTAAGAACAGCTTTTGATGTACTTCTCAAATACAATGCCAAAATAATTCTTAAAGATTTTAATAGTAAAATTGGTAGAGAAGAAACACCGGAAAGAGGAATAGGAAAGTTTAGTCTCCATAAATACAGCAATGATAATGGGTACAGAACAGTTGACTTTGCCTCAAGTAGATCCTTCCAACACTAACCCATCCACTTGGAAATATGGGTCTTCCTAGATGGAAAAACTGAGAACCAGATTGATCATGGAATGATTGATAGCAGACACCAAAGTAATAGAGAAAATGTGAGGAGTAATAGTGGATCATTATAATTATTGTTATAATGATTTAAATTTAATCAATAGATCATTATCTGGTACAGACAAGACACAAACAGATAATGGCAATCAAGCCATGAGGGAAAACGGAGAATAGATATAAGATTAGAGAACTGAAAAATCCCTAGAAAGAAAGACTGTATATAATAATAATGTAACAAAATGTATTAAACAATGCACTTGAGACAGAAGAAGAATATGTACAAAAGAAATCGATTAGAATAAGTGAAGCGACAGATGAGACTATACAAGTTTTGGTTTGACTATTAATGCAATATAGCAGTACAACAGAAGTCAAAAACTCATAAAATGATGCTTCAAAGGTATAAAAGACAAGTCAGGGAAGAATACAAATGGAAAAGAGAAAATGTGAGCAGCTCTGCTGGTATAAAAAGAGAAAAAGGAAGATCTGGAAACAATGCTGCAGGATTTGTAAAACAAAAACAGCAGATATTTCAATGGCAGTGTGAAAATGATTTTTGTAAAGAAAGGGAAGATGTACTCTTGGACAATAAGAAGAATGATATCGACAGGTGGAGAGACTATTTCAAAGAGGTTCTGAACCCAGAGGAAAACTTTGAAGAGCAAATATGAGAAGTCGGAACAGAAGAAGAGGGTGTTAAGCTGGAACCACCAGATCCTGAGGAAGTAAAAGAAGTCATTGTGTTATTAAAAAAATAATAAAGCACCAGGAATTGATAGGATCCCATTAGAACCACTAAAATATGGAGGTGAGGCAATTCTCAGAGAAATATACGAATTAGTATTACTGGACAAAAGAGAAAATGTCTAGTGAGTAGAAGTTGGCAGTTATGTTGCCAATACATAAAAAATGAGACAAATCGGATTCTAGAAATTATAGAGGAATCACATAACTATACATAAGGTATTGACTATTAGGTGCTCTCAGCTTTGCTAATGAAGCGAGTGGTAAGAGAGCAGAATAGGTGTTGAGCAGTTACCAGTGTGAATTCTGCCCAGGAAGATCTAAAATAGAACACATGCATGAGGATGATGTTAGAAAAATTCTGAGAATATGATTTTGAACCGCACCTTTTGTTTATAGATTACAAGCAAGCATACGACAGCATAAATAGAGAATTGTGAAAAGATTTGATATTCAGAAAGGTGTTCAACAGGGAGATCTTCTTTCCCTAGTTTTATTCAATAAGGTATTGTAAGTGGTCATGAGGTTGATCCAGAAAAGGAGTGGAGGATTTATCTACCACATACTGCATTTGCAGATGATTTTGTGATTACCAGAAGAATAGCCAGTGCGTTACTTCTAGCATTCAAGGAGTATGAAGTTGCTGCCAGTAGAACAGGACTGGTACTTATGAGGGAAAAACTAAATGAATGAGGACCAGTTAGAAAGAACAAGGAAACAGGCATATCATGGGGGCTGAAAATCATTTCAAGAGTGTACCACAGTTTAAGTATTTGGGCACATTTATTACTGAGGATAATAATATTAGAGAAGAAATTGAAGGCAAGGAACAGCTGGCAACAGCCCAATGAATATTGGGGAACAGTCCTAACACCACCACTGATTGCTGTAATTGTTTAACAGTTATTGCGATAAAAAATGAAAAAACATTAGTCAGTTATAGAGGTAATAAAATAGCATAATTAACAAAATTAACAAGAGTATACAGGATAAAAAATTTAAAAAAATCTTAAATTGTAAAGACATAGAATAAACAAGTAAAAAACTATTTTTGAACAAGTGCATTTCTACACGACTTAAAATTTATAGTAATAATTTATGGAAAAATAAGAAAAAAACATGGTGATCTTCAACAAAAAATGGTAAGTATAAAATTTTTGCATAAAATGTTTCATTATTCTACTTACAAATTTACTGATATCCCATAGTGGGTCTTGTGGCCCATTGGCTATGAGTATCATTATGTTGCAGAATTTTATATTCCTGATATCTTGATTTTGATTTAAGTTGAAACTTGAGAAACTAAAATTTTGAAGAGAACAAGTTATATTGACTGCATCCTGAACCAACTTCTCTCACAGAACAAGTTATAGTTTTGTTCCCAACTGATAATATACATTCCTAACAAAAAAAGCATAAACTCCGGTTACTAAATTTAAATATTGTTTTAATATGTGCTGTCTCTCTTTCTTTTGTAAGCCTTGTGAGCTGAATCTGTTTATAGTTGAATATTAATAAATTTTTTATCAATAAATATACTGATTAATATTCATTAATAGACTTGCAGATATATTTTATTCATCTACTATCAGGTATATTTTTACTGACTACTACACTGTAGCAGTAATTAGAAAAAGAGCTCAGTACATGAACATCATATCGAACATCTTTGAACCAACTAAGGCATCTCATTTTTTATCATATATCATTTTTTCAATGTTTTTGCTTGAGTGTATTCTAGATACTTGACTTAACAAAACAAACAACTAATATTCACAATAGTTAATATTGAAAATATGATATAAACTTTGCGTAGAATATCACAAATTATCACAGCTTTAAAGAAATACATTCTTACCTTCAGCTAGATCATAAATTGATGACAGGTAAGATACAGGATTATTTAAACATTTGTCAAAATTAATTCCAATTGTAAAAAAAATATTATTAGATCAGTTTTATGTTTAAAAATATATTCATTACTGAATTTGTTTTCATACTCTGTGCATTAGTTTCAATTTTCTAGATAATTTGAGGGACTGTTAAATTTAATTGACGTTTTATTGATATACAGGTTTGGTAAAGGCACAAAAGATTCCAGGTTTTAAAATACATGAACATAATCATCTTGCTGGGAGAAATAAACAAAAAAAAAAAAAAAAAAAAAAAAATCAAATATAGAACAACCGCATTTTTGAAATACATATGAGAGTATCTTCATCATAAAATGACGATTTAATTATGATATGCCCACTAAGCTTTTCATGTGGCATGTAAGATGCATCTGGGGATGCTTTGATTGTTGTCTGCCAGTTATTTACTGAGTATGGAATGACACAACCATACTCTGATTTGGCTTCTTCAATGGGACGATCTTTAAACAAAATCAACTGATCAATTCTTAAGTTTCTCATTCTGTAAGCGGAAGAAAAGTTAATTTCGCGTCTTACCAATCCACATTCGAAAATAGTTTTGGGAAGACGAACCTCATGCTCACCGCCAGGATTAGAAAAATCTTCATGGCCCGTCCAATATACTTTTCCAGACTTTATATCACTCAAAGTTATATGGTTGATCTGAAACCCGCTCAATATTTTTCTTCCTCGTATTCTATGAATTACCTCTCTCAAATCTTCATTAGAGCCTTCTTCTGTTGTTTCCATTGAAATGATTAATAAATTTATAAGAGAACGATATAAACCTTACAATACGCTTGACTTGTTCTGATCAGCTGTGAAATTACTAAACATAGGGAGAATAGCATTTAAATTTAAACTATTAATAGTCCTTGCTAACAAGAAAAAACAAAGATACCTTAGAACGGTAGAAGGTTAGAGTAACACTTGTGTACTCGATATTTCAACTGCCTAATTTATATGATTCCACATCACCTTAAAAAAATAATAATATACGATTGAATCATAATAATATAAATTTAGAATCGAATAATAAAATATATACCTATATATGTTTTTAAAATGTTTTTTATTTTATTATATATATATATATATATATATATATATATATATATATATATTTTTTTTTTTTTTTTTTTTTACCCTCTACAACTCCTTGTAAGTTATAAATTTACGGTTCAATTAAATTTTCCGCCATCCATTCGAACGAATTTATTCAAAAGTTTATTTACAGCATTTCATAGACTCAATATGAAGTGTAATACTGGTACACTATCAGATTAATTGACAAAAGTTATAAAAACCGTTTTTGTCAACACTAAGAGATGATTTGTTTTATGCTAACCAGTCAGATATTAATTTAAGATAATAATTCATTTTAATTTCAACAATTATTCTATTGGCCCTGATAATGAAGCATGGCCTCAAAATGTAGAAAGAGTTGTTAATAATTGAATAAATTATATGAAGAGTTGCTTCTACTGATTAATTGATTGATATATACTTTTATATCACTATTTATTTCTGTATTAAACTTATTTTTTTTCTTCTTTATCCTTCCTCTCTACTGCACTGCATGCGGTTGCATGTAGAGCCTGATACAGACTATGCTTACCTGCTCTCTGAACTCGGCCCTGCTCAGCTTGATACACCCTTTCTCCACCAACCCTCTTATTCAAAATATTCTTTTGTCATTGCAGTCCACAATAGTTTCTAATATTTCAGTTTTTTTCGTCTGGATGCCGAGCCACTGCGATGGTAATGAACTTGCAGATCGTGCAGCCAAAGAAGCAATAGCAGATGGCATTTTGTTTATTGGGGTGCCTGTTGGCGACTATGTTTCTATCATCAAGCAGCGGATTCGGTCGAATTGGGGACAGATTTGGCACGACACTACAGAAAACAAGTTAAGGGGAATAAGAAGGGACATCTCCTGATATTCCCCTTGGTATTCGTCCCTAAGACAAAAACGAAGGGAAGAGGTTATCCTGGCGCGCATTGGACACACGCGACTAACGCACGGACATCTCATGGCACGGGAACCTCCAACGGTCTGCCCAACATGCGGTTGCCCGATCCCTGTGAAACAGGTTTTGACAGAGTGTAGATCTTATGATACTCACAGAGCTCATTTTGCAATTGACACTGACTTACCAACCGTTCTACAAGGCAACATACAGACAACTGCAAAACTTTTCGTCTTCCTTCGACAGACAGACTTGTATAATAGACTATAATATTTAACCTGTTTTTCACAGTGATTTAAGGCGAAAATAACCCAAGTGGTTTGCGCCTACGAAATAAAAAAAAATGGTTAGAGGCAGTGCTTTACCATTTTTTAAAATTATTTTTTTCTGATCTCTTGTCTCAGCAAACTGTGAAACAATCACAGCTTGACAGCGATCTTGTAAATTTACTGAATCCCTCTTCCTGAGAGATAGAGTAACAAGGGATTTAGCAGAGGTTGTGGCTATAATTGGGAATAGTTCTTCACACACTTTTTACAGTCCAGTAAAGGCCTCTTCCGAACAAACACCATCTTTATAAAAAGTGATAGTACCTGCAATACAATAGAAAAAAAGTTACAGGATTGGGTGGTAGACACTCGTAGCCGTAGTGAAGGCAGACCTACCAGGGGATCAGGATCATTAACACAAACCTGCTAGTGTTGGGCAGCAGCAACGCTATTATCTCAATTAGGCTGAAGGAGGTATATTTCCTGGCTAGGCTCAATGAGAATTCATGCATTCAAGAAGTTGAATACATACTGCAAGGGTGGACACAGCTCTAAAGTTGTGGTGAAGAAAAAGGCCCAGCGATAACAGCATCCATAAAACAATGCGTCTAGAGGGTGAGGTTCAGGTAAATGGTTGGGCCAAGGGCTAACTACCTGTCCCCGGAAAATGTATTATGTTTCGAGACCTTAAAAAGAAATAGCCGTCTTTAAGGATACGACCATGGATTCATCATATGGACCTTTCATTTGCTCAATCGAACATTTTATCTTTATATAGACTGGGTTCGCTTCGGACACACACAGCAGCTGAATTTTTATAAAATAGACCTGGTCGCTCTACAGGAGGTGAGGTGGAAGGGTAGTGGAATCCTAGATAAACGGTTCCACACCATCTACTACAGCTGCCACGATCAGCAGCATATTTCAGGTACTGGGTTTGTGGTCAGGGGAGCAGCCAGAGATCTTGTTATGGTCTTTTCCCCAGTCAACCATCGAATCTGTGTCATTAGATTGAGGGGTAAATTCTACAATTACACTGTCCTGAGTTACTATGCACCCACTGACGTAACCCCAGAGGATGGGAAAGAAGAATTCTACGATCAACCAGACAGGACTCTGGACAGCTGTCCGAGGAGTGATATTAAGGTCATAATGGAGGACTTCAACCCCAAAATTGGCAGGGAAGAAGTTTTTAGGCCAACCATAGGAAAATATAGCCTCCACGACAAGACTCATGGACATATGCTAATTAATTTCTCCGTATCTAAGGACTTGGTGGTGGGAAGCACCCTATTCCCTGGAAAAAGGATTCACAAATGTACATGGCGCTCTCCAGATGGTAAGACGGTGAATCCACCTTTTGGTCAGTAGGAGGCATAAAACCAATTTGATGAGCTGTAGATCATATCGAGGGGCCAATATGGACACCGATCATTACCTGTTTGTGTCCAAAATGAGAGCCAGGATATCAAATGTAAGGAAATCCATTGGAAAGAGAGAGAGAGAGAATAGCTACAGCCAAACTGAGAATGGCGGATGTTAGTGAAGAGTACAGCCAGAAGCTCAATGAAGCAATCATGGAAAATGGTGTACCAGATGTGCCTGTGGAAGAGCAATGGAATGTGCTCTCACCTCAGTTAAAAGCGTAGCCGGGAAATCAAGGAGCGAAGAGTGCGGTCTCAATGGTTTGATCAGGAGTGTGCAATCGCAATGGAAAATAAAAACAAGGCATACAAAAACATTGTTCAGAAGCGACTCTTGAGAAGAGCATCTAAGAAGTATTCAGACAGGCAGAAAGATTAAAAGAGGCTTAACAGTAAAAAGAAAAGGGAATGGGAGAGGAAGCAGCTTAAGGAAATAGAGGAGCACAGAAATTCTCGAGAATCAAGAATCTTTTATCAAAAGATTAATAAGAGTAGGGACGGCTTTGAACCACAAGTCAAGGCATGTAGAAACGAAGATGGGTCCATGGCCAAGGGAAAGGATGGAGTTCTAGCTCGATGGTCCCGTCACTTCGACACTCTTTTAAACAAGAGAGGCCGAGAGGATTGGGAAATACTAGGTGCAGATGATACAGAAACTCCCGATCCACCAACCTTTGATGATATCGAGGATGCTGTCAAAAAAATTAATAACAACAAAGTTGATCCAGATAAGGATGAGGTTTCTGCTGAGCTCCTGAAGTATGGTAGAGATGAGTTTATGAGAGCCCTCTAAAACGTAATCCTCACATTCTGAATGCATGAGAAAATGAAAATGCCTGAAAAGTTGAAGAAAGCCATTATACATCCACTCAATAGGAAAGGTGATATCCTGGAATGCTCTAACTACCATGGCATAAAGCTTTTACAGTGCACCTACAAGGTTCTCTCTAATGTCATTTATAACAAGCTTCTCTCTTTTCTGGAGAGAAATATAGGTAAATACCAGGTGGGTTTCAGGGGAGGAAGGTCTACAGCAGATCAAATATTCAGCCTCAGAATGATTCTTGAGAAGTCCTAGGAGTATAGAATGATTACCCATCATCTACTTGTGGACTTCTGGAGTGTGTATGATAGCATAAAAAGGCCGAAGTTGTATGCAGCGTTGGTAGAGCTTGGAGTTCTTCTGAAATTAGTTCGGCTGATCAAGATGACAATGTATGACACATGGTGCACTGTATGGATTCAAATGGACCTCTCCCAACAGTTTGAAACTACAATAGGTGTTAGGCAAAGTGATATTTGTTGTTCAATTTGGTTTTGGTAGTGCACGGTTCAGGTATACCGACTTCAGACACCATCTTTAACTGGCTGGTCCAAATCCTCATCTTTGCTGACGACCTGGACTTTGTCGCAAGGTCATTTGAAGCCTTAGAAAATGCTTTCCTCAGGTTAGCATTAGCAATGAAGGATATGGGGATGCACCTCAAATAATTATTTTAGTTCAGCTATTTGTTGTTTAAAGCTATGACCACATTGTTCCGGTCATCAAATCTGTATTTTTATTTTATTCTTAAGGGACTTTAGTCCCAGGATATTAAAGATTTTTTTCATTTCATTTCACATTAACCAGGAAAAGACCAAACATATGAGAGCAGAGACAGCAGACCGACATCCTGTGGTGATGGGCTCATTTACGTTCCAGAGTGTTGACCAATTTGTGTACTCGGATCAGTTGTAAATTGTGGAAACAGGATCTCTGAGGAAACAAGTCAGCTTATCGTCAATGGCAACAGGTGCTATTTTGGCCTCAGAAAGCACCTAAGAAGTTCCTATCTCACCCACTGAATAAAGTGCCATTTGCATATGATTCTTATTATGCCCATATTAACCTACAGATCTGAGACATGGACCCTCACTTGTAAAGAGAGGGGGAAATCCTCATATTTAAAAGGAAGATCCTAAGAAAAATATTACAAAAGATTAAGATCAGGGAAAGCTGGAGACAGAGGACAAATTTTGAAATCTACCAGATCTATGGTGAAGCAGATGTGATGAGAACAATCAACTTAGGAAGGCTGTGCTGGGCTGGCCATTGTACAGATGCCAGAAGATGAAATTCCCAAAAAGCTACTAGATGGGAAGCTCTACCGGACAATGGGAAGAGGAAGGCTTTGACTTAGATGGGAGGACATCATTGCCAGGGATGCCCTTTGCCTACTTAAAATCCACAACTGGCGAGCGGCTACACAAGACCGAACCACCTGGCGAAGACTTATTGAGGAGGCCAAGGACCACATCAGTCTGTAGAGCCATGGATATATGTTTTATGACTTTTTGAATTAGAAAATTTTTGTAAGCATAAAAATTATTTATTTTTTTGCTGTAATATAACAATTTTTTATTTGTTTCACATATTCTCCCATACTTTTATAGCTACATACTTTGTCAAAAATTTTCTTTTTTGAGAAAATCTCTCTTTGTTCATTCTGAACACGTGCTCGTAGAACCAGGCTTCTGGTCCAAATGGACTAAGGAAGAGTGAGAGAAACATTCCAGGACGGTGAGAGAGTATTGGAGTAGAAGGAAAGTGGAAGGGGTGAAGAAGAAAAAGAGTTAGCAGTGATATTTCCATGGTCTTTGTTGGCTGATCTGTCTAAAAAACAAATAATATTTTGGATTATGTAAGTTAGATGTACTTAATTCCACTTAACTCCTTGAATTCTTATATTTTAGAGTTCAGCAAAAACAGGGATGATGCAAAACTTTTTTTGATGAATATGTGTATGTGTGTGTATATATATATATATATAATATATATATATATATATATAAAATATAATACACACACACATAGAGAGAGAGAGAGAGGGAGAGAGAGAGAGAGAGAGAGAGAGAGAGAGAGAGAGAGAGAGAGAGAGAGAGAGAGAGAGAGAGAGTTATAACTAAACAACTCAACCTTCTGTGTCTACAAATATATTTGTCTGCAATGTATACATACAACCAGCTGGTTTGACAATTTAACAAAATAACTTTTATTTTTATTTTGTAATCACTAATTTAGACAATATTAAAAGGAATACATAAGTAAACTTATAACATAATATACTTCCAGTTTTTTAACAATGAGTGTAAATTTGTTCTAAAAACAAACAATTTTTTTATTATATTTAACCAAATAATCATGATATAAGTGACATTTGTAGTAATTCATACATTTTTTGAGTTTTGTCAACAATGATTAAATAAATATTAGAAGTTTATTAAAATAATTATTATCTTCAATTTAACACATGATAGGTTTGTTATAGGAATATATAAAAAAATAGTAAATGTGAGAATAAAGAACAACCATAAGTGAGCATTAAAATTGCTCTAACATGATTCTATTTAAAAATGCCCATTTAAAGAAAATAGAATTTCCCTTCGTCAGTAGAAACAAAACTTATCAGGACTATGTTTTAGGACATAAAAATGGAAATTATAATTGAAATTTATTTGTTTTTATTAAATACTTTTGAACTTCATGAGGGAAAGAAATAATTTTTTTTCTAATAACACCTATAATTTTACCAATAATAAGAATTTCTTTATATCTCGTTATAAATACATAAAATATTTTATATGTAGTATGTATGTATGTATGTATATATTATATATATATATATATATATATATATATATATATATATATAATATATATATATATATAAATACATGCACATACATGCATACATACATCAAGATACATTGTGTACATGATATTAATAGTAAAAACTTCAACTAATAAAATTATAATAAAACCGTAACAATCTGTATTAACTAATTTACAGCAACACACTGTAACCATCTGAAAATCTCAATAAATTTAACAATCACATTTGAATATGTAAATATCATAGATCATTAAAAATATCTGTTATATAACCAAAATAGTTTTGTTTCTTAACAGTAATTTAGTTCTGTTAGTTTTACATATTTACAATTGATTTCTCAACAATATTTACATGAGATTTTTAGTGTGTCGATTCTAAATCCTCTAGCTAATTGTCGTCCATGATTGATCTGAATTACAATTCAATGATTATTAAAGAATTTCATAATAAAAATAGTCATGATCAAGATTATATCTAGTAAAACAATAATTTTAGAAAAATTACATGGCAAATAACAACAAATCAGATCTGGTAATAAAAATAAAAAAAATTCAGAAATAAACCAAAATACTATTCTTATATGATTTTATTTCATGTAAACATAAATCATAACAAAAAGACTAAGTAAGGAGACATTTTGTACTTTAAAATTGTTTTAATACTGTAATTATTGAGATTTACTATATTATTTTAATATAACTAATATAAACAATCAAATAAAAATTAACAATAAATAATCAATCTATAAGTTCAAAGAGATTTCGTCTAAATAACTAATGAAGTATAAAACTAGAAAAAAAAAAAAGTGAAATTATATTTTTATTTACTGAATTGATTAAGTAGTTTCATGATTCATATCGGTAATTATTAAAATGGAAATTACTATCAAAAATATGTCTTTCAGAACACAAACTTTTAAAATATGGTTAATTCTATATATGACTATTAACATCATCAAAATAAGGGGGCACTTTAATATAAAAATATATATATTAAAAGTAATATTAAAAATATACGGCAATCTTATAACAATTGACCATCCCTATTGTTAAATACAAATTTATTTACTATATTCAATTAATTATAAGCTAAGTTTCATGCAGCCATTTTTGCTTAAAGTTGTTTTATTTCATTAGTTAGTAATAGTAACTATATACATTTCACAACAAACTTTTACATAATGAAATATGCAATTTTCATTTCAGTTATATTCTTGATTGTTTACTAAATTTGTTGTTCAAATAAATATTTGTATAGGGAAAAACCCTCTAAAAATAGAAAAAAGTAATCTTATTTCCTGATTATTAATCATAGTATAATATAAATATATAACATAAAGTATTAATTTCTATGCCAAAAAATGTTAAAATATCAGCTTAAAAAAAAGTATAAATTGGTACCATAAATCAATAAGTCAATTCTAGTAAGGTCAAATACGACATGATTTTTTTTTTTTTTAATTTCTATACTAAAAAGAGGCACAATCATTCATTTCTTCATTAACAAATATAAATACAAAGCATAAATCTAAAAAAATAAAAAATGCACTAAGGTGAAAGAAACAGATTTAAAAAAAGCAAATTCAGCACAATACTAGAATTATAATTATCTGCAGTTCTTGATTCACATAAATGGAAAATTCTGTGCTCTATAAAACATACAAAATATATTAGTCCACATAAAAGTTTACTTCATTATTTTAATAATATAAAATTAAAATATATACTATGCTGACACATAAACAAAAAAGCAGGAATGATCAATTTTATTTTCATTATCCATATTTTAAAACCTATTCAAACCAATGTTCCTTTCCGCCCAGGTTTCTGCCACATTAATATACCTCATTACTGTTGTATTATTATTTACATAAGAATCTATTCTAATTTCCCCAAAATTCAGAGCCTTTTTTATCATATCACAATCATCTCATGGCAATATTCTATAATGTTTCCAATGTTCATCCTTAAACCTCAATGCCCAATCCATTGAACCTACCTATTCCTAGATAAGATAGCACAATGTCTCTCATTTAATCTCCTTACTTATCCTGCAGCCAGTCTTCTCTATTGGTTACTGCTACTTTCCAATTGCGGATTTCCAAGATGGACCTGACATCCGCTGCCACTTCATCGATCCATTGAAGTAAAGGTCTTCCCACTTCTCTAGTTTAAATCCTTTTGTCTAGGACCATCCTAAGAATCAGACTCTGGGTCATTCTACTTATATGACCTGCCCACCTAAGGTAGCCTCCTACTTTAATTACCCTACAATATCTGAGCTCTTGTAAAATCTTGATAACTTATCATTCGTCCTTATCCTCCAGATTTCATCAGCACAAAATGAAACCTTAGGAGAAGGGCTTCCTGTGAACTAGGTAGTTAGTGTCCAGCATTTGGAGGCATAAGTGAGAACTGGTCTCACCAGCGTCTTGTACAATAGCACCTTCATGTTTTGAGAAATAGCCCTGCTCCTGAAATGCTTCAGTAATCCCAAATATCATTTATTTGTGGACATAATACTGTGATGCATTTTTGCTTGTATGTCATAATCCATGTTTACTTTTGTTTAAAAGATACTCATTCACACATTCAAATGAAAAGCCTTCATCCTTTAAATGCGATAGTTTGAATTCATGAATTGAAATGATATATTGTGTACTATCCCAAAATATATATTAATGAAAGTAAAGAGTTAATCAGAGATGAGATTTAATATTATTACTTACTTTAGACAATTCCTTAATTCAAAAGTCCTTTGTTTGGTTGATTTTAATAATTTCAAGAACTGGGATCATGTGGGCAACCTGCAAATGAATAATTGTATTACAGAATAACATTATGTAAACCATCATTAAGTAGTAGACTTCAGAAGTGATAGTTCGGGTGATGGTCTAAAAATGATTTTCAAAAAAAGAGTCAACTATTTATTATGGTTAGTTATGTAACAAACTTATAGTTAAGGATGCAAATCATGCTACCCAAGATCACCTTATACAATTTCTGCTAACTGCAAGACCACCAGTTAAAAAAGCTATTAAAGTCCTGATGAAGATGCACTCTTTCCATCCATCTGATCCGTCATCTAGTCTCTGTCCATAATAATCACCTATTTAAAAGACATTGCATTAGTTTAAGTATCCATTGTAATTTGTAATCAGTTTCTTCTTCTTTAGCTTTCTCCTTATGCCTTTCAGCGTGGAGATCGTCCAACCCAGGATCTCCATCTCTCTCTGTCTCCTGAAAGTCTTCATCTCCTGCATTGTCTTGCCTCTTGCTTGCCCCAACTTGGTAATGTAGCCATTGCAACTTCCTCTAGTTCTAGTGCATACTGGTTTTGCCTTCATAAATTTGCATGGGTCACAATCATGGCTCATCCATCCTACATACTTATAAATACAACCTTAAATGTATGGAGCTTGACATCTTTATTTATCTCTCTCTTTCCTACTACTGTGCTGATGGAATAGAATATATTGCTTGCTTTTCCTAACCTGTGGGATATTTTAGGTTGTCCTTTTCCATTTCCGCTGATCACAATTCCAAGGTAGGAGAACTCATTTTCCACTTAAAGCTCCTCGTCTTTGCACATAATGTGGATTTGTTCGGGCTGTCGTCCCACTTGTTGGATTTTGCTTTTTCTGGCATAATAGTCTCTGTCCATCATGATTACTTATTTAAAAATCATTGCATTAGTTCAAGTATCCATTGTAATATGTAATCAGTTTCAATAAATCCCATTTAAAAAAATTCTTTTGGTTTGGATCTTAAACTGGCCCATGTGAACAGGCACGCTGAGATACAATGACTTTTAGACCAGAGTCGCTTCCATAACACTTCCTTGACAATTAATTATATAATATTGTATGACTAAAACTAGTGTAGAATTAAATAATAATCAAAATATTAATTTAGAAAAAATGGCTAGTTATAGTTATAGAATGAGCAAAGGGGATCATGATCACATTCCCACCTTTGACAGGAATGCTAGCCAATTGGTTTATTTTGTTAGCTCAGTAAAAATATATAATAATATACATGACTCACTAAATACAGAGGCGACACTTGATCACAACAAACTTATGTTAAGTACAGTAAAAATTAGAAGTAACTGTTAGGACTATATTATTAAATAATAATTTTACTATAATTTCCCAATTTTTAAAATATTTAGAAGATACCTTTAAAGATTCAAGAACCATAGAGCAATTAAAATCTTAATTATTTAACACCAAACCAAATAATAAAGAACACCCAGTTGCTTATGTAAATACAATAGATGTTATCCTTAATTTACTCTAGATTGAAACTATTGGGTTGTCCGGAAAGTTCGTAGAGAAATTCGGACAAAAATTAAAATAGATGAACAGCTTAAATCTGAAGGAGCGATGTCAGGAGAATACAGCGGGTGAGGTAAAATCTCCCATCTGAAGCTTAATAACTTTTGCCGAGTCCTTAAAGACACATGGGGCCTAGGTGGAATAGCACTCCTTTCCGATTTGCCAACTCTGGCCGTTTCTCTTCAATTGCTGCCTTCAATCGATCTAACTGGGCACAAAAAAAGTCCATATTTATAGTTTGGTTTTGTGGAAGGAGCTCAAAGTGTATGGGTCCCTTCCAATCCCACCAAATACTGAGCATCACCTTTCTTGGAAGAAAACTGGCTTTTAGTGTTGCGAGTGGCGTCATTCCAGGCAACCTCTAAAATTTTTGTTGCCTGGTGTTGATGTAGAAAATCCATTTTTTGTCACCATTAACAACTCGTTTCAAAAATGGATACTCCACAGCAGCAATCACAAAATGAAATCCTTTCGATAAGGTTCCTTTCACTGAGCTCGTGGGGAACCCAAACATCGTAACGACAGATGCACCCGGTCTTCTTTAGATGAATTGCAGGCTCTTAACTCCGCAGCTATCTCACGGACCGTAATTCTTGGATTGTTTACAATGACTGTCAGCCCCGGGGTTGGTCTTCCAAATTGAAATCTCCTGGTCTAAACCGCAAAAACTGCTTCTGAACCATACTTTCAGCAATTGAATCACTGTCATACACGGCAAAAATCTTTCTTGCAGTTTGGGCTGTTTTTTTCCCTTTTTTAAAAAAGAATTGCATAATATACCGAAAATGAACTGAATCGTCACTCATGTTGGTTTGCAATAAAACTACACTGCTAAGCCTTAATAAAGATGAATTCAGTGTATAAACATAGTTAATTCCATGAGGATTAAAGGCATATAAATAAACATTAGCTTTGTGATTCATTTTTAGTAGAAAAATTAAAGGTAAATTGTATTTTAAAAATCTCTACGAACTTTTCGGACAACCCGATAGAAAGCAATATCGATCCTCATTGTGATATAATTAAGAAATATGAAATGGGGCCCTATAAGATAGAATTGGTAAGGAGTTTTCAATATCTGGGCTCTATTATAAATGATTACCTGAAGGAAGAAGAAGAGGTAAGAAAGCGTATAGCGGCTGGTAATAGAGCCTATTTTTCCATATCAAAGCTATTCAGGAGCAATCTTGTGAGCCATTCCACCAAGTTTAGGCTATACAAGACCCTTGTAAGACCAGTGGTTACATAGGGTGGAGAAACGTGGATACTCAATAGCAAAAATATTGAGATAGGTTTGAACGAGTAGTCCTAAGGAGAATTCTGGGAGCCGTGTTTGAGGATGAAGGAAAAATAAGGAATTGTTTCAGCACTACCAGGATATCAGTATTCAGTATCTCTTCTCACATTAAGATACAGAGGCTAAAATGGATTGGGCACGTGATGAGGATGAACTGTGACAGAGTGGCAAGTAGGGTGTACAGGAATGTTCCGAATGGCCGGCGCCAGCTTGGTAGGCCAAAGGGTCGATGGAGGGATGGTGTAGGGAAAGATCTTAGACAACTCGGGATCTCTCTGGAAGGAGCTGAAGATCGATAAGGATGGTTGGCAATCTGTTGAGCAGGCCAAGGGCAGTCTCATGCGCCTGTTGAGCCAGTAGAAGATTTGTTCTTTTTAATAAATGTCCACTAATTTTACAAAGACATAACAGAAATTCGCAAAATCATTATCCCCAAAGTAATAACAACAAACATTATAGATTGCGAAACCATTACCCTTCGAAGAAACTATATGCATATAATTCTTATCGCCCTTTCTATACTGCTTATCAAGCACCTACACAAGACACTAATCAGAATTGGCAACAGTAACCTTTACAAGGCCACACGAATCATTATACCAATATTCGACAACCATATCAGCATTTTACTCCTGTCCCACAACAGACTCCTTTTTCCAACAGGAACATTTAACACAAATTCCCATAACACCGTCTCCATGAGAACAGTGATCATATCTAATGATTCCAGGTATACTTTCAAATCAAATAATTCGCAAAATTCTCATATATACGATTCAAGAAAATCATATCAATCTCAAGACCGATTTTTACAAAATTCATATCTTATAACAGTATCTAGAAACAAACTCAAATGAAGCTAACGCCAAAAATCAAAATGACAATACCAATTGAGAACAGAAAAAATACAAAGCTAGAAAAATTGAATAATTTTTTAGGCCAAAATAACAGACCTTCTGGGCGGAGTATACCATAAATAACATCGATAGTCAATTTCCTTATTTTAGATGTAAGGAAAATTATTGATGGTCAGCAGATACAGGTGCTGTACAAAATTTAAAAAAATCCTCTAATGTACCACCTGACACTAAAATCATCAAATAAAATTTTTGTAGAAATAGGTAATTATGTAGTTTATTTTAATACTGGCCTAATATAGCGGAATCAGTGGGTGACATTCAGTTTGATGACAAATATGATACTGGAGGAGGTGATGGAATAGATTCAACCAGTGTTGAGAACTTATCTGAAGCTACACTCCTTAAAAATTAAACAGACCAGTTAAGAATAAAAAAACAAAAAAAAGTATTTATGAAAACTCCAGAATTATATGATAATCCTACTATAGGTCTTCAAATTCATAAAAACTTGAGGTCTTCAACAGTAAACAAAATTACTTTGGATAGATTTATTAGAATATGGAATAATGGTAAATGAAATAAATACTTCTATTCAAGGTGATAAAAAAGATTCAAAAGTTGAAAAATCACCAAGTGAGAAGAAAATAAAATAAATAAACAAGCAAAAGATAATGAAATTAGGTTCTAGGACTAAAACGAATTACAGAAGAAAAGAAAAGAGGAAAAAAAAAATTAAATTTAATAGGAGGGAAAAAAAGTAATAAACAACGAAACTCTGAAAAATCAAAACAGAAATAAGCAAAAATGAAGTATTATTCAGCAGATTTTGAAGAAACGCTTTTACTTTCTTACAAACTAGGAATCAGTGGATAAGATAAAAATAATTGGAGAAAACAATACAAGGTAAAAAAGATTCCTTAAAAAAAAAAAGAAGTACAATGTGATTTCACAAATTTAAGAAACTAAGTTAAAGATAAAAAAATTTCAAGGAATAGATGGGTGTTTAAAATAAAATATGGTTCAAGATTGGTGGTTTGAAGCTTGTGGATGTAAACAAATATCATGAATCAACATTGATACAACATTCATTCCAGTTGTATGCACTATGTTCTCAAGTTTTTTTTTCCCTATTTATTACTGTAAATATAGCAAAGTAAATGAGTTTGAATACTTAAACAATTAGTTAATATAAAAAAATGTTGTTGAGCTGGAATCAACTATTTAAATGAATATTTGCAAGACAACACTGCTTGTATATCATAACTATATTGGAATGTAATATACTTAAATAATATGGTGTATAAAACTATACTTTTTACTTTGATAATTAATTTTTTCTTCTTCTCTCTTGTCTTAATAAACTGATATACAAATCAACTAAAATTTACTAATAAAAAATCTAATGTTCTAAAAATCATACTCACCTTCTGGAAATCATAACTCTTGAAGAACGTTTTGGTGCCATTACTGAACTAGGCTTATCAACTAATTTAGAAGATGATTCTTTTTGAGAATCAACTGATGATTCTACTAAACGGCCACTTTTTAATGCACTACAAAAAAAAATTTATACTTTAAAATAATAGTACAACTATAGCAAAATCCTTATTTATAGCATCCTTAACTATAGCAAAAACTTTATTTAAACAAATCCTACTTAATTGTGTAATTAAATATTTGATATTGTTATAAATGAAGGAAAAAGGCAGGGGAACAGGTTGTGTGCTTTGTGGATCTCACTAAAGTATACCAAAGAATTAAGCTGGAGGATGTTCGTCATATTCAGATATATTTTAGTTTATTCTGGTCCTTGATTCAACTACCACACAGGCCAATAACCATATTAGAATTTTCTACTCAGGATTAAAATGTATAAGACAATTATCTTTTCATTGATCCCCTTAGCTGATGATATAGTTATCCTTCAATGAGAATAGAATCAATCATCATGAGACTAAAGAAAGAGTAAATACAGTAAGAAAAATATTCTATACTATTAACTGGAACATCCTAAATAGAAGAGAAGTTTCCAAGGACACTAAATTAGAGAAGCAAAAACCAACCTTTCTTCCTATATTGACTCACTTCTGGCTACATCCATAATACAACCATCAAATGTAACTTCGGCATCATATCTGCGAAAACGTTTTTTGACCAATGTCAAAGATGATGGTTTGGGCACGTTTCAAGAATAGAAAATCATTTCTTCCCAAAATGTCAAACAAGCTTGAGGCTGGCATAAAATAAGTGTTTTATTTTGAGAAAAAAAAACTAATAAAATATAAATATATATGCATTAAGAGAATCGTAAAATAAGAAATATATATAGGGTGTCCAGATTTTAAATAGAAAAACTTCAATATCTCCTTGTCAGTTGCTCTCTTGTACAATTTTATTTGTGATTGTTTTGACATTGTAGTTTGAGTTGTGACATTGAGATATATAAAAGCAATTTCTTTCTTCTATGAGTCCTTTATCAGTCTCAGGTTGTTTTCCATTATATTTTGGAGAGAATAGCATTGGCTAAAAAGATGCATACATATTCTAATGCAGAATACACCAATTTAGTTTTCATGTACAGTTTCTGAAATGGATTAGAGCATTAGATGCTTTGTTACAGATGCTCGAAAATGGCCCTAGAGGCCGAAATGTTGTAAGGTGTGAAAGTAAAAAAAAAAAACCAATAAACTTCTTTTGTGAAACGGCCAAACATATATCTTTGAACATTAGCTATAGAAGTGGTGCGAGAGTATGCATATTCAAAAAAAAAAAGCCAATTTGGACCAATGAAGCTACTTTAAAAAGTGGATGTCAGCCAATGAAATTATGGGACTCATAAAAATCCCAGAGCTAGAGAAAATAAGGTTAAGTATGAATTTGCTATTAACTTGGTTTCAAATTAGGAACAGAATGTTGGTGGGACTCTATTTTTTACCCAAAAAATTATTAAAGGATGACTTTTCTAATTATTTAAAGACTTTGCCTTACAAAAGTAGATTGAAATGTAGTTCCAATAGACTTTTATGAGAGACTGAACAATTTTCACTCCATAATGAAAGTGCTTCATTTCAGGCAGACTCAAGAGCGGATTGTCAGAGAAGAAATTCTATCCGACACCATCTTCAATCTAATCTACAAACAATTTTGAGACAAGTGTCCGAAGAACATAACTACATTAGGAGTATGGCGAACTTTTTAAATACACTCCCTTACAGGATAAGAAAATGGTTCCAGTGCGTCTGTTAATTCTTAATTATTTTTCCAATCTATTCGTTTTGATGACTTGAAAAAAAACAACAAATTGTAATTATTTCTAGTAAAATAATAATTAGATAGAATAAATCTGATATAAGGGTTATAAAACGAGTTATAATGGAAAAGATTACTAAATAAAAGCTAAGAACACGATTAAAGAAAATCATGGTTCATTAAAAATAATTGTATAAAATGTTCATCTGATAACAAAATAAGTGTGATGGCTGTCCTGAGAGAGATAATGAGAAGTATATTTACAAAACCTCTTTGCTAACACCAGCTGTATGATTGTAACTGCACTCTTTGCTCACAGCACAGCACATATGTAATAGATTTTACAGTAATAAAAAAACTGCGTTCTTTACAAATGTTATTATAAATATTTTGGAGCTTAATCCTATACTACTAATGTCAGCATATGCTGATATATCTCAGTCACGCCCTCAGTGCTAATGGTGGATTTTGCTGAAACATACTGTTTCTCTGTAATTTACTAATATTGAGGATAGCTGAGGAGACCTAGCTTTTGATTTTTTAAGTTTCTCTTAAGTTAAGATTACAACTATAGCCTACAGATTGTTCAGTGTAAGTTGCTTTGTTTTGTATTTTTGTTTATTCATTTATATTTTTGTAAAATGGGGGAGAAACAATGATTAACTGCTGGTGAAGCTGCCAAATTGTAACTACTGCCGAACGTTTTGGTGTCTTCAACATTTCTTTGACATTATACAGAATTAAATAACTAAACAATAATTTTATAAATATATCATTCGAGGTGAATAAAAAAAATTCTTCTATGAGTTCACAGTTTGAATCAAAATGGAGATAAAAATAAAAAACGTAACCAAATAGTATTAATAGGTCATAATGAAGGGAAGAACCCAGGCAAAAAGGTATGCAGTAGGGGCCCAAAGGCAGCTAGCCGACCCACTCAGCACCACATTTTATCCTATAGTACTTATCGTATAGAGGTATAATCTGTTTGAGTTTCATTATTTTTTGCTCAATCCTTTTTGAGATATTTCGCTATAAATATTACTGAGTTGGAAAATAATCCTTCTTTGAAAATTTTATTAAAAATAGGATATAGCTCACACGATCAAAATTTATAAAACAAGTAGTGCAATGATAAGGCTATATAAGGAAAAATAATTAACTGTGAAAATCATTTCTAACCTCCCTTGTCATAGCGTGTAGAAGGTTTTAGTTGATGTAATTTTTCGTGATTTTTTAAACCATTTCCTTGGCTACTTAGGTAATGTGTTGTAAGGACCAAAATTATATAAAATACTCTCATCATCATTCTAGTTTTAGGTTCTTAAATATGCAAAATTAAAGGAGTTAATGTTTTTTAAAGAAAACTTTATTTTAACAGTGAAGAGAATTTTATAACTCTGGAATCAGTTTAGTACCAAAGACCACAATTTATATCACTTAAACACATCGTATAGATAGGTAATCTTTACTGGTTTCATAATTTTTCACTCAGTCCCTTTTGAGATATTTTCGTGTAAACATCAAGAAAAATGAATTTTTGCCAATTTCAAAAATTCGTATACAAAATAAAGACTATGTTTTCAAGATCGAAACATTTACAGCAAGTAGGACTATGACTAAGCTATATAAGAAAAAGTAATTGAAAGTGAGTCTTTATATACTTTTATCTTGCTAACAAACTTGTTTTTATTCATTTTCGAGATTTTTTTCAACTACTTTCTTCACGATTTAGGTAATGAGTTGTGGGGGACAAAAATGACAAAGAATGTCCTTATCTTATTGTTAATTTTTGTTTTGATTTGTATTTTATAAAATTATAGGAATTGAAAAGATTTTCTCGTTACATGTTTTTGCCCGCAGAGCTGACTTTAAAACGGTAGCAATACTACAAGTATTGGCCCAAAATTTTTTTTATTTATGGTTCCATATTCACGAAAGGATATAGAATAACTGTTCAAAAAATCACGAAAATCAAAAATGTCGAGCAGCAAAATTAATGAAAAGTGGGCGATTTCAAATCGATTGACCCATATATATATATATATATATATATATATATATATATATATATATATATATATATATATATATATATATATATTATTGTTTTGGGGATTACTAAAAGATAAATTAAAGATTAGTTAATAATATCTAACATTTAGGTTAGTCAACAGCAATATATACTTACTACCTTCTTGTAATAACAGAACGAGACTTCTTAGGCAGAAGGGAATTGGGACTTTTGTCAACAATTTTAGAAACTTTTAAAGAAGCATCCCTCTGAGTATCTATATTTTCTTTTGTACGAATATTTTTAGGCAAGCTAAAAATGAGATAAATGAATGAGAACAATTCTAATATAATTAATATATAGCATACAAATTGTTGAATATTTACCTTGAGTTACTAAGAGACATGCGTGGTTTCCTCCTTAATGCTTTAATTTGATTTAAATGATCTCCTTGTGTAAGGGTAGCACTCCGGCTTCTGAATTGCTTTATACCAGAGGTAGACGGTTTAGCAGGAACCTTAAGTAAATAAAAAAAACCAATCAAATCCAAAGAATGTAAATAAACTTCAAACTTATAAATTCTTATAAGCAGTAAGGAGGTCCACTAATCGTCTTGGTTGGAGAAAAAGTACACTGAAACTTTAACATATTAAATAATTACAACACACTTCATACAGAGTGTGACCCTAGGGCGACCTCTCCCAGAAAGCAGCCCTGGATGGAGATGCAAGTTAGGAAACTCCATCTGACTAGGAGTTAGCCAGCAGATAACCTGTTCTCCTTAAAAGAATAATTATTATGAAGAAGAAATTCCCATTTGGAACTGGTGCTCAAGTTCGCTGAGTTGCTTTGAGTACACAGCTGGATACATACTGGATCAATCCTGAAGACAATTTCAAAGAAAAAATAGAGGGAGATACTGCCAAATAGAATTACATAGACATTGCTCATTTCTAAATTAGTCTAGCCTAGCCTCAATTGATGTGGTGATGCAGGATTCCCAGTGAGTCCAGGATTATGATCTTCGCTATTTTTTGGAACTGATTTCTTTCGATTCCATACTTCTCCAAAAATGATCTAGTAGCTACTGGGATGGTCCACCCGCTGCCAAACCTACAAGTCCTACGACTGTAAATTCTCTTTCACCGAACTCTTCACGAAATTTTTCTAGCAGGTATGGAATACATTATGTATAAATGTTTTCTTTCTCCAATTGAATTTTTTTGTCTTGTTCTTGGTCATTTGTTTCATATCTGATAGTGGGATCTACTATCAGTGCTTCCTTTTCTGTGGCACTAAATGCCAAGATGTCCACAAATCTAGTTGACCCATCAGTATCAAGGCAAAACACTTCTTGAAAACATTTGTATTTTTTCCTTTCTTAACTTTATGCTATTTCCTTTTTTATATGGTTGTGCCAGTGGGTAACGAGAAGCATGTTATATGGACATTTACCCAATACGTGTGTAGACGTTATAGAAATAATAGAGCTGAGGATTTCATAACAAGCCATACAGGATCATATTAATCCAAATTAGACCAGTCAAGGTGTCTTTCAAGAGTCTCTTGCCAGCAGAAAGAATAAAGTCATCACTTCATCAAAGTGAACCAAATAAAGGAAACAGGCACAAAACCAGTAGAAGGAAGCTTTTTGGGCTAAGAAAAAAACTGAATTTATGTACAAGAAGCTGAAACGAGCCCCTTATACCTTAATAGGTTACATAGGTATAAGCCAATTTTCATGAAAGCGGATAACAAGAGAAGCAAATACCATCTAAGTATATTTTCGGTAGTGTGCCGACCAAGTTCTCCTCAAAAACCCTAGAAACAGGGACAAGATATAACTGTCAACTGCTTGATTGGTGAGGAGCAATATGGTTTCAGAAACTCGAGTAGCACACAAGACCTGATTTTACTGAGAGATAGATCATAAAGAAGTTCATCAAGAAAGGAAAAGAGCTTTCTTTCAGTCTGCTTTGTGGACCTGGAGAAGGCTTCTGAAAAGAGCCTGAAAGGAGGATATAGAGGAAGTCCTGTCTGAATATGAGACAACCCAGGGGATAGGGTAGATATGCACTTTAAGCCTCCTCCTTTCTATATCGATTATGGACCAGGCCCAACAGAAAGCAATACCATGATGGTGATGCTTTCAACTCAGGTATGGGAAACAGCAGCCTACACTCTACACTATGCTGTCATTTGCTGACGACCTCCTCATAACTACAGCCAATGACTGGGACCTACAGTTTAGTGTCAACATCCTGCAAGAAGAACTGTACCTCAATGAAATAAATTTAAGATTGATAACGTTTAATCTATAAGTTAAAAATACCTTTTCTTTACCACCTTCATTCCCTGCATCAATGTTTAGATCTATATTATCATTTATTTTCATTGTGTCAACCTTGTACAAAATTCTAGCTATGGTGTCTGAAAAATGTAATAATTCACAGCCAGATGCTTTTTGGATAGATAGCTGTTTCAACTTTTTACTATAGATACCAAATTTATGAACAGGGAATTTTAATGCAGATCCAAAGGTTGCTTCCCTGTGCTTGTTACCTAGATACCACATAGGCTGTTGTTTCCTGGAACAAACAAAACAGTGTTTAATCTTTACTTTTTCAAGATTATCAACAAATTTATAACGTTAGTTAATACTTTATAGACTAATAGAATTTTCAGAAAAAAACATAATCCTCTTTATAAGAAGAATAATTAATTATTTTCATCCCCCTAAGGTAAATAGTTGTTCTTTACAATATAACTAATTATTAAATTAAAACTGTCTGAAATGAATAACAAGGGTCTTTTGTCCTAAAGTCAGCTGCATAATGCATAATTGCACCCCTGAGATTCAAAGAATAATAGACTCGTATTAAGAAAATTTAATTTGAACTCCCTCTCCATGAGAAATGTTTTTAAAATGTATATTAGAGATCAGTTTTGTGAACCATTTGTCAGTTTTGCACACTTGCAATAGGTTAAAATTATTGAATTTTAGGAGGAATTCAAGCTGCCCTAATCATTTCACTAAGGATTTCACACTCATCTTTCTAAGTTCCACTTTGAGTACAGTGATTGGATATATGCTAATGCACATCTATAAATTAAGTTGGACATGATTTTTCACATTAAATTATCTTTTGCTGAAGGAATTGTTACAGTTGTTATCATTAAAAATGAAGGTTACTGTCTGAAGCAACACTTTAGAAAAAAAATGTAACACTTAAAATTCCTTAGTTTAAAATAATGTGTATCTGTCCATACATAATTCAGTTATGTGACCACCATTTTTTTCCAGTAGGAATGTTCTGATATTTTTAGTTCCAAATAATGATGATCTAGACCAGTGATTCCCTAAAAACATTTTTGCAGACCCCCTTCATCTTCATACAATGGTAAGGACCCCCCCTCCCCCCACCCTAAATTAATAAAAATCACAAGTTAGAAAATTGCAATTATTTCCAAAAAATACTAAGTTCATATTTAATTTCAATCGAATACATACTGAAACATCCCCATCCATAACTTAAAATAATTCTATATTTCAATAACAGGTAAATTGGTAAAAAAAAACAAAAAAAACCCTTAATATTTTCTAAAATTATACAGTATAGTACCTACTCCAAATCATTGTATTAATTTTCAGGAGCCTCCGACTAACAGAAACCTTTTGTAGTTGAATAATGGATTAACGATTTAGTGACTGCAGTTGGAATATATTTTTAAGATAATCCAAGATGGTATATGCTATACTCAGGCTCTAAGAACTGACCACAATCAGCAAAACATTATTCTCAGAGAATTAATAACATTTAGAAATAAAATATAGGTACCTATTTACTATATTTAGCACCCGCAATTTAATGAGCCTGTGCAATGCATTAGTTATTTTTGTAACAAGAGAAGGCTTATTATTAAGGTAATTTAATACAATTTTCCAATAGCATCTTATGAACCCCTAGGGCTCCGCAGACCACTAGTTGGGAGCCACTGGTCTAGACAATTTAGATGACTTTTTTTTTTATTGAAAATTACAACTGTATAATGGAATACAACAAGTAAATTTGAGAAAAATATATTAAGGTATGAAACACATGCAGAGAAGCTTCCCAGTGGAAGCACTCTAAAGTTGACTTAAAACTTAAAATTAATAATTTTAAAAGCATACTCTTTCAACCATTTCTGCTGATGACCAATTATTGAACCTGGTCTACATATTCTTATCCATGCAATTGCCTCAAGGAAAGTGAACTGATAATGTTTCATAATATAGCAGCCAATGAGGGAGCCAGTACGACCAAGGCCAGCTGAAAATGTTTGAACAGTTTAATTAACAATATCTTATATAATACACAATCACAAAAAACTTAAATGTTGAGATTTCATTTATCTATTAAAACTACAAATTTAATTTGTAAAATATCAATTCTGCAAACTCAGATTAAAGTTTAAATATCATCTGGTATCAGAGTGAATCATTAACGATAAGATTAAGGCTAACTCAATTTCATAATAATCCATTAAAACGAGACATTGGAGAGAGATTGAAAATAGCTGGAAGGTGCTTTTATTTCCTCAGGAAAGGCTTTCTAGACAAGAAGGAAGTTTCTAACGCCACTAAGAAGGTAGTCTTCAAAACCACATTCCTCCCTACCCTAACATATGCAAGTGAGTCTTGCATGCCTTGAGCCAAATCCAAGCTATGGAAATGTACTACTTGCGAAACATTGAGGGAAAAGCAAGAAGAGTTAGAGTGAGGAACTCTAAAATAAGAGCAAACCTGGATCTAAGGCCAGCTGGGGATGTTATCGAGGAGAACCAGCTTAGGTGGTTTGGACACATCTTGTGAATGGTCAGGTCTACTCATGAGGGAATGTGGCCACAGGAAAGACCAAGTAAAACCTGGGAAGGACTAAAGGTGGCCTTTAACAAGAGAGGGATGGATTAGAGGAGGATAATGCAGCTAGCACTACATATAGAGCTTTGGGTCAGGCTCTATAGGACACCACCTCACTCATCACAGCAGTAAAAGAGGTCTTGATTAAGTAAGAATTTCATGATCAAAATTTAAGTCAGTTATCGGTTATCTACCAACAATCAAAATCATCTATATGAAATATCCTTCAAGAAGTGTTTCAAAAATCAGGGCAGCTGGCAGAGGGACTTTCTGAGTAGAAGATAGGTGTCAAAGAATACTAAAATGGTCATGAATTCTCCCTTTACTTTTGTACTCCCCACATCCGTGGACCCATAATCGAAACAGTCAAATCCAATAAAAGGAGATATGCTACCTTCAAAAAGAGGAGGAAATGGTCAGACAGTATATGCTCCGGTGGCATAAGGAGTATCCTCAAGGTACAACCGGCTTAGTCCATCCTAAAGAAGCACAATCTAAAGTAGTTTGGACTCATTTTATGGATGAGTTTTCCTTTCCCTAATTTCCCTAGCAACAAGAGATGTTGAATTATTTAGAATAAAAACTTACTTCACAGGAAAAAAAATTGGAAATTCGGTATTTAAGCCATATCAGACTATTTCAATGAAATAAAACCTACATAATATAAAGGCCCATTTAATGTATATTGATCGAGTTAAATAAAAAAATATGTAACATTGATTGAATAAAGTAGCAATTCTGGTAAGTTGATGTAAGTGATAAAGTTGCTGTAATATTCCAGACGAAGGAGTATCTTAAATATGCAATTTCAATTTCATATGTCTATTCAAATGCTTTTATTTTAATTCACGGGACCTTAAAACGGGCATTTCTATTGAAGGCTCAGAATTCAAAGTTTTTACAACCACATTTTTTATATACTATAATATCGAGGCCTAACTAAACAATAGCTACCAAACATACATTAAAACAAAAACTACACTATTTATGTATTTAATTATGTTGTTGGAAAATAAAAACTATACATCTATATATACAATACAATACAAACAATATATATAAATATATATATATATATATATATATATATATATATATATATATAAACATATATGAGTTATCTACTCGTCTTAAGGTGTAGTAAACAAATAAGCAATTTTATTGACTGAACCTTGATATCAGTAGATAACTTAAATTATCAATAGTCGAGAACTAATCAAACTATATATATAATTTTATTCTTTTATATAATTTTTTTTTTAAATATTTTTATATATATATTAAAATTTTATTATATATATATATATATATATATATATATATTTTTTTTTTAATTATTTTAATAAATATGTTAAAATCTTTCTCCAAAATTGTGTAAATAAACTTAAAAATCAGCTGTACCTTTGCAGTGAACAGCTACAGCACCTGATGCTGCCTCACAATAACTTAAAAACTGTTTTAATATGTTGTCACTAGGTGTACTGCCATCCACGAAAAATAAATCTTTGTGTTGAAATCCAGCATTAATAAATCGTGAAGCATCATACATTTTTTGATTTAAGCGTATTATAGTAGAAACATTATTTTTCTTGAAATATGTAAAATAAAACTCAGGAGAATGAACAAAGTAACCTAAAAGAAAATAAGTTGAAATTAAGGAATTTTGTGAAATAATATAAATTATTATTTTCAATAATTATTATAATTTAAAATAAAAAAAAAGGATAGATGAACATAACATACCATTTTCCACTTTAGTAGATGCATGAGGTCCACAGAATGCTAAAAATTTTTGAGGTACTATCCAATTTAAGTCACCATTTTCCACTCTCTGTAAATTTAAATTAAAAACTAGTTAGATAATAATAAATTTCATATAATTACTACACACATTATAAGCAAGAAAGGTTCATGCCCCATAAGTCAAATGGATTTGTTAACAACTTAAACAATCACTTTTATTAGAATTATGGGCAAAGCAGCCGAACGAAGAAAAGCTGAACCAATACCTTTGCATTATGCATTAGACAATAATTGTACTGAAAAATGTTAATTGGCAACCTGCAATAACATAAAAGAAGCACTTGTGTTTTTTTTATGCACTTGGAACTCCAGAAAAAGAACACATATTTTCTATCCTAGCTCCTAGGATTAACAGGCAATGGGAAGTAGCCTCTCACTTTAAAAATCAGGCATATGTTGTGAATAGAGGTACAAGGAGAATAATAGAGGAAAGCAGAATAAAAAGAAAAGCATGTACTCTGCATAAGGAAGAGGGGAAGTGAATAAGAGGAACTCAAGAAGAAAGAACCGCAACATGTATATCTTGTACAAGTGATTAATTAAGTGAGTATCACTAATATAGGGCCATAAGTGCCAAATGACAATAATGAAATAGCTGAAATTGTTAAAACTGATCCTATTGCAGTTCAGACAAGAAGTTTAGTAACCTCTAATCTAAATAAAATATGGTCCAACTCTACGAAATCTTATTAAGCCCAGTTCTCTCATATGGTTGAGTGACCAGTGTGATCTGATATGTAAAAGGAAGATCTAACAATATGCATCATACTCCCTACACCCAATACTCTCCAGATTATCTTATTGAACATGCTAAGGTGGGAGGGTCAAGCATCAGAACTAAAAAAGAGATACAATGTACCTAAAAAGAGAGAATAGCCTAGATTGACACATTAGATGATGGGGCTGATGATGCTCCGAATATTTTGAGATTTTTTATTTTAAAGGATTGATGAGCTATCTATCTGTATATAGAAAACTGTTAGAAACAAGAAATTAGCTAATCTCTAGCTAACAATTCAATAAGAAGGTAAATTTGTTTGTTTTTTTAATTATTTACTTTATTTTTTTATTTATTATAGAGATATTTACAACTGTATTAACAAAAAAATACATCAAGTCAATGTGAACAAAATTAATTTAAAAATTTAAGAATGATGATAATTGATGATATGGAACCCAAAATACAATAAATTAAAAATTATGAGTTAAATAATAAGGATAAAAATTTAGATAAATACCATTTCTGTAAGAAATGAAATACATCATAAAAGTAAAAATTTAAAGATTACTTTTTGGAAAAAAGTTTTCAACGATAAATCTTGCCCAATCCTCACCTATGGAAATGCATTATGAGCCATAACATACAAGATTGAAAATATAATTCAAGATCCAGCAAAAGTGTAACCTTTAAACACTAAAATATAATCTTGTGCAAAACTAAATGAAAATTATTGTGGAAAAAAATAATCTGTCAGTAAGAAAATTAGCCATCTAATTGATAACCTGGTACATTATACAACCCTGGACAATCCAATTATTGATGTTTTTAGTCACCACTTAAAGCATGCAATACAAGAAAATCATTGAAGATGTATAACCTCATAATGTTCATATTCTTCAACATTAAAATCTTCAAAATTAAAAAATCCCAAATGATATGCCTTGAAAACTGCTTGAAGACAATCCAATAAACTTATTTGACACATTGTGAGTCCACTTGATGCATCTCTGAAACAGGTATAATAGAATAATTTTTTTAGGAAAATAATACACAAGTTGTAAAAAGTTGTATGCAGTAAAATTTATTTCTCTACATTCCATATAAGATATTTTATAGTGGTCAACCACTTTCACACAATTCAATAATTTTTTTTAATTTCAGGATTTCAATTCCATCTTCAGAATTTGTTTTGGACAAATGTTTCTTTTGTCATTGATATCTAAGAAACCATTTAAAAAAAAGAAGACATATTTAAGCATAAAAACATATTTTTTTTTCCTTGACTAATTAAATCTAAAACTTAATTTAAAATCTGTCTACAGTTCAAAATCAAAATTTTCTTCAAACCTTTTTTAATCATATAAAAATATTCCAGAAAGCATTCATTTTATCAAATCGACAACTCCGAAATTCTTTTCTAGGGATTTACCAGGAAAATATGATTTCCAGGCTTGTTTTTTTCTAAATGACTACCTCCTCTCCATAACACCATCTCAACAATTGGTAATGTTTCCTTTTTCTTCCACTTTGTGCATTTAATAGACTTCCTTTCCTGTTCTTAAAACTTCTTATTTTAGTGTACTTCACTGAGTCTCTACATTTCTCTCTTGGTTAAATACTCATCCTCTCCACTAGTTAGATGGTGTAATGCAACTTTTCCACAAAATCATCTAGGGCACAAAGGTTAATGGTTTCATACTTCTTAGGTTGATGGTAGCATTTTTTCAAAATCCTCATTTCAGTCACTGAAATAAATCGTCAGAGCCTATCTTTGCTCCACACATAACTTTCACATTAATGAAGTATCTTCTTATGCCGCTATCATAAAATCAGGTAATGCGTAATGCTATATCCTGAAGAATGTTTTTTTGTGAACACACTTGAGTGGGAAGAATGAGGTAGGTGATGAGGAGACTGTTATCGCAACTAAAGTCAATCAATTGCTACCATTCTTGGTGCTTTCTCCACCAAATCGTCTACAGATTCCATGTCCTGTTAAGTAATTCCATCCAGATTGTCCATTCAGATTCTAAATCAGGATGAAACTTTGACCCAGCATGCATTTTACTTTGAATTTATGAGTAGGAAGCCTTCTTTGTCCAGGACTGATGAAGTTTCTGCTGATGGCTATACCAGGACGATCAAAACTATACTATGCTTAAAGTTGGATCAGCCACAGTTATTCTAGAGGAGAAACAGGAGATTCAATACCGATTAATAGATAATGTGATTAACAATTGAAAGAGAGAGTAGGAATAAAGGTATAAGTAATAAAAGAATGTTTGAGAGAAATAAAAAAAAAAACATATACAGCATCAAAATTCCCCATTATTATTTCAGTCTCTTACTATAATTACAACAATAAATTATGATTTCAAACGATTTAATAATAAGTATTACACATAAACAAGAATTTTACAAACTTATGTACAAGAACCTCACCGAAATGGCACAAAAGGCATATGAACACCTTCTGTTAGAAGTTTAAATGATTCTTCAGGAGTCTTTTTCAAATATAATATCTAGAAAAGAAAAAAAAAAATAGTCAGGAAAGAGTAAGTCAAGGAGCATACATCACAATTGGTGAGTATATTGTCATACTAATAATCAAAAATATTTCATAATAAAATGCTTAATTTTTTTTAAGGAAATAAAAAAGAAATCAAGAACAAATAGTATAAGTAATTGGCCGAAACATATGTTATAAGAAAAATCATAACAATAAAATATTTTAACAGATGAAGAAATCCTTTAGCCTTTTGGTCTTCAATATAAATATCTTTTAATTTTAAATTTTTATTAGTTAGTCATATATAACAGCTGATGAAAATAAAAATTTATTTTTCAAATGTATATGCTACAAATCACTAAAATAACAAATTTCCCAACTGCTTAAAGGGTGGAAATTGCATTGCATTTTTGTTCCTAACACGTTGACAATTTTCCTAAAATGGTCAATGAAACATTAAAAACTCATTTTTATGATGCTTTATGAGTTGGAATAGCAATTAAACAACCTTAAAACAAATGGAGAGCATGATTTTAGAGGTGTTTCTATCAACCAGATCTCTGATGGAAAATAGTGAAATATGTTGCTAGAAATTTTTAACCTATATTTATTCATATATAGTAGTTATTCACCTAACAGAGCATACTTTTGATGATTGATGTGCAATATTTTAGTTTAACTTTCGCAGAGATTGTGAGGACCCATTCTCATAATGTGCTAATTTATATAATTGTTCTAGATTTTAGCAAACAGTTGATAGTGATATTTTTGATTTTTCAGCTAAACATCTTTTTGATTGATGTGGAGCTTCCTATTATATTGCTTTTAAATAACTGCCTTTAAAGTTACCCTCGGGCGACATCAATCAGGGTTCTAAGCAATAGGGGGATTGTTTTCTGCATATTTTTCCAAGCTGAATCGAATGAACACAAGGCTAATTTAATAGGACCAATAGTTTATAAGTTCCTAGGTGTTAATATTTCAAAAAAATAGAAATTTATTTAAGAGGTATTTCTCTTATAGCAAATTTAATCTCAGAAAGCTTTATTATATCAATCGAAGTAGTATCTAAAAATTACATGTCTCTACGTTGTAAACTTAACCTTTTGGAGGAGAGAGGTTTAGTTGAGGAGGAGGGTGTAATGAGACATCTGCTTTGTTGCAAGAACAAATTAGCTGTAATTAAATTACTAAAAAATTGACAACTACAAAATGCCAGATGTATAATTTTGTGTTATAATTAAAAGAATGTTTTTCATGCACTAATAGATGAGAATGATATATAAAATTTATGAGGAACAACAACCCCAAAGAGCATTCATTGGATAACTTTTGGAATATCAACTTTATCAAATCTGTTAAGAAAAAAATTAATTCAAATTCAGTACTAATCACAGTGGTCTTTTAGAAGTTCAGGCACTGATAAAAATATCAGTTTTCAAGATTTTCATTAGCATATAAATAAATAAAATGCTATTTTTCTAAACACAGTCTACTTAATTAAAACTGAAGGAAATATATTCTATGTGACTGCACAACTTTTCTGTTTATAAAATTTAAAACTGTTATTGAAAACAAGTTCAACAGAACGAAATCCTGAAATATTGAATTAAAACTAAGTTAAGTTATAAAAAGCAATTTTGTTGGATTTTATAATTGCAAAAAAAAAAAAAAAAAAAAAAAAAAAAAAAATATATATATATATATATATATATATATATATATATATATATATATACATATATATATATATTTATTATTATTATTATAATATTATATTATTAACACCTGCATTTAACATTTTTGTTCCAGTATGCCTTGGTGCAATTTGACACATGTCAATTTCCCCCCAAAAAACAACAATATTTTAGGATCCATTGAACTTGTTTTCAATAACAGTTCCACAAAATTAAAAAAAGGTAAATTGCACAAGCACATAGAATATATTTGGTGATTTATGAAAATAAATTAATGTTGGTAAAGAAAAATATTTTTGAGCAAAACAAAAATATAAACATATGGCATTTTTTTAAAATTTAATTACTTATATTTTTTTCCCAAAAAAGCACATGTTTCATCACACTCTCTCTCCCAACTAAATCCCCCCTAAAATGGGTGAAAAATAAACATGGAGTCTGGTACTTTTCAGGTATCATTTAGAATGAACTATATTAAGGATGTATAGCCAACTGTTGAATTATCACAGGAAGAAATAATCAGGAGTCAGTCGTTTAAGAATATTTTAATTTTGCCGATGTTTTCGGCTCAAGCATGTGACCCATTACCCATGACATGGCTTACTGATTCCCAGATGACTGATGAATGATGATGACTCACACGCTTGTGCCGAAACGTCGGCAAAATAAAAATATTCTTATACGACTGACTCCCGATTATTTCTATCTATGGTCATTTAGAATGATATAAAAAAACTTCATATGAAAAAAAAACAACAATGATTTTAATTATTCTCGAGAAAAATGCTAAAGTTACTATACTAAGGGACTCAGATGTCTTGAAATAAAGCTTATTACAGTCTGGACCATATGTCTGACAGTGCAGGCTGAATGGTCAAGGTTTAAATTTCAAAACAAAACCATCTTAACAAATTACTATCAGTCCAATTAAATTTACTTTGTCAGTTTAGTTTACTTTGTAGATTTTTCTCTGATTTTTTCAATTGACGTGACAGGCCGTGGAGACCCTTGCCCACTCGGTAAGGTTTGTTATGATTCCATGCCATTATTCTCTAAGACAGGTATAGGGAAGAGTCATCATTCCCTATTTTTGTGAGTGGACACCAGTTGGCTGACATGTATCACTTACCAGGGGAGGGGTTTGTGAGTGAAGTTCAATTTTAATTTGATGTCAAGGGTAATGCCTAGATGTTTGACTTCACTACAGATATTGACCTCAATCTTGCCATGTAGGGGTGGTCTGATTCTTATGTTTCTTCTGTTAGTGAAAATTCAAAGATTAACCTTCTGAGGATTGATGACAAGACCATTGGTCTGACACCAGTCCCTCAGCAGTTCCATTGTCGTTTTAAACAATTCAAAGATTTTCTCTGGAAATTCACCTTCTATTAACACAGCAATATCATCAGCGTATCCCTGTGCATAGAATCATATGATGCCAAGTTTTGTCAACAGAAAGTTTACAACCAGGCACCATAGGAGTGGAGATAACACACCTCCTTGTTGATATCCTCATCTTAGTCTTATCCACAGTTTGCTGTGTGCTAGTTCAGATGTAAGCATCCTTCCATACAGCACAACATTAATCCAGTCGGAGGTCAGTTGTCCCACACCTATCCATATTCCTTTCCCGAATTGATAATTTAACATACTGGGGGGGGGGGGGAGGAGGAGGTTGTGAGTGAATCCCCATTTAATCATAAGCTTGAAAATGCCTTCCTGACTAGGATTCGAACTCACAACCTTTGGCGTGGAAAATTAGCATGCTACCCACATAGCCACGGGCTCCCAGTTACTTTGTACATAATAAATATAAAAATCAAAAGTATCATATAAAAACACTTTTAAAATAAACCTTACTTTTACAAGATTACTGTTTTTATAATTGCTTTCCAATTGTTTGTGAAAATCATTAGCTTTGGCAAAACAGTAGTTGTTCTCCATTGTGATGAATAAAGGAAATTTTTATTCTATGATTTCTTATATTATTTTAACAATACAAGTCTAGTATCCATGAAAGAAAAAAATTCATCGACACAAGTAATTGAAAAAACAGAAAATTTGTTTATTGACAATCTATTATATTCAACTTTTATGAGTAACAATATTAACTTCAAAGATCAGATGTTTTATAATTAAAATTGGCTCATTTTGAAGAGTAAATTGATATTTATGGATAGGGGCACTAGACTACTATTCTTGACGTTCCGGGTTCGAACCCTGGCTGTGGCAGAATAATTATTTATTCTGTTATTTCAACTGTGCGGTGTCCATGGAGTAGGAAGACTCTCGTGGAGCACCACTTGGCCTCTATCTCTAAGCTATAACCAGAAATCACAACAAACATTATTTAATTTTTAACATTTGGAACATAATACATACTGAATGATCTTGTACTTTTACTTTATTTATTGGATATTTTATAAATACAAAATACTTTTTTGTTACCTGCCAGTGATTTTGCTCTATGGGAACCGTTTTCAATGATTTATTAAAGTGAAAGTTGTGAAAAATATTTATAAAATGAAGAAATAAATAAGAATTCTAGATAATCACTGTACGTGGACGGAACCCAAACATTTGTAAGTACTTTCAACACTACACAAACATTTCAGTACTCAAACCAATAAGCAGCAAAAATCACTATTTGATACTAGTTAGAGAAATAAAGAAGGCCAATCAAAACATAAATAACTGATTAATATAAAAGATACCACAACAAACTAAGTACTTAATCCATTATTTTATGAAGAAATAATCTAAGGACATAGCAAAACTCAATTTATCCGGATCTGGCATTTCCACAAACCAAGATAGCCAAAACTTTTTACGTTATCCTTTACTTAATGTAAGTTATTATTAGAGACCGGATTACCATAATTTTGCATGTTTTAAATGCAACCTCAAACCCGGACAGCTATCCCATTCATGTATTAGGGAATAATATTTATAATTTTATATTGTACAAAATTACATGTTTTGCCCTTTTTGGGCTAAATTGCACATTTTTTATTTTTACTGCAATTAATTGCATTTTTCTACTTTTGATTTAAATTTGATTATTAAATTTTCATATCAAAATTTATCGAACCAAATTTTTGATAATAAAAATACATAGATACACTAATAAATATTTGAAATTTTATTTTATCATATTTTTCTGGTTAAATTCAGAATTAAATTATTTGTTAAGAAGAGAATAAAATAGATTGAAATATTAGGACTACTGACTTCAGTAAGTAAACACATCCATCTAACATAATGCGTTTCATTGGATTCATTCGTTTAGCATCACTTTCAAAGTAGGCACTACTAGGGCTAATTCGAAGACGTTCATTGTTATGCTGAATCCTCTGTTTACAACCCTTCATAATTCTTCTGAGTATTTAGTTTTAAGTGAGATTTCAAATCTCAGATTTTCTCCTGTTAAATATCAATGTTTAAATAATGCCGAAAAGATAATTACACAGGCTTATATAACATAACTCCATTTATTATTAACAACCATTTCTGATCAATTCTTTAAACTGTTTTCAGTGAGTTCTTCTTGATTGACTTATTATATGTTTTGTAAATTCACAATCAAATTAAGTATTGAAGGTACGAATCAGATAAATATTGATATTGATATTGATGATCAATTATTTAGATATTTTTGTCTAGTTATTTAAAAAAATTGTATATATCTTTTATTCATGTTATTTGTGTCTTTTTTTTATTTTTAACTATAGGGAAGTAATTTCTCAAGATAACAACTTTTAAAGATAAATTTCCCCTTCCATAAAGATTTAGGTAATTTATTTTTTTGCACATATAAGGAGATTATACCCTCAATTTTATACTTGGGGGTTTTGCTGCACTATTTTTCATATTTCAAGATTTTTACTGCATGATATTGAATGTTTTTCAACTTTTTATAGCACGAAAATCCAGTCTCAAATTATTACATTAAGATTTGAAATATGAAAAGTTTTTGTTTATAATAAATCAATAGAAAATTATATAACATAATTTTTACTTTAATAACATTATTTAAAACGCATATATAAAAAAATTAGCATACCTTCTTTTCTTTAATTTTAAATACATAATATCTTACACCAAATAACAAACTTTTATTGTAGGTATTGTAAAATATATCTAAGGCAAATAATAATTTTTATATTTTGATAATACTTCGATACATTTCATTGATAGAATGACTTCTTATTAAACGATAATACCATTTCTAATTCGAAACTTTGCATAATCTAGTATAATAATAGCCATGGCCAAATCATTCAGTTAAGCAGGCTTCTGCTATATCAATATAAATTAATAGCTAATTTCATAATAATATACTAATGACAAAGCTCCTATAATAATTTGAGAAAACCATGAAGAACTAGGATAAAGCTTCCAAATTTGGCTTATAATTCAAGAACTTACCGAATAAGAAGCAACTAAAAATGCTGCATTTGCTCTTTTCTGAGGTTCTGTAGTTGTATAATGAACAATTTTTCTATTGGTTAGGGAGGCAGCCTAAAATTGAAAAATAAATTGCATTTTATATTATGATGAAACAAAAAAAAACTTGCTTTGTTACAGTAAAGCATGTGAATAGCTATTAAAGATATTTAAAACTGTTAATTTTAGCATCCTTATCAATATCTTCTCAAAAATGGTTCAAATTATATTAATTAAATTCACTGTATTGATGTAAATTAAAATGGGTTTCAATTTCATGTAGATTTTATTCAGATCGGAATTGTGAGGCAAGGTTTAAATGCCAAAATTTCTTTCTCTACAATAACTTTAATTTTGTTGATTATAAATAAATAACCATTTCAACTGGTTAACTTTGAGAAAAATGGATAAATAAAAAACAAAAACAGTAGTTTTTTTTAACACATAAAATGTAGAAGTAAATACAGAAACTCAAGTGTTTGTTGCAGACAATAATTTCTATTGTTATATAGTTTAATATAAAATAAATTTATTAAGTTTAAGTTAATTTAAATCTTGATTTAAAGAAAAGGGATAAGTGAAAGTTATGAGTTGCACACACCTATTTTTTAATTTAATTTTCCCAACTTAAGAACAAGTTGAATGACCAGACAAATTCAGTATGCTTCTATTCAACATTGTCCTGCTTTAAAAATTATTTTAAAGAAAAATTGTTGAGTGAATCCTTCAATAGGTCTATTGAGTCTATAGGATTCAGAAGTTCTTAATTAAACTAAATGTTTAAAAATTAACTAAGAGGGCCATTTATTAATACAGTGTCAAAAAGAACTTTGTTTCGCCTATCAAATACTTGTAAAGTGTTAAAACTGAAAATATGTTTGTACTAAAAATTGTATTTAAAAAAATAATAAAATAAATATATAGTTAATTTGTACCACACTTCATAGTTCATATTAACTGACTAGACCTATATTCTCAAATAAACTAAATAAATGCATAAATATAAATGAAATTAAGAACTTGCCTTCCTTTTCCTGTTTAGTTTTTCACAATATCTATACAACATTGCCAGGTTCAATGGCCCGAAATCAGAAAAGAAATTTTCGTAAACCAATTCTTCATCAATACTAAAATAATGTGTGTTTGTAGTTGATTTTGGCTTAATTGAAGTTCTAAGCGTAATAAAGTACAACTGGTCTGAAAAATTAACGATTAATCATTAAATGGTAACTATCAAAATTTAAACTTTTAAATTACTGAATAAATGACAAACCTTTTACAAACTCTGAGGCAGAAACTAGAACACCGTTGGTTTGATCCATCATATTTGTTACTTAAAAATATCAAATTGCGAAATAAATCTAGAGACCAAAACTCAAGAGGCAGAAACTAAAACACCGCTGAATTTATCCATCGTATTACACTTACCGTACACTTGTTAAAATAATTGTTTAACAGTTAAAACTCAAGTGTTATAAAGGCATGACACTAAACCTCATGAGGCAGAAACTAAAACACCATTTGTTTGATTCATCGTGTTTACAACCTAAGACTCTGGTTTTAGTAGAGCATGAAACTAAGGCATACTGCACTATGAATGTTATTTCTAGCTCTTACCAACAATAACATAAAACTAATGGACGTATTTGAAAAATCCTACTTAGTTATGTTTTATTAGCATTCTTTAGTTCATGAAATAAAGCTTAAAATTAGAAAATGTAATAACTATTTAGGGGGAAAAATCAGGATCAGTATAGTAAATGATTGTTCAATAAAAAAACAATAATATTAAAAATTACATAGAAAAATTTGCTTTATACAATTTAAGTTAATCTTCCTTTCATCAATTTAGAAGATAATTCCATTATGCCATGCCTAAAAACTAAATATTACTTTCAGCTTTAATCTTAAAAAGCATAATTTAGTATGATTAATTAATAACTGACAGAATTTAAAAACATAGAATTATACCACATTAAAATGCTCAGCACCTCTTTTGGAGGGTAAAAAACAAGAATGATAATAAGCAATCAAGATTTTTAAAAAAATACCTATCCAAAACTAGGGACTACAACAATAAACCATACATTCCTAACTAACAACTTGACCAATTTATTACCACCAACGCAAATCTGATGAGGAAAAAAACGAAAAATAATGGGATCTAATTTAATGGCAATATTATAAATATAAACATTTATAATCAAACAGGGAAAACAAAATATACAATCCTCTTAAAGATCATAACTATTGAGCTTAGGGGAATAATCAAAATGACAACTACATATTAAGTATAGGCGCCATCCCACCAAGTAATTTACAGTGTAACCCTACAAAGGTTAAAAAAACGTACACAGTTGCTTCCAAAGAGCTTCGGTATAGGAATAAGAATTAAATTTGAAATAAAAACAATAATTTTTTTTTTTTTTTTTTATAACTTTACATCTTTATTCACACCTGTCTATAGTAAAATAAACAATCAGTGAATTTGCTATAGTATAATACATATGACATGATAGGTATGAGGGAGAGCAGTACCCAGCGGCACCCACTTCTGGCATGAGTTCAGCGAGAATTATTAAAGGAGAAGGTCTCTCATCCAACTCCTCTTTAGTCTTCTGTGGGCATTGTCTGGCATAAGTGTTGTAGCCATGCTGTTGATGAGTGCGTTCTGATGTCCTTGTAGTTTGTCGTGGAACCGTTTGTAGTGTGTCCGTATGTGCTCATTGACGGTTGGCATGTGAAGGTCAGTATGTAAAGTTATGTTGCTAACGTACCATGGTGCTTTTGTTATTGTTCTGAAAGTTTTAGCTTGAAATATTTGAAGTTTGTTAATATTGGTCTTTTTCGCTGACCCGTATATCTGTGATGCGTATGTCCAAATAGGTTTTAGTAAGTAAGTGTATGTGTTTAATTTTTGTCTAAGTTTCAGTTTTGAGTGCTTTTAAAGAGTGAGTAAAGAAGTCTCAGTCTTTGGTTGAGGGTTATTTTTTTCTTTTTAATATGTGGACCCCATGTCATTCTACGGTCAAATGTCAGACCAAGGTAGTGTCTATGTCTGTTTTTAGGATTTGTGTGTTGTCTAAGAAAACTGGAGGACACGTCTCATGTCGTAGAGTAAAGGTGATGTGATGTGATTTTTCATGATTTAGTCTGATTTTCCAGAGTTTGAACCAGTCGTGTAGTTTGATTAAATAATGTTGTAGGGTCTGTGAGGCTTGTGTTGGGTTTTTATGAAATGTTAAGATTGCTGTGTCGTCTGCGTTTGTCGCTGTTAGAATGTTAGAGGTGCAAGGTATGTCATGAGTTTATATTGTATAGAGTAGTGGGGCAAGCACTGCACCTTGGGGTACTCCTGCTGCAATAGATCGAATAAAAGATAGTTCCGACCCCTGCCTGACGGAGAAAAAACTGTCAGTAAGGAATGAGAGAATAATAAGGTAATAAGTAGGTGGAAGTTGAGTCTTGAGTTTGAAGAAAAGTCCCTGGTGCCATACTCTGTCGATCGAAGGCTTGAGCCACATCCAGAAATACGCCAGTAGTGAATAATTTTTCTCTAGTGCCGTGGATATGTAGTCCGTCACTCTATGTAGTTGGTGTAGAGTTGAGTGATGTTTTCGAAATCCGATTGATGGTCTGGTATGATGTTTTTTTCTGTTAGTATGTCCAGAAGTCGTTTATACAATAGATGTTCAAAAATTATGGAGCAAAGCGGAAGTAAAATTATTGGTCGGTATGATGAAGGAGTATTTTTGTCCTTGTTTAACTTGTGAATCATTGTAATGTGTGAGTATTTCCATTGCAGTGGAAATTTAGTAGTCCTCAGTATTGCATTATAAATTGTGGTCAGAAACACTAGAGCTTTTCTGGGCATTTGCTGGAGTACCTCTGCGTTAATTAAGTCATGTTCAGGGGCTTTTCTTTTTGGTAGCTTTTTAATTTGTTCAGCGACTTGGGCGGGCGTGAAGGAAGGTGGCGGTAATGTCATCTTGTTCAATGTTGATGAATCCCGTATGTTGTGTAAAAACAGTCGATAGATATTCGGCAAAGAGTTCGGATTTTTCTCCGTCAGTCACGGCCCAAGAACCATCTTCCCTTCGAAGGGGTGCCGGCACCTCCCGATGCTTAGTAAGATTTTTGGTGTGTCTCCACAGGCTTCCATCATCAGTCGAGAGGTTACTAATGTAGTTGTCATACGACGTTCTCTTAATTTTTGCAATTTGTCGTTTGAGTTTGTTGTTGAGTCGGTTGTAAGTTTGTTTTTCTGTCAGAAGTCTGTCTGTCTGCCATACTTTCCGAGCTACAATTAAATTTAAATTTTATTTTGGCTAGTGATTATATGTGAAGCTGTCATTAATACCACCGAACCCTTGTACGTATGTTGGCTTTAGTAATCATATATAACGTTGGAAAAGTATATGTAAAGTTGGGAAACATTTTTGTTATCATAAAAAATGCTATTCAATTGGTTGGAAGATCATCTGATGCGCTCGATGATAACAGTCATACGTTACTTCATCTCTCAGGTTTTTGCTTTCTTTCAGTAGGAATTAGCTCGAGTTCAGTCTGGAAAACATCACTAGACTTAAGGAATACCACAACAGTGAATATTGGAGAAATCTCGGTAAGCAAAGTTATAATTTACTTTGTACAATCACAAAAAGGTGAAAGGAGGGTCACTGATCAGCTGATTGCCGCTAGCTCGGGCTTGCTTTTCATTTACTTATCTTTCTTTTCAATTTTTATCGCATTGTTTATTTATTATTGTTATTATTTTTTTAATCAATGAGATATTTTCATCAAGTCATGTCCTCAAAGGCTACAAGAAAAAGATATAGATCTGCAGTTTCAATCTCGTCTCCCACAAAACAGAAACCCCGCCGTAAACAAACTAAAAATATGATTCCACCAGCGACCTCATTAGGATCTGAACTACAGCCCAGCACATCATCACAAGGAATAATTGATGAATTCCCGTTTTTTACACCGAATCCATTTCAGATCCTCCAAGATGAAAAAGAAACCATGGAATCTTCTCCTGTACCACAGCAGGGAGAAAACACTAGAACACTAGCCCATACATGTCGGCCCTCCAGAGTGGAGGCAGTGAGGCCGACGTACTTAAAGTACTGAAGGACCTCGTTTCTGAGATTAGAGATCTTAAGTCCTCACTCGTCGCCAACACCGAGGCGGTAAAGGACATTGAAGATACTTTAGATAAGCAGGCGACGATAAGCTTTGAGTACGCGGGACGTTTAAAATCAGTCGAGGCGTTCCTGGAGGCCCGAAATAAAAATATTGATCACTTAAAAGAGTACACATTGACTTCCATTTCTCACTTAATCACTTTATTTCATAAGCTTTTCATATTTGTCGACGTTTCGGGGTTGTTTCCCCATTTTCAAGACTTATTTTTTTTCATTATATAATTGCTATTTCATATATCACCCATCATTTTATTTCATAGCACACTGCTATTTGTCCTTATTGGTGTTCATTGGCTCACTGACCCGATGAACACCAATAAGGAGTCCGATGATAAGAGTCCCGGCGGCTTGTTTAATAGCGGTTGTAAAGGAATATACGGCGTCGTCAAAGTCATTTGGGGTTTTGAGAATCACTCTGAGGTCAATATCTTTAATAAGGATTTCGCGGAAGAGGTTCCAGTTGACAGGGCCTCTAATGAATGACGGTGGGATAGATTTAGGAATAGGTGTTATGGATACATTTAGAATCAATAGACTATGATCAGAGGATAGTTCATCAAGGCGAGCTATGGAAAAATTCAGAGAGCCTAATCCGCTGTGGATGAAGAAGTCGAGGATGTAAGGATTACGGTTAGGATCTGTTGGCCAGTAGGTAGGAGAATCGGGAGGTAGGAGGTGGAAGCGTCGGGAGTTGAGTGCAGACTGCAATGTCTGTCCACGAGAATTGGTGGTTCTAGAACCCCACTGTTGATTCTTAGCGTTTAAGTATGCACCCAAAATGAAGTGATTACCCAAGGAGTTGAGGAAGGATCCAAATTGGGCAGAGGAAATGGGATGTTTAGGAGGGCAGTATGCTGATGCGATGATAAGCGGAAAGGAAAAGGTTTCGATAACAATGGAGGTTGCTTGTAGGTAATCGTGGGCGGAAAGTGGGTGTAAGTGATGGGTGAGGGATCGGCGGACTATGACAGCAGTACCGGCATGGGCTTTGCCGTCTGGATGGTCTGTCCGGTACGTCGTGTATTCTGGTATTTTAAAGTACTGTTTAGTGGTTAGTCTAGTTTCAGTAATGAGTGCAACATCAATGTTTTTGTCTTGCAGTACGGCTGTAAGTTCGTCAGTGTGAGTTCTAACACCATTCGCATTCCAAAGGAGAATGGATAAGGAATTAGGTGAGGTCATTTATGGATTTTTTAAGGCAGGAATGAGATTTGATACGAGATTCGTAAGGAGTGATATTAGGGGCATAACAAGGGATTTAATTTCGGAGATAAAGGATGTCATCAAACTGGTATGGTCTGTGTCATTTGAAGGAGGTATATGAGAGATTTGTGGTTGATTAGGATTTTTAGGATTGGTTACATTTTGAGGAAGATGTATATGTGGAATGGATTGAGGTACATTCTGTAGTTCCGGCAGGGCCACGGCTTCAGTACTTTGATTCCCACCTCCAAGTAAGTGGGCAAATGATAAATTGGCATCAATAAGTTTTGAGGGTTCTCTTCTATTTCTTGCTTGTCTTGCTGTTTCATCCAGTACTTGAGGTTTTTGAAACCTGGTCCTTAGTTCCTTATAGATTTGGCATCCTTTATAGTTGGCCGGGTGGTCCTTGAGGTAATGAGCACATACAGCGGGTGTTGTTTTTGGTTTTGTACATTCCACAGACTTGTGGTGTTCACCACATTTCACGCAACGTGGTATGTGATGACAATAACTTTTAGTATGACCATATGCTTGACAGTTATGGCACTGAACTATCTCTTTCTTTATGTAAGGTTTTTCAACTCTTACACTGGTATAGTACAATCTATTGAGGTCACGGATTTGTTCAACTCCTTCCGATGGCTCTAAGTCCACGAAAAAGAGAGGTAGTGGAATTTTATCCTTTAGGACATTAGTGACGCCGCACTTTATAGCCTATCTCCGTTAGTTCTTTAATAGCTTCAACTGGTGTCGAGGGGTGTAAGTTTCTGATTACAACCCTTAAAGCTCTCTCTAGGCGTAGCTGGTAGGTATGGAAATCCGCTTTGGTATCAGTTAGATATTTCACTATTTTTCTATATGTCTTGGCAGTAGTAGGAGATATTTTGGTGTCATTAATTCTACTCATACAGTAGTAGCTGGTAGAATTGGTAATTTTGTTCAATTGTGTACACAACAACTGGAAATTTTTAATATTTTTGACAAATATTGGAGGGGGTCGTGGTTCACTAGGTATAGGAGCAGATTCCATGTTTTCTTTTTCATTATGTAAAATCTGAAAAGGATTTGGGGTGAAATGCGGTGATTCGTCAGTCATCCCTTGTGACTGTAGGGTAACATCATATTATCAATAATGTTGATAATTACTTAATTATCGATTCTGTTAATCAATTATGTAGAGTAGGTTAAAGAAGGTTACAAAATGTGCTATAATATAATATAATGTGCAGTAATAAAAAAAGAATACATATATGTTAACCTGTTATTTCATTTAAATATAAAGACAGCAACATGACGATGTGCCAGGTTGTGGTACAGATTCTGAATTAGTACCTGAAGGGGTCGCTTGTAATATTTTATTAGTATCACGGCGAGGTCTTTGTTTCGAAGGCGACGGGGTTGAACCACTAGATCTAGATCTTTTAGTTGAAGCTTTGGAGGACATTACTTGATGATAATATCGCATTTCAGGTAAGGAAAATAATTAAATAATAACCAGATGTGGTTGTAAAAGTTAAGAAAAGTTAAGCAAGACCAGCCTTGCCTAGCTATTGGCAATTAGCTGATATGAAGAGGTGACTCAGCATTCACTTTACAGTGTAAATTGTAACCCAACTTACCGTTGTTTGCTCCAATATTTACTGTTGTTGTTATCCTGAAGCCTGGTGATGTTTTCAAGACTGTTCTGAAGTGATATCCAACTGAAAAAGCAAGAAATCCAAGAGCCGACTTGAAAGATGACCGCTATACTCATGCGCATCGTTGATAATGTAAACATCTTTTTTATTTTCTGTATTATGTTTGTTTTATTTTTATTTCTTAAGGATGTTTATGTTTCTAGCTCTTATTCCACAAATAATGTCAATGCACTGCAGGTTTATTTACCTTCTCATCCTCGCTCCCCTTTCCTCATGGCCTACCATCTCTGTTCACTACTTCCAACTTCCCTTTCCCATGACTAATGTCCTTTTAACCTGTCACGTCAACGCAAAGTCACTCCTAGCCCATATTGATGAATTCCATGACTTCATCTTCCATAAATTTTATCACTTAATAGCTTTTCTGAAACCTGGCTGAAACCTTCAATTCCGACATCGCAAGTTTCCCTTCCGAATTATACATTGCTCCGTCATGACAGAGAAGACTGAACGGGTAGCGGTGTGGGTCTCTTTGTTCATGACAGCCTCGAATTCAAACAACTCCTTCAATCACCCCATTTTGATTGCCCTCACCTCGAATACCTTTTCGCCGAAATATCCACATCTCCCATTCCCTACTATTTAGAGTCATATACCGCCCTCCCAGAGTACCCTTTGAGACAGTATTCGAATCCACCCTTTACAATCTAATCCCATCCTATAACAATATCATCCTCACTAGGGATTTTAACACCAACCTATTGTTGCCTTCCTCAGACCATGCCTACTTAACCAACCTCTTCTTCTCTCTCGATCTCTATATTGTACAATATAATCCCACTCACCACACCCAGTCCTCAGAATCCTGGCTCGATCTGTATATCCTGGATTCTGCTGATAAACTCCTCGTCTCGGCTCAACCTGTTCCGTTCTTGTCAGCTCACGACCTTATCCACTTATCCTATAATCTTCCGATCACGCTATTTTCCCCAAGAACCATTTCTTTTCGTAACATTAATACCCATTCCTCTGAAATCTTGGCGCCAGATCTTGAAGCTATCCCATGGGGCACCATATATTCGCTCAGGACCGTAGATTCTATGGTCGAAACTCTTACCTGTCACCTCCATAATGTCCTAGACAACCATGCTCCTCTTATCACAAAGAAAATCCAACACCCTCCTATTCCTTGGTTAACGCCTGAAATTAGGGAATGCATGAGGCACAAGGATGCTGAAAGGCGACGATTCAGGCGCTCCCGACTTCCTAGTTATTACTCCACCTTCAAACATCTCAGAAACAGTACCCAATCCATGATACGCCAAGCTAAATCCCCATATTTTCAGCAATCCTTATCTTGTGCTTCCGACTCCAAAGCCAAATGGACAATCCTACGTAAACTATCCTTAGGAAAACACACCCATAACCAAGCTATTCCTATTTCCGCTGATTATCTTAATACCCACATGTCTTCCTGCTCCTCTCAGTTGTCATATCAGACGCCGATGCCTACACCCATGCACCATTTCAATCCGGATTCATTCTTTTTTCCCATATCACCCTTGAGGACCTCTTTAGTTCTATTCGTAAATCCCGAACCAATGACTACGGACTTGACAATATTCCAGTTAAAGTAATCAAAGCCTTGCTTCCTTCCATCCTTCCAATATTATATCATATCTATAACTTTTCTCTAGACAGTGCAACCTTCCCGACTTCCTGGAAAACCGTTCTCAGTCCGTCCACTAAAGAAAAACTCAAATCAAGTATCTCCTAATAACTTCCGCCCAATTTATCTCCTTTCAAACCTTTAGAGCGTCTGGTCCAATCTCAGTTATCCCTCTACCTCGAGCAAAACAACCTTTTGAACCCCTTCCAGTCTGGTTTCCGGCCTGGCTATTCTACTCACTCTGCTCTCTCCCAAATTTCTCAAGATCTCCACAAGGCTATAGATCAGCATAAAATAACAATCCTTGTTTTGCTTGATTTTTCCAAAGCCTTCGGTTCTGTCGACCATAATATCCTCCTAACCAAACTCCATAGACTCCCAGCATTCACAGGCGCTCTTCAATAGTTTCAATCATTCCTTACTGGCCGTTCCCAGTATGTTGTAGTTCCCAATAAACCCCGCTCTGACTCATTGCCTCTGAGAAAAGGTGGACCCCAAGGTTCCTCGTTATCTTCTAACCTCTTCTCCATATTCACAAATGATCTTCCGCTCTCCATCAAGCACTCCCAATACCAACTCTATGCCGACGGTATTCAGATTTATATTACCTTTACCCCAAACGACTTTCCTGATGCTACCTCTAAACATCAGGAGGACATAAACAATATAAGTGCTTGGTCAAACTGCAACAAACTCCTGCTAAGTGCTGAAAAACAAAAGCCATCCTGATAGCATCACCCGTTCTCCTTAAATCCATCTCCCAAATATCCCGCCGAACCATAGCAAACCTAAAGCCATTCCGTCGCCTCCATCACCTCCTACCATTCAATATTCGTAAACTCCTTGTTTCTTTTCTTGTCTTTCCCCACTTTGACTAAGGTTGCGAGGTGTACAGCAGACTTTCAGGTGAGTTCGAAGTAAAACTCAAGCGTATCATGAGCTGTGCAATACGGTTTGTATTCGTGATCACCAGAGACACGCATATAACCCAGTATTACGCGGAGTTAAGGTGGCTTTATCCTCGTTACAGATGCCAGTATTTCCTTGCTTCCTTCCTCTACCAGGTCATCAGAACTCATCGTCCCAGTCATATCTTCCGATCCCTTCAATTTAAATTATCAATTCAGTCCCGTTCTACCAGATCCCATCTTTCTGACCTCTACCTCCTCCTCACTGTACTGCTGCCTTTGACAAGTCCTTCTAGCCAAAGAAATCTCTCTTTGGAATTTATCCTCCTGAGATCCGTATGTAAAACTGCTTCCTCCTTCAAATCGCTCTTCAAACCTTCTCCTTACCCAGTCAAACAGAATTAACCTCAACTGCAGATGCTAAAAACAATTATTTTATTAATATTTTTTTTTTTTTTACCATTAAACAAATTAATCACCGATGCATGAAGAAATAAGCTATTTTTTTATGTGTTTTTTTTCATTTTTTTAATTCAGTAAGTCTGACTTGTAAAGATGCACATTTATTTACGACTTAATTATTTTTTTGTAGTTTTAGTAATTTGTTTATTCTAAGCCATGATCCACATTATTATCGGTCATAATTATGTATTTTTATTTTATTCTTAAGGGATTTTAGTCCCAGATAATAAGAATTTTTTTTCATTAATTTCATTTCATGAGACGAAGAATTAAAAGTGTAGGCAATGGAGTAGAAAGTTGCATGGAAGGATTACTATAGCGCACAAAAAAAAAAAAAAAAAAAAAAAAAAAAAAACCTGTAACACTACAACCTATGAAGGGTCCTGGGCTCAGTAGATATAGAGATTCGTACTGTTTCTAGGACAACGGCCGTGCAACTCCTCCAAGCAAGTAGAGAATCTAGCATGAAACAAAGAGCAGTAGCAGTCCTAGTTATTCCTTCTCCGTCCGAAAGACAATACTGAGTGACGTTAAAGAAAAATAAGATATATATGATCCTCAAAAAACAAATTATTATTACAAAAAGATGTGTTGAAGAGTGCATATTCTCTCCATCGAGAACCACGTTTAGTACAATTGCCACAAAGCCTCGCTTACACAGTGAATATAGATTCTCTCACTTTTATCTGCTGAGCGGTGTTTTAAAACAATGATTTTGTCACTTGTTGAAATATATACCATTGTAAATAATATTTTTTTAATAATATTGAGTATTAATGTGTTTTAAAAAAATGTCAGATGTTTGAACGAATCAGTTCACGAATTATCTTTTAAGCTCTAGATGACTGTTGAAACCGGGTATGAAAGAAGGTTTCAAATATACGAATTTAGTAAAAACTAATTTAACTCTTGTAAAAACATGGAAATTTGTCTTTAATCCTTTGTTTTGTTTTAAATTTAAGTCCAAAGCTTTTTTTTTACTTCAAAATGGTTTTCAGAACTCCCTTATCAATTTTAAAATTCACTTTGGTCATGTAAGTTCTGAACCAATTTTATTTTTGGGTTGATTTAAGAATATATCAAAGTTTTTAATTTTGTAAATTTTGTTTAAGTATGAACTTGTTACAGCATTTATTCATCATTTAACAATTAAGTCATTTTACTACAATGCATGGCTATGTTTAATGTTAACTATTCTTGGTAAATTAGTTTGCCATGAATGTGAATTGTGAATGAATTATCTTCTATTTACAAATGGCTTAGTTATAGTTTTGGTTGTTTTAGATATTTTTATAGAAATTATTAGTTGTTGTTAATAAATGAATTATGCCTCCTCCACAATTTGTATACACTCTTTTGATTTTCCCTTATAACCACTAGAGATGGATTTATCTCCCACCTTATACTACTATTTCTCTGTTCTTGGTAGAGATTTTTTTTTTTAAATGTTGATTAATACTTTTTTTTTTTCAAATTCAGAATATTTTAAGAATAAATCTGTTTTGTTTTTTTTGGTACTTATTCATTTTTATTGCTAATTTGATTGATTTTCTCGCTGTTATTATTTAGGAATTTAAGTAAGTGCTAACTACCATTGGGCAGTTCTTCATAAGGCTTTGTCAAGCCCATATTCCGTATCTTCACATTTACAACTGTATTTGGATTATACAGTTGTATATTTCCATAAATACATAAAATGAAATAATTTAGAAACATAAGAAAATCACATAATTTTAACTTACCTCCCTTCTTGAAATAAAGTTTTAAAAATTTAAATTTAGTTTCATTTTATTTATTTTATGTTATATTTATTTATTTTACCTTAAATAATATAATAATAGAAATTATCATACTCGATAATCACTAAAGTTTATGCGTTTTTCATCATTCTCCATTGCTTTATATGACTTTGTTCGAAAGATGAAATTTTTTTAAACATCAGTAGCTCTTTAATGACATGTTACTCATTTATATTATTATTATTATTTATAACACATTCTTATTTCGGGAAACGTTTTCAAGCTTCGGATTTTTTTTCCAGAATCGATTCTCAAATATTCATCCTTGAAATTACTTGAATCACTTAATGTGTTAGATAATAATATTTATTACTTCTCTAATTTCTATAAATTTGTATTCACCCTGCGAACAAATTTCTTTTATTACTACTTACAATGTGAGATAGTTAATTCTTCTAATCATACAATATTTAGAGAAAGCATATCAATATAATTTAGAAACAAATAATTTGATAATATCAGAATTTAAGGCTTGTCAGGATATTACAAGACCCAGTTAATATTTAAGACAATTTAATGATTTAAAGACCATGTTATATTGATTGAAATTGTTTGATCTGTTTTTAGAACATTTTGTAAAATAATATTGAAGAGTTTCTAGATAAGGGAGTGAATGGAATGGAGCACTAGTCTCTTGTTGTCTGAGTCCTGTTGTTATAGAAGATATTTTAATTTTTGATTTTATGATATTTTACAAAGTTTTGGGTTAATGATTTTTGTTTTTAGTAATTAATTTTTTAACAATGGGTATCTATATAACTAAATAATTAAAGTAGACATTTTTTATGAAGAATAATATTTCATATTTATAATACTCCATTTTTATTATTATTATTATTATTTTATATGTTGCAGGCGGTCACGCTATGCTTTACCAAACAAATGCATCATAACCCGTTCTATTCAAAACATTAAAAAAACTCCTACTTTAAGAAATACGTTAAGAATACCTGTTAGTATAGCTTGCTTGTCAGCAAGTGCATTGGCTATTAAACCTCAATCTGTTGAAAAAATAATTCCTGAAAGAAAGGAATTGGTAAGCCAAACAAGATATTTGGATTGGAGAGGATTATTAAAATTAATATATTCTGACATCTGGCTTTGGTTGGGAGCACTTATGGTGAGATATAAATTAAGATTATTATTTTTAATTTACATTGTGATACCAGCTCTTCACCGATTAATTGGTAGCTTGGCTAAAACTATTTTTTTTATTTTTATTTTTTAAATATTTTGTTTAAATGACTGACTTGTCCAAGGCTTCCAATTATTGCAACTTGTACTACCTTTTCTTTCTCATTGTGGTTCTAATTTTTTATTTTTGTTTAGTTTATATCCACCATTCATCATTCTTACATACAGTTACTTAATTTTGACAAAGTTTCTTCCAAATGTAAGAAGTTGTTTCCCCCCAGCTTTTGTTCTAGTCCAGATTCAGGTTACTTGATGTATTAGTGCCTTGCATATGATAGTAGAGACATTCCTTGATACTCTAAAAAATAACCATATCTGAAGTAGGTAGAAATAATCAGAAGTCAGTCGTTTTTAATATTTTAATTTTTTCTCCCAAATAGCCCGCCGAACCATAGCAACCCTAAAGCCATTCCGTCGCCTCCATCACCTCCTACCATTCAATATTCGTAAACTCCTTGTTTCCTTGCGAGGTGTACAGCAGACTTTCAGGTGAGTTCGAAGCAAAACTCAAGCGTATTATGAACTGTGCAATACGGTTTGTATTCGGGATCACCAGAGACACGCATATAACCCAGTATTACGCGGAGTTAAGATGGCTTTATCCTCGTTACAGATGTCAGTATTTCCTTGCTTCCTTCCTCTACCAGGTCATCAGAACTCATCGTCCCAGCCATATCTTCCGATCCCTTCAATTTAAATCATCAGTTCAGTCCCGTTCTACCAGATCCCATCTTTCTGACCTCTACCCTCCTCCTCACTGTACTGCTGCCTTTGACAAGTCCTTTCTAGCCAAAAAAATCTCTCTTTGGAATTCTATCCCTCCTGAGATTCGTCATGTAAGAACTGCTTCCTCCTTCAAATCGCTCCTTTCAATCTTCTCCTTACCCAGTCAAACAGACAATAACCTCAAACTGCAGATGCTATAAATACCAATTATTTTATTATTATTTTTTTTTTTTTTGTGTTTATATTACTTTATACACATTGTTCCGGTCATCAATTATGTATTTTTATTTTATTCTTAAGGGACTTTAGTCCCAGGATAATAAAAAGTTTTTTCATTTCACTTCATTCATTTCATATAGTATCAACTCTTTGTTTGTTGCTCAATTTTTTATTACAAAAAATAGAAAATCTTCTTGAACAACAAAAAGCTCAGGTTGAAACATTAACCCTTGAAAATAATAATTTAAAAGTAAAAATTTCCGACCTAGAAAGCTGTTTAAATAACGCCGAACAAAATAGCCTAAATAATACTCTCGAAATTAGAGGCATCCCGGAGAAACCAGGGGAGACTGTTGTGGGCACCATTATCAGCGTAGGCGGGGGGGCATCCAGCTCAGCCCTGAAGATCTGGACCACGCGGTGCGTCTCAGGCCAAGAGAGGCGGGAAAATCGGGGACTATCATCGCTAGGTTTGTTCGGCGGACTGTGAGAGATGACCTGGTGCGGCAACGAAGAGTGAAGAGAGACTTCTCTACCCGTCATTTGGGCTGGGAATAGAACAGTACTCACCTAGTCTACGTCAGCGAGGCGATGACGTCCACCAATCGATGTTATCATCTCTGGAGATTTTAATACCAATATGCTTGCGGAATCCTATGATAAATCTTTCCTAGTTAACCTAATCTATTCTATGAATCTTTATCTCGTTCCTTACTTTCCTACCCATCATACCCAATTTTCTGATACCTGGCTTGACCTTCACATTACTGACTCTCCTCTAAAGGTCTTTCATCCTCCCAGCACCCAGTTCCATTCCTTTCATCACACGATCTCATCCAGATCTCATACAGCCTACCTGTGAAATCCTTCACTCCCAAAGTGGTCTCCTATCGTAGTTTGGACTTCCTCTCTTACGAATCCCTTGAAACCGACCTTGAATCACTCCATTGGGACACTATATACTCCTCTAATTCTCTCGATCCTATGATATCCACTCTTACCTCACACCTCAAAACCTTACTAGACCTTCATGCACCTTTGAAAACCCGAATGTTATGCCGCCCAACCGCGCCTTGGCTAACTCATGACCTAAAGGAGATGATGAAAAAAAGAGAAGCAGCACAAAGAAAATTTCGACCCACTCGTATGCTGTCTGATTACGAATACTTTAAACAACTACAGAATAGAACCCAGGACGCGGTTCGACGAGCTAAATCCCTCCACATCCATAACTCACTCTCCAATGCTCCTGATTCCAAATCCAAATGGAAAATTATCTGAAAATTATCTATCCTAAAATCAAATAACCTCACTCCTCTCTCTGTTTCTCCAGATGAGCGCAACAATCATTTTATATCCTTTGCTCCTGTTTCTTCTCCTGCCGCCGATATTGGCCATCAGAGTTTCAATCCAGATAGCTTCTTCTTCTCCCACCTCTCCTATGATGAAATACAAACAGTTATCCTTAAATCTCATACCAATGATTATGGACCCGACAACTCCCGTAAAACTGATAAAAGCTTGTCTTCCCGTTTTAATACCAGTACTATACCATATCTACAATTTTTCTTTTCAAAACGCCATATTTCCTAATTCCTGGAAAACTGCCTTAGTTCGTCCATTAAAAAAAGTTCCAAATCCTGCCTCACCTTCTGATTTCTGTCCTATTTCTCTCCTTTCTAATTTATCCAAACCCCTGGAACGCCTAGCACAAATCCAGCTATCAAATTTTTTAGAGGAACGTTCCCTTATTAACCCTTTCCAATCCGGCTTCCGACCTGGTTATTCAACCCAATCCGCCCTACTAAAAATAACTCAAGACCTCCAATCCGCTATAGAACACCAAAAACTAACCATCCTCATCCTTCTAGATTTCACAAAAGCATTTGATACTGTAGACCATTACATCCTTCTGGCCAAACTACGATATATTCCTCAATCGAACAGTGCTCTGCGCTGGTTCAAATCCTTCCTCTCCAACCGCTCACAGTATGTAGTGACCCCAGGTCAACCTCCTTCCAGAACCATGCCTCTATCCTGTGGTGTACCTCAAGGATCATCATTATCCCCCTCCTTATTTGCAATTTATATTAATGACCTTCCGCTCCAGATCAATCACTCCCAATACCATATCTATGCAAATGATTTCCAAATCTATCTATCCTTTCCTCCTTCTGACCTATTACAAGCCACGGAAATGCTTCAAGAGGATCTGAATCAGCATTTGGGCAGTGGACAACTAGCTTAATTTGAACACTAAGAAGACCAAGGCAATTGTAATAGGTTCCAATCCCCTCCTTAAGACACTTCCTCCGATTCCCACTATGTTTCTGAATAATAATCCAATACAATTCCATCTATCCGTTAAAAAACGCGGGGTCACCCTTGATCAAACCCTTTTCTGGAAAAATCATGTTTCCGAAATCTCTCGTCGTACATTCTCCACCTTAAAACTTCTGAATTACCTACGTCCCCTTCTTCCTATAGAAACCTGTAAGCTTTTGGTAAGCTCCTTAATATTTCCCCACTTCAACTACTGCTGTGCGGTGTATGGGGGTGTCTCTAGGGATCTCGAGGCAAAACTAAAACGAATGTTTAACTGCTTTATACGTTTCATCTTTGGGATATCCAGAGACACCTCTGTAACTCAATTTTATGAAGAGTTGAAGTGGCTTTACCCTTCCTACCGCCGTAAGTACTTCCTGGCATCCTTCCTTTACCAAGTTATCCAATCCCGTTGTCTGTTTTACATCTCGGATCTCCTTATATTCAAATCCTCCGTTCATTCCCGTTATACCCTCTCACGGCCTTCAGATCTGTATATAACGTCCACAGCTTTCGATAGATCTTTCATAATCCGATCCGCTAGATATATATATATTTCTTTTATCTGATTAATTTTTTTTTTTTTTGTTCTCATGTTAACATACATTTATTTTTCTGGTTTGTACATTTTTATTATAATTTAGCTTTTGAGTTATTTTATTTGTTCATGTTATTAGTTTAATTCTTTTCTGTTTTTCAGTCATTTTAATCTAAGACTCTAGCCTTAAGTCCACCTTTTTATTTTCTGTTATGTTATTCTGAAGGGACTTGTCCCAGAATAAATAAAGAATTATTATTATATTCTATAGTGTTGGTTTTATTTTTATTTTATTTATTTAAATTTTTATTTTATTGTTTACATGTATATAATCTTATTGATATAAATGGAAATAGTTAGCTTTCAACAATATTAATAAACATTTAGAAATTCATAATAGAAGTAAAAATATTCATATTTAAAGTACAAACAAAGTATTCATGTTATTTTAATTTATACCAAGCATGTTTAATTCTGTATGCTGACCACATTTATGACAACAACAAAATAAAAGAAAAAAACTTGCTTGTAGTCATATAGCTGTCAGATTCCTTGCCATTGCCATAGCATCTATGTAAAAATTCTAATTACTGTTGAAAAAAAAAAAAAAATGAAAATTAATTTACGTAAATGATGCTGTTTATAATTCTGTATTTTCTATCTTTATTATGTTCTGGTAAAATACCAAACATATGGGTTCTTAAGAACCTGGTTTGGCATTGTAAAAAATAAAATAGTAAAAAATCTACTGTATTCTATTGCATTGAACTTTTCACTAAATTTGATTCATTAAATTTGTGTGCCTTCTTCTTCTTTTACTAGCTCTCTAGTGGCTTTCAGCATAGAGCATGCTTTGCCTCAGCCCACTTCCTACATTCTTCTTAGTCCATAGCCATACATTTCATCTATGCCATTGACTTTCCACGATTCTTCCCTACCTTTTCTTTATAATCATTAAAGGTGGCTCGTGGCCTACCAACTGGTCTCTTCCCTTCTGGCTTTACTTCCAATTACCATTTAACTTTTCTCTCTTCCGGCATTCTACATATATGCCTGAACCACTACAATTGACACTCCTCAATCCTGCTTTTCATGGACAAAATTTATAGGTCCTCCCTTTCAGGAATGATTTCATTCCTGATGCAATCCCACCTTGTTTTTCCCACTACTCGCCTAAGAAACCTCATTTCAGCCATAGTGGGTCTTTTGATGTATTTATCCAGGACAGTCCAGTGTTCTAATCAGGACTGGAAGAAATATCGTCTTGAACATGATTAATTTTATGTCTCGGAATATCCCAAGAAATTTGTATGTCAATTAAATATATTATTGTGAAGTGAGAATGGTTGACTGTGTAAGTAAGTGAGAGATAACTTCTCTTTATAACTAACTGTTCTGGGTGGAGTCAAAAGAACACACAATTAAAATATAAACTTAATAAACTGGTGCCGATGTTCCTTCTTCAGGGTGTTTAAAGGAGAGTGTCAGAACAATGAAGCAATAATACTATATTATTATATTATATAAAATATATTATTTTATGTCATTTGTTTTATGTTTTTAGGATATATCTCATATCATTAATTACCGTTAAAATGCTGACTTTCAGTTATATGTTAACCCTATTCAAACTGTTCATGTAAATAAAATGGTCTTAATTATGAATCATACTTTTTCAACATTGTAAAAAAATTATTCATGTAAAGGTAAATTGTATAGTTCTTATACATCCAGGTAAATTTGTATGATTCGGCAACCTTTTAATAATACTTATTTTTAGATGAGGAAGATGATTGGGAGTGCAGTAATAAAAAAAATATAATATAAGCAATACTTATTGTAATTGTGTGCTGATGTTTCAGTATACTCAGAGAAGGTATCTCAAGATGTCTTGATATTTGAGATACCTTCTCTGAGCCACCCTGATGAAGGCCCACAATGTTGGCTGAAACGTCGGCAAGCAATTACAATAAGTATTACTTATTAGTGTGTATGACTGCACCCCCAAAACCATCTTCCTCATTTATGGTTCTCAACGGTCAACTAAACTCCATCATACTTATTTTTAAGTATGGAAAATGTAACCTGTATCATAAACTATATTAAGTAGGTATGAATTTGTTAACAAGTGTTAGTTTGATAAACTGGCCTTCCATATATGTATATAAAACAAAATATAAGTATTTTTATGTTACATAATCTGGCAATAGTTTCTTTAAAAGATGCCTTAGTGATCATTGTTTTTGGTGGGATTAGATTAAAATGTGTTTCAATTGTACTCTTCACTTCAGTCTGTGTATTTCAAAGCACCAAGGGATGTTTTAGTTCTTAATTTTCAAGGTAGCTTTAGTCTTTCTTGCATTGACTCTGGCTTTATGCACTCAGGAAAATGAAAATACATTTTACATGATAAATTAGCTTTTATTTTGATTTATCTAGGTATCATTGTTCATAGGACAATCCCTGCTTAGTTAATTACCTGTTTTTATGAGTATCATGTTCAATATAACTTGAAATGATATTAATTATCCATGAATGCAATCAGATAAAAAAAAAAAAAAATCACAATGATGATCATTATAGCAAACTAGATTAAGATTTTTTCATTTTGCATGGTACTTTATATATATTAATCTGTTAATATATTTATTTATTTTTTTTTTTTAAGGCTGCATTGGGTGTAGCCTATATAAATATTATTATACCTATTAGTTTAGGTAATGTAGTAAACATAATATCAACTGGAGAAGGACATGAAAATATTCCACTTAGTTGTTTGAAACTAGTTGGTTTATACCTGGTTCAAGTAAGTTTTAAAATTGATTTTAGATTTATAACTTATTTTTACTAACTTATAACTAATTATTATTTATAATTTTAGTTTTAATAATATCCGTTGTTCCACTTTGGCATATTCTTTTCCTTTGAATATGTTGAGATAAGTGAAAATGCTTTAATGTATTATTTTTTTATATTGTAAATTAATATAATCCTAATTTAGTATAAATACTTATCATAGTGTCTTTATTTCACAATATTTTCTATTGCTTTAATACAATATTGGTTATGAAAATAAATTTATTTTAGTACATCTTAGTGAAAAAATCCCTGCTTTTTTTATTTTCCTTTTTTCTATCCTGACATGTCATGAACTCATTTCTAATTTTGAAAGACAATCCACGGGCTGTTAGCTACTCAGATTAGATAGTTGCGGATTTATAAATACATTTGAGTACATACAGGATGTTTCAAGGGTTAAGTGGCCAGACTTCAGGATTGAATTAAGGAACTAAAAACAAGAAAAAAAATTCCTATGAAGATGTTCCCGGAAATACAAAGTTCATAGTAAAAAATGCTTTTCAGGCATTATTAGTTTTTAGCTTCTCAGGAATTGATTTTTCGGTCATTTGTTAAAATCCAAACCTATATCATTGTTAAAAGTTGTAGGTCATTAAATTTGACAAAAATTGGTTCAAATTAATTGAACCTAGTATCCTTGGGCTCAGAGATAACTCCTAAATATTATGTTTTTTTCCTATGATCCTACAGTACATTTTAAAAGTAATCATGGGGAATAGATTTATGAAAGTTAAGAAACATTAATATGTGCTAAGGGTATTATGAGTATGAATTAACAATATTTACTTGTAATTAATTTCATATTTTAATTCATCCTATTGAATCAGTGTCTATTCAAAGGAAGAATGATAGAAATTGATATCTTGACATCATCCCATCCCCTACACCTGATATTCAAGACCTCAACTTAGTCATCTCCGGGTCTAAGGACACTAGGTTCAATTGATTGGAACCAACTCTTGTAGAATTAAATGACCTACAGTTTTTATTCCAGAGATTTTGCCGAAAAATCCATTCTTGAAAAACTAGAAGCTGATAATGCTGCCTGAAAAACATTTTCAACTCTAATTAACATTGGATTTTTTACTTTAGCTCCTTAACTGTGCATTTCCGGACACATGACCATACGACTATTTTTCTTGTTTTGAGGTCCTTAATTTATTCCTGAGGTTTGGCCACTTAACCATGAAACACTGACATACATAGAAAAATACGTATATTTCACTAAAATGTAATTTTCCAGGGATTAGGAACTTTTTGTTATATATCTCTCCTCTCTTCAGCTGGAGAGAGAATGGCATTCAGACTGAGAAAGGATTTGTATCAAAATTTAGTTAACCAGGACATGGAATTCTTTGATTCCATTAGAACTGCTGAGCTCCTTGAATGGTTAGTAATAAACATCATATATTTAAATTCAATGTTTTTTTTTTTAGTAAAACAGTACCTATTTTATTTATGCCTGTTATGCAATGTATGTTATTAACAGTCCTTGAATAGTGAAATTAATTTAGTTACATTATTGTTCAGTTGGTTTAATGTCTCCATAATCTTAGTAGATCAATAAAGCTTGGAATCAGAAATGTGATCATTCAAATTTTCCCAAAAAAATAAGAGATTTTGTTATGACAAAATGATATCTAAATATGGTGGACTAACGAATTAGACTAGGGTTATTTTTTTTTTTGTAACTATCAATCAGCATTTTACTTAATTTTTTCCATTACTGGTTTTTTTTTTCTAAGCTAGTTAGTTGAGGAATCACGAAACATAAAGTAACAATTTAAAAAAAAATTGGCTAAGACTTTACCAATACCAATGAATTAGATTTTTATAATATTCTTTTACATGAAAGTTGAGATTCCAACAACATTTAAACTCCTTACTTCCGCCAGAGTTTGGAGCAGCTATACCCCATCGGGCCTTATACCGCCCTGGACCGTTCCTTCTATCCATTATCAACTGGCTCTCGCACGACTTCCTAAACTTACGACTCTACCTCAAGTATATCAGCAAGAATTTTTAGAGCTTATCCAAAGCTACCATAATGCTAATGTTCTTTACACTGACGCCTCTCGGGGAGAATTAGGCGCTGGGGCTGCAGTTGTGAGTGAGGCCCAACTTAACATCTTCGCCCTCCCTTCTATATCCAGTAGCTATACCGCCAAAGTAACTGCTATCCTCCAGAACCTCCTCCCCCAGCAATCTATATCTCAACTAATCATATGCACCGATTCTCTCTCCAGTCTCTCCTCTCTCCGTAACATATATTCCTCTGACTACCTCATCCAAAGAATTCATACCACACTTGCATCCTTTTCCTCCCGGGTCAATATTGTTTTCTTCTGGGTTCCGGGACATTGTGGGTTCGTGGGGAATGATCGGGCTGATTTAGTGGCACGTAATGCGGTTTCCGAGGGTCTTGAACTTCAAGGTGTGAGCTCGCCTGACCTTGTCACTTCGATTTGATTGAGTATTTTCAGTTGCTGGCAGCGGGAGTAGGCGGCCCTCGGGAACAACAAGCTTTGATATATTCAGCCTCTTGTTGGCCCTTAGGGGTCCTCCGGCTGGCCGTCTCGACGCGAAGAGGTTGTGCTCGCATGACTTCGTATAGGACACTCTCGGTTGACCCACGGTTATCTCATGGCCCGTGCATCTCTGCCTCTCTGTCAATCATGTCAGGTTCCTCTCTCAATACTCCACATTCTCACAGAATGCTGACAATATACCGCTTCACGTATTCTTTTCAATATCCCCACCGATCTGTCTCTTCTTCCTTCTGATTCCTCTCCCCATATAACAAACATCATTCGCTTCCTAAAGTCACACCCTCTTTACTCCCAGATCTAAACTATACTCTCCCTCTACTCCTATAATCATCTAACCTGTGTCTAACGATGCAAAGGCGAACATGACCCTGGTGGTTGTCCCCTTAATAAAAAAAAACAGACGAAGGCAGGTTTTTGTCCTAAAAAAGTGTTTTCGGAAACACAATGTGCCATTTAATTTAATGTAAATTTTGTTTTGTTAATTTAGGATGATGGCAGAGTATAAAGTTTGAGCAACACTGTCCCAATCAATTTTCACTTGTTTCCTTGGGGCCCTATTTTATCCATGCCATATCATATTCTATGATTTATTATAGCATTAAAAAATAAATAAATAATAATAATGTGCCAAGATTTTTTAAAAATAATATTAGGGTGCTCCCAGTAAAATAAAGTTACAGAAGCACTGTCCAGGCTGATTTCCAGTGATATCCTTGGGACTCTATTTTATCTAAGTTATTTATTCTTCTACGATCTATTTTTTCACCTAGAATACAATCAATAATAATAGGGTGTCGTGCATTTGTTTTATTATTTCAGGATGTACCTGGAAAAAATTTTTGAGAACCCCTGTCCTGACTGATTTTCCCCTACAATCATCCTTAGGGCGCTACTTAAAACTCTCTGGAGCACTCTTGTTACATGCTTGACAGCCTGGTCATCTCCTATTCTTGTAAGGACCAAACAGTTTTGTTTGCATTTGAAATATTTTCAAAAGTAATGAAATGTTTAACAAAACGAAATGAGTTGTTTCATACTTTTAAAAATATCAACACTGTAAAAAAGATTGAGGATGTCAGTGTAGATTTGATAAAAATGACCTATTAATTGGTTTGTCAGCATTCTGTAGAGCTATATTATTTTTTCTTCAAACAAATTTTTTAATACTGTTTTTAGAGTTTTTTCCTTATAAAAGAATCATTAAATGCAATATTATAAATGTTATTCTGACCGAAAAATTTCTCTTGATGATAAGTCTTGATATCTGTGACTCAAGGTAACACATATTTTTTCTCATTTATAGTGCTTATACAAAAATTAAGAAAAATAACAGTTTTTCAAGATAAATATGCTGTATCAAAATATGGCTATACCTAGTTCTGCCATAAATACTATTACAAAAGTTGAACTTTGTTTAAATCCTTGGGTATTATTTAGATAATCTTCATCTCTATCAGATTATTATCTTTATATGTAAGGGAGGGGATAATCCTAATTAGTTTGTATTTTTATCTTGCTCAGTTAACATGGAATGGAGTGACAAAGAAAACCGAATAGCTGTGGTTGCATTAAACAAAGTTGAAAAATGTAGATTAGAGATTTTCAATACTTGGGTATCAGCTGTATGTTCGCGTACCACAATATAAATGGATATAATGAGACCCTATCTGTATGTGACAAACCTCGACAGGGTCATCTATGCACTGTAAGAACGGCAAATCCAGTTAGAGCAGTAGCTATTCAAAAGAAATTCCATTCGAAAACAACAAATCATGTCTCGTGAAATGGGAATCTCTGTCAGATCACTGTCACACATAATAAAAAGTGACTTTAGGATGGATGCATTTCAAAGAATGACAAGACAAAGGCTAACCACTTCCCTTGAACAAATTAGATTGAATTGAAAGATTTCAAGGAAAATTTAATCGCCAAAATGATCGTGTGTATGCAAGCAGCTATACAGAAGCCCAGGAAGTCATTAGAAGAGTGGAAATATATCTTTACTCTTTCTCAGTGATGGTTATTGAGGAGTTTGCTATGATGGCACCAAAAAGCTTCATTTTTATGAAAAACGGTCAAATCTATCAGGACGATATTTTGGAACCTGTTGTCAAGCCTCTAAATTATACTCTGTTTGCTGTAAGTCATTAGGTTTTCCAGCAGGATTCCCCTCCAGCTCGCAAGGCCAGGTCAACTCAGCAGTGGCTGCAAAAGAATATTTTAGCGTTCAAAGAGCACACCATAACTTGGAAAGCCTCAAACATTCTCTGGTCTGAGCAGTTTAGCGCTTTTCTATATGTGTTGCGTGCTGCTATTAATGGCTTGTCACAGAAATTAAGTGCCCTATGTCAAGGCAAAAGGGGGCATTTTGAGTAATTTCTATTTTGTTTTATTCTCTATAGATATACGTTTTATTTTCTAATAATGTTTTTGATAAAGTTAATTTTTCTGATGAAATATGTAAATAGTTCCTTGTAACAATATTTATGGCCGGACTAGGTATACGAGTATATTTTAGTGAAATATATGTATATGTGTTCTTGACTGTTTATAATTTAAGTTTTCTATGGGTCTTGAGGTTTAGTCAATAAATAAGCAATTGTTTTTAGGCTACGTTTTGAGAATTTAATGTTCTCATATTCATTCCCTAACAGTGAAAAAAACAGCAATAGAATATTAAAATTTGTAGACAATAATTAGTTGATGATATTTTACAGTGAGAACATTTTTAAAAATAAATTTAATAATGCAGTGAATTTACAATTTATGGATATATAGTAGTTAAATTGACATCTTAATTGGAATTCACATTATTTAACATTATGAAAGAAATTACTACAAATTTACTTAAAATTTGAGACAATATAGTGTCGAATATAGACCTGTGTGGATACAAACTTTGACAGAACACTGAAAAAAAGATGCTATGAATGGCTCAGAGAGATATGGGAAGCCATTTTCCAAATTGCCGTGGTCCAAGAATAGTTTTTTTTTTTTCTTATTGTTTGTTTTTTTACTTATTTTCTGACATTATTATTATTGTTATTGATACGTATTGTTAATATCTGTTCATTAAATTTCCATATGAATTAAGAATTTGGACACCTGATTTCTTTTTTATGGCACGATTTTTATATTTTTCAATGGTAACCATTTCTTTCATATTTCTTTTGTAGCTGTTTTTTTCATAATGTAATATTAATGAGTGGTGAGGGCAGCTTGATCTGGTTTATTAGGGTTTTTTGTCATTGAAGTACAGCTGTATTTGTGTTGGTTTACTCTCCTTTTTAAATATTGTTCTGATGTTCCAAAATAAAATTCTTCGCATTTATCTTTGCTAGGAATTTCATATACAACATTTGATTTTAATTTTAATTTGTCTATGTCTTTAGTTTTAGTGAATAGTATGGATAAAGTAGTTTTATTTTTTAATGTAATAGCATATTCGAATCACTATCATTTTTATTCATATTGGGTATTTTAGAAAGTTTTGGTTTTATGGAATAGTGCAAATTCTTTTTGTGATATTCTCATTGTGTGGTTGTTTTAGGGACAGTAGTATCTGCTTGAGTAGATAGCAAATAAGTTTATGTGGGTAGCCATTTTTAAAAGGAGGTTAACTAGTTTGTATACAGTTTTTTTGGTGTATTGGAGGCGTTAATTTTCTCGCACGGTTACTTTGATTATTTGCTATGTTAATTTTGTATCGATAGGGGTATAGGCTTGTGTAGTGGATGTGTCTTCCAGATTGAATAGGTTATAGTTGGTATCTATTTCCCTGTTAGGTTTTTGAATCAATAGTACATCTAAAAATGGTATACTATTATTAATTTCACAATCTACCATAGAAAGAACGGAATATTGAACATAAGTTTGGGGATAACTGTATCTAGTAGTTCTTGAAGCTAAATATCTGCTAAAATTGGAACAATAGGGGATCCCATAGGGTAGCCAAACTTCTAAATAAAAAAGTTTTCATTTATTTTAAAATATCCTCTATCTGTACAGAGGGTGAGGAGTTTGAGGAATTGGTTTTTAGGGATATTCGTATGTGTTTTTGTTTTGTGCCACTTTTTTTCTATTATCTTTTTTATTTTCAAAATATAAATGATTGTGAATACGGAAGAGGGGTCCAATGAAATGATTTTATAACTTTAGGTATATGAATTAGGGTTATTTTATCTTTGGGTTTAAACAAATCTTTGATATAATATTTACTAGTTGACAGATACTTTAAAATATTAGCTAAATAATTAGAGAGTTCATAGGTAGGGGAATTAATGAATGTTAAAGTAGGTCTGACTGGGTTTCCTGGTTTGTGGTTTTTTATAACTGATTATAATTTAGAGGATGTTGGGGAATTCATGATAAGTTTCTGGTTCCTTTTTTTAATATCTATGTATTTTAGTTATTATTTACTTTTTTGTACTTAGAGCTAGATTGGTATCTGTCATCAATTTGTGGATTGGATTTGAACCAATTTTTTTATATGTGTCTGTATCTTTTAATATTATGTTGGTGTTGTTAGTATAATTTTTTATTTAGGGCTACTGTTTGATTAGTTTTTTTTGTTTTTGTGATTATTATATCCGGTTTCGTTCTAAGGAAAGCTTTTGTAGTTTTGTAAATTTTTTGGATGATCAGGGAGCAGCGTGGTCTAGTGAATAGAAATATCATCCATGTAATTTCATAATGTATTTCCTCATCTCTTTTGTTTTCAAATTGTTCTAGTGCCATCAAATGAATAATAGAAAGAAATCATGGTTGTAATTAAATAAAAGAATTTTATTACCACTTTTTGACTCTATGGCGCACAATAGACCGACTTGGTCGCGGTGCAATCCCTATGCCAGTTCAAAAAAATAATAAAATAAAACAAAAGAAACAGAGTAATTTTCTTTGTGAAACTTTCTAATTTTTATATATCTATGTTACTTGTATCTTTGTTTTATTTATGCGTCAATCCATTTGAAATCACTAAGTTTTAATTAATTATTTTGTAGCTTGATATTTTTTTTATCAATTATTTATCATCTGATAAATTAAAAACTACAATTGTAACATTTTTCAGGCTCATAGATTTTGTTTTGTAGACATTTTAAGTTACCTCTACAGCAGCTTAAAACTAATTTAGAGAAAATGCTTCAATACTGGCAATCTTACAGATTTCAAAACAAAACCTAAAATTGTGATTAAAATATAGTCTACATTTTTTCCACTCAGCAGGTCATAAAGTAATGAGGAAAGTGGTTAAAAAATTCATAAAACCTAATTGAACCGAGACTTTTAGGGCTGTAAAAGTGAATTAAGGAAAATAGACTCTCCTTTGATGTTTGTTTCATTATAATTCTTTAACAAATTTGTGTCACATGTTTCTATTAGATAAAAGTATAAACTTTGCTAGTTTCATAATTTTTCACTCAGTCCCATTTGATGTGTTCTGCTTTAAATATTTTGAGAAAAATATTTTCGGCAATGTTAGAAAATTCATATAAAAAATAAAATAGGAAGAGTTGGTTGGGGTTGCAGTCATAGAAACACTCAAGTTAAGTGAACTCAGTTTACCTACTCAATTATGTGAACTTAATTTTAAGTATTTCTATGACTGCACCTCCAACCAACTTCTCCTTATATCCTACCTACAGTCAATTATTATTCAATCATTAAAAAAATAAATAAAAATGTTGTCGGGCAAAGAAATTCACATCAAGTAGGAAAATGATAAAAACTTTTTAACAAAATAATGAAAGGTTAGTATTTTTGTTTATACAGTTTTACATTAAATGTGGCATATAAGAGGGGGGAGTCCGTGGCTGAGTGGCTAGCGCGCTAGTTTCTCATGCTAAAGGTGGTGAGTTCGAATCCCAGTCCCAGAGGGACTTTGTCAAGCATTAATTAAATGGGGATTCACTCACCTCCCCAGGTACGTGAGACCCGTCAGCCAAATGGTAGCCACTCATAAAATTAGGCGTAGGGAGTGATGACCCACGTTATAAAATACATCGAGAAACATGAGTGTAATCTCTCAGGAGATTACACGGCCTGTCGCGCCACTGGAAGAAGAAGAAGAAGAAGTGATATATAAGAAGAGTGAAAGGGAAGAATAGGGGAGATGGAGTGCATAATACATCAATAAGATTAGCTTCGAAGATTTTAGGACATTATTAAAGAACCTCAGCTTAGATGTTTTGGCCATGTTCCTAGAATGGCAAAAAACAGGTCAAAGAGTCATATGGGAAATAAAGGTTAAAGTAGAGAGGCCTAGGAGAAGACAAAGAAAGACTTGGAGAGTCGCAATCCTGGAGGCTTTTGACAGAAGAAGGTTAGAATGAGAAAGAAGACATATTTCAGGAGAGATATTTCTGATTCAAGCTGGAAGGGATTTTCATTCTGCTTAGATGTAATCTCACCTGAGACGATAAAAAAAAATGTACACTTTTTTATTGCTAAAAGCCTTGTTTTTTGTGATTTTTTTTAACCATCCTTAGAGAAGTGTTGTGAGTTTAAGAAATGTAAAGCACGTCCCAATTATATGTGTAGTTTTCTTTTGTTTTGATATATCAAAAATTATCATTGTTGAAGGCATTTACCTGTAAACCGTTTTCACTGAAAAGCTAAAATAAAATGGCTGCAAAGCAAAAAGTTTGATCCTAAAAAATCTTTTACCTGTAGTTTTGAATTGAACAAATATTATGTAATAATTGTTAAAAAAATAAATAAAAATGTCAGTCTGGATGTTTTCAAATGGAATGACTCTTTTTATTTTATTGTCTAAGTGAACTATCATATTTTATGCAGCATTTACAATTATTTTTAGCATGTTTACTGATGTTCAAGAATTTAAAAGTTCTTTTAAACAGTGTGTTTCTCAAGGTGTTAAAAATATTTTCCAGGTAAAACAAAAAGATAGTATCATACTAATTACCAACTATTTATAATTTTGTTATAATTGATATTCAACCCTTTTTCAGATATGTGGAAGTATTATTTCATTGATTAAGATATCCCCAGGTATGACATTGACAGTTGTTACTGTTGTACCTCCTATTGTGGTTCTTGGGACACTATTTGGTGCTCTACTTAGAAAACTATCTAGTGCTGCACAAAAACAGGTTTTAATTTTTTTGTTTATGCAATATTAAAAATTAATTTAAATAAAATAAAAATTTTAAACATCAATAATTTAGAGTTTTCTTCAGATGTGTAGTAACCCTATAACCTATGAGGGGATTTGGTGTTTAAAACGCTCTGAGAATTAGTGAGGCTGGCAGTGTGACACATGAAGTACATGGTTGTCGTCTCCCACTGTTGCACCATGTAAATGGAAGCAATGGGTTATCTGCTTCAAATCATCAGAGTAACTTAAGGCAACCCAGTTCAACATTCTTGAGTCAAACTATGTGGTTAAATATCAGGAATCATTTATTATTTTGAGGTTTTTATCTCATTGAATATCAATTATTTTCAACTTCTGGGATATTGTCTATTCCTTATTAAAAGATCTTAATTAATTATTAAGACTGAATTGAAAAATCATACAACTCACACACACACATTCTCTCAGCAGATGAGCAGCAGTGTGAAACCCTTTTTTATCTAGCCCGAATACCAAGGGTGAGTTGTTTGCTTTCCTGTACTTCAAGTTAATTACAAGTGCTTTACTAGCTGGTGTCCACTCTATTTTAGTATGATCCACAGTTACTGACTCGTGCTGTCTGCATCACTAAGTTTGGACTTTGATTTAGAAACATCAATGAATGTTGAGTCTATCTTTCAGCATTGAAAAACCAAAAAAGTTAGTATTTTTAACAATTGAAATTAAAATTATTAGTAGTATATACTGCACACATTTTAATGGCTGGAGTGGTGAGTTCCTAGAATTCCTATAATTGCGTGTCATTGTAAAACACTATTTCATTATATTCCTAGGAACACGCTTACCTCTTCAGCTACCAAAATGTGTGCAGTATAAACGTGCCCTTATATTTATTTGTTTTTAAAAGGAAGAAACACAATTATTTTATATATACGGATACCAGACTGAATTTATTTTTTATTAGAATGTAGTTTTGAAAACATAACAGGATTTGCGAGTTAATTTATTATATTTGAATAGTTGACCATAAGAAAATGGTCAGGGTGGTGGTCAAGAATACAAATGTTCAATTAATGAACTTTGAAGTGAAATTTACCAACTAAAAAAATATACCTATAGTCTTTTTTCGATTTGTTTCTTCTGATAGATCATTTGTGATGAACTTTTTGAGGGTTTCCAAAGAAATGTCTACTTTGTGTCAACTAAAGATGTATAGATATATTGTTTAATTATTCATCATTAATATTATTTTAGTAATTATCTAGTATTGATTTTTCAGTCAGTGAAAGTATTCACATTATGTGAAGAGACTTTAAGTAATATACGGACTGTACGGGCTTTCGGAAATGAATCTTTAGAATGTGAAAGATTTGACTGTGAAACCAAAGAATCATCTAGACTGAATGCATTGCTTGGACATGGGATAGCTTTTTTGCAGGTATATTGAATATTATGATAATATATCTGTAGATTATCATATATAGTTGTCATGCTACTAGCATATTAATTCTGAAAGTTTAAGAGTTGGTGAATACTTGTTTTTTTAGTTTTAATATTATTATTATATGACCATATGTAATTTTAATATAGATTTATATCATAATTATTGTCTTGATTTCATCCCTTACTTTCTCACTTATGGGGCATTAAAACTTGTGGTGGTTCTTGATTTCCTTAATAAGTTTCCACTCTTTACCTCTGCTTTGTGCAGCTGTTCTCTAATTAGTTAAGGTCCCTAGAAGTCTCTTCCCATCTAATGCAACCCTGTCTATCGTCCACAGCTAATTTCTTTAAAAACATTTCATAATTTGCATTATGACATTCATTAAAACCTTTAGTAGTTCTTAATATTTTTTAATTATTCAATTGATGCTTTCTTTTAATATTTTAGTAGGTAAAAAAATTTTTTTTTTTTTTCTAGGCTGGAAGTAATTTATTTCTGAATGGTTTGATACTTGGAACACTCTATATTGGAAGTCAGTTTATTATTGTTGGAGACTTCTCTTCTGGAAACTTAATGTCATTTCTAGTCACTGCTCAAATGATACAAAGATCTTTTGCTCAGTTATCAATGACATTTGGTCACTACCTAAAGGGAAAACAGTCATTTAAAAGGATTTGCTATGTAAGTAAGCAAGTATAATCTTGTGTATGTTATAATTAATTTCTCATATCAGTATGTTTTAATGGATACCTTTAGTTGTTTTTATAGATTTATTTTCGTCTGATGTGGGATAAAATGATCAAGAAGCTTAAAGGCTGTGACAACTTGAATAATTTAAATGAGAAATTATTGATCAATCACTTTTATATTTAGAAATAAGATATAAGATATATTTAGACATGTTACTGGTTACTTCTTGGGATAACCATGTAATCCTTTTGAGGTTTTTGGCATTTTATATATATTTTTTAATAAAATTATAAGAATAGATGAATAACTTTAAGGTATTTATTTATTTTTATGGACCATATGACAATATAAATTTATATTTTTTTCAGTATAAGATGTAAATAATTATTTTTAATGATTGAATTGTTGACCAAATTTTATTGCTATAGTTTTTCTCTATCTCACTCTTTCTCTGTTTTTATTAGTTAATTGTTTATATGATTTTTCCAATTATAAATGTAAACCCTAACGGTTTATATTCCTTTATTGAGCATGATTAACGTCTGGATATAAATTATTAAATAATTTTCTATGACTATTATTACTATAACACTACATAATAATAATAATAATAGGCTTAGCAAACCCGAAGGTTCGATGCCGATACCACCAAATTCCGCCTACACAGACTCGTCCAATGTTCACCGTTCAAACCCAAGCCCCCGAGACCAGCCTTCACGCAATCCTCCCATTGACGCTTCGGCCTGCCTTTGGGACCCCTACCAGTTGGATCAGCGAATACCAACTTTCTCGGAATCCGTCCCTCATCGAGCCCAACAACTTTCCTTGCCCATTTGAGTCTCCGCGATGCTATCAACTCAATTATATTCACAGGATACAAGTTCCGCAATTCCGCGTTGTGCAACCTTCTAAACTCCCCAGTGACCTCATCTCTCTTCGGACCAAATATTTTACGCAGTACCTTATTTTCGAAAACCTTAAGCCGTTGTTCATCCTTCAAAGTATGCGGCCACGTTTCACATCCGTAAAGAACAGTCGGATGAATAATGGTTTTATAAATTCTAACCTTTAAGTTTTTAGATAGAAGCCCGAACTAAGCAACTTAGCAACTGAATAATAACACGTATTTCCCACCTTTAACCGGGACTTTATTTCTTCCTGGATTTCATTTTTTCTTGTTATCATTTAGCCCAAATACTTGAATTTCTCTACGTGTTCAAAAGTATGCCCTGATACATCAATATCACCAAGATCGCCACCGTTTCGGTTACTAATCATATATTTTGTCTTATCAGTATTTAATTCAAGTCCTATTTCTTTACCGGTTTTTATTAACACACTTGTATTTAGTTGTATGGTTTCCGTGTCTTCACCTAGCAGTACTAAATCATTGGCATACCCCAAAACCGGAATCTTGTCACCCATATTTAAACCTTTCTCGGTACACATCACCTTTTCTATGACATATTCTAAAGCTATATTAAATAACACGGGTGAAAAGGAGTCACCCTGTTTCAAACCCGATCGCACCTCAAATCTCTCAGAGTAATTATGACCGATTCTAACTTTATGGTATGTTTCCGACAAACACATCTCTACTAGGTTTACTAACTTCCTAGGAATTCCATGTTCAATCATGATTTTATATAGCTTCTGACGGTCTATTGAATCATAAGCCTTTTAAAAATCGATATAAAGTTGATGGACTACACCATTGTATTCCAATTTTTTCTCTAATATTTGACGCAAGGAAAATATTTGAGCACTAGTCGAGCGATTCCGCCTAAAACCACATTGGTAATCTCCGATAATTTCCTCAGCGTATTCCGTGATTCGACTAGTTAGTATTGATGAGAATATTTTATAGCATACTGGGAGAAGAGAGATCCCACGATAGTTGTTACAATCCGACCTCGGTCCTTTTTTGTGAATCGGAATAAGTGTTGATTCTTTCCATTCTTTGGGCATTTTTTCATTTTCCCAGATCTTTTTAACTAAAACATGTAATTTGGAAACGCCCGCTTCTCCACACGCCTTGATTAATTCACTTGTGATATTATCATTTCCTGCAGCTTTATAACGTTTTAATTTTCCTATCGCCATTTCGACTTCCTCTTTACTCGGTGCGTTTATCCATGGTTCAGCGCTCTGATATTCAGAGAGAGGAAATTGATTATTATTTTCCGTATTTAATATGCCGTCAAAGTGTTGTTTAAATTTATTTAATATCTCAGTCGGATCCGCAATTATATTGTTATTTGTATCTTTAACCGCATTCAATAGGGGTTCAAATCTTTTACGCGTTTTGTTTGTACCTTTGTACATCTCTCTTACGTCATTTTCGCTTCTGTGTTTTTCTATTTCTATTATTTTGCCTTTAAGGTACTCTCTTTTCTTATTTTTTAAGAATTTTGAAGTCTCTTTTTTTACTACTCGAAAGTAAGCCACGTTATTATCACTTGGATTATTTAACAAATTTAATTTAGCGGTTTTTCTTTTTTCACACATATTTTGACAATCCTTGTCGAACCAGTGTTTGTTCTTTTTATTTTCGATTTTCCCAAGACACAAATTACCGACCTCTTTAATATTATCCCTGATCCCTTCCCATAGTTTGTTTATATCTTCATGTTCGTCATCTAAGGATTCCAAAGCTTCGAACCTATTTTTTACTTCTATCGCGAATTGTTTTCTAATTTCGGAATTGCTCAATTTAACTAAATCAAAATTCTCGGGATGAATATAGGCCGGTGTTCTCTTTTTCGTATTTAGTTTTTGCCGAAGTTTCGCAATTACTAATTCATGATCAGAACCGCATTCTACACCACGATACGATCTCACGTTAATTATGCTACTTTGCCATCTGTTTTGTACTAAAACATGATCGATTTGATTCCGTGTTTGACCATCCGGCGATGTCCACGTATATTTATGAATATCCTTATGTTTAAACGTAGTACTTTTGATTACTAGGTTTTTCGAAATGGCAAAGTTTATTAGTCGGGTCCCATTATCATTACTATATTCGTGCAAACTTTCTTTACCGATTGTAGGACGATATACTAAGAATGGAGAAACGACTTCATAAAAGAAAGAAAAGATCCTGGGAGAGAAAGAAACTAGAGGCAGCTGAAAGGCTTATATCTATTGGTGATACCAGAAGATTCTACGCCTCAGTCAATGAAAGCAGGGAGCCCTTTAAGCCCACCCACTCAGCTTGCAGGAATCGCGAAGGCAATATAATAGTTGAGAGGGCAGCGTGCATGAATATATGGAAGGAACACTTTGCGAATATTTATACAGTACATCAAGAGGAGAATGAAAACAACTGCCCTCAACTCTATCAGGATAGGGATGTTGAACCACCAGATGATGAAGAGGTAGCTGATGCTTTGGTGGGGTTGAAACACCACAAGGCCCCAGGCGCAGACAATCTACCAGCTGAGTTGCTCAAGTACGGTGGCGAACGTCTGAAAATAGCCCTGCACAATCTGATTATGGACATCTGGGAAAAGAAAGATATGCCATCGGAATGGAGGAAATCTTTAATATGCCCCATATTTAAAAAGGGGGACCCATTTGATTGTGGAAACTATCGGGGCATAGCCCTTCTACCGTGCGCCTACAAAGTCCTTTCAGGCATTCTGTTTCAACGGCTTCTTCCACATGCAGAAAGAGAATTAGGCTCTTACCAATGTGGGTTTAGAAAAGGAAAATCCACAACAGACCAAATATTTTGCCTCAGGACTATATTGGAAAAGGGACATGAGTTTCGTATAACCACCCATCATTTATTCATAGACTTCAAAGCGGCATATGATAGTGTGGATCAAAAGGGTCTCTACGAAGCCTTGAGACAGCTGAACGTACCTGAAGGCCTAATAAGACTGATCAAGATGACCATGACAGACCTCGAATGCGTTGTACAAGTGCAAGGCGATCGCTCAGAAAGTTTTTCGTCCAGAAAAGGAGTGCGCCAGGGTGATGCCCTAGCATGTCTACTGTTTAACCTGGCTCTAGAGAAGGCGATAAGAGATTCAGCAATTCAGACTACAGGGACTATTATAAATAGAACCGTACAGCTCCTAGCATACGCCGACGACATCGATATAATTGGACGCACAAAGAAGTCAGTCGAGGAGGCATTCCTAACTCTCGCAGAAGCAGCAAAAAAATTTGGTCTAGTGGTAAACCATGATAAGACCAAGTATATGATCGCTGAACAACGCCCAAGACATCCTGGGGAAAAGGTGAAATTTGGAAATTGTCTCTTCGAATGGGTCTCTGAGTTTACATATCTTGGCTCAAAAGTCACATGCGACAATGCCATTGAAACGGAGATCAATGGAAGGATGTTGGCCGCAAACAGATGTTACTTTGGTTTGAGGCAGCATCTGTCAAGCAGGTCAGTGACCAGGAAAACAAAAGTCACTCTGTACAAAACATTGATTCGCCCAGTCCTTACGTATGGAGCGGAGACATGGACCATGGCAAAAGAGATGTACCAGAGGTTGGCAGCATTTGAGCGAAAGATACTCCGAAAGATTTTTGGACCGGTGTTGGTTGGTGGAGAGTGGAGGAGAAGAAAAAATGAAGAGGTTTACAACCTTTTTGGAGAGCCTGACGTTGTTTGCGTCATCAAGCGACATCGCCTAAGATGGGCTGGACATGTGGCCAGGATGGAGGAACACGAAACTCCTAAAAGATTATTGACGGATATAGTACATGGCCGGAAGAGAGTTGGCCGCCCCTGTCTTCGATGGAGTGACTGTGTGGCCGCGGATGCGAGGAGCTTAGGAGTCCACAACTGGATGGCTGCAGCACAGGACAGAGACTTCTGGAGGTTGCTGGTTGAGGAGGCCTGGACGCGTCAACGTGTTGTAGCGCCAAACCAATAATAATAATAATAATAGGACGATATACTTCTTCCCTTCCAACCTTTGCATTCGCGTCGCCTGGTATTATCTTAATGTAATTTCGCGGTAACTTATCGTAAACCGACTCTAATTTATCATAAAATTCGCATTTTACTTCATTATCACTGTCTTCGGTGGTAGAATGAATGTTTATAAACGCAATTTTTAACCAATGACCTTGAAATATAGCAACCAATTTTCTTTCACTAAAAAACTGTACGTCCCGTAATGCGGAAAGAAATCTATTCCTAATCAGAAACCCGGTACCTAGACAATAATTAACGCTCCCCCTGTACCAAATAGTGTACTTTCCTTCTGTTAACAAACCCTCCCCTGGCCAGCGAACCTATTGTAATGCAACGATATCTAAATGGTACCCCTTAACTTCATTCGCGACCGACTTTAACCCACCTGCCGTATTTAAACTTCTAACGTTCCACGTTCCTATTGTTAGATCTCTAATTTTCATCTTGCGCCATGATTCCCCTGAAGCAGTCCCCACCCGGAGACCCGAATGGGGGACTAGTTTACCTCCGGATAATGAGCGTCTTACCTCAGAGGAATCCATGACTGTTGGTGGTATTTTGTGAACTAAAATATGTGAGTAGGGCATTCGAACCTATGTCACACCCTCCAGCAAGCCTGGAGGGCCGCTCTCATTGTTGTCAGCGAGTCCATCGGACTTAGCCGGGAGGAGCTTCAGAGGAAATTCCACCGACCATCCCCACATCCGCCACCCGTGGGACGCTCCCCATACGCGGTAATGAGATCCGCGCGAGGATAACACTACATACCTAAGGGAATTCTACTTTCTCCATGATCTATTAACAAGTATTTCTGTCGCTAGATGTCATTGTCCATGAATTTTCTCTACTTGTTGCATAGCATTTTTTTTTTTTTTTTTTTTTTTTTTTGCTGGCATGGGTTGCACCGCGACCAAACGGTCTATTGTGCGCCATAGGATTACGCAATGTTAGATTTAAAACACGAGTTTAGTGGCAGAAGCAAACTTCAGAAGGCTATTGGGATTAACAAGTTTATTGTTAGTGGGGTTTACTAGGCGGTCTTCACCAAATAAGGTGAACCTCAACATGGCTAGCTTGTCGCAGTGGCAGACTATGTGAAATGATGTTTCATCATCTATGCCGCATAGTCTGCATAGAGGGTTGTCGGAAATACCAAGTTTAAACATATGGTAGTTAAGTTTGCAGTGTCCAGTGTAGACAGCAGTCAATGTCCTCAGGCATGTCCTACTCATACCAAGAAGACACCTCCTTCTGCTGGTACAAGGACCATCTAAGAATATGAGTGATTGTCTAGGTCCCTTATTTAGCCAAATTTGTTTGTATTTGTTTAAATAGGATTGATTGATGAACCTAAAAGCATTGCTTAGGCTGATTCCACTAAGGGGTTCTGGTGTGATGGGAATCGTTGACGAACCCTGCCTAGCTAATTCATCAGCTTTTTCGTTCCCACTGAACCCAGAATGACCAGGTACCCATTCAACGTTTACAGTGTTCTTCTCCGCAAGACAGTTTAGGGTCAGATTACATGCTTCAACGACTTTTGAGGTGGTTGTGTGATTGTTTAGGGCTCCTAGTGCTGCCTGACTATCAGTGTAGATAAAAATCTTTTTGCCACTAATGCCATCAGAGCACAAGTCAGTAGCACAGTGGAGAATAGCAAGAAGTTCAGCCTGAAAGACTGTTGTGTGTTTGCCTAGTGGAATACTGACCCCGGATTGTGGTTTGTCTTTCCTCCAGACACCAGCACCTGAGCCGCTGTCCATTAGTGAGCCATCAGTGTAGCAGTTAATACCATGTTTGGGTATGTGCTTCCTTGATTCATCAATGTTGACAGTGTAGTGAGCATTGATAAACTTCCGGATTTGTAGGTCTGAAGGCATAGCTAGGATGTTATTTTCATTGAGCCTGCTAAGTAAGTTGCAATGACCTTGGTGGGTGAACTTGTTAGAGCATTTACCTACTATGGTGAAGCGATAAATGGTTCTCAGCGCATGCGCTTCCACCTCCAAATCTAGAGGCATGATATTCAGCATTGTCTCCATCGCATTTGTTGGAGTGGTCTTAATTGCCCCGGTTATCATGAGGCAAGCAAGCCTTTGCAATTTGCAAAGTGTCTTATTATTGTTCCCTATGTGGGCTCTGTGCCACCATATTACGGAGGAGTAGGTGATCATTGGTCTAATGGCTGTGATGTAGAGCCAGTAGACGATTTGGGGTTTGAGTCCCCAAGCGTTATTAATTGCGCCTTTACATGCCCATAAGCATTTTAGAGCTTTTCCGGCAATATAAGAGATGTGATTGTCCCACCGCAATTTGTGGTCAAGAATGACCCCTAAATGCTTTACTTCTTTGGAGTTGGTGAGCTGTGTACCGTTAATACTAGGTAAGTTCATGTTTACCTTTCTTTTGTGTGTAAAAGTGCAAACCTTAATCTTTTGTGGATTGATGTTAAGTCCAGAGGATTCACACCAATCACAAAGAATATGTGTTGCATGTTTTAGTAGAGAGGATACTACGCATTGATATTTGCCTCCTATCAGAATTGCGATATCGTCTGCGTAGCCCTGTGTATAGAAGCCTTGGGAGTTTAGTTTCTTGATCAGTGGATCAATCACCAAGCACCAAAGTAGAGGCGATAGAACGCCACCCTGAGGGCAGCCACCATTTGGTTTGATCCTTAGCATGGTATTGGATAATTCCGATGCTAGGGTTCTGCTTTCAAGCATAACCATTATCCAGCCTCTGATGACAGGATCAATGTCGTAGTCAATCAGAGCACTAAGGATAGTGTTATAGGGAGTTCTGTCAAAGGCACCTTCAATGTCGATAAAGGTGCCCGTCATTATATCTTTCTGTTCCATGGATATTTCAATCCTGGAAACCAGATGGTGTAGTGCTAATTCGCAAGATTTACCAGCTTGGTAAGCGAATTGGAGTGGGTGTAACGGATTGTTAAGAGATAAATGTGCTCTAATATGTCTGTCCAGAATTTTTTCCAGAGTTTTCATCAGGAACGAGGACAGGCATATAGGTCTGAATGACTTGGGGTCCGTGTAGGAACCTTTCCCTGGTTTGGGGATGTAGCAGAGTTTGGATTCTCTCCAACTGACTGGTACATATTTTAAAGCCAAGCTACCTCTGAATAGTAAGAGGAGGTGTCGTTTAATGATTGGTAGACCTTTCTGCAGTAGAGCTGGAAAGATGCCATCAATGCCAGGAGACTTGAATGGAGCAAGTGATTTTATTGCCCATTCAAGTGTATTAGAGGTAATGATACCTCTGGCCGTGTGCCAGGCATTTTTGCTGGCACGGTCAGTCGGGTAGACAACATCACAGTTGTCCAGGTTTATAACCTTACAGTTGGGAAAGTGTGATTCCGCAAGCATAAGTAGAGTTTCATATTCATTAGTTGATTGTTTGTCATGTGTCTTCAGGGTTCCAAGTGGCCCCTGGTCATGTTGTTTATAGCATTTACAATGCAATCTTTCATTGTTTGATGTACATGGAAACATCAAGCATTGCATAAATATGCATTCTGCATCTCATGAAATTTTCGTTGTTTGAATTGAGTTTAAGAAAGAAAGAAAGAAAAGTAAATTTAATTCTGGGACCTTCAATCACCTAAGAATAACAGAAAAGTACAGAAACTGAGACTTGTGTCTGGCACAGAAACAAAAACATAAAACAAATACAAACTTAAGATATACTTATATTATTTATTAAAAAAATAAATACGACTACTGAGTATATATATTTCTATAGTTATATAATCATATGTGTGTATGTAAAGAGATATTATAATTGTGCTTCTTATGTTATAATAAGATCATAGAGAAAAACCAAAAGAAAGAAAAGGAAGAAGAAAAAAAGTTGTTTACATATTTGTAGTGGTCCTCATTTTAGAATGGAATATGACCATTATTCCAACATATTGTTTAATTGATATAGTTGTGATTATATATCTTTGAACAGATCATATATTTCGTTATCAGTTCTGTGCTTCTCATCCTTTGATAACTGGGCCATAGATTCAACCGACAACTTATCCCCCCTCTCACTCTGCAATAAATAAAGTTTTTTGTTGTCCACCTTTAAAGTAGATGGCATGTCTCCATTTGGATTTTTATGCCACCATAACTTTGAGTTGTTGATCAAGTTAGTCTTTCTGCACAATGATAAATGTTTTCTGCTTACATGCATTGACAATTATATAAAATTATCCAGTAAAATCAGAAGTGCTTAAATAAAATTGTTTGTTGATTCATTAATTCCCAATTGAAAAGTTTTTTTAAGATCCTTTTAATTAATATTATTTAATATATAAATAAAATTATAACTTATAATTTCTTTATTCATTGAAAAAATCTCTTAGAGATATAATTTATTTGAAATACACAGGTGTCGATCTTTTATTTAAAGATAAGCTCTAGTTATTTATATTTTTCCTTTTCAGTATATCTAGTTTGAAACCTATTATCCCAACTGAAGGAGGTATAAAAATTCCTTACCATTCTTTTATTCCAAATGTTGAATTCAATGATGTGACTTTTGCTTATCCTTCAAGGCCGACACAGGTATGTAAATTATTGATTAATTTTACTAATAATGTAGATTTCACCATTTTCCTATTTCCCCATTTAGTTTTATCCTTTTTAAATGTCCTTTTTTTTCTCTTTTAAAATTTAAGGATTGGTAGTCATTTTTTACTAAGTTTTTGTGGGTTGTCTGACTGTTCATATGTTTTGGTTATGGTATTCTGATATTCCCTCTTATAATTACGAGTTAACATTTGAAAACACTGTATCTGCTTATGTTATTTTTTATATTTAAGTAGGTATGCCATTAAATAATGTCATTAAAAATTCCAAAATTAGTATAAATTTCAATGTATATACATTGTTTTATGACACTCAAATGTTATATATTTTTCCTATATTAAATAGGATTAATCAATTGTCTGTTAAATAAATATGTCTATGTATATTGTATATTAGTCAATCCATTTAAAATTGCCCAATTTCCATTAATTTTGCCACTCAACATTTTTGATTTTAATGATTTTTTAACCAGTTATTCTCTATCTTTTCATGAGTAAAAAACCATGGATAAAATTTTTTTCTGGCAAATACTTTTAGTGTTGCAGCCGTTTTGAACACTGAAAACATGTGTTGAGAAAATCTTTCTAATTCTAGTAATTTTGCAGATATCGATTAAAACAAAAATCAACAATAAGAAAAGGACATGCTTTATATCGTTTGTCCTTACAACTAATTGCCTTAAAAGTGAATAAAGTGGTTAAAAAACTCTCAAATATTGATAAAAAATGAGACTTTTGGGGAGTTAAAAGTCTATAAAGAAAAGAGACTCACCATTGATCATTTTTTCATACATAGCTTAGTCACAGCCCTTTGCTGTAAAAATTTTGATCTTGAGAACATAGTCTTTTTTTGTACATGAATTTTCAAAAATGGCAAAAACTTGTTTTTCAAGAAGTTTACACAGAAATATTTCAAGAGGGACTGAGTGAAAAATTATGAAACTAACACAGGTTACACATCTATATGATGTTTATATGTGACATATATTTGGTGACTGAGACTGAGCTTGTTCTCGAGGTATATAATTCTCTTCTCAGTCCCTTTTGAAATATTTCCGCATAAACTTCGCGAAAAAACGAGTTTTTGCCATTTTTGAAAATTCATATACAAAAAAGGACTATGTTCTCAAGATCCTTTTTTGTATATAAATTTTCAAAAATGGCAAAAACTTGTTTTTTTTAATATAGGAAAAATATATAAAATTTGAGTGTCATTAAACAATGTATATTCATTACTATCAAAAATGTTGAGCGGAAAGTCCTGGATGATTTCAAATGGATTGACCCGCATGTATTTTTTTTATTTTAGGCTGTGCTTACTAATTTGAACTTATCCTTACCTGCTGGTAAAACAGTGGCAGTTGTAGGGGCTTCTGGGAATGGTAAATCAACGATTGCTCTTCTTCTTGAGAGGTAAAAAATATTGCATAATTAGCATAATTTAAAAGCTTTGCTTGTTTAATAATTGTTTACTGAATTAGTTGTTCCTAGTTAATCTCAATATAAATAAAAACCATTTAACCCATTCGAGACAACAATCTTTTACAAACACGGTCCCTAGGAGCTAAATTTTTTTTTTTCTTTGTAAGAAAGGCTTCAGATATTTTTTATATTTTTTGGTACAAAGTAAAACCAATGCCAAATGTTGTTTTTCTAAATATTCATTGGCTTAATTTGATACCATTGTTGCCGCCAAGTTTGTTTCATCATTTCCCCACCTTGGGCGCCATAATTACTTAATTTGGTCATTGTTGGGTTCTCATTCCTTCAATTGGTACGTATTTTATATCTGATTTAAATGTATCTCACCTCTTTACCTATCCAGTCCTAACATCTCAGCCTTTCCAACATAGCGTTTTGTTTTCTCCGTAATTTTTTTTTTTTTTTTCAAAGAGAAATATATATACATAAGTATTCACGCTCCGACATATCCGAACGCTTCTAAAAGAAAAACTACTAGCAAGAACTAAGTGGCCCCATTCCCTTACATCCCATTCTACAATACAGCAATGTCACCATGTGGTGGATGTAGTGTCCTCCACATTGGAGCGGGGTATGTACTGCACTGGAACCTTTCTCGGTGTAGAACAAGCATTTGATCGAGTCTGGCACCAGGGACTGCTTTACAAACTCCGTCAATTTCTAACCTCTTTTAATGCGTTTCTGCCTTACTGGCAAACGTTCAAAACTTCTAGTATATTAAAAAAGACTCATTTACATTAGACCTATTTAGACATATGGAATCAAGCTGTGGGACTCTACTAAACCATCTAATTCCTCCCACATCCCATCCTTTCAATCCAAAATCCTGAATGCCCCTTATTTTGTCACAAATAAACTCATCCATAATGACCTAAACATCCCATTTGTTGCAGACATAGCCTGTCATAGATACACCTCTTTTCATTCTAAACTCCCTGCACACACAAACCCACTTGTCCGCAATTTATCTTCCTTAGATATTCCTGATAAACCTCCAAAGCGATTAAAAAGAAGGTGGCCTTGGGACCTACTGCCTTAAAATAGTTAGTGAAGTGCTACCACTGGGTAGCTCTTTCTCAGGACATTTTCATGACTTTTCGTCAATCTGCATATTTATTCATTATGTTATATAATGAAGTTGTAAGTTACAGTAAATAAATAATAAAAAAAAAAATTAATTTTCTATTATGTAATTATTCACTTCTTCTTCTTTTAATAGCTCTACGACCCATAAAGGGTCTTGGCTTCCTCTAACAGCAACGGCCATGCTTCTGTGTTCTGTGCCGCTGCCATCCAGTTTCGGGCCTTCAAATACTAATTATTCACATTTTATTAAATTTATTTTGCCCTTTTGTTTCTAATTATTATAGTATTTGTCAATTAACATAACTACAGTTTCATTTTGTTTCTAATTATCATTATAATTTCTTTTACTTATCATCTTTATATATTGTATTCTACTATTGGTTGTTATCTTTTGTTTTATAGCCCTGAAGAAGGCCTAAAATTTAGGCCGAAACATCAGCAATATTAAATTAAGTTTCTACTTAATTGTGTGTTAATTTGACTGCACTCTCAACTAACTTCTCCTATTTGGTTATTTAAGTTCAATACCCCATTTAATAGCTTTATTTAGTAAGATTTTTAGTATATAAATAAATTCTAAACTTCACTATAGAACAATCTTGGCTTGTTTAAATATAACATTAATTAAAATATCAGTTCTTAATTCTTGTAACAATTACCATAATAGATTGTATTTCTCCAGATCACAGCCGCTACGACAAGCATGCCATCAAGTCAAACATCTTGAAAGTGAACGAATCTTATCTCACCTTTAAAAACAGCAGACAAAATGTATATCTGATGTAAACTGGCAAAAGATGAACAGGGGGAAGCAGCTGAGACAAGAGAATCTTGGGGAACTATGGCATCCTTGAAAATATTATCAACCTTATCAGGACTAAGGTTCATACAATGGTTAGACATATCAATTTGACCATCAACCAATCACAAGGGAATGATGTTGAACCCACTTAAAATTCGATACTGGGGTAAAGCTTTGTGTACTTCTCCCAACTCTCATTATTGTGTTTCTTTACTGCATCATTGGCCTATGATTGGGGTACGAAGGTGTGGAATCATATGTGGTCTTGTTTCTTGCTCAGTGATTCATTGATCTGCTACACAAGTCAGACGCCCACAGCTGAATTGTGAACCAAGTTTTATTTGGGATCAGCATTATTAAAAATAAGGAAATGTGTGTGAACGAGCAATGCTAGAATCTATTTTTTCTGAGGAAAAAGACCATAGAATAGTGAAATAATTTATACGCATGGTAATATTTGTCATTGAGGAAGGAAACACATTGAAAGATTTTATAAACCAGATTTTAAAAAACACAGTGATTTTAAAGCTGTAGCCCTTATGGGAGACAATAAAACAAAACTAAGACTAATTAACACCTATGTTGTCATCAGTACTGCTGTAATTGAAACTTGGTAGGTGAATTTTACAAAGAGTCTTGGAGGCTGACCCGATAAAATCTCTAATGAAGAGCTATGAAGGAGCACATGGCAGCTCCCTATCTATGTAAAATAAGGAAGGAAAATTTTAAATCGATGGAACATACATAGAGAAAACCTGATGGTGCCATAGAAATGTTGTTGTACCGTGGAAGTCCCAAGAAGAAAGAGAAGAAGAGTTAGACTTGGAGATATATGACATATATTGGCCAAAAAGGAATACAGCCGAGCCAGCAAAACGTGGCAAGAAGCAAAACAGATTGAAAATAGGACAGAATGGCAATCTCTTGTAGATGCCATCTGTCTAGGATTTTATTCTGATATTCATTCACATGTTCAGCAAAATTTTCGTGAAAAGTATTCCTCATTTTCATTCTTTATGATTGAAGTTCTATCTGTGTAGATTTTTTAAATATTCACTTTTCCAATTTGTTGGTTGATATTATGCTCTATACCTAAATTGGGGTGATGAAGTTATATGCTAAAAGGATGGAGCTTCCTGTGTTTATACCTGATCATTTGAACTTTGTGGTTTCATGGTTTCAGAAACAGTCTTCTTCTTCAGAGTGGAGATTATATATATATTTTTTTTAATCACATCACGGGTAGGTGTTAAAGTATTTTGTTCTTTGTGTTCCTTACTTCAATCCTTTATAAATAATCATTGATGATTTTTATTGGAATATGTCTGTTGAATCTGTTAGAAAACATCTTTTATTTGTTGCATTATGATGTTATTAATCTATTTTATATATCATGTATTTTTAATGTTGAAAATTTAACAATTATTGTCTTTCTAAATTTACCAACATTTAACCTTTTTAATTTTGTTTATTTTGATTTTTAGATTTTACGATGTAAACAGTGGAACTATTACAATAGGTGGTGTTAATATTACTGATTTAGATCCAAAATGGCTTAGAGGTTCAGCCATTGGAATTATTAACCAAGAACCTGTTTTATTTGCCACAACCATTAAGGAGAATATTAAATATGGAAAACCTACAGCCACAGATGAAGAAGTATGTTATTTATTATAGAATTTAAATATTTTTTTTTAGTGTTTTTGTAACAAAAAATTAAAAAAGCGACGATTTATAATAATGAAGAGTTAAATATGCATCTTTTAAAGGATGTTTTTTTTTTTTTTTTTTTTTTTTTTTTTTTTTTTTTTTTTTTTTTATTAAATTTGTATGAGTACTTATCATTTTACTATTTTTTGTATTAAGTTAAAGTGTCATTCAGGGAAGTTGCAACAGTTGTTGGTGGAAGAGCAAAGAAGAGGAAGTAAAATGCTATAGAAAAGCTTATTTTACCTTTTAAATGGAATGTGCTATTGATGCTAGAAATATCCCAAGGAAAAAAAAGGAGCAGAAATTCCTGCTGAAAAATAAGAAAGAACAACTTCTAGAGAGGAGATATCAATGATACAGTGAGGAATAAAAAAATATGACTTTTGAAAATATGATCCAGGAAATCAAAGCGAAAAAGATTCTCAACTTCAAGACAAGAAATTGAGGACACCATTAGCTTTAATAAAAATCTCCTGCCATTGGTGGCATTCTTTCAAATTAAAATTTCTCTGAATAGTACTGATAGTGGTAGCTAGAGGTAAACACAAGGGAAAAAGTGTCAGCTGAATCATTTGTGGCCATTACAACAATCCCAATTTATAAGAAGTAATATATAGATTTTTTTATTGGTGTAAGAGTCAGTTTAGATTGTTTTTTTCTGTATGCACCATCTGTTTTATAATGATGTTTTAATTTTATTATTTTTTAAGTATTTATCACTTTTAAGAGGTAGCAGTGTGGTCTAGTGGATAGAGTATTAGGCTACTGTTCTCCAGGTCCCAGGTTCGAACCCCGGCTGAGGCAGTATTATTTATTCGTTTATTTCAGCCGTGGAGCGACCTTGGGTTATGGAGACCTTCCTGGGGCATACCCAGCCTTTATAAAGTGGTTGGGGTGCTCAAAATTGGGGAAAAAAACCCGTCAGCCAAGTGTGATTTTGGCCAAATCACCTCCTTGAACGGCCGTTGGCCATGGAACAGTACAAGTTCTATATGTACTAAACCCGAGACCCTCCATGGGGTGTTGAGAGGTACAGGGTTTTTTTAATTCTTTTTATTATGTTATTTTTTAAATTTATATATTTTTTAATCACTTTTAAAAAGTTTTATTGAATATAGGTCTATGAAGCTGCTAAGCTAGCAAATGCTGATGAATTTATCAGGAGTTTTCCAAAGGGGTATGAAACTGTTGTAGGAGAACGTGGAATTGCCATATCAGGAGGGCAAAAACAAAGAATTGCTATTGCTAGAGCTCTGATTAAGAAGCCTGCTATTTTAATTTTGGATGAAGCTACTAGGTAATTTTTTTATTATTTTGTGTGATATAAAATAATTGTATAGGTGCTACATTTAAACTTTTCCAAATACCTTGAAAGAAGTATTCCCATCACAAATATCCAATTTCCTCTATTATCCTGATAATTATAATAAAAGTACATTTATAAATTTTAACATACTTATCATTGATTCTATGAAGTAATTTTAATTATGAAAATAAAATAAACTGAAGGAATTTCATCAGATGGACAGGGTCATGTTTTGAACTATATTACTTTTGCGAAACCAACAAACAGTATTTTAAAAATTTATTCCTTGAGAATTCCTCAAAACCCAGTTTCATGAGTCTATAATTAAAAAATCCTTGGCAATGCTTCTTGAAGTACCACTTGAATATTTAGTCCATCAGTGGTTGAGTATCTGTGATTCATTCTTTATCCGTATATTTCAAACATATTACTCGTATGCTGACTTCAATCACCAGATCTTTCTTTCATTCACAACCAAGAAGTTGGTTGGAGTTTCGGTCTAGTATATTTAATGTGTATATGCTCTAATAATAACAGGCATACCGAACCCGAAGGTTCGAAGCCGATGCCACCAAATATTGTCTACACAGACTCGTCCAATGATCACTGTTCAAGCCAAGCTCCCGAGATCAACCTTAACGCAATCCTCCCATTGACGCTCGGCCTACCTTTGGGATGCCTACCAGTCGGTTCAGCAAGTACCAACTTTCTCAGAATTCGTTCCTCACCGAGCCCAACAATTTTACTCTCCCATTTGAGCCTCCGAAATGCTATCAACTCAATTATATTCATAGGGTACAAGCTCCGCAATCCTGCGTTGTGCAACCTTCTAAACTCCCCAGTGGCCTCATCTCTCTTCGGAACAATATTTTATGCAGTACCTAATTTTCAAAAACCTTAAGCCGTTGTTCATCCTTCAAAGTAAGCGGCCACGTTTCACATCCGTAAAAGACCCGTCGGAAGAATAATAGGTTTTATTAATTCTAACCTTTGAGTTTTTAGACAGAAGCCACGAGCTAAGTAATTTAGCAACTGAATAATAACACGCATTTCCCGCCTTTAACCGGGACTCTATATCCTCCTGGATTTCATTTTTCTTGTTATCATTGAACCTAAATACTTAAATTTCACTACTTGTTCAAAAGTATGCCCTGATATATCAATATCACCAAGATCGCCCCCATTTCTGCTACTAATCATGTATTTCATCTTATCTTTATTTGTTTTGAGTCCTATTTCTTTACCGGTTTTTATTAACGCAATTGTATTTAGTTGTATAGTTTCTGTGTCTTCACCTAGCAATACCAAATCATCGGCATATTCCAGAACCGGAATTTTATCACTAAGATTTAAACCTTTCTCGGTGCACATCACCTTTTTTATGACATGTTCTAAAGCTATATTAAATAAAACAGGTGAAAGGGAGTTGCCCTGTTTTAAACCTGATCGCACCTCAAATCTCTCGGAGTAGTTATGACCGATTCTAACTTTATGGTATGTTTCCGAAAACACATCTCTACTAGATTTACTAACTTTTTAGGTATTCCCTGTTTAATCATGATGTTATACAGCTTCTGACGGTCTATGGAATCAAGCCTTTTTAAAATTGATATGAAGTTGATGGACTACACCGTTGTATTCCAAATTTTTCTCTAATATTTGACATAAGGAAAATATTTGATCAATAGTCAAGCGATTCCGCCTAAAACCACATTGGTAGTCTCTGATAATTTCCTCGGACATATTCCGTGATTCGGCTAGTTAGTATTGACGAGAATATTTTATAACATACTGGGAGAAGAGAGATCCCACGATAGTTGTTACAATCCGTCCTTGGTCCTTTTTTGTGAATTGGAATAAGTATTGATTCTTTCCACTCTTCGGGGTGTATATGCTCTAATACTCTTTAATATGTTATTGTCTCATTTCTATGGTAAATTGTATTAATTAACATATTTTATATAACCAATTGTTTTATTTATATAACCACTGTTTGCACACTTATCAACTCCATTTTATTCTCAGTCTATTGGGCTTATTTCATTTATTTTTATTTATAATAAAAGTTTGTTTTCGTTCAAGTCCTTAACCATTTATTTTATTTTATTTTAGTGCTTTAGATCCTGAAGCGGAAAAAGTAGTTCAAAAAACTTTGGAGAGAGTTTGTCAAGGTAGGACTGTATTAGTAATTGCTCATAGGTTGTCAACTGTAAAAAATGCTGATACAATAGCAGTACTTCAGAAAGGAGTGATTTTAGAGGTAAAAACAATTTTATTTAAGAGCTGTTGCTTTATGGCTTTATTGCTACCACAGTACCATAGATTATACAATTTAATTAATCATTGTTAAGTTTTTAAAAATGTTCTATCAACAATAATCATCTTCTAAAGTTCTTTGAGAAGTTACTTGGAGCTCATATTATGATAGGACTGTACTTGTCTTTTTTTCATTTTAAGTTTTATGAATTATTTATATTATATTTTCTCCTTAGGCTTTTATTTGGTCCATTTGCAAATATGTATTTAAAAAGGTTTTAAGTATAAATTACATACTTTGTCAATTGTTTGAATCAGTTTTCTTAGTAAGTCATCATTCAGAGGTTTAATAAACATTTCTTCATTTTTTTTTTTTTCCCAGATTAGAATGACTATTTGATAAAATTAGTGGATTTCTGTTAACTGCAATACCGTGGATCTTTTTTGAGAAAGCTCTACTTTTTTTTCATTATTTTATATTATTTTTGACATCTTCAGTTCCAATTCCCTAACTAATCCAGATAAATTTTCTTCAACTATTTTCTTGTCCATTTGTTTCTATATTGACCCTCCCTCCCTATAGCTTTTTTAACTATGTATAAATAAATTGTGTCTCTTGAACTCAGTATTTCCATTTTTCTGGAAAAAAGCACTTTTACTTTCCTTGAAAAAATTCTTACTCCATTAACAGAGTGTCTGGTCCAAGCCTCAATCTTTGCCTTCCAAAAAATTAATCGTTTTTCAATTGATTTTCCGATTCCTCTTACCAAACTTTATCACTAGGTAAAAAAAGTGAGATGGGAAGGGGAATGGTGTTTTCAGTACCTCTGATAAAGTAGTTAAAACTGGGAGGTGACAGGCTGTTATTATGGTCTTTGTATGGTCTTAAGTAATGTTATTTGATATTAAGTTATCTTAAAGATACCAAACTCTTTTATTTAGTTTAGGACTTGAGTTATTTTCAGAATTAATGGGAATAAAAGAAATAAAAAAAAAAAATCCTTGTTGATTTAATTGAAAATAAATTAGAGTGATAAGAACATATTTATATAAAAAGAAAGCTTTCGATTCAGTTAACCATAACATTTTTATTTCCTATCTACATAACCTTCAGATCTCAAATAGCGTCTTAAAATGGGTTATTTCCTTCTTGTCTTTGCGAACTCAAACTGTTATCCTATCAAATGAACCCCCTTCCTCCTCCATTTCGCTCTCGCCAATTCTTTTTTTTCCATCTATAGCAATGATCTCCCATATTCTATTCGCCATTCACAATACCACCTATATGCAAATGATCTGCAAATCTTTCTTTCCATCCTTCCGAAATGCTCAAGGCTATCCAAAAACTACAACAGATTATTGATACAATCAACGCATTGGCTACAACTAATGATTCGGTGCTGAATAATGGAAAACCAAGCCAATCCTAATCGGTTCCAAAGACCTTCTAAGTTTTCTTTCTTATTATCTCCTGCTTCATATCAATGGACTGCCTATCCACTTCATCTCAGTTAGAAACCTTGGAGTCGTTATTAATCAAAATCTATCTTAATATTTCTCAAATCACCCGAAAATCCATCACTTTCCTAAAGCAAATCCTAAGATTTCATGAGTTCATCCCACCTAAAACCCGTATGTTACTGGTCTCTTCTCTCATGCTCCCCCAATTTGACTATGGTTGCCTTGTATATGGTGGGCTGTCTGAGGGGTTTGACATGAGAATCAAGAGGCTGATGAATTGTTTCATAAGATTCTAGTCGGTATGCTGAGTTGAATTGGCTCTATCCCTCTTTCCGTCAGTAATACCTCCTTGGTGTCTGTCTTTTCTGAACTTTCAAAATAAAAAACCTCCTTATATTCTTGATATGCTTACCTTATATTCCTATGTCCATTCAGTGAACACTAGATCCCAACCAATAAAGTTGTATATACCTTCCCACAGATCCACCTCCTTCAAAAAAATGCTTGTAATTTGTGCTACCCTATTTTGGAATTCCTTGTCCATATCCATTCATAAAGCCTTATAAATAACCACTTTTAAACATCAACTATTTCTTTATCTCCTGAACTATCAATCTTCCCAACACATGTAATATTTAAAGCTGTAGATGATAATTATTTCTTGTCACAAAATCTGTTTGTTATATTGTTAAACTGAAATCTTAAAAGACCAGTCAATTATCATTTACGTTGTATTTTCTTGTTATTCTTAGGGGAATACTCATTTCAGAATCAAATTAATTTTCATTTCATTTCAAATATGTTTATTTAAAATTTTTCATAATATAAATGTTATTTTAAGCACTATTCTTGGTTTTATTTTTAAATTTATTGAAATGAAATTGAAAGTAATTTTAATCTCAGGACATCTAGTCCCTTAAAGAAAAATTAAATTAATGTATAATGCCAGTAACATTTTTCTGTGTTATTATTGTTGGGGTTATGCAAAAAAAATTATTTATTTATTTTTATTACAGATGGGTACCCATGAATTCTTAATGAGTAAGAAAGGTGTTTACTACAATTTAATGAATCAAGAAAACCAAAAATCAAGAAGTTATGGCTAATTTCCAATTTGTTATATTTTAAAATAAAATATTTTGATTTGAATGTTTCAGTCAGGCCAGATTATTAACGTAATAGGATGACTTACCAGTAAAAAAACAAACAATTTATTTTATTTTGCCATAAAAATAAATTTTGTACATTGTTATAATTTTTTTTCTATTTTATTGAATTTTACAACTGTATATTACATAAATACAATAAGTAAAAGTGATGAATTATAATAAAAGGCGTATAAGGCTTGTGAAGAAACTACCCAGCGGTAGTACTTTGAATTGTTATAATTTAAAAAAAAAAATTATTTCTTAGTAAACAGTTATTAAATATTATGGAAGTTTTACCAATTTGATAAAAAAGTAAGTTCTTTTTTTTTATCATCCCTCTCTTGCAAACTCCCACTTATAGTTTAACTTCAAACTGAGAATTAGTTGGGTATTTATCTACAGTTTGAGGGATCCAATCTTAGCCAGTTGGTTCAATTTTTCATTCACTGTTAAAGAATCAGCCATTTCATAGGCTGAATAGATTTTAAACTTATAAATATCTTAATTTTTAATCTTTAATATTTGTTTAACTAAATGAAATAAATTTCAATACAATTTATTGTTTCTTTACCTTTATTTTGGTTTACATTTTGAAAATTTAAGGCAAGATCAATTAGTTCTTATAATCACAATTATTTTTATTCTTAAATATGGGGTGATTAAAGTAAAACATAACTGTAAGAAGTAACTGTTTCAATCATTTAATCATGAGAAAAAATTATTCAATTTTTCTTAATGTAAACTTATGAGTGCCAAAGGAATCTCCCTCTTCCAATGCATTGATTCCTTGAGTTGCTATGAGATATCTGTGTTTATAATAAAAATATGACTGAAAACTCCACAATAAATACAAATATTTATTTAAAAAAAATAAAAATAAAAATACAGCAAATTATATAGGATAAATGTATGCTATTGCATAAAGGTGGTTTGATTAAAAATCTTAAATGATGCCATAATGCTATAAGTTTAAAAATATCAATTATGTTAATTTCTATCTCATTAGGGTTTGCATAGGATTGACAACAGAATGGTATTTTGAAATTTCTTCTTCTTTACTTTATATTATCAACACAATTATATACTCTGAAGATATTAATTAATGGCTCAATTCATTTGAAATTTTAATTAATTTTGCCTTTCAACATTTTTTATTTCATATTTTTTTTTTACTAGTATTCTCTATCCTTTCCTGAATTTAAAACCGTGGGTAAACCAGTTTTTCTGGCTAGTATTGGGCTGTAAAATAAGTTTGCAGCATTTTTCAATATTTGAATTTAATCCTCTCTATGTTTATAAAATCGGGTTTATTTAGTCAATAATGTTTACATATTCTAAAAAAAGATTAGTTAAGGTGCTTTTATGCATCAGTTTCAACCGAGATTCCTTATCTTTAAGTGGTATTTCGCTTGCTCAAAATGTAAGAGAAATAAATTCATTTTCATCATTTAATGATTTTTTATTTCCAAGAAAGAAAATCTGCTGCACGTATGATTAACAAATTTTGCTGAGTGTATGGCGATGATTCCTTTGGAGAAAGCACCATCTGTAAATGATTTGCTTGGTTCAGAACCAGAAATTTTGACTGGGAAGACGTAAAGTGTCTGAGTAGCCCTTCAACTGTTGATGATGACCAAATTCCCAAAAACCTGAAAGGAAGGCAACATGTAATTGATAAAAATGGGTTTTATATAATGGATTACAAACATTTACAAGAATCTGAAGTTTTTATTGAAATGACACGTAAAAAACTCTACTAACTTATTTCACAACCCAATACTTTTAGTTTTGTAACCGTTTTAAATCAGCTTTATGTCAGAAAATGTGTTGGGAAAGTCACTCAAATGATTTTGCAGATATAATATAAAATGAAAAACTCACAATATGACAAGGATGTGCTTTAAATTGTTTTTCCTTGCAACATACTACCTTAATAATTAAGAAAGTGGTTTCAAATTAATAAAAAACAAGAGTTTTAGTGAGTAAAAAGTTTAGAAAGGACAAGAGACTCAGCTTTCATAATTTTTCTAATATAGTATAGTCATTATCCTACTAGCTATGAAAATTTCGATCTCCAAACCATGGTTCATTCATGATATGAAAAGAGGAATGTCTCTCAAGGGACTAATTAAAAAATATGAAACTGATGCAGAGTATACATGACTTGTAAATCTGGTGGAATAACAAAAAAGGGGTGCCGCAAAATTAATTAAAATTGAACCATTTTAAATGGATTGACCCATTAATTAATATCTTTAGATCATATAATTGTGTTGATTATGACCAGAAAAGAAGAAGAAATGTCAAAATACCATTCTGTTGTCAATCCTATGCAAACTATGGGGGATAAACTCAAATTAGCCAGGTATGAACTGTGTTTCCTTAATAGACTTTCAAGAAAAGTAGAGTGCACAATGGCTAACATCTGACATGTCGAGCCTCTTCGTATTAAATAAGAAACCCATCAGCTCTCTTTTTTCACTTTTATATAGGCAAGGATTAAATCATGAAAGAGCTGTAACAATAATCAATTTCCCACACATGAAACCTTATTAGATCAACAGTAACATACCTTGGAAGAATATGAGCTCTCTACATTCATGATTGACTTTGCTCATTGATTTATATGAGAAGAGAACTTATTTTTAGATTAGTTAAGGAACTAATCTAATTATGAATGGAACAGTATTTATTGGATAGAATAAATATTTTGTAACTAACTTGGAATTATCATAAATATTTTGAATTCTGTAATTATGATTGCACATGACCAGCAGCTAGCCTTTGAAGGTTTTTTCCAGATATGAAGAAAGATATTATTAATCCAAAAATGAGAACTGATGAAAGTAATAAATTAGTTGGAAAATCTCCACTTCCATCCAGCAGTATTCCTGCACCAAAAACGAGAGCTACGCCTACAGCTTCTCCAATTGCATTTAATAATCCACTAGATGTACTTTCAGGTAAAGGGTAAGTTAGTTCTGCTGCAAATTCATAAGCTACTGTTAAATAACCATTCATAAAAAACCTGGGGGAAAAAAGAAGAGTTTTATATAAAATATGTAAATAATTCAATATTGGATTTAATAGGTTTAAATTTAATTTCAAGTCATAAATTCTCACCCTAAAAAGCCAGATGTGATGTAGATCATAATCAGATGTTTATAAGATAATGAGTATGTGAAACCAATCATACCAACTACTCCCATAGCGTACACCAGCAAGGTAGTACCTCTGAAAAATACATTTATAAAGTAATTAGATGTTCTGGGTTCTACATTATCACCAGTTTCATTTAATATTAGGTTGGAAAATAAGTCCTTTTGGTTTTTCAGTTTCTTTTCATATCACTATGATACACTTCTTGTCTGATGAATGAATTCCTATGGTGGATTGTTTATTCATATGTCAACAACTATATCCCTTAATTATTTTTTAAACTAGCTTAGTATTGTGTTAGCTATTGCACTGTGAATATGGAAGTAAATATCATTCATTTTCGACATATTTTGTTGTATTATTTTTAAAAAGGTAAGCATGCTGCAGAAGCTCATAGAAAAATTTGCAGTGTTTGTGGGGATGATGTCTTAAACAAACGCACCTGTCAAAATTGGTTTGCAAAATTTCATTTAGGAAATTTGGACATCAATGAGGCTCAACAGTCTGGTCGCCCACCTGAAATTGAAACGAGCAATGTTATGGCCATTGTTGACCAAAATCCCACCTAATTAGTGTGAGAGATTGCTATGGCCCTAAATGTGTCGCACACAAGCACAGAAAATGCTCAAGCTCGGCTATGTTTCCAGGCATAGGTTTACCGAAGGCAACTTGGCAACATACTAATTTCCGTTTGTGATTCATTACGAAAACATCAACAAAACAACTTATTTTGGAAAAGGTTGGTAACAGGAGATGAAAAACTAATACTTTACGATAACTTATGTTATCCGTAGAAAATCTTGGGGACCTTGTAGTGAGGCTTCTAGAAGAATTTCAAACAAGATTCTTTCATTATTGTGGATTGCATCCAAAGAAGACAATGCTTTCCATATGGTGAGATTTCAAGGGTGTTATTTTCTATGAGCTATTGCCATCAGGATAAACAATTGATTCAACTCTATACTGCTCACCATTAACAAAATTGGATCAATAAATTCCCAGAACTGGCAAATTGGAAGGATCTTATGTTCCACCAAGACAATGCTAGACTCCATACCTCATTTTCTACTCGCAATAAATTATTGAGCCTTGGATGGGACCTTTTGCTGAACCCTCCCTATTCACCAGACCTAGCTCCAAGTGACTAACACTTATTCTACTGAATATTCTCTACTGAACTCCATAAATGGAAAGAAATTCCAAAAGAAAGAGTACATTAAAAACCACTGGGATTAGTATTTTAACAATAAACACAAGACATTCTATGAACATGCCATTAAGCAATTAGTGAAAAAAAACTCATATTAAATAATGCTAAATATTATGAACTTAAAACCTGTTTGTTCGAAAGAGATTGATTAAAGACTATTATAAATCTGGACTATTATATTCTCTTAACAAAGTTTATAAGTTTAATTTGGTTTTGAACACGTCTGGTGTCTACGAAAATTGGTTAAAATGTTCATGAATCAACCAAAAATATTCTTGAATACTGTCTGCCAAAAAAAAACAACAAAAAAAAACTCCAATTTGAATTTAAATATCAGATTTTGAGTTGAAGAAAATAATTATTGTCTTTGCCAAAATGTTAGCCCTGTGAATTACTTAATTTTTTTTAAACCTTATCAAATGACAATTATTGCATAAATGAAGACTAATGATCACAATTGAGTAAATTAAAATTGAAATCAAATGGATGACAAATTTGCAAAGTATTGTATTTTATTATACTCACACATTTATATTTTTTCAATTGACTAAATTAATCATTATTCACTTACCTATACATGTGAGTTTTATCCAGAATGACACCCCAAACAACTGATCCCCACATACCACCTATGATCAAAGTCAGTCCTATTTGGCCAGCTGCAGTTTGTCCATTCTGTCAAAGAAAAGAATAAATGTTTAATTTATCAATTTATTTTCATTTTTAATATATGAATTTACCATATATCATAAGCACTCAGATAAAGTTTATATCTCAAATTTTAATTTTTAGAAAATTAGTTAGGAAAATGTATATACTATTTCATGTTAAAAATGTAGCAATAAAGAATATGCTGGTGAGACTGAACCCAAGCCTCTGGTACCTGAGTTCCTTTGTCTTGGAAGAGGGTTCTCCAGTGGCATCTGCGAAGTATTTTTCTTTCTCTTTCTCCATATAGACATCCCTTACATTATACCTTTCGAAGCATTTTGAGTATTTGTGTTGTACATAGCCCAATCAACCATCATATTTTTCTCTTCTTATTAGTGCTGGTTTTCCAGTCTGGCCTTTAAGTAAATTATTTGCTTTTACTCAGATTTTTTTGTTGGTTAACCATTTATTTTTATTACTACTTTTCTTCAACCATGTACTCATTGCCATATTTCACTTTTAGAAAAAGAACTGCCTTATATAATTTTATATATTTTTCAAATTGATGTTTTGAGTGTTATTTATTAACAAAACAATCCAGGGACGCTAACAATATTTACTGTTCTGAATATCACTTATATATCTTATTATTTTTACTTAAAGTAGCTACAACAAATACAGGCTCTTTTTACTCCTTCAAAACAGTATCCCCTCATCGCAAATATCCAATTGTACTATCTTTCTTAGATGATCTTACTTAGTCTTTTTTTAGTATTTTAAGCCTTACATTTCTTGTGTCCTCACACTAAAGGCCTTGGCCTTCAGCATCTAATTATCTGACCTTTATTACATTATCACTAGATTAGAGAAGCTATATCATGTTATTATAAATACATATTTTGATCTCGGTTTAATTTACTAATTATTTCCAGTTACATATACAAAAAAAAATGTATTTGTATTTATACAGGCGTTCCAACTAGGATTGCTCCAATTGCTCCAACAGTGCCGAGCTCCAAAGGTCACGGTCAAGCCAATCCAACTTCTGAACACCCCAGCTGGCCATCTCCTCTTCCACTCCACATATCCACCTACTTCTAGGTCGACCTCATCCCCGCCTTCCCAGTGGCTGTCAATCCAAAACTCAGTTTGGCCATCATTCAGCAGTTTTAAAACAAACATGTGTTAATTAAATATTGATGCACTTGAATTATCTAGCAACATTTTTACCCAGTTGTAATATATAACTTAATTTTTTTTTTATCTGATTAAAAAAATATTAAATACATTTAGTGATGTTTAAATTAAATTTATTATTATTCTTGTAATTAAGAGATATAGACTTACTGGAAAATGAATGAGAAACAGTTGATTTAGTAGTGTGGAGTATGCATAGAAAACACCAACATTTAGTCCATAACTTAACATAAGAATGACATAATCTTTATTGGTAATTAGTTTCTTCAAGACTATACTGTAACTATTAACTCTTTCCTTTTCTCCCTCTCTTGCAGAAAACTGTGCTAAGCTTGGAGGGACAGGTGGGGCTGCTTCAAAAACTAAAAAATAAATAAAATAATTTTATAATTAAATAAAAAATCTGATAATTATTGAAAATGATAAGTAACTTCACGAACACAAACTAAACCTAAATTTGAAGAGTCTAAGAAATCATCTTAAAGTTAGTATTTAGATATGATTTATTTATTTTGGTATGATTGGAATTACTATTGAGCAGATCATGTAGGTAGCTACACTTTAAAAAACTTTGGAGAGTTTGCTATTTTGAATATTTAATATCATATTTCTTAAGTAGTAAATTCCTCATGCGGATGACATTACCGCCTATGGGGAGGATCTCACTAGTGGCGGATGTAGGGATGGTCGGTGAAATTTCCTTAGAATTTCCTCCCAACTAAGTCCAATGGACTCGCTGACCAACAATGAGAGCGGCCCTCCAGGCTTGCTGGAGGGTGTGATGTAGGTTCCACCTCCTACTCACATATTTTAGTTCACAAAATATCAAAAACAGTCTTGGATTGTGTTAAGTCCGATCTCAGGTGCTAGGGTTTGAACGTTGGTCATTGGACAAATCTGTGTAGGCAGTGTTTAGTGGCATCACCATTGAACCTTCGGGTTCGGTAGGCCTATTATTATTATAAGTTGTAAATTATAAATGATTAATTAAAACAAAAAATATATTTGTGATTTAAATACTATTTTATTACAATGGTGATCACCTTTATTTATAAAAGCCAGTGAAGTTTCAGCACCATTCTCATCTTTGTGTAAGCAATATAGAATGTAATTCTAGTATTCTAAATGAGGCAAAATAAATAAAAAAGATTCATAAGGAAGGATGGGAAGAGGTGGAATTTTCCCTCCTAAAATGACCTTAACAAAAAAATAAAATAAATAATGGCTTATTTAAAGTACTGAATACCTACCAGTATTAATACTCTTGAGATAGTGTAATATAATAAGCCTGATTTCACTACTCCTAAAAAGTAAAACTTTCTATTCCAGTTTCTGTTCCTGAATTCACTGATCTGTATTACTTTTCTTTAATAAGACATTATTGTTGTCTTTACTGGCATTAAATAACAGGAAAATGTTTGGTACACATGCATTGAAGGTTGAAACCTACAAGAAATCATCAAAATAGTTTTACCTCATTCAAGAAATAATTGTGGTATAAATATAAAGATTGATTAATTGCTGAAAAAGGAATATTTATATTTTTTTGATTAAGGGGCTCTGAATCACAGATTTGTAGAAAATCTAACCATAGGTTAGGAAAGTCCACTCACACAAATTTACTTACTGCTTTGGTGGCTAATTTGAAAATGGTAGCAGTATCCTGAATCTTTGCAAATATTGGTCAAATCAGGATTTTCTATGAATATTTTAATGTTTCCTAGGCCATATATTGTAGTTATTACTCGAAAGGGCTTCTGAAATTATTTGGGAGACATACTTTTCAAGTTATTTAAAAAACTAAAACAAAAAAGAAATGGGTATCTATAGGGAAAGAAATCTCAAAATTGAGAGGCAGCTTAACTTCACTGAGATTTAAGATATGGCCATTTATCGTTCTTTCTTCTGTCCATTTCTCTTTCTTACCATCACCACTCATCTCTGCCGGACTATTGACAGGAATATTATTTTGAATACATATTTTTTGTTTATTTCTTTAAATTGTGTATACTGTCTTTATAAAATTTTTTTTCGGATAGAGTAAAATAAATTATTAACTTTTCTGATTATTTCAGTACCATAAAAAATCCATTCCCAGATAAATGTCTATTTATAAATACGTTTGAGATTTAGCTTTTAAACTTTTTATGATAAACATTGAATGTCTCTATAATTGTTGGGATATTGTATAGTTTTTGTTCTTATTGCAATATTGTTTTACTTTCAAAACCAATTCAAATATATAAATATGGGGAGCCCATGGCTGAGTGGCTAGCATGCTAGTCTTGCACACTAAAGGTTGTGAGTTCAAATCCCAGTCTTAGCAGGACCTTTTTAAGGATATAATTAAATGGGGATTCACTCACAGCCTCTCCCCCCTGGTATGTGAGACCTGTCAGCCTATTGGTGGCCACTCGCAAAAATAGGCAAAGGGAATGATGACCCTACCCTATAAAATTTCATCGTGACATTCTCCCAGAAGATAACACCACACGGCCTGTGGGGCCATAGAAAAAAAAAGTAATAAAAAAAAAAAAAAAAAAAAAAAAAAAAAAAAATATATATATATATATATATATATATATATATATATATATATATATATATATAAATATAACAATGTACATATTTGTGAAGGCACAATTTTAAAAAAAACTAGAAATTCTTCATTTAATAATATTACACTTTTTTTTTTTTATCAAAAAAAAAAAGAAGAAGTTTCTAAGTGTTTTGATGACTGCACCCCCATTAACCTCTCCTCAATTAGTGTTTTTTTTAGGTACCTAATATATGTTTATATTCATGAAGAAGCAATCAAGTAAGTGATGATTAGGAATAACTTTTAAATTACACTAATTCAGATAAATACTCATAAAATGAGAAGAAAAAACTTACAGAAGTATACTAAAATCAGCAGTAGTGTTGTTGGCACTGCCATCATAATGTAAAGATGCTGCAAGTCATTTCTTATCTGAGAGTAATCCTCCGAATCCCTGACCACAATGGGGGGGATAAGAAAACTTAGTGCGATTCCAAGCTGTAAAACAAGAAAAAAACTAGCAAATTTTATTAGGTTAAATTTACTGCTGTTTTATTTTTACATTGTTAAAATAGAATATAATAGAAAATTAAGGTTATTCTGGGACATAGTCCCTTAAGAATAACATTGATGTTACTAATGAAGATAGCACTTCTGACCAGAATACATTAAATAGATTGAATTATTTACAAAATTAATTATTTACATAGGTAAAGTAGATTTAAAAAAAATATATGTATACACACACAAACACATAAATATAAAAATTACAAAATAATGATAAGTACAATAGAATGAGAATGTGAATATTATAGAATACAATAGAATGAGAATAATGATTAAGTTCTATGATCAAATATCAGATTTAAGATCAACAAGCATCTGTGAGGGATAATAGGTGCTGGAAAAGGAGATATTTAAATGTGGATAAGGAAGAAGCACGACGAATATAGGAAGGGATGGAATTCCAGAATGCAGTGGAACATGCAAGAAAGGATCGATCAAAGGTGCTGTGGGATTGGATATCAAGATCGGAGTGGCTAGATCTTGTTCCAAGATTGAGGATTTAAATTGAAGGAGACTGTGAATAGAGGAAGGATGCTGGGATTTTATCGTTTGGTCGAGGAATGACCCAAGGAAATACTGTCTGCGTATGGAGAGGAGCCACTTCAACTCGGCGTAGAGGTGAGTCACGGGAGACCGTCTCGAGGTACCAAAAACAAATATTTAAAAAAAAATCTATTTATTGGAATTTACAACTGTATAATGGAATACAGCAATTCAATTTGAGTGATATATAAAAAGGCATGAAACACATAGAGAGAAGCTTCCCGATGGAAGCACTCTAAAAATATTCTAAACTTGAATGTCTCGTGGCCATCTCCTTTTCAGACGCCTCGGAGGATTGTCCGGAATTGAAGAGGAAGAAAGGATTGAAACTAGAGGATTAGGGTGGGAATGGAGTTTGTCATGAAAGGAATGGTATCTAGATCGGGCAAAAGCAACAACATACGGAACATTAAGGTCTTTATGGATGAGTTTATTCGTGACAAAGTAAGGAGCATAAAAAAAAAACAATTCATGATACGCTTCACTCTTTATTATTTTTATGTGTTTTTAAAGATCATTACCAAATGTTGGCTTGAATTTGCGACCTAGTAATTTTTATGTTTACTGTCCTAAAAATATTTATATGGATTACATTTTCTATCAAAACTTCAGGAGGAAAATAGTTAACCAAAACGCCTGGAACAAAAGCATCTAAGAAGACAAAAACAATTCCTTTTTTTTTTCTTTTTACAAAGAAAAGAAAAATTGGTGTTGAGGTATTGTGAAGGTGCCAGGAGGCCTTAAACAATGATTTTTCAAGAATAGGATTGTGGGTGGACGAGGAGAGGTTGAGATTGGATGACTGGTAGCGTCGTAGGGACAGCTTGAACTATGGTCTAAAACCTGTGAAAAATTGTCGCTTTCATGAGCGGTATCTAGCGTCTTTTTTGGTAACTAGGTGCTCCAACCTTGTCCTCTTGTTAAATAAGGGCTGCGCTATACAGTTAGGGAAGAGGTAGGTGAAAAATCGCGAGAGCAGGTATTGTTAGAGTTCACAAAAGTAGCTGAAGAGGAGAAATGTATATTAAAAAAAAAAAATTCCAATAATAGCAACAAATATTATTTAAAAAAAAATCCTATGATATCATTACATATTATTTTTTTTTTAATATATAAAAGCTAAATGGTAATGTTGTATAAAAAGGAAAAAATAAGTGTAACATACACATCATGTTTTTTTTTTTTTTTTAATGTACAAACTCCGTTTTAAGAGATTAAGCATTATTTGTTATAAACGTTAAAAAAAAAAAAAAAATACGAAAATTGAATATTTATATGTTGAAAGTATGTGAGATTGTATGATAATTCACTATTACCAAATCTCACAAATTAATTGTATAATATAACAAACACACGTGTGTATGTATAATCAAGCAGACCTTGAGTGGAAAAATAGGAAATTCGATACATGTGAAGAGCTTAATTTCTTGATGTGATATAGGTTAGAGTAAGACCTGATGAAAATAAGCAATGCGAAATTAAAGTAGCATAATGCCATGCCAGACAAATTGGACTTTTTCTGTTCACTGTAAATTATTGTTAGGGGACGAAATTTCCCAGAATAAAAATTATTTTTCATTTCATTCATAATGCCGATCGAGGACATAAATTATTACGTGTATATCTAGGTTATACAGATCATTGTTGTCTTTTATATGACGGTTGCCATAGTAGTAGGTAAAATAGGATTCGCGGCCAATAAAGATCCAACAAATACTTGACTATGATCAATTTGGATTAGCAATGGTGACTAATGAAAAAAAAAAAAAAAAAATCCCTCTCCACAATAAAATTATATTAAGTTATTCACAATGAAAATATCGTCGTTATATAATAAACAAAGTGTAATTAATATTTAGTCTATAATAATGATTAGAAACTTGGTAATTGAGAGAGGAAAAAAACACTTAAATAGATACTTAATAAAATAACTATATTATTAGGGGGGTACATACCTGATTACTAGAGACACCTAACGCACAAGCAGTTGAAACTTGGGAAGAATCAAACCAGAGACCAGCTAACCTTGCAGGAACACTGAGGGTGAACATTTGCGCTGAACCAATGATAAACTGGGCGAGAAATCCTATTGAAAACTTGTCCCTATCCAAGCTGAGCAGTTTCATCCAGGATCCTAGGGTCATCATTAGGACACCGATAATCATTGGTATTCGAAGACCCTGTAAAAACAATAATATGATTGAACAATATGCTTAAAAATATATACTGGAATGGTTAAACGTATCATCTAATTTCGTAAAACATCATCCGTATCCTATACGCATCTACCAGCTTACTTGTATCTTCCACCAAACACAGCCTGAGTTTGAAGATGGAGGAACTAGAACTAGCGGGTTGCTCGGACCGCCATTTGCTAGGCTACTCCCAGCGATTCTCCAACGCAGACTTTTGGTAACTTTGAGATTGTGAACTGGAAAAACTAACCGGGATCAGGCTATAGCTTCGAGGTTGAGTATCTTATTATTTTTGGCGGAAAACGTTGTTCAAGAAGCTCTTATCCTGTCGAATTCGAATTAGTCTGGGTAAGATTAATTTTTAATGAGATTATAGATTAATGAAATAATTAAAGAAACATGTTAACGTCTATGTTGACTAACCCATTTTTGGAATAACCTTGCTTCTCTAGCATAGTTTCATTGTAGTAGTTGTAGCTAGTAGAAACAAATCAGGTGTACAAAACTGCCTGCTCATCGCTTGATTATTACATTTCCATTCATATTGCAAAACGCATTTGCAAGTATATTTTAAACTTGCCTTCATTTATTTATAAATATTAATCATTAAAATTTTAATTTTTTAATTCGTGCTGATTATCACGAAGGGAGGAAGTGTGCGCTTATGCTTCTCCTTTGAATAGACAAACATACATCCTCGGCGCTACAGCCTAGTTCGGGCCCTGGCCTCCAAAAGAAATCGACCCCACTCTACTCTATTCCGGGCCATCGTCCACCAGCTCCCTCTCAGCCGTACTGCACCTTCACCAACCTGGTCAAACCATCTAATTCGAGGTCTTCCTCTATTCCTTTTACCCACCAGCGCATAGCTCATGATTCTCTTGGGGATACTATCATCTGCCATACTTTGAACGTGTCGAGCCCAAGGAAGCCTGCTGAGCTGTATAAATCTCACCGCTGGGACATTCTTATACTTCTCATACAGTTAATAATTGTGCTTGATTCTCGAGAGGCCATTTTCCCTTATAGACCCATAAATCCTTTTAAGTGTTCTTATTTTAAAGACAGCAATCTTTTAATCGTCTGCCTTCCTTAGCACCCAGGATTCATAGTCATAAGTCAGTATTGGTCTGATCAGGGTTTTGTAGAGCCTAGCCTTCGTGTCCTTTTCGATTTCTTTGGTTTAAAAAAGTTTAATTAAACCATAATCCCCCCCTCCTAGCATCTAAAATTATCTTCTCTATTTCCTTGGAAGAATTATTTTCAGCATCTATAAATGATCCAAGGTACACAAATCCCCGATCTTTTGAATTGATTGGCTGATTTTTTTATTTTATTTTTTAATGCACTGTCGCCTTGCCCACAATTCTATTAGTTTTCAAGCATTAAGCCTAAAGAAACAAATTCAGCTGTTGCTCAAGGAATTCAAAATTATCTGGAGGTCTTTCGAGGTCTATTATATAAGAAATGAAAAAAACTGTATAACTAAAAAATGACTCATCACTTGGGCTGGTTTATCTTTTCTTGTTATTTTAATCATTTTATTATTTATATAATTGACTTTCTATGTATATATTATTTTAGTAAATTATCTGTTCGATCATAATACAAATATTATTTTTATTTAAATTATTAATGTGCACTGGTCTTTGTAATACTGAAGGTTTACCACCATTAATTAGGCTTTGACCTGTTTGTGGATGTTGTAAATAAATAAAATAATATACCTTTCTCTCGAGGAGCCATGTTGCAGGGAAAACAAGAGGGATGTACACAGCCATATAAATCATCGATGACCAGTTGACGTAAATCGCAGAAACTTCGTAATATCTCATTACGACATTGGCAATAGAGGAATACTGTATCCAATGGCAGGCGTTGAGGGCCGAAGAGAGGCAGAACAGCAAAAGCATAATCCACCTCCTTTTAAAAACCTTCATCTGCCCATCGATATCTGCAAAAAATAAAGTTATGCTAGTTTCCTTTTAGACGAAAATCCTGTCCGCCAGTTTATTTCAACTCATTACCAATTCCTCCCTCGGATACAGTCCGGTATCTTGGCTTTCTGTTAGACAAAAGATTGACTTGGAACCCACATACAAGACTTAAAAGACAAGAACTCAACCGACGATTCGGACAGTTATACCGACTACTCAACAGAAAATCTGAACTTACAGTTGATAACAAATTATTAATCTACAAGACAATACTGAAGCCCATCTGGACCTACGGACTTGAACTGTGGGGGACAGCTAAACGTACTAACATCAAACGCATTCAATCCTTTCAATCCAAAGTCCTCCGTACAATAGTAAATGCTCCTTATTATGTCTCCAACTATACCTTGCACCACGACCTTAATGTTCCATTTATTTCAGACCTAATTCCATCCAAATTTTCCAAATTCCACCAGAACCTATTTCATCATCCTAATCCTCTAGCTCAATCCCTATCCAGCTCCACTCATCCATACAACCCACCTAGAAGGTTGAAACGGCAGTGGCCCCGCGACGTTTTGTAAATATATTGGAGTTCTAGCACTGGCTAGATTCTCCACTCAATGTGATGTATGTATGAGTGTGTGTATGTGTATATAGGTATAAGTGAATTCATGACTATTGTATTGATTCATTATTGTGTATATATTTTATTGTAATTTTATGCCGTGTAAATATTGTATGAATGTAGCATGTATGGTATCTTTCAGCACTACTATTAATGTCCAAATTGGGACAGATTGTAATTTTACTCAATAAAAATTGTTGTTGGAAAAAAAAAAAAAGTTTCCTTTTTGTCCACTGTTGCAGGGCACAGTGGACGCATACAAAGCAAGTTCGCCGCGCTTAATGAGTATAATTACAGCTGTATCCTTGATGTAGCTCGTAAAACGGAAACATTTATGCTCTCTACATCACCTTATGCTTTCCTTCTTAGCCCTCCTTTGCGAAGTCTGAAAACATGTGGTGGGAAAATGTCTCTAGTTCTGGTAATTTTGTAGATATGAAATCGAAACAATAACTGAAAATATGATGAGTATGCGTTTTATTTATTTTTTTTGTCATCAGTGCGCATCACTTAAATAGTGAAGAAAGTAGTTAAACATATTCTCGAAAATAAATAAAAAAACTTGACTTTAAGCGAGTTAAAATATCTTAAAGGAAAATAAGTTCACCTTTGATTATTTTTGCTAATATAGTTTATTCATTACCCAACATGCTGTATAAATTTCAATGTTCAGGACATAGTTCATTTTATTTTAAATGAATAATTAAACATGGCAAAAATTTAGTTTTTACTCTCTCGATGGTCGACAAATTAATTATTGGACTATTAATTTTCATGCGGCTAATCTTTTGATATTTCTTTAGATATTGAAGGTTGGTAAGGATGCGCCAGGTTTGGAACAGCTGGGATCCGTTGCGCTTCCTAGTGCGCATGCCATTAGTACTCCCAAAAATGTTAAATTTTTTAACCATTCATATATCGGGTTGTATAATAAGTTCGTATCTTTTTTCAATATTTCAATTAAATCCTCGCTCTGTTAATAAAATCATGTTTACTTGGTCAATAATGTTTACATATTCTAAAAAAGGATTAGTTAAGATGATTTTATGTATTAGTTTCAACCGAGATTCCTTATCTTTAAGTGGTATTTTGTTTGCTCAAATGGAAGAGAAAAAAATTCATTTTCGTCATTTAATGATTGTTTTATTTCTCAAAAGGAAAATCCGCTACACAGGCGGTTAGCAAAATCTGCAGTCTGTATGGCGATGATGCGTTAAGAGAAAGCACCGTTCGAAAGTGGTTTGCTCGGTTCAGAACTCTTAAATTTTGACTTGGAAATCTCAAAGCAGTTTATAAACAAAGTAATTAATTTTTTTTTTTATGAATTTAAAAATTACCTGAAGGATGTCAACATGTAATAGATCAAAATGGGTTTTATGTAATTTATTAAAAATATTTACAAGAATCTGAAGTTCTTATTGAAATCAGTAAAAACAGTAACAAAAACGCTACCAACTTATTTTACAACATATTATATTGACCCGATTATTAATTAAATTAAGCTGAAACTTAATATAAATTTTTTATAATCCTTCCTAAATTTGTGTTTTTAGTTTATGCTAAATATCTCGTTTTATAACCTATGTTTGATCAATTTTCTAAAATAATATTATTAAGGTTGATTTAGGGCTGAATAATTCTTCCATTAATACTCATATTTTATTTCATGACGTTTCGGGATATTCTCCCATCTTCAGAAGTCTACAAAAATTATATTAAGCAATTTACCATCACATTAAAAATCACTATAATAAAGTGAATGGTTTAAAAAAAATTATAAATTAGGAGTCAATTGATAACAAACATTTTAAAACTATTAATTAACAAATTTTAAAATCATAAGGAGGCATTAAAAGCAAAAATTTAACAATGTTACATAGTACTTAGTTAAATAAATAAATATTATAAAGTTACCTCGTTATCTATTCTGTAATCCCAACATTTTCACTAGTCACACCTTGAGCCAGGTAAAAAAGTAAAAACGAAGTCAATATCTAAACAAATCAGATCTGAGCAAGAGTATTGCTCAGATCTTTGTCCTCGACTGGATTAAGGATTAGACCAATTTTTAACTTGTATATGGTTATTATTATTTCATATTGTGAAATTCTTTAAAACATTTATTATTAATTATTTATATTATATTTTTAATTTATTAATTAAATCAGAATAGTGGTAACTTAAATGTCTTGAGTCAGTTTTAAAATTCACGGTTTTATCTATATTTTTATTGATATATATAGCCCTAAATCAACCTTAATAATTAAATGAGATCTTCCTTGTTTAGAATATATTGATATAATAAAATAATATAATTTTAAAGCGGAAGATTCAGTATATTTACTAGTGGTAAAAAAAAAATGTTTTTGTTTTTTTAAATTTCTAATTTCTAAATTTATCGTCAAATTATTGATCAAAGTCCGAACCCCCGAAAAACCCCGAAGTTCTTCCCCAATCTTCAAAATCTTGTGTATTAAAAGGCTTCCTTAGTAGGAGGGGACAACGATATGGCCAGGGTCTTTCCTTTTAAAATAAAATCATTGAACTTTTAATTTGATTTTTAATTAAATTACGAAATTAATAAAAATGTACTATTTTGTCTACCCTAGTAATTTTCTAATACTTTGGCACTCAAATGATTTCTCTAAAATCGGCAGGAAATGAACTACAGACTCTGTAGTACAGAGCTTTAATTTTTATTTTATTAGTTTATCCACCTCTACCCCCATGTGTCACTAGCTATTATAGCATAAACCAGTAGATGGTCTATCAGTATGAAACTTCTTTTAGTTTTTTATACATACATTTATATTGGGTTGTAAGATAAGTTCTTATAGTTCAATAAAAACTTAGGATTCTTGTAAATATTTTTAATCAATTATATATAATAGAAAATAATTTTTATTTAAGGGATCACTAAAGCTAAGGAAAGAAGAATTAACGTTTGGCAAAGAAGAATGGAGAGGAGCATGACAAATGTTAATTTAAAGCATAGAGTTAAAGATGCCACTATGAGATAGACCACTTTGGTGAGGGATGCTGTGGGCTGTATGGGAATGGGCCGGGTATTAAATGCGAATAAAGGACCCCAGGTGGAGCAAGGCAGTTACCAAATTACCTCTTAGGATACCTCTCGGAAAGAAGCGCAAGCAAGGAGGGCAACTCAAGCGATGGTCAGACGAAATTAAAAACCAAGAAGGAATATCTTGGCACAGGAAAACAGAAGATCGAAAATATTGGGAATTGAAATGCCAAGAAATTGAAAAACAAGCAGCAAACTCATAACCCAAAAGGTACGGCTGGTCACCGATCAAGACTATTCCTCCTTCAGGAGAGGCCTACACATCAGAAAAAAGTCATTTTATTTTTATTTCTTCTAACATAAGATTTTCATTTAAACAAGTAGGTTTGCAATTTTATTAAAAAAAGTTCTTAGTAAATTTTATTTAAAAAGCTGTATACAATATTTGGTAAAACATTGTTTCTTTTTATTTATATCAGTTATTTTTTTGAGATATTTCATTATAAATATAACTGAGCTGGAAAATAATGCTTCTTTGAAAATTTATATCGAAAAAATGATATAGTATACACGGTGTTGGGATGAGTGACAATAAAACTCAATGAGAAAATGTAGACTCAATCCCGTTTCGAAATGAGCTGGTCTTGAGTACTTAATCATTCAAAAAAAATAAAAAAAAAAGGTAATATTAAATAAAAAGATAAAATTGAACGTAATGAAAATAAATAAAAGTTTAATAAAAAAAAAATGAGGAAAATTTACAATATATAAAATGTGAAAACAATTTGGTTTATAAACAAATAAAAAAAAAAAGGTTCTTCTATTAAAACTTAGCTTCCGTACGACGGGTAGGCGATTCTCCATGGAAGGATGGTGATCTTCAGAAGTCAACGAAATGAAGTCCTGAACGATAAATTGGTGAAGGCGCCAATCGATAAACAGGTACTCTAAGCTAGCTGGTTCCAACGGTACTGCTTGAGGGCAAGGGGGACACTCTTATCAGTCTAATCCCTAACTGCACTAGAATAATATATAAACTAACAAAAAAAAAAAATATTTTCCTCATTAAAAACTATTTTTAATTTGATTTGATTTTTAATTATAAACAAAATATATACAGGTAAAAAAAAAAAAAAAAAAAAAAAAAAAAAAAAAAAAAAAAAAATTATAATTTCCAGGCTCAAACACACCGCCCACCAAAATTTATCATATTAAATTTTCAAAATTGTGGTTAATCCACATGAGGGAATAAGGGAGCTAATTTTGAAACCGGTCTTAGGTATTCTCCAGTAGCTGTTCTGACTTTTGCTACTCTAATTACCCCATCGTCTCCAGGAAACACACCAACGATACGACCCTTTGGCCATCGATTTAATTGCATGTTTGCATCCTTCAACAATACCATGGTGCCAGTTGTTACATTAGGTGTATCTGTAGTCCATTTTCCACGTTGTTGTAGGCAGTTCAAGAAGTCGTGTCTCCATCGATTCCAGAAATCTTTGATGCTACGCTTTAAGAGTTGCCATCGAGTGAGACGATTAGATGAAATGTCATGAAGGTCTTGGTCTGGTAATGCCAGCAATGGTGCACCAATAAGAAAATGTCCTGGTGTCAATACGTCAAAGTCCTCAGGAGAGGAAGACATGGGATGTAGAGGTCTGGAATTAAGAATAGCTTCGATACGCGCTGTTATAGTTGACATTTCCTCGTAAGTTAGACTTTGATCTTTTACAACCCGGGTAAGGTGAAACTTTAGCGATTTTACTCCTGCTTCCCAAATACCACCAAAATGCGGCGCTGAAGGAGGGATAAAACACCATTGAATGCCACGTGTTGTAAGATGGTCTTCAATTTTCTGCTTGGCTGGCTGAAGATTCCACCACACATATAATTCTTTTAAGCGTCGATGAGCCCCGATGAAATTGGTCCCATGATCGGACATGATTTTCTGCGGTAGACCGCGTCGAGCAATGAAGCGATCTAAACCCGCTAGGAAGGCTTCTGTTGTCAATTGAGAAATAATCTCCACATGTATTGCCTTGGTACTGAGACACACAAAGAGAGCTACATATGCTTTCTGAACTGCAGCTTTGCGCTTGAGCGAGTCTCTTAACAGAAAGGGGCCTGCGAAATCTACTCCTACTACGATGAATGGTCTTCCTTGCTGGAAACGAGACGGCGGTAAGTCAGCCATGCGATAGGTGTAATTCTTCGCCGACAACTCGTGACATCTTAAACACTGGTGAACTCGTTGTCGGACTAAACGCCGACTTGATAATATCCAAAATTTTCTTCTGAGTAGTGACTGCAAAATTTGAGAACCAGAATGTAGATATGTCGAATGGTAATAGTCTACAAGCAAATTGACAAAGTGTGATTTACGAGGGAGCAGTATTGGATATTTAGAATCTTCAGATATTGGTGCATTTCGCAATCTACCGCCCACCCTAAGGATACCCACCGAATCAACAAATGGAGACAACGATTGTAGACTTATTCTGTCGGATTTTTCAGTAGGTATGGCATTAGGGAAATGGTAAGTTTGAATAATTTTTATCAGCATAGTAGTGGTGTCTCTAACTTCATTCAACTTTAATGAACCAATTTTTCTTTCATTCTTGTGGGGTCTGACGTTATTACAGAATCTGCGAATATAGCTGAAAACTCTAATGAGTTTGGTAAATGAAGAAAACTTGTTAATTTCTTCTATGACTTCCAGAGTATTTTTACTATGTGTTAACATAACCATTACTTCTGATTTAATTTCTGGTAGTGGTGGAGTATTACAAATATCTATTTGATCTAATGGCCATTCTGCCTTAGGAAGTCGCAGCCAATCAGGTCCTATCCACCAAGATGTATCATGAATTAGGTCTGTAGAATCGACACCACGAGAGGCGACATCAGCTGCATTATATTGGGAGCGAATATGGTGCCAGGAAGCTGACTTAGATAAATCCAGAATTTTCCCAACCCTATTAGCTACGAATGTCTTCATTTGATGGAATGGCATTTGAAGCCAAGCTAACACAGTCGCTGAATCAGACAGTAAAATTACTGGCATGTCCTGGAATTGTGATAAAAATTCTTGAAGAGCCTTTAAGGTTTTCACTAATAGTACTGCGGCGCAGAGTTCCAGCCTCGGAATGGTGACTGGTTTCAAGGGAGCCAATTTCGTTTTAGCAAAAACAAGATTTGTTGTGACATGGCCTGTTTCACTCTCACTTCTAAAATAAATGACTGCTGCATATCCAAACGACGAAGCATCCGAAAACCCAACTAGGCAGTTCCGTAATTTTCTATTTGAAATTATTCTCCTGGGAATGCTTATTTCGGCCAACTTAGGTAATTCCGTGAAAAACGTGTGCCATCGTTTCTGAATGTTCATAGGAATCGGATCGTCCCAACCAATCTTGAGCCTCCAAAGTTGTTGTAAAAGTGTCTTCGCTCTAAAAACAACAGGTGCCAAATATCCCAATGGATCATACACACGGGCTATAGTAGACATGAGACCTCTTTTTGTATAAACGATGTCTCTTGGTGTGACACGGTACGATAACCGATCATGGTTTGGTTCCCACTGCATACCCAAGATTTTAATTGCTTTGTCTTCCATGTTACTAAATGATACAGTGGAATCAATCCCTTCAGATACATTTCTTGTAAGCTGATGGTCGTTGCTAAACCACTTCTTCAGTGTGAAACCACCTTTATTTAGCAGGTCAATAAGCTCTTTTTGTAGTTTCAAGGCCTCTTCTAGTGTTTCAGCACCAGTCAACAGATCGTCGATATACATATTTCCTAATAAAGCTTGTGAAGCAAGTGGATATTTATGTCCTTCATCTACGACAAGTTGGTGGATTACCCTTATGGCTAGGAAAGGAGAACACGATAATCCAAAGGGCAAGCGATTAAATTCATATTCCTGAATGGCATCAGCATGGTTGAAACGAAAAAATAGGTGTTGGAACAATCGATCTTCGGGGTGAATCAAAATTTGTAGAAACATTTGGCATATATCGGCGGATATTACATATTGAGGTAAACGGAATTTTAACAAGATATCCTTTATATCGTGCTGTAATTTAGGCCCTGTTAGAAGATGACTGTTTAATGACCCCGATGCAGTAGTTGCAGAAGCATCAAAGACAATACGCAGATGTGTGGAAGAGCTATCCTTGTAAATTCCATGATGCGGAAGGAAGAATTTTCCTGGTCGAGATGTAGGCGAAAGGTATTGTTTGCTGAGGTACTCTTGAAATACATTATCATATTCAAGTCTCAGGTTAGGGTTCTTGGTCAACTTCTCCTCTAACTTCAAGAAACGATGGATGGCAATTAGTCTCGAAACTTGTAAATTAAACGATTTGCTTTTGAATGGTAGACTAACTATATATCTGCCATGATCATCCCTCGTGTGAGACCTTTTAAAATGTTCTTCAGCCTTAATATCTTCAGGATTCGACTGTGGAACTGTAGAGACTTCCTCGATCTCCCAAAATTTATTCATAATACACGGTAATGTTTCCTCTTCAATATCTGTTTCGGCTACAGTAAACATCGCTGTAGAGAATGAGTTTGGCGGCCCATTAGGAATTGGTCCAACTAATATCCAACCAAATACCGTATTAAGAGCATTAGGGAACCCTTCTGAGGTCTTTTGTATTTTACCCGTTAGTACATCACCAAATAAATCGGCACCCAATAAAAAATCGATAGGACCTGGTAAATGGCATATTGGATCGGCCAGTTTTAAATCTCTAAATTTATCCATCACCTGGCTGGGAATTGGATTAGAGGGCATGTTTGAACTAATTTGGTCAATTACAATAGCGCAAGTTTCCATCTCAGGACCATCTTCTGTTTCAGGTATGAGTGAACATGAAACTCGGTATTTTCCCCCCGAAATTGGTTGGTTCCCAAAACCTACTATTTGATGAGGATTTCTAAATTTTGATAGCCCCAATTTCTTCACAAGTTGTGAGGTGATAAATGACCTTTGGGACCCACTATCTATTAGTATCCTCAAACGATGATATTGTCCAAAATTGTCCTTTATTCTTGCTTGAGCTGTACCAAGTAGAACATTAAGATTTCCAGAAGTTGATGATGAAAGAATAGTGGTATTATTTGATATTGAAGGTTCATTGGAGTTAGTCTGAAGCTGAGGCATCTGGTGGGAAATACGTGTAACTGAAGATTGATTGGTAATCTCGTTGCTTGGTCCAGGGTAATTGGTTTTCCTACTATTTTGATTATTATGAGTAGGTGTTTCGAAGGTCGAAAAATGGAGTAAACTATGATGCCGGCGGCTACAATACTTACACGAATGTTTTGATGGACACTTAGCAAGAGAATGACCTAATCCGAAGCAATTCAAGCAACGATTTAAAATTTTCATCTGATCGAATCTTTGTTTAGGATTCATTTTTCGAAACGAAGAACAATCAACAATGCGATGAGAGCTATTACACATTGGACAAACAATATTACAATTTATATTGGACATGAGGACTCGTTTTGGAATTTTCCTGTCATCAGTGTACGACGGAGAACATCTGGAGGTCGAGGTTAAAGCTGTCGATTGCAGCTCCACTATTTGTTGAGTAATAAATTCAGAAAATTCTTGAAAAGTGGGTAATTCGGGTTTCGAACTAAATTTCATCTCGAAACGCTCTCTAGTTTTATGATCCAACAATCGAAGAATGTAAGTGTACAATATAAAACCAGATGGATCTGGGAGCTTCAATTTAAGAAATGCCGTTGCGCTCTCTAAAACAGTCGATGACAAATTTTCTAAAGAAGACAACGAATGTTTGGCCAGCGTTGGAAAATTAAAAATATTTACTAAATGATGGGTTGCCTGAATTCTTAGACTGTCAAAACGCTTAGTAAGGGCCTCCCAAGCTGTGGTATATCCTTGTTGTGATATTTGAATAGCCGATATTGTTTGTGCTGCAGCGCCTTTCAAATTCGATTTTAGGTAATGAAATTTTTGGACTTCACTAAGATCCTCATTTTCATGAATTAGAGAGACAAAAGTGTCTTTAAATGCAGGCCATTCCGATATATTTCCTGAAAACGAAGGGATATTAATTATAGGAAGTCGCAGATGAAAATTAGAATCTCGCGCATGCGTATCACGTAGAGATGCATCAGTAATGGCGGATTCCTTATTAGACCCGGGCGAAATATCAAAGGATAATGCCTCATAAAATTTGTTTCTTATTTTATCTTTTAATTCTTTGTACTCTTCGGTAGGTTCCCCCATTACTTTTGATATTTTCCTAATTTCATTATATTTATCAATAAATTTCTCGTGGGTGGAATCTAGTCGAGAAATTTTTGCCCTAAATAATCCCTTTTTACTAGGATCGGAACTCGATGCGCGCCCCAATGTACATGTTTCTAATATATCATCGGCGAGATCTTTAAATTCCTCAACTAAAAGTTCTAAATCAAAATCCCCCTTAGAAGATGGTGTTTTAGGTGGCATTATAGAGCTGTTAATAAAAAAATGATATTGGAACGAATAATAAAATATTTAAGCCTGAAAATTACACAACAAAAATTTAAAGAAATATTTAAAGAAAATCTAATATTTCAATAAATAATAATTAAATAAATGGTTAAATTTATTTGGTTAATATACGATCAAACTAACAATTAAGTACTCAAAATCCGGCCCGGAGGACCAAACTTATGTTGGGATGAGTGACAATAAAACTCAATGAGAAAATGTAGACTCAATCCCGTTTCGAAATGAGCTGGTCTTGAGTACTTAATCATTCAAAAAAAATAAAAAAAAAAGGTAATATTAAATAAAAAGATAAAATTGAACGTAATGAAAATAAATAAAAGTTTAATAAAAAAAAATGAGGAAAATTTACAATATATAAAATGTGAAAACAATTTGGTTTATAAACAAATAAAAAAAAAAGGTTCTTCTATTAAAACTTAGCTTCCGTACGACGGGTAGGCGATTCTCCATGGAAGGATGGTGATCTTCAGAAGTCAACGAAATGAAGTCCTGAACGATAAATTGGTGAAGGCGCCAATCGATAAACAGGTACTCTAAGCTAGCTGGTTCCAACGGTACTGCTTGAGGGCAAGGGGGACACTCTTATCAGTCTAATCCCTAACTGCACTAGAATAATATATAAACTAACAAAAAAAAAAAATATTTTCCTCATTAAAAACTATTTTTAATTTGATTTGATTTTTAATTATAAACAAAATATATACAGGTAAAAAAAAAAAAAAAAAAAAAAAAATATAATTTCCAGGCTCAAACACACGGTCAAAATTTATAATACAAGTAGTGCAATGACAAGCCTATATAAGGATAAATAATTAAGCATGAAAATAATTCCAAGCCTCCCTTGTCATAGCGCGCCAAAGGTTTCAGTTGATGTAATTTTTCGTGATTTTTTAAAACTATTTTCTTGGCTTCTTAGGTAATGTGTAATACGGACCAAAATTATATAAAATACTCTCATCATTATTCTAGTTTTTGTTTGGATCTTAAATATGCAAAATTACCGGAGTTAATAATTTTTAAAGAAAACGTTATTTTAACAGTTAAGAGAGTTTTGTAACTCCGGTACCAGCTTAGTCTCAAAGACCAAATTTATATCACTTAAGCACATCGTATAGATTATTAATCTGTATTAGTTTCATAAATTTTCACTCAGTCCCTTTTGAGATATTTCCGAGTAAACATCGCGAAAAATCAATTTTCGCCAATTTTAAAAATTCATATAGGAAAACGACTATGTTCTAAAGATCGAAATTTTTAGCTATCGCATACCTTCCTTCTAACATTATAAAGTCTAACATTCTAACAACTCTTTAAAAACAGAAAAAAATAAGTTGAAAGGAAGTAAATTACAGGATGATCGTCAATTCTGAATACTTTTGACACTTACTGTAATTAACATTCAAATGAATAGGGAATTGTAAAAAAAAAAAAAAAAAAATTAAAAACTAAATTTTTTTTTCAAATTTACACATGCATCGAAATAAAATATGTACAAACCCTTTATTTTTGATTCAGCCTTTTTGTCTTGAAGGTTCCTTCTTTGTTGGCATTGGCCATCGTTTTCTGAAAATGGAAATAATAAAATAATGAATCAAAAGGCTTCTAATCATGGAAAACAAATATAAAAATTAAAAAAATAAAGAGATATATATGATTATCGAAGCTACTTAAAATTCCTTAAAAAGGGCCTAGCGGAAAAAGCATGTGAAATCTACCCTCGCGTATATATGAACCATATTTATACCATTGATTCACACCTATGAGAAACAACCTTTGGCCAATTTTTAGACCCTTAATTCTTATGGGAAGGAAGTTATGGAGGGGGAAAGAAAAAACAAAAAATATTGTTTTCTCTTTAACAGCTCAAAATATTCCCACGAAACAAATATGTGTTAGGGATTTTAAATAAGAGTTTCAAAAATAATTTTTTTCCACGAAAACGTTAGTCACAAAGTTTTTTTGAATTAAAAACAAAAAATTGTTTGCTACTGTATTTCATTGGAGGGTCCTCCGTAACATAATATGTATAATAGTATAACATAATCCGTAATATATTTTTCAATTTTATCGTTAGTTTACCCCATAGTGAAAGTAAAAAAAAAAAAAAAAAAAATCTGAACAGATCATGAACCTAGTTTACAACAATCACTTATTGATAACAAATACCTATCTTAGAGTTGATGATAATTTTTTTTACGCGCTATTTTCTTACTTAAATCATAAGATGCATCTCTGTCTGGCAGAATCTGCAGCACTTCATTAGATTATGACTTCACCTAAGCCGGTTTTGTTTGAATTTCCGCGTTTTGTCCGAAACCTTACTAAAAAATTATCATTATTGGAGGATAATTTCGATAGCAGTTTTTTGAATTCTTATATTATTAGCACTGAAAATTGAAAGTAGATAGAGATGCCTGGAAAAATAGCGACTCAATTTACTTTAAATATATTTACAACACTTAAACCATAATTTAAGCGATTAAAAACATCCTTTAACAACATAATGTACAACATTAATTACAAACAAATGTGGGTCAATCCATTCGTAACCGTCAGATCTTGCCGCTTGACATTTTTGATTTTTGTGATTTTTTGACCAGTTACTCTCTATTCTTTCGTGAATATAAAACTATAAATACAATTTTTTCAGACAAATACTTTTAGTATTACAGCCGTTTTAAGTCAGCTTCACTGGCGAAAACATGTGATGGGAAAACCTTTTTAATTCTGGTAATTTTGCAGATATCGAGTCAAAACAAAAACTAACAATAATATAAGGACATCCTTTGTATTTTTTTCCTTACAACTCATTGCCTAAATTGTGAAGAAAGTGGTTTAAACAATTCTCGAACATAAATAAAAAACGAGATTTATAACGAGATAAAAGTATGTAAAGGAAAAGAGACTCACTTTTGATTATTTTTTCTTATATAGCTTAGTCTTAGTCCTACTCGCTGTAAAAATTTCGATCTTTAGAACATTGTCGTTTTCCTATATGAATTTTTAAAATTGGCGAAAATTGATTTTTCCCTAAGTTTACACGAAAATATCTCAAAAGGGACTGAGTGAAAAATTATGAAACTTATACAGATTAATTATCTATACGATGTGCTTAAGTGATATAAATTTGGTCTTTGAGACTAAGCTGGTACTGGAGTTATAAAACTCTCTTAAATGTTAAAATAACATTTTCTTTATAAATTATTAACTCAGATAATTTTGCATATTTAAGAACCAAACAAAAACTAGAATGATTATGAGAGTATTTTATATAATTTTGGTCCGTATTACATATTACCTAAGTAGCCAAGAAAATAGTTTTAAAAAATTACGAAAAAATTACATCAACTGAAACCTTTGGCGCGCTATGATAAGGGAGGCTTGAAATTATTTTTATGCTTAATTATTTATCCTTATATAGGCTTGTCATTGCACTACTTGTTTTATAAATTTTGACCGTGTATAGTATATCATTTTTTCGATATAAATTTTCAAAGAAGCATTATTTTCTAGCTCAGTTATATTTATAGTGAAATATCTCAAAAAAGACAAGAGTGAAAAATGATAAAACTCATACAGAATATGCCTCTATATGATAAGTACTATAGGATAAAATGTGGTAGCTGAGACTCAACCGTTTCTAGTGTTATTAATTTGGTTTGTCTTATAGTCGGTTGATGAGATGAGGGCCACTCAGGCAAGGCAAATAATATGTCATGTATTATATTTAAAAAACAAACTGGGTCTCAGCCACTCAATTTTATTCTATCGTACTTATCATATAAAGGTATACTCTGTTTGAGTTTCATTATTTTTCACTCTGTCCTTTTTGAGATATTTTAATATTAATATAATATTAATATATCCTTCTTTGAAAATTTATATTGAAAAGAGGATATATTACACACGATCAAAATTTATAAAACTAGTAGTGCAATGCTATATAAGGATAAATAATTAAGCATGAAAATAATTTCAAGCCTCCCTTGTCATAGCGCGCCAAAGGTTTCAGTTGATGTAATTTTTCGTGATTTTTTAAGACTATTTTCTTGGCTACTTAGGTAATATGTAATACGGACCAAAATTATATAAAATACTCTCATAATCATTCTAGTTTTTGTTTGGTTCTTAAATATGCAAAATTACCGGAGTTAATAAAATTTTAAAGAAAATGTTATTTTAACATTTAAGAGAGTTTTATAACTCCGGTACCAGCTTAGTCTCAAATACCAAATTTATATCACTTAAGCACATCGTATAGATAATTAATCTGTATAAGTTTCATAATTTTTCACTCAGTCCCTTTTGAGATATTTTCGTGTAAATTTAGGGAAAAATCAATTTTCGCCAATTTTAAAAATTCATATAGGAAAACGACAATGTTCTAAAGATCGAAATTTTTACAGCGAGTAGGACTAAGACTAAGCTATATAAGAAAAAATAATCAAAAGTGAGTCTCTTTTTCTGTATATACTTTTATCTCGTTATAAATCTCGTTTTTTATTCATGTTCGAGAATTTTTTTAACAACTTTCTTCACAATTTAGGCAATGAGTTGTAAGGAAAAAAAATACAAAGGATGTCCTTATCTTATTGTTAAATTTTGTTTTGATTTGATATCTAAAAAATTACAGGAATTAAAAAGATTTTCCCATCACATGTTTTCGCCCGTGAAGCTGACTTAAAACGGCTGCAACACTTTAAGTATTGGCTCGAATATATTTTTTTTTTTTTTTTTTTTTTTTTTTTTTTTTTTTTTTTTTGGTCTTATATTCACGAAAGAATAGAGAATAACTGGTCCAAAAATCATAAATGTCGGGGGGCAAAATTAATGAAAATTCGACGATTTCAAAAGGATTGACCCATGGTACTACACATTTATATTTTGTGTGTGTGAAAGGGATTTGAAGAAATCATGATATTTTGGTGGTTGGTAAATTATGTCATTGGATTTTGGTGTGATTTTTCTGATATTTTTATATAATGGTCTCAATACTCTCAATATTCTCGATCTTTCTTGATCCACCCCAACCAACATTGTAATAAAATGAGGACTTTAAAATTATTATTCCTGTTCATTGATGTCTTAAAGACAATTTTATACTGTTTATTTCTGGAAAAACATTTGTTCAAATTCATTGATTAAACGTTCTGATTATTCAATTGATGCAACTGTACAAAAATGAGGTTAACTCGTTGTTGTTGTTGTTTTAATTTTAAGGGCAAAAAACTGCTGATGGTTATTATCGCCCTCACATCTTTACAAAAAACAAAATAAAGGGAAAAACGATTTACCAAAATAATTATATCAGGAATAAAAAAAAAAAAAAAAAAAAAAAAAAAAAGAATTAAGAAAAGAAAAAAACGAACAAAATACTAAAACAAACAAACAATACAGTAACATTCACAAATAGTAATAAATAAAGGCGAATAAAAATAAAATAAACGAAATTAGCGATAATAATAAATAAGAAACAAATAACTGATAATAACAAATAAAATACGAATATAATAAAAATAATCAATAAAGTAAAATAAATAAATAATCATAATAATTTAAGTATTAATAAATAAAATTGAATTTTAGCTTAAACTGAATGATGAAGAAGAAGAAAAAATAATATAATATATAATACAAAAAGAATAAGAAAATTTATGTTATATTTGCTGAAACAGACGAATATTCTTTATAAACTTGATGGCACTGCTGATAATTGCTTCATTATCGCTCAAAGCCTCAGAGACATCTCGTGGTACCCCACATTTTCCAATTTCTCTCCTGTACCGTGGACAGTCCTCAAAAATATGGCTCACCGTGAGATTCACTTTACAGTGATTACATTGAGGCTGATTTTTCCTTGTAATAAGATATTCGTGTGTGAGGCGGCAGTGCCCTATCCTCAGGCGGGTGATAACTACCTCCTCCCGCGGGCATGTTCTGGAAGATGTAGCCCAGGAGCTGACAGTGGTTTAATGTCTTTAAGTTTGTTATTTGCTAATATATCCCAGGTCTGCTGCCATTCATATAATATGGTTAACTCGTTAAATACAAATTAATTAAAATTACCTTCAACTAGGCCTTCAGACATTATGAATAATAAATATCTTAATTTAAGTACAGTTGGACTTAGGCCACTTTCAAAATGAACGGTTCAATCACTGAAATAACTCTGAAAACTATTGTGTCCAAAATTAACGAATTTACTCGGAATATAACTAACCTCGGATGCTTTATTGATAGATAACAAGAAGTTGTACACGTTACCACGAGCAACCCTAAGAAATTGAAAAATCTTGTGCGCGCAACACACGACTTTCACTTACCTCTATTATTTATATCAATTTAAGAATTTTTAAACAAATTTAGAAACGAAAATAAATTGTTAAAGAATTATTTACATTCGATTTTAATAACATGTGTTTTATTAAATGATCTATTATATTCTTATCTACGACAATCAGTTTGTTTTATCGGCGTTTCATCAGTCTCTGTTAACTTTTACAATAGTATGTATAAGATAATATTTTTCCTAAAATCTTTAGCTATCCAACGGTATATTATACTTCTATACTCCTATTATTGTGCTCAAAAATTGCATTAAAAAATATGTTTACACTTTTCTGCTTTAGTTGTTAATCAAATTCGATCAACTTGCATATTGACTCATTATTTATCAATGCAATTAAGATGATGTACCAATTTTTTTGAAATCTACAAAATTAAAGGTAAGAAGAAGACAATTTAAAATATCGGGTGATAACTACCTCCTCCCGCGGGCATGTTCTGGAAGATGTAGCCCAGGAGCTGACAGTGGTTTAATGTCTTTAAGTTTGTTATTTGCTAATATATCCCAGGTCTGCTGCCATTCATATAATATGGTTAACTCGTTAAATACAAATTAATTAAAATTACCTTCAACTAGGCCTTCAGACATTATGAATAATAAATATCTTAATTTAAGTACAGTTGGACTTAGGCCACTTTCAAAATGAACGGTTCAATCACTGAAATAACTCTGAAAACTATTGTGTCCAAAATTAACGAATTTACTCGGAATATAACTAACCTCGGATGCTTTATTGATAGATAACAAGAAGTTGTACACGTTACCACGAGCAACCCTAAGAAATTGAAAAATCTTGTGCGCGCAACACACGACTTTCACTTACCTCTATTATTTATATCAATTTAAGAATTTTTAAACAAATTTAGAAACGAAAATAAATTGTTAAAGAATTATTTACATTCGATTTTAATAACATGTGTTTTATTAAATGATCTATTATATTCTTATCTACGACAATCAGTTTGTTTTATCGGCGTTTCATCAGTCTCTGTTAACTTTTACAATAGTATGTATAAGATAATATTTTTCCTAAAATCTTTAGCTATCCAACGGTATATTATACTTCTATACTCCTATTATTGTGCTCAAAAATTGCATTAAAAAATATGTTTACACTTTTCTGCTTTAGTTGTTAATCAAATTCGATCAACTTGCATATTGACTCATTATTTATCAATGCAATTAAGATGATGTACCAATTTTTTTGAAATCTACAAAATTAAAGGTAAGAAGAAGACAATTTAAAATATCGGCATTTTAGCCCTGTCAGACAATTTTTATTAGAATGAAACCTACATAATATTAAAGCCCATCAAGTTTTACATCGATATATAGAGTTTAATCAAAATCGTTGGAGCCGTTTTTAAGAAATTCGTAAAAAGGTGCAAAATGCATAGTATAAAGTGGCTCTTCTGGTCAGCCCATTTTGATGAAAAAGTTTTTATAACATCTCAGGCGTATACTTGTCTCAAATATGAAATTTAAGTTTCATAGGACTTTTCGTTTACGCGCGGGAGTTACCACACAGACACATATAAACACACACAGATCTTTTTGCGAGACTTGGTCATTTGGACTCAGGAGACCCTAAAACGTGTATTTTCGTTGAGAACTGGAATTCAAAAATTTTAACGATTGCAATACTTTCCCTTACTATATATTTCATATTTCATATATAGTAAGTGAAAGTAAAAATGGACCTGAGCCAGTTTCAAAACGAATACCTCGTATGTATATAATATGAGCTTTAACAGTATTCATCTATAGAGCTATTTACATGACTTTTCTGATCATTCACTTCTTTTTAAACGTGTGTACCGAATGGTTCTGTTTTTTCTGATTATTCATTGATCCGAATAATAACTCTTAACTTATATTAGGAAGATATTTGGAACGATTGTTATTACTATAGCATGAAAAATCTCAATATGAATTCAGATCTCACCCACAGTAAAGTCATTTGCATTGCTAACATTTCAAATAAGTAATTTGAATGACATTGAACGGGCAATAACTGCAGTTTCTAGCTTAAGGTTCTAATTATTTCAGAATTTCATTTGGTTTGAAGTGCGAATGCAGGATTTTCTTTAGGTGGGGAGGACAAGTGGGTTCAAAATATAAATTATTTTCCTGAACACTGTCTATATACATGTAATAATGGAGTTTTCGTCGACCGTTGAGACTATATGATGGATAAGTCCTTACAATCCAAAATCCATCCAAAGATCCTCAATGCTCCTTATTTTGTCACGAATAAACTCATCCATTAAGACCTTAATGTTCCTTATGTTGCTGTCTTGGCCCGAACCAGGTACCACTCCTTTCATGACACTCCATTCTCACTCTAACCCACTAGTTTCAAACATTGCTTCCACTACTATCCCTGCCAATCCTAGGAGGCGTCTGAAAGGAGATGGCCCCTGGACCTTCTAGATTTGCTTAGTTTTTGAAGAGCTGCCAGTGGGTAGTATCCCTACATGTGAATCATGACTTAGTTAATATTGTATCATATTTACTATATGTATCTTATAAAACAACTGTAAATATGAATAAATATATTTAAAAAAAAAAAGTTGGTTGAGAGTGCGTTCACCAAGAAAACACACCAATTAGACAAGCTTATTCTATTTGTGTGCCAACGTTTCGGCCTACATTAGGGCTAAGAGAAACAATACAACAACCTATGCTATTAATAAAAAATAATTATAAGCTAGGTAAAATAATACGATGACAGTAACAAAATATGAAATTTAAAATAGAATACACTAAGCATACATAATGCTGTACCAAAGTAGACCATTCTCTTAAGTAACCACATGGTAACATAAACGTATTTTATAAACACATTAATAACTAAAAGAAAAATAAGTTTAAAAACTTGCTCAATTTGAAAAATAAAAAACTACATCAAATATATCTTGTAGTAATGCATATTTAGTTCTTTTGTGTTCATACCGTCCTGTACTATTTTTGGTATACTTTCCAATACTTATAAGATAATTTTTGTTAATTAAATATTTGGAAAAGAATTGCTTACTAAGCTTGCTAATGTAATATTTAATAAGAGGTACATCCAATTCTGAATGCATCGTTTTAATTTTGTCATTGTATGGATAATTTTTTTCAGCCAAGGTTTCACAAATATTTTAAGCAAAGTTCATTTAACTTAATTCACAGTGAGGCATCGCGGACCATATGTTGGGAACCACTACCTGTACGAATGGATATTAATTTTTAAAAAATATTAGGTACTTGGAACTAAAAACTATCAGTTACTACATCTTTTATCCTAATACCTTATTTTTCGTTTTATCTTTTAATTTTCTTTGTCCCACCAACTTTTTTTTTTTTTTTTTTGAGAGAGAGATGGGGGAGTGGGAGGGTTCTTTCGCTTTGTAATGACACTCAATCCGGTAAGTGATTTTAAATTCTTTCTCAGATCTTATATTAAAAGAGGAACAGGCTTTTGACAGAGTTTGGCATCTAGTATTGCTTTATAAAATTCGTCAATTCCTCTTCCTGAGATAGGACCACGCTGAAAGGCAAATGGGTCGAAGAGAAAGAAGAAGAGATCGTTTCTAATAATCCATTTCTACCTTAAAGCTAGAACCTTTAAAGTTAATCATAATCTCTCCTACTCACCAGTATTCACTAATTCATCCGGTGTACCACAAGGTAGTGTCCTAGGCCCAATCCTCAACACGGTGTATTCATCTTATCTTCCTATCCATCCAAGTACTGCCCTTACTACTTACGCTGAAGACACATTTGTGCTATCTGGAAATAACGATCCTGTTCCTGCATCCCAAATACTACAGAACCATATATCTGCCATTGAAGAAAAGTGTCAAAACTGGAGAATTAAAATAAATCCCATCAAATCACCTTTACTCTACGTCGTAAACCTATGGCTTTCTGTCCAACTGTATCTTTTAATATTACCCCACCCACTCCTATAGAACAAATACGATACCTAGGACACCATCTTGACAAACGTCTTTCTTGGAATCCTCATACAAGACTTAAACGACAAGAAAATGCTCGTAGATACCGTTAAATACAGCACTTACTCGACAAACGATCAAAACTCCCTATTTACAACAAAAAAACTCATTTATATAACGATTATCAGGCCATTCTGGACCTACGGCATCGAGCTATGGGGGTCCACTAAATCATCAAATTCCTCCGGCAACCAATCCTTGCAATCCAATATCTTAAGAACAATCCTAAATGCTCCTTGCTTTGTTATTAATAAAATCGTCCATTGAAACCTCAATATCCCACTAGTTGTAGACTTAGCCCGAATTACCAGCCGACAAAAACCCGCTTGTCCGTAAACTCTCATCTCGAGTATATCTTCCTGATAATCCTTCAAGGCGCCTGAAAAGACGGTAGCCTCGAGACCTGTTATTAAAATATTCATTACATTGTTACCTAAAATAATTATTGAAGTGCTACCACTGGGTAGTTTCTTTACAAGAATAATTGTAATTTAGCCCTTTTATATATTGTATATACAGTTGTAAAAAATAATAAAATATATTAAAAGATCATCCCGTTGTCCTATATTAACTCGGATTTACGGTATGATATTAATGCAAGGATTAATAAATAAGCATTTTACCTCTTTCTCCCCTCATTTATCCAGGCTGCGTATCCTTCCTTCGATTTAACTTATACTGATGGGTTCCCCCCCACTTCATTCAGAACAATTTACTCAATTAGCCCACGTACAGATGTAAACTAGTTGAATGAATTCTCTTCCAATCAACAGAAATTCATACACAAGACAAAACTTTACACACTACGCTTTTCAATTCATAAGATGTATCTTCAAAAAAAAGTTGTCATTTATTTATTGCAAGTTCACAGTAAATACATGTATAATATACAATAAATAATATTCATATACCGTTATAGTATATACATTTTTTAAAATTTATTTATAGTAATTTACAACTGTACTAAAGAATACAATAAGTAAATATAAAAAAAAAAAAAAAAAAAAAAACCTGTACCACTACAACCCATGAAGGGTCTTGGGCTCAGTACATATAGAGATTCGTACTGTTTCTAGGCCAACAGCTGTGCAATGAGGTTATTAGGCCTTAATCGCGCTCAGCCGCCAGGTTTTTCCCCAATTAATTTGGGTACCCACTTTATAGAGGCTGGGTCTGCCCCAGGAGGGTCTCCATACCCTAAGGTTGCCCCCCGACGGAATTAACAGAATAAATAATATTCTGCCACAGCCGGGATACGAACCCAGGACCCGGAGCACAGCAGACTAGCGCTCTATCCACTAGACCACGCCGCTCCCCACAATAAGTAAATATGTAGAATGAAAATAAAATGTCATGAAAATGCCTTGAGAAAGAACCACCCAGTGGTAGGACTTCACTAACTATTTTAAGACAGTAGGTCCCGAGGCCGCCTTCTTTTCAGTCGCCTTGGAGGGTTATCAGGGATATCTGAGGAAGATGAATTACGGACAAGTGGCTTTGTATAGGCAGGGAGTTTAGAATGGAAAGAGGAGTATCTATCACGGGCTATGTCTGCAACAAATGGGATGTTTAGGTCATTATGGAGGAGTTGATTTGTGACAAAATAAGGAGCATTCAGGATTTTGCGAAGGATTTTGGATTGTAAGGCACGACAAGCCGATAAAACCAACTGATTATTTTAAATAATAATAATATAGATTTGAAAATAAAACACATGTATCTATGAAAATTCAATTTAATTAATTCTTTAATGGTTTCACACATTTTTATCTCTTACTGAACTTGAAAATTCCTTAATTGATTTTAAAAACGGAGGTAAGTGAAAGTCGTGTGTTGCCCGCACCAAATTTGTTTTTTATTCAACTTTAAGTTTATATAGACTTGATTTCTAGGTCACCTGTGACATTGTAGTGAGCATAACAGCCTTCTATGCCCAAGGTCGAGGGTTCAAACATAGAGGTGGCCCAAGGAATTTTTAATGGGATTAAAGAATTCTTAGTTATGCGTAAAAAGGTGGTCCCGAGCCTGTGCGATGTCAGGTACTCGTTAAAGATCCCTATCCTTAGCAAACATAGATAGGAAAAATTTAGGACTCCCTCTGTAGCATCGTACGATTAGCCACAGTAGCATAAAGTGACGTTAAATGAATAAACAAACAAACAAAACTTGATTTCACTAAGAGAGGTAAGTGATAGTTTTCTGTTACGCCCACCAGATTTTTTTTTCGTTCGTTCATTCATTCATTCTATCAAAGGTCATATTTATCCAAGTTTATCTGAAAGCAATCTTATCAGAAGCAGTGCCGTATAAGATGTCAGGCGCGGCTCAATCGCATTCTTTTATCGGGCTATCTTCGGTCATGTTTACGCCAAAGTCTGCCATTCAATATTATCGAAACAATTATATTAAAAAGAGGGATATAAAACAATATAATGTTGTTATATTATTAGTATATATCCTTCAGTAAATCAATATATCGTTATATATATACAAATATAACTATCAATAATATAAATATCAATATATATCGCCCGGGTACACTTAGTTGCTATATTTTTTTTCCTTTTAAACAATTTTCATTATGATGAATTACAATTTGCATCAGTATGGACATTAATTATAATTTTTTAAGATCCCATTCATACAATATTTAAAGAAAAAAAAAGTATGGTTAAATTACACAAAATTAAATAAATGTATATACTAACACAATATATAAATAAAATAAATATATATTATAGGTGGAAATAATCAGGAGTCAGTTTTTTTTAATACTTTAATACTGCCGACGTTTCGGCTCAAGCTTGTGAGCCGTCATCAGGGCATTACTGAGCCATGTCCAATCATAAACTGTTTATGCTTGGACATGGCTCAGTAATGAGTAAATAATTTAATTGGAGATGCGTTATTCGTATAAACATTATTACGAGGAAGAGAAGAGAAGTGATAACAAGTTATAGCGGAAGCAGGGACCAATGGGTTACGAGGTCAAGGTTCCAAAGAGATATGGGAAACGGGATTTTCGAACTGACATGTCGACATGGCCCTACAAATTCATTATGGTCCACCAAAATCCCGATATAAAACAGAAACAATCTGTCAGAGTGTCTTTCTGATGCAACCAGGCAGACATTGCCTAGCAATGCATATCTAATTGATAAAAACGATGCGTCATTAGTCAAAACAAAACTATAACAGATAGTGTTCTCAGTAAAAAGCTTTAGCGTGAATAGTTCGAAGTCAAATGATATTTTCGATTGTGTTTAACATCCCTCGTGTGATTTTTACTTTCCCTTACCTATATATGAAATATATAATGAGGGAAGGTATTGCGATTATAGTCTGAAAATTTCGAATTTTATACTACTAAGTTATTATACTTCCGACGGTTCTTAACGGATGTGAAACGCGGCCGCTTACTTTGAAGGATGAACAACATCTTAAGGTTTTCGAAAATAAGGTACTGCATAAAATATTTGGTCCAAAGAGAGATGAGGCCACTGGGGAGTTAAGAAGGTTGCACAACACGGGATTGCGGAGCTTATATCCTGTGAATATAATCTGATAAAGTGAATAAAGTTGTTGGGCTCGGTGAGGAACGGATTCCGAGAAAGTTGGTATTGACCGACTGGTAGGCGTCGGAGAGGTAGGCCGAAGCGTCGATGGGAGGATTGTGTTGTCTGATCACGGGGGCTTGGGCTGTGGCATTGGACGAATCTGTGTAGGTAATACTTAGTTGTATCGGCACGTAATAGGTAGGCATATTATTGTTATTATTATACTATTAGGTTAGCAAATAAGTCCTTTTGTTTTTTTCTGTTTATTTTTATGTCATTATGATACAGTTCTTATCTGATGAATTAATCTCTGAGGTGGATTAGTTTACAGTTAGTAATATGTCAACAACCATATCTGTTAACTCTCGTTGCAACTAGCTTAGTATTGTGTTTTTTGCAGCTATTGCACAGTGAATATGCAAGAAATTTTCATTCATTAGTGGCATATTTTGTTGTTATCTTAAAAAAAGGTAAGCATGCTGCAGAATCTCATAGAAAAATTTGCATGCTTATAGGGATGATGCCTTAAACGAAAGCACCTGTCAAAATTTGTTTGCCAACCTTTATTCGGAAAAATGGACATTATTGATGCTCAACAGTCAGGTCGCTCACATGAAACTGAAACGAGCAATGTCATGTTGTTGATCAGAATCCCACCCAAGGACGAAACGTTGGCATAATTAAATTATCTAAGACTGACTCCTGATTGATTATGGAAGTTATAAGATCTTATCTAGAGCACTTGACAGTCACTTGCGTATTTTATTAAAAATAATTAATTTTACTGAGATCAATAAAATATTTTACAAGAGAAACGAAACTCATATGCAACTAAACGAAATAATAGTTTTTACGTAATGGTATTTATGGTTGTGTAAATTGTCATTAACATAGTGTCATCATTTATTCCTACTAAAGTGATTTTTTTTTTTAAATCACCATTATGTTACAGCTACTCTTTTTCTTTAATAAGAGTGATTAAAAAACTGGTGGGGTCTGTAGTTTAGTGGCTAGCATAGCAGCTTTCTATGGCCAAGTTCACGGGATCGAACCCGTAGATGGCTCTATGGTTTTTTAAAGGGAGTAAAAAATCCTTGGTTATGCCGAAGAGGACATAAAATGGAGGTCCCGAGCCTGTGCGATGTGAGGTATTCGCTAAAAATCCCTATCCTAATTAAACCTGGATAGAAAAAATTTAGAACATCCAATGCAGCATCGTCCGATTAGCCACAGTAGCATAGAGTGACGTCAAATGATTAAACATAAACTTAGAAAACCTGGTATGCACATCAAATTTATACTTATCTCCTCACTTATCTTTAAATGTAGTTTCTATGGGAACACATATTTTCGTTTAAATAATATAATAATAGAAATGAATATCTACAACAACCAATAAACGGCTTTATTTACCACATTATTTTATCAAACATACAAATGTTGTACCTTTTAACGGTGTATTTATACGTCTATATTTATACTATTATTAACAATCAGTTGCTCTCAACCTGAGAAAATATATTTCCTTAAGCTCATTATCACATTCTTTCATATTTTGTATTTATACATTTTTTATTAATATTAACAATGAGAAACGTTTAATTGTTAAGAATAAAGAAACATAGAGTTACTAAAGAGGAAGATATTTTAAAAATTTGGCATTTAATTCATGCATTTTATAATTGTCATTCTTGTAAATATTGTCATTGTTATTCTTGTAAATATTTTTGATCAATTATATGATTGGGCTATTTTATCAAAAATGAAATATTTTTGATAAATTATGCTTGAATGAGGTCCTCAACAGTTAAAAGATGACCCGAGCGCTTTCAAGTCAAAATCCCGGTTCTGGACCAAGCAAACGGACTGCACTTTCTCCTAAGGAATACACACTGCAAATTTTGTTAAACGTTTATGCAGCGAATGTTCATTTTTGGAAATAAAAAGTCATTAAATGCAAAATAATCTTGGTTGAAACTCATGCATTAAAGCTCCTTAACTAATCTTTTTTTTTTTAATAAAATGTAATACCTTCACTCTTCGTTGTAAACCTATGACTTTCTGCCCCACCGTATCCTTTAAAAATATCTTACTCTTGTTGAACAGATCCGGTACATAAGACTCTACCTCGACAAATGCCTAACATTGAATCCTCATACTAGACTTAAACGACAGGAAACTGCTCGTAGATACAGATTACTACAACAATTCTCGACAAACGCTCAAAACTTTTTATTTACGACAAAAAACTCATTTATATAACAATTATCAGGCCAATTTGGACCTACTGCATTGAGCTATAGGGGTCCATTAAACCAAATTTCTCTCGCATCCAATCCTTGCAATCAAAAATCCTACGAAAAATCCTCTATGCTCCTTACTAATAAAATCATCCATAAAGACCTAAATATCCCTTATGTTGTAGACTTAGACCGATATACATAGATATACAATTTTTCATTCCAAACTCACTGCTCACTCAAGCCCACAATACCCGCGACCTCTAGTCCATACCTGTTCCTCACAATCCACCAAGGCGACTTAAAACAATATGGCCAAGAGACTACCTACCATAAATTAGACATTGAAGTGCTGCCAATGGGTGGTATCTTCTCAGGACTATCATGTGTTTTAATCATATATATTAATCCTATTTACTTGTTTTATTGAACCAATACACTTGTTAACTTATGTAAATAAAAAAAAAAAAAGGAATATGTAAACGTTCTTGACCACGTAAACATGATTTTATAAACACACAGAGGATCAAATTGAAGTATTGAAAAACGCTACGAATTTATTTTACAACCCAATATTTATTGCATGTACAATTGTAAAAAGTAATAAAAAAACATTTTAATTGAGAAGTGACGCCTCACTGAAATTAAAGATCATTTAGTTACACATTAATATAACGGATTTAATTAAATTGATAAAAATTCAAACAAACACTCGTTTGATCCTTTTAAAATAAATTCTTAATATAATCACAGACAAAACCAGGCAATGTTACTTAGATTTCATGGGACTTCTCGAGTTAGCAAATAAAAAAAGGCGTAAGGAGCCTCAATGTATATGACAGGGACCACACAGTAACTTTCTCACCAACAAGAAACATTAATTTACACCATTTTAATTTTTTTTTTTTTTTTTTCAAAATTGACAGAACCGATTTTGATTCAATTCACTATATCGATGTAAAATTAAATAGACTTTAATATCATGTATGTTTTATACTGATTAAAATAGTCTGCTTAAATGCCGAATATTCTTATTTTCTTCTTCTAGAGTACCTTTACTTTTGTAGATTCGAATAAAATTAACCACGTCATGTAAAACGGGTAAATATACATGTTAAACGAATGACTAAAAGAAAAATTGAGCAAAAAAAATTTTTTTAATGGTTGGAAAGGCTTTAATTAAAACAGAATAAAAATTAAAATTCTTAGAATATCTAACTCTGAAGTACCTTGTTTATCATTGATTCGAAATAAACAATTTTTTTTTTTGTTTGCATTTATGTGTAAATGTGAAGTACGCAAGAATCGGAGAAACAGAAATATCTTTCTCTTTTGTTTTTTCATGCTAACAGAATAGTGATAAAGATGTATAATTACATAGCGTCGGAATGCTTACGATTTTAGTTAATTGATTGTTGTAAGTACAATTTATTGTTATATTACTTTTTTCCAATAGAACATGAATATACATATGCATATCTCTCTCTCTCTCTCTCTCTCTCTCTCTCTCTCTATATATATATATATATATATATATATATATATATATATATATATATATATATGCAATGATTAATATAAAATACCATTTTACACCCCCTCCGAAAGTGGGGGATTAGGCCGAGTTCACGCTCAACCTCCAGGTTTTTTTCCTAAAATGTTATTACCCATTTTATAGAGCCTGGATGAGCCGCGAGAGGCTCTCTCTATCCCAGTATCTCTCTACAATCGAAGTAACAGATTAAAAAAATTCTTTTGATGAAGACGTTGCGAACTGTCATATAGTGCTCTATTCTAAAGACATCCTAGACTTAAGAAATCACGAACAGGTGGACCGAAAATTTACTACAATATCCTCGAAATACGTCTTAGGAATACAGTGAAACCAATGTTGGAGGAAGGCCAAAATGGATTCGGAGGAAATAGGAGAGCTCAGGCCTTATCTTTACTCTAAAAAAAACATCGGAAAAGATCATAGAAAAGCATAAGGAAGTCTTTGCCTGTTTTGTCGATCTCACAAAAGTCCTTTTTAGGATAAGAAAGGATGATATCATCATAAGATATCAAACAGCTCAAGTCCATTTCTTTTTTTTTTTTTAAATCTAGACACGGCAATGGACAAAGCTAAGTCGAAAATTAAACCTTAACACCTAGAATTTAGAGACCTTAGACCAACCAACCTAGTATCCTCGCATTTGCGGACGATATAATTATTTTTGCAAACAATTGTAGAAACCTCCAATTCAATTTACGCATCCCACAAGAAGAATTGGAAATGATAAATATGAAAATAAATACAGGAAAAACTAAGATTATGAGGATAGGTAGGAAAAGCGAGCAGCGGGATCGAGTCGTAAGACTAAATAACACAAGGTTAGAGCAAGGGAGGAATTTAAAATCCCTGGTGCTCACCTTATCGAACATTGCTGGATAGATGGCAAAGTAAATGAAAGAATAAAAGCTGCCAGCAGATGTTTTAGTTCCCCCAAGAAAGGATTCATAGGGGGAAAAAGAAGTGTCAAAAAACACAAAAATGATAGTATATAAAAAAACGTTTACCGATTTTCACCTATTCAAGTGAATCTAACCAAAAAGCACAAGAGCCAACTACAAGCGATAAAGATGCGATATTTAAGAGGAATAGAGGGAAAGACAAGAAGAGACCGATTGAGAAATGTGACAATACTGTCAAATGTGTGACTTCGGCCAGCTTTGGATATTATAGAACACCAACTGAGATGGTTCGATCATGTTTCCAGAATGGCAGAAAACCGAGTGGCAAAGGCCGCATATGAGGCAAGGGTGGAAGGTCTGAGACCGAGAGGAAGAACGAAGAAGACTTGGGAAGGCGCGATCCAGGAGGCCTATGACAGAAGATTACTTCAGGAGAGGGAATCATGGATCAAGCTCTACAAAAAGAATTCTCACACCGTTGGTGGTAAAAGAGTGGAGGATCAAATAAAATAAAATCCTCTTCACTTTTACTCAATTCCGTTTCTGAAATCGATTTAAGAACACTAAGTTTCCATGGAAACATTTATTTTAGATTATGTAATCTAATAATGTAAATTATTATCTACAACAATCGCTTAGTTTTATTCGCTTTTAAAAACTTTCTTTATTTACAAATTATCGTCCATCAGATTAAAAAAATGCTATTTGTTTTGTAGAAAATAAACGCTTTTCAACGATATATTATACATCTATACGACTACTCTTATGTTTAATAAAAAATAAATAAAGTAATAACCTAGACAAATAGTTTAGCTCTTCTCTCTTCTTGTTTGTTATCATTTTCATTCAACTTGAACATTTACCTGTTTTTCTATCTAATAACAGTTATTTTTTTCAAATCTACAAAATTACAGGTACTTAAGAGGAAGAATATTTAAAATATCAGCATCTAAACCCTTTCAAACTATTCCAATCAGAATGACACCTACATAATATTAAAGCCAATTAAATTTTACACCGATATAGCGAGTTTAATCAAAATCGTGAGAGCTGTTGAGAAAATGGTAAAAATGTGTAAAATGCATGGTATAAAGAGTGCAAAATGAATTTATGGTTCGTCGATAAGTAGAGGTATGTACAAGTGTGATTCGCATACCAGGTTTTCTATGTTTATGTTTATTCATGTCACTTTATGCTTCTTTGGCTAATCGGCAGATTCTACAGTGGGAGTCCTAAATTATGACTATCTAGATTTACATAGAATAGGAATCTTAAACGAGTACTTCAAGTCATCAATGAAGGATTTTTACCCCGTTTAAAAATTCCTAGGGTTATCTGCCGGGTTTAAACCCGTGACCCTGGGCATAGAAGACTGTAATGCTGTTATCTTAAATTGTCATTTTTACTTAATAACTAACTAATTAGCTTTTATACATATCACTTTTACGCTACATATATCTCAAGTTTAGAACTAAATAAAAAAAAAAATTTTTTTTAAAACAGTATGATAAAGTTTTAAATTCATGTACCAAAAATATTACGTAGCTTATGCTTAGTAAATTAACACTTTTAGTTTTTCTTTCCAAAATTATTTATTCAAAATTAATACATTACATTTCTGACTTTTTATAGTAATCAACTATATGAAAATTGTACTCTGATAAGGTACGTGTTAAAATATTGCTCTGTGGCAATTAGATGTGGCTTGGCAGACATTTTCCCCACAAAAATACGGTTTTCGACTGTGCTTCACTCCATTTTCCGTTTAAAAATTCCATTTAATATATATAATCTCTTCTCTATAATTCTGTGAAATGATAAAGCGATTTTTCCATTCCGCGAACTCCTTCTGAACCACGCGACGGATTTTGATACGGTTTTCACTCATCATTTAAGGCATTCTTTCCTGAAGGTTTGTAAGTAAAATGCATTGCAGTGAAGTTTATCTTTAGATCGGAAAATTAAATTTTATATGATCAAGGCTTCAAAAAATCTTTTTTGAAATATGGGGAACAATATAGATGTATAATATACCGTTGGAAAGCGCTAGAGTTAAGGAAAGTTAATATGCTATAATATAAGTTGTACAAGTTATGATAATGTCGTTATAATCCCATATACTTATGAACATGTTTTGTTTGTAACGAGGGGTGTTGTGGGATTCAGTGTTACCACCGTTCAGTTTCGTACAAGTTATGTTTACCCAAGCAGTAAGCAAGATTTTAAAAACAATATTACGTACCAAATCGTAAGATGTTAATATAAATGGAAAATTGTTCTAATTAAATTAATTGGTATTGTTATTAATTATTTCTACTTTAAAGATGATTTCAGAAAAATAGAACTCTGAACTAAATGGGAATTTCGTGGAAACTAAATTAAAATATGTATTTTAAATAGTCCATTCGAAAAATAAAATAATAATAAACCGAAAACAACATAACCTCACTGGTGTAAGATTTCATAATTTTTTACCCATTTGATTCTTTTAAATGTAAGATTATCCAATAAAGTTAGTATTGAACATTCCAGCTCTCAACTATCTTTTTCTCTTCTCTATTTATATATAAAACCATCCCGATCTTTTTGGTTTCTGCTATATATAAACTAAATGGGTCAAAAACTGCATTTTTTAACATAAATGACACCACATTCAATTACACCCGAGCGAAGCTAAATATAAATTTAAAATATGTAATATTGTTTTTAAAATCTTGCGTACTAAATAGAATAATACAACTTGCACGATCCTGTACGACAGTGGCAGCATTTAACTATTTGACCTCTCTCTTTACCAATAACAAATGTTCATAATTTTATGGGTTTACAGCAACTTTATATTAACTTGTACGATTTCTTTGATTGCATATTACCTTTTCTAAAATCTTGCGCTTTCCAACGGTATATTATGCGTCTATATTACTATAAAAGTAGTAAGATTATAGATTTATAGCAACTTACCATTTATGTTAACAATTTAGTTACAATTCGGTACTCAATATTTTTTCTAAAATCTTTCGTACTAAATGGAAGAATATAACTTGATTGATCCTGTACATGTATTATAACCTACCATTTTACCAATAACATATGTTCATACGTTAATGGGCTTACAACAACTTTATATTAACTTGTACGATTTATTTTATTGCATATTAACTTTTCTAAAATGAATGAATGAATGAATGAATGAATGAAAAAAGAACTTTATTCTGGGACTAGGTCCCTTAAGAATAACATACAGGTACAAAACAAATAAGTATTATGACTGACCATAGAACACATAGAAATAAAAACAAAAAAGACTTATAACATAATGATTACAATAAATATATACAAGTATTTTAAATGGTAAAAACAGAAAGAAATGAAAAATAACAATTAAAAAGATTACAATAGTATCTAAAAGTAACAGGGTTAACAAACCAAAGAAAAAAAAAACTTTAGAATAATTAAAAATAATAATGAAAACTTTATAACATTTATGACATGAAGTGTGGACATTTCTCACATAGCTCAAATTTTTATACTGAAATTAGTTGGCATCTAGTTGGGAAGCAAGAAGGTGTTTAAAAAGGAGCGATTTGAATGAAGATTGGGAAGGAGCATGACGGATGTTTGTGGGAGAGTATTCCAGAAAAAAGTGGACCGGGCTAAAAAGGAAAATTCATATTTTTTGGTTCGATGGGAAGGCGTATAGAGGTCAGAAGGACGGGATCTGGTTTCCTGAGTATGGATTGTGGATTTAAATTGCAGGAGACTATAAACGTAGGAGGGGCGATGGGAGCGGATGACTTGATAGAGAAAGGAACCAAGGAAATATTGCCTTCGAATAGAGGGAAACAGCCAATTTGACTCGTCATAGAGATGTGATACATGCGACCGTCTAGAGGTACCGAAGACAAATCTTATGAAACAGTTCATGACTCGTTTCAATCTGCCCTCAAGCACCTTCGAGAGGCCGCCATATACCGCACAACAATAGTCAAAATGGGGAAAAATAAGAGAGGATACAAGGAGCTTCCGGGAGGATTGTGGGAGAAGGTGACGGGACCGTTGAAATAGTTTTAGTGTACTTATCGATTTTTTGGAAATTTGGGCAATATGGGGTCTCCAGGATAGGTTTTGGTCAAGGATTACGCCAAGGTTTTTGACGGAGGCGCTGAAGGTAATAGGGTGATTATTAAGCAAAAGTGAAGGAAGGGTGATGATAGAACTAAGGAGGAAATTGGAACCGATTAAAATGGCCTGGGTTTTCATAGGATTAAGCTTTAGACTATTCAGGTTTGCCCAGGCACTGATCCTATCTAGGTCTGCCTGAATATTTGCAAAAGCTAATGATAATTCGGAAGGAGGGAAGGATAGATAGATTTGGAGGTCATCAGCGTATAGGTGGTAGGAACAGTGATGGATTGAATTAGGGAGGTCATTGATATAGGTATTGAACAGAAGGGGGGAAATACTCGAACCTTGAGCAACACCTGAGGATAGAGTTAGGAAGGAAGATAAGGGTTCATTAGGAATAGTAACTGCTTGAGAACGTTCGGAAAGAAAAGATTGGAACCATTGGATAGAACTATTAGAAAAGGATAAACATTTTAATTTGGAAAAGAGGATCGAATGGTTAAGGGAGTCAAAGGCCTTGGAGAAGTCTAGGAGTATTAGGACTGTTATTTTTTTTTCATCTATTGCGGTGTGGATATCACTAGTGATTTTGGTAAGGGCTGATTGCGTGGAGAAGCCAGGTCGGAAGCCGGATTGAAGAGGGTCAAGTTGATTAGTCTCTTCAAGAAAGTGGGATACTTGGGATTGTACAATTCGTTCTAGAGGTTTGGAGAGATTAGACAGGATAGAGATAGGGCGATAATCTTTAGGTGATGTCGGATTAGGGATTTTGTTGATGGGATGGACTAGGGCTTTTTTCCATGAAGTAGGGAATACAGAGTTCTGGAGGGAGAAATTATAAATGAAAAAAAGAACTGGTAGGATTTCAGGTAGGCATAATTTTAACAGTTTGACGGGTATTCCATCAGAGCCGATGGAAGTGGTGTGGGATTTCATTATGGAAGAAATAAGGTCTGTGGGAGAAATATTTGAGAAGTAAAAATTATCGCAATTAAATGATGGTGGGAGTGAACAATTGGAAGAAGAGGCTATAGTAATGTTAGAGGAATCAGTAGAAAAGTATGAATTTAATCTTGCGATTTCCAAAGGTATATTAAACGTCTTGAGGGGAGCCCCTGGCTGAGTGGCTAGCGCGCTAGTCTCTCATGCTAAAGGTTGTGAGTTCGGATCCCAGGCCCGGAGGGACTTTTATAAGTATATAATTAAATAGGGATTCACTCACAGCCTCACCCCCGGGTACTTGAGACTCGTCAGCCAAATGGTGGTCACTTACAAAATTAGGCGTAGGGAGTGATGACCCTACACTATAAAATGCATCGAGAAACGTGAGTGTAATCTCCCAGATTACACCGCGAGATCTAGGGCCTACACGACCTGTCGCGCCACAGAAATATATTACACGTTTAAGTTGCTTCTTTTATTTCAGGAATAGTTTTTTGATGACTTGGTACCAGAAATTTGTTTTCCTCGTTTAATGAAAAGCTAAATTGCAACTTATTTTACTTATAAACCTTCAGGAAAGAATGTCCTAAATGATAGATAAATCCGAAGGAGCATACATATATTTATATATATATATATATATATATATATATATATATATATATATATATATATATATATATATATATATATATATAGAGAGAGAGAGAGAGAATGTTGGGTGTACCAGCTAAAGCTAAATTGCAATTTATTTTACTTATAAACCTTCAGGAAAGAATGTCCTAAATGATAGATAAATCCGAAGGAGCATACATATATATATATATATATATATATATATATATATATATATATATATATATATATATATATATAGAGAGAGAGAGAGAGAGAGAGAGAGACAATGTTGGGTGTACCAGAGTTATAATATAACCAAGACCAACTGTGGCTAAGACAGTATAATCTTAAATTTTGCTTAGCTACGGGAGAAAGTTGCTTAGTTTCGCTCGCGAAAGTGGACCGAGCGCACTGCCGCCTAAATTGAAATAAATCAATTGCACATACCTTGGACCCGTGCTGAGTTCTTTTCGACGAGTAGGATCTCCGTGACGTTGGACTCCATGCCGGCCAAGAGCGCATTGACCCAGAACTATATCCGAGACCCTGGACTACGACCTGACACTGCAAACGCTGCCACCGTACTAGTTCCCCGCGCTAGCACAACTGAATTAGGGAAATAAGAAGGCCTTTGATAACGAAGCTAAGCGGCTGGCCTTCTCCCCATATACTATCCTAGCCTATGTATATATTCATTTTATTTATTTTTTATTTAAATTAGAAAAGATAAAAAGGAAGAATCACACTGACCTTGAGCAGGGAATTCATTCAAAAGTTCCTACCTCCGCAATTATGCTCTTGGTTTTTTTAAGTAGCCAAAACTTGTATTGATAACATTTTGGAATGCGAAACCAATTGAATTGTTATTATTAATCCAATCTTTTTCATGAGTCGAGTGCATATTTTTTTTGCATATTCTATATCAGAAAACAAATGGACGAAAATTGCGTTGATAATTAAATTAAATTATATTTTTAATAATAATTAATATTAAGAAAGAGGTACATTTAATATATAGTAATTTTTAATGAGCTCATAAAGATTTATATTGAAATTAATCGCGCAATTAAAAGAAAAATAAAATGTCCAAAATACTCTGGGTAAGTAATCGAAGAAATTTTAAATTTCGGCATTTAAGCCCTATCAGACTATTTCAATCAGAATGAAACTGACATGATATTAAAGCCCGTCCAATTTTACATCGATAATACGAGTTTAATCAAAATCGTTAGAGCCGTTTTTGAGAAAATCGTAAATATTTGAAAAATGTATGGTATAAAGTGGCTCTTCTAATACGAATACGGAATTTTAGTTTCATAAAACTTTTCGTTTTCGCGCTGGACTTAATACACACACACACACGCGCGCGCGCGGTCTAAGAAGGAGTCTTCTTTAAATTTAATCAAGACAGTATTTTTTACAGTATATTTTTTATATTGTCACTGAGGAATTCATCTCTTATTATCGTAGTATATTACTTTTATTTTTTTTAATTGGTTTATTTTTAGATATAGATTTCAGAGATAGATCCTTTATTATTTCAAAGCTAATGTTATCTTATAAGATTAAGTACCAGGATAATGTTACTAATTATTTTTCTTCTTCTTCTATATTTAAACTCTGTTATCAATTCAATGGATAAGACAACTATTTTCAAAAGATTTATTTTTATTTTTTGTGTTGTATAAATATATATATATATATATATATATATATATATATATATATATATATATATATATATATATATATATATATATATATGTATAGATATATATTAAATTCATTAAAAACATTGACTTCGAATCACTGACTAAAGATGGGCAGCGTAGGTAATTCTCTTCTTTTGACTAAAATTTTATTTTAAATTTATTATATTTAATATTATTTACTTTATTTATTTTGTTTTTTTACTGCTTTATTTTATTTGTAATATTATTTTGTAATAATTGTTAAATCTAATACTACTATCATTTTTAAATTAATATAATCATATTATCATTCATGTAGTATACCATTAAAGTATGGAACAAGATGTTATAATAAACGGTTCTTACGATTTAAGATATATATATATATATATATCCATAATTGGACATAGTCGTTATTATGTACATTTTTTTTGTTGACCGTAAATGTTGTAATTTCAACTGTACAAACCTGTTATTCTTCCCAGTTCCAGAATAAAAATTATTTTCTATTCTATGTATGAATTATTATTATCCTTATTAACGTCTTCTAGGAATATTTTTACTTACAGATATTTAGTATATGCAGTAATGTTTTTAACTATCCATTTTTCTAAATGTTTATTTTAAGAAATGTGCATTTTTCATGCCCCTTCCCCTGTTGGTCCGCTACAGCCTAGAGCAAAGATAATAAGTGACACTGACCTATTGAAAACAGTCGCATGCGCAGAGCGTCTAACAGATTCTTTGTTAAGGAAAAAAATATGCAAGCTATGATTTGAAGGAAGTCCGCGCTCTAACTTCTCATCATCTATCTTCCCATTTAGATATATAGATAAATTCGGGGAACAAAACCCTTTGAGAATAAAAATCTAGTGCTCGCAACACACGACGTTTACTTGCCCTTTTTGTTAAAATCAACTTAAGAACTTTTAATTGAAGTTAGTGTTTAGTGGATAGTGTTAATTTTCATCGCTCTTGATTACTTAATACAATTTTGCATTAAAGATAATTTTTTACTTTCACTTACCTTTATATGAAATATGTAGTTAGGGAAAGTATTGCAATCGTGAAAATTTTCGAATTCAGGTTTCACCGGAAATACACGTTTTAGGGACCTCTGAGTCCAAATGACCAAGTCACGCAATGAGGTCTGTATGTGTGTGTACTAATTCTAGCGCTAAAACGAAAAGTCGTATGGAACTGAAATTTCATATTTACGACAACTATACGCCCGAGATGTTACAGCAACTTTTTCATAAAAATCGGCTGACCAGAAGAGCAACTTTATACTATGCATTTTGCCTCTTTTTACGATTTTCTCAAAAACGGCTCTAACGGTTTTGATTTAACTCTCTCTATCGATGTAATCTTTATTTGCTTTAATATCATGTAGGTTTCATTCTGATTGAAATAGTCTGACAGGGCTTAAATGCCGATTTTCTTCCTCTAAATTATCTTTAATTTTGTAAATTCGAAAAAAATAACCACATCATCTTATTAGCGTTGATAAAAAACGGCTAAATATACAAGTTGAACGAATGTGGCCGGCTAAAGGAGAAAAGAACTAACATATTTTTATATGCCATTTTAGTGTTGTTTTTTTTAAACTTCTTTATTTAAATCAAAATACAGACATTTTAAGTGCAAGTAGAAGTCTCTATCCCACTAAGGCGAGCCCGTGTGTGGGAAAGGGTTCACCTGCGGCAATTCAATAAAAGTACAATAACAAACAGTAACACAGTGCATAGTAAAATACAATACAATACTTAAATAATATAACACAACTTTTTATAAAGAAACAGTGACACTCTACACAGTTAGAAACAATATAATACTTAAGGAATATAAAAATACAATTATAAAGAAACAGTAATACAGTACACAGTATGAAGCAGTAATTCACTGAGCTAAGAAGCTATAAGGAATACATATACATATATACAAGAAATAAAATTAAGGCATGCAATACAAAATTGAATTATATAATAACTAATTAATACAAAAAAAAAATTATAAGAAACAGTAAAACAGTACACAGTAATTGACTAAACCAAAAGCAACAAAGAATACAATTTCATATATACAAGATATAAAATTAAGGCAAGTACAAACAAGATTGAATTACATAATATAATAACATAACATAGTACACAGTAAGAAACAGTAATTGACAAAATCAAAAGGCAATAAAGAATACATATACTTGTATACAGGATAAATATCAGAATGAGTGACTCTGGCTGGCAATTACGACATGTCTATAACGAAAACTAAGGTAAATTCAATAATTTAGCAATTTTTTTCTTCACTGAGGGATTTCGCCCATATTTTAACATTTTAGTAATAATTAGAATACTTTGGAGGATTTGTGTGAGAACATTGAAAATTTGGAGAAATGTTATTGTTAACAGTAGCTATGGAATAACAAGTCTGGTGTGTCGTCCAGGTAAGTTTTAGTCTTGGCACAACTAAACTATAGTAATTTTTCAGTCTTGTAGAAAAACGGTGGTCAATCTTCCCGACTAGCTCATCCCGTCTAAAATACAGCTTCTTCATAATTGAGACCATGTATAATTTCATTGCAGACATTACATCAAGCTCCGAGAATATATTAATTGATGGTGTCTTTTATTTATACCCAAAATTACCTTAATAATCTTTCTCTGCACAATCTTAAGCTGAATGAGATGTGCAGCAAAATAATTCCCCCAAATCAATATACAATATTGAATCAGCGACTGATTGTCTTAGATAATAATATGATAGATTATTTAATAAAACACATGTTTCTTTTGAAACTCAAAGTAATTGATCCTTTATCAATTAATTTTCATCTCTAAACGCATTTAAAAATTCTTCAATTGATTTTAACAACGGAGGTAATTGACAACTTTTGGAATTTAAGAAAGATATAAAAAAATGTATTTGAAGAAAAATTTAAAATAACGAGTGAAGGTTGTCCTCGGAACATATCGTTAAGGGGAAAATGCCATAAGATCTTTAAATAAATGGGCAATTCCAGCATTGATGTTTTCCTTTGGAATTTTAAAATGGACCAATACTGATCTGGAAGCTTTAGATTCTTATCTAAGAGTGCAGATGGTAAATTCAAGAAAGCGCCATCTGAAATTATCAGTGGTCAGAATGTATCTTCCACGAAAATTAGGAGGGCGAAAGCCTCGCAAATCTGGTGAAGGCGTGCCGTCAAGAAGGAAATAATCTGAGAACCTATTTTAGAGCAACTGGGACATCAAGAATCACCTCAACTATCGTAGCTCTAGATATTGGTCTTACGCCTTAAATCTTCGGAAAGATCACATCCACTCGCCTCTAAACCAAGAAGAAATGATTGAGACGTGGAAGTCTAAAGAACTTCACGGGAGATATTACCACAATATCAACGGCATAGACAAAGGTGCATCTCTAGTCATAAATGTTTTGTAGCTAACTATCAAGTCTCATAAGGCAAGCTTTCCTTTAGTTTATTTTCTTAGGCTCACTATGATTTCTTTCTATGCTCAAAGTCGCTGGTTTGAACTCGGTAGATGGCCCTAGGATTTAAAAAGAGATTGAAAAATCCTGGGTTATATCGTCCATCGTTTTTTTTTTTTTTTTTTTTTTTCAGCGGCGCGACAGGCCGTGTAGGCCCCAGGCCCCGCCGTGTAATTTCCTAGGAGATTACACTCACGTTTCGTGATGCGTTTGATAGTGTAGGACCATCACTCCCTACGCCTAATTTTGTGAGTGGCCACCATTTGGCTGACGGGTCTCACATACCCGGCGGAGAGGCTGTGAGTGAATCCCCATTTAATTACATCTTTATAAAAGCCCCGCCGGAACTGGGATTCGAACTCACAACTTTAGCATGAGAGACTAGCGCGCTAGCCACTCAGCCACGGGCTCCCCTATATCGTCCATCGTAGGGGACGTAAAATAGTGTTCCCGAGCAAATGCGACGTTTAAAGATCCCAATCCTATGTAAAACAAGGTAAAATAGATTAGTAAAATTTATGAATATCATCGTGGCATTGTCCGATTAGCCACAGTAGCATAAATTGAAGTAAAATAAATAAAACTTTATGCCAACAAAAAATGTATTTCTTATCTTGTTAAATAAAGAGAAAAGTAAATAAATAAAAACTGTTAAGATTATTAAAGGGGTTTGATTTGATACATAGAACGGCTTACCTTCCATCTGAGAAGCTCGACTTATTCATCGTTCTATTCTTTTCTTGGCAGCTCGCTCAAAACGGGAAGTGATGCCAACAACACGTCTTAAAACTATCCTTGTTGAGAATATAGTTTTCCATCATGCTCTAATTGCATCCGTTCAGAGAAATTTACATCTCAATACTCAAAACTTATCTCGAACTTACTAAACATGAGCTTGCTAATCCGAACGAACTGTTTTTTATTTTCAAAGTCAATATCATTCTATGCCATTCGCCTTTGCCATAATGACAATATTAAATATTAGCCGTACGATATTACAACCCCAAATTTCACCTGCTATAGCTTGTGTTTACATTATTGTTGTTATTCACCAGCAATCAATTTTATTTTTACATAAACAAGGGTTCGTTAAAAATGTGGGAAAATTCTGATAAATTGCTCAGTAAATTTCTCAGCTCTTCAGGCGAGTTTATTAGGGAAGGAAGAGAACAAATTATTTTCAGAAATATTACAATTAGTCTCCATATGGACAATAATAATAATCATGCTTTTAGACCACCCTGTCAGACTGTTTCAATCAGAATGAAACCTAGATGATCTTAGTGCCCATTAAAGTTTACATCGATCTAGCAGATTTAATCAAACTCGTTATCAGAAATTTTTATTCTGTAAGCTATATCATTTTTTCAATATAAATTTTCAAAGAAGGATTAATCTCAGGCTCAATAATATTTATAGTAAAATATCTCAAGAAGGACTGAGTAAAAAATAATGAAACTCAAACAGATTATACCTCTATACGATGAGTACTATGGGAACAAATTTAGAGGCTGATACTCTACTGGTTCTAGTGTTATTTGGTTAATCATTTAGTCGGTTGATGAAATGAGATTCAATCTGACAAGACAAAGAATATTTGATGTATTATATTTTTTAAAAAATGGATCTCAGCAACTAAATTTTATTTTATCGTACTTATTTTATAGAGGTATAATCTGTATGAGTTTCATTATTTTTTACTCAGTCCTTTTTGAGATATTTTACTATAAATATTACTGCGCTGGAAAATAAACCTTCTTTGAATATTTATATTGAAAAAATGATATAGCTTACAGGATCAAAATTTCTAACAAGTAGTGCAATGAGAAGGCTAAATAAGGAAAAATAATTAAGCATGAAAATCATTTCTAACCTCCCTCGTTATAGCACACCCAAAATTTCAGTTGATGTAATTTGTCGTGATTTTTTTTAAACGATTTTCTAAGGACCAAAATTATATAAAATACTCTCGTCATCATTCTACTTTGGTTCTTAAATATGGAAGTATAAGGGTTTAAAAAAAAAAAATATTGAAATGAGTGGATAGGAATACGATGAAATTGATATAGAACCATCCGGATACCATACTTCACAACAAAAATATGGTGAAAATCGGATTATATTAACTTGTTTTTACAAAATGTCCGTTTTTATAGGTTCATAAATCGAAAGTAGGATTAGCGGACTTCAGTTTCTGTTTATATTTACTGATTATAATAAGTCGTTATAAATCTTTTTTTTTTTTTTTTTTTTTTTAATAAGTTGTGCAATTACTCAAATTAATCACACATTTACTATGTCATCGACTATGACCATGGGAATACGAGATTATCTTGCATTTTTATTTTTCAACCTGAACATTCGGCAGCTCAAGCTACAAGAAACATTACCACGGCGTTGGGGGAAGGTTCCTGTAACGAACGGACCATCAGCCACTTTTTCGACCCATAAAGATCATGTTTATTCATTTAACTTCACTTTATATAATACGCTTCTCGGGCATTTTTGGGTGTTACTCAAGCTTTTGATTGAGTGTGGCACCTGGGTCTTCTTTATAAACTAAAACCTATACTTCCAAGCACTTACAATTTAGTTTTACAAGCTCTTTGACCGCTTTGTCTGTGTCCGACAGGGTTCTGGGACCTCATCAATCAAGCCGGTCTCTGCACAAGTTCCCTTTATAATAAACTTGTGAAAAACATGGCTACAACTGACTTACCATACATAACTCGGCGTAGGCTGAAAAGGAGTTGGATGAGGGACCTCGTGACCTGAAAATATAGTTGTGCTTAATGTCAGGAGGATGCACCATTGGGTGCTGTCTCCCACATGCCTGTCCACGCCATTTTTTCTCATTTTAGCACATTTGCTTATTGTGGTTTTTTACAGGCGTGAATAAAAAACAAAAAACTTCACTTCATGCTACTGTGGTTGATCGGGCGATGCTACAGCGGGAGTACTAAATTTTGCATATTCAGGTTTAATTATAATTCCGCTTTACTGAGTTCCTAACATCGCACAGTCACTGGACCACCATTACATCCCCTCCGAAGGACGACATTGATTGACTGTTGACAAGGATTGTTTACTACCTTTAAAAAATCCCAGGATATCCGCCATGTTTGAACCGTTGACCTTGGATACAGAAGACTGTTATGCTAGTCACTACTCTACAGGTAATGAGACACGGTTTACAAGGCCTCAGGTCAAAAACCCATTTTATGATTTTATTTCTTCATAAAACCATGATTTTTTAAGTTAAGGCCTTGAAAAGTTGATAAGACGATGGCAAAATGAATAGAAAATGAGGGTAAATATTTTAAATTAAAATATTGTGATTTCATAAAGTTGTTTCACAAAATAACCTCAGTGATATGTCATTCGATACATTGATTTGAAAACAGGAAGACAAGAGACCAAATTTGTTCTTTGATGTCTAAAGCGTGAAAAAAAATTTTCGTTTTGAGGATAAACCCACTAAAAAATTCAAAACCCATTCAACTACATCTTGAAAAGTACTTGGAACCGACAAGTGACAGATTAAATGATAATAGCGAATTTCGACATGTTGTTGAGTATAAAACTGTTGTAAAATATTATATAATATTTCTAATTAATCAGCTATAACTTACGCATTTGGAATTCTTGTGTAGTATTTCTCTTATTATTATGATAGAAATATCTTTATAAGCAATCCACGGATTTTACTTACCTCCCACCATAAATCAATTTTAGAACTTTTAAATGAAGTTAAGAATAACATTTAGTTTCTACAGAAACTATGAAATATGAAAGACTTTGATAATCAACTGAATGAAGAAAAAAATAGAGATATTTTCCACAAAGTTGTTTTCCCACAAATGTGAACAATAATATAGATGTATAATAAATCATTGAAAAGCTAAAGATTTGAGAAAAAATGTAATCTAATGAAGGTAATGGTGGGTGACGAAAATCACAAAATGTTTTTTGATTTTAATTTAGTTTGCGAGTTGAAAAAAAAGCTTAAAGAATTGCATAGTGTTGATTTTCATTATTCTTTATTAACTTATACAACTTTGCATTTAAGAAAATTGTTTACCTTCATTTGCCTAAATATAGTGAGGAAAAGTATTACGATAGTGAAAATTTTCGAATTCGAGTCTAACCGAAATACACGTTTTAGGGACCACTGAGTCCAAATGACCAAGCCCCGCAAAAAGGTCTGTATGTGTGTCTATTTGTTTGTGTGGTTTTTTTGTGTTGTGTGTTACTTGATGATTTTATTACTTTAGAGATAGTTACTTTAAATTGATTCTATGGAAAACTCATTTTTCATTTTTATTTTATATCAACCACTAACAGGCCTAGGCCTAATTACAGGTGGTAAATCATACAAAAAACTTACATTAACTACAATAATTAAAATAATAATAATAATTGAAATTCTAGCTAATTGGTAATGTACTACATTCCAGCTATTATATAATGAACAAAAAAAAAATGTATATACATAAATTACATATATCATAATCTAACTAAATATATAATATAAAACATTAAAACAATCATAAAATATAATCTAATAAAATAATTATATAAAAAACGTAAACAATAAAAATATAGAAATAAAAATAAAAATAGATAAGTAAATAAAAACAAGAAAAAGAAACGTATATCCACATATCCACATAGATGTCACTGATACTAGATAAAATAAAATTAGTACATTATTATTTTATTATATTAACGTTATCAAGAAATTTAGAGCTTATTGAAAATATATAAGTATTGAATGACTGAAAAATGGTTGCCTAAGATTTGTCCTATTTGAGTCAACGAAAAACTGAAATCAAGCTCAACTATGTTCCCTAAAGAGTCCCAAAGTCTTGTAACATACTGAGTTGGGCTTCTACGGCAGGATTTATCATCCCATATTGACCTAATCTGCCTCGTCTGGGTCATATGAGATTCCAACTAGCGGAAAATGGAGGTGGTTCACAACACATGTATGAGGGTCATAAATAGATACCGGATCTCCTTGATTTTGCAAGTTCTATTTGATAGCGTTCATCAGCTTCAAACCCGCACAGCTATGCCGTTCACGTTTTAAGGAATAATATATAACATTTTTTTAATGCAGGAAATTGCACGTTTTACCATTTTTGGGCTAAATTGCACGTTTTTTATTTTCATTGCATATTTTGCACTTTTCATTTGAATTTGATACTAAAATTTTAATATTACAATTGTTCGAACCAAATCTTCGCTAATAAATATACGTAGATTTACTAATCAATATTTAATATTTTATTTTATCACCTTTCTCTTGTTAAATCTAGAATTAAATTATTAGTTAAGAAGATATAAAACAAATGGTAATATTATTACTACTGACTTGAAAGTAAGTAAACACATCCGCCTAACATAGAAATAGAAAATAATTTTTATTCTGGGACTGGGTCCCCTAAGAATAACAGCTTTGTACAGTTTAAGTATACAGCATGTCTGGCCAACAGACCGAAATAACATAATTTATACTAATTACATATATGGGTTAATTTATGTGTGTATATTACTCACGCATATACACACATATATACAAAAAAAATATATACAATGATAACATAAAGTAAAAACAATTCCTAGAAAATATTGTGTTGAACAAACTTAAATATAAATTAATAGATAACATCATTTAAATATATACTATGAACAAATATCACTTTCAAAGTGTGATGTAAGGAATATAAATATCACAGTTTTTAAGCGTCTTTTTGGGATAATAAAAGGTATTGGAAAAGTTGGAGAGGGAAGCAGCATGGCGGATATGAGTAGGTAGAGAATTCCAGAACATAATGCGTTTCAATGCTGTATTTTCTTAACTTCACTATCGATTTAGCCACTACTTCGAAGGGCTGATTCGAAGACGTTCGTTGTTATTGTTGTCATTCTGAATCCTCTATTTACAACTCTTCAGTATTCTCTCATGTTAATGTTTAAATAATGCCGAAAGGAGAACAAGTGTCTCATCGAAAATTAAATCCTGGATATCTAACTAACCTGTGCTTAGATCTGGTAGGAAAACTGAGTTTGGTATTGCTTGTGATCAGTCACGATCAATGGAGTGTGAAAGAAAACCCTAAACAGACGCTTATTGTAAAACAGTTAAAACGAACTCTTCCTTGCTATAATTTTGGATGTAATTTATAAAAATATTATTATTTATTTCGTTGTGTACTGGACACAAGGATATATTGAAGCAGAAAAAATCGGCCAATACAAAAACAGCTGTTAATTACTATTGAATATTATTTAAAATTGAAATTCTATATATTTAATTAATTAACGTGGTCTACATAACATACCACTATTTATTATTCACAGGTATTTCAGATCAATTCTTTAAACTGTTTTTTCAGTGAGTTCTTCTAGATTGACTTATGACATGTTTTGTAAATTTACAATCTAATTAACTATGGAATAGACGAATTAGATAAATTTTGATTAATGATCAATTATTTGATTAAACAAGTCAATGATTTGGATAATTTGGTCCAGTTAAAAAAAAAAATTGTATACCCATGTTTTATTCACGAGATTCGTGTTTTTTTTTTACTTTAGAGAAGTAATTTTTCAAGAAAAACAACTTCCATATAGCTTTAGATTAGTTAATTTTATGACGTTTAAGATTAATATACCCTTAAGTTTATGTTTTGCAGTCTTGCTGCACTATTTTGTACATTTCGAGATTTTTAATGCACGACTTTGCACGATTTTAGGATTTTTACTGCACCAAAATCGGTCTCTAATTATAAACAAGTGGGTTTGAGCTTGAAAGTAAAGGAGGTATATTTATTACGGGCTAAGCCTGCACTAATGGGATATTCAGGTCTTTATCGATAATTTTGTTTATGACGAAGTAAGGGGCATTTGGAATTTTTCGGAGGATTTTTTATTGCCAGGACTGTATGCGGGAGGAATTTGAAGCTATGGTGGAGCCGAACCCCATAGCTCAATCCATATGTCCATTACGTCTAATGATGGTAATGTAAAATTCTTTCTTTTTTTTTTACTAGACGGAAAGTTTTGAGAGTTTGTCGAGTAAATGTTGTTGTGTCGGTATCTGCGAGCTTTCTTGTTTGTTATGATTATTTAATCTAAAGTAAACGTTTCCATCGTAATCTGATGTAATTCTTATTTATTGTCTAGCTCTAAAACGAAAAGTTGTACGAAGCTGAGTTTTTATTTTCAAGACAGGTCTAAATCTAGGAAGTTGAATAAATAATTAAATTCTTTATTATCCTGGGTCATGTCCCTTTAGAATAAAATATACAGAATGTACAAAAAGGGCTTTAGAGTCTTGGAGTAAATTAAATTAATATAAACAAGTTAATAGTTACTGGTATAAAATAGACTTTTTTAAATGAAAAGAAAACAAAAAAAATTTTTTAAAATTTATTTATTGTAATTTACAACTGTATTAAAGAACACAATAAGTAAATATGAGGAATGAAAAAAAAAAAAAATGTCATGAAAATGTCTTGAGAAAGAACTACCCAGTGGTAGCACTTCACTAACTATTTTAACTCAGTAGGTCCCGAAGCCACCTTCTTTTCAGTCGCCTTGGAGGATTATCTGGGATATCTAAGGAAGATAAATTACGGACAAGTGGATTTGTATGGGCAGGGAGTTTAGAATGAAAAGAGGAGTATCTATCACGGGCTATGTCTGCAATAAATGGGATGTTAAGGTCATTTTCGAAGGATTTTGGATTGTAAGGACTGGATGCGGGAGGAATTAGATGGTTTTGTAGAGCCCCAAAGCTCGATTCCATACGTCCAAATAGGTCTGATAATAGTGATGTAAATGAGTCTTTTGTAATATACTGGAAGTTTTGAACGTTTGTCTAGTAAGTGTTGTAGTAATCGATATCTTCGAGCAGTTTCTTGTCGTTTCAGTCTTGTGTGAGGATTCCAAGTAAGGCGCTTCTCAAGATGGAGACCTAGGTATCGGATTTGCTCAACAGGAGTAAGGGTAATGTTATTAAAGGATACTGGGGGGCAGGAACTCATCGGTTTGCGACAAGGGTAAAGGTGATTTGGTGGGATTTGTTAGGGTTTATTTTAATCCTCCAAGAAAACAAAAATAAAAAAATATATATATATGAATAAGCTTATTGCAATTCTATTGAGCCTGGATATTCATTAAGTGATCGAATATGCGGGATTTAAAGGCAGAAAGAGAATTGGAGTGACGGATGGAAGGAGGGATAGAATTCCATAGGATTGAGGATAGAATAAGAAAGAATCTGTCGAAATGAGCAGTTTGGTGGGCCGTACTGTATAAATCTGAAGACCTGGAGCGTGTACAACGAGGGTGGACAGAGGATTTGAACTGTAGCAGGTCAAAAATGTATGATGGACGGCGGGATAGGATAACTTGGTAAAGGAATGACGCAAGGAAATACTTGCGACGATTGGAAGGATTAAGCCACTTCAACTTGCCATAAAATTGGGATACAGAGGTGTATCTAGGAACCCCGAAGATGAATCGAACAAAGTAATTAATTAAGCGTTTTATTTTTACCTCGTGATCCCCAGACACACCACCGTATACCGTACAGCAATAGTCGAAGTGGAGCAATATTAGAGAGGTAAAGAGGAGTTTTCAGGTTTCGAGCAGGAATAGGTAACGGAGGGAATATAAGTTTAAGGCTAAAAAGATTCGACAGGAGATTTCGGAAATATGTTTTTTGAAGAATAGAATTTGGTTGAAGGTTACTCCCAGATTCTTGACAGTCGGGTGGAAATTTATTGGATTACTATTTAGGAACAGGTTTGGTATATTAGGAACAGTTTTCAGGGTTTGCGTTACAGATACTTTTTTAATAAAATCGACTGAAGAAAAGCACATTTTTACGATTTTCCCCGAACCTGGACGATTTTGATCAAAATATATCAACTTATAATTTATTGGTCTTTAATATCATTTAGATTTCGTTGTCATTGAAATGGGGCAGGGCATGAATATTAATTTTTAAAAATATCTTCCTCTAAAGTACCTTTCATTTTGTTAATTAGAAAACATTAACTATTTAATTTTTTAAGAAATTACTACTAATAAGAATTCGGAAAAATTACTAATACTTTGGATCGGAAAAATGACTAAGATCTCGCCTGTTATCAAGAAAAACCAAGGCCACGCTTTACAAAACGCCAGTCAGACCAATTTTAATATATGGCTCAGAAACTAGGCCTTCGTCTAGATCAGATGCCATTATTTTCCAACTCTTCGAAAGGAAATTCTTAAGAATAAAATTGGAGGCTGATTTATAGAAAAATATATTGCTTTATGGTTTAAACCTCTGTGCCATAATAATAATAATAATAATAGGCTTAGCGAACCCGAAGGTTCGATGCCGATACCACCAAATTCCGCCTACACAGACTCGTCCAATGCTCACCATTCAAGCCCAAGCTCCCGAGAAAGCCTTAACGCAATCCTCCCATCTCCGCTTCGGCCTACCTTTCGGACGCCTACCAGTCAAATCAGCAAGTACCAACTTTCTCGGAATCCGTTCGTCATCGAGCCCAACAACTTTACTCGCCCATTTGAGTCTCCGCGATGCAATCAGCTCAATTATATTCACTGGATGCAAGTTCCGCAATTCCGCGTTATGCAACCTTCTAAACAATCTGTGCCATAATTTATGTATTAGTTTTATTGGATGAAAATTGTCTAATAGAATGTTATAGATCCCGTCTTTTGTTACATCTAAATAATTTAAACTTGTTAATGTCATTGCTCGGTATATCAAATTATATGCAGTGTTAACTATTTGATGTTTGCTGTAGTTACTATAAAAGAAGAAGTATAACACCTTATTGGAATTCTTAAGAAGGATGTTTAGAGCATTGAGGGTTGGCAATCAGTTCAGATTAAGACGCAATGCAAAACTGTACCGTATTTACAAGGAGCCAGAAGTGGTGTACTTAATAAAAATTTCAAGGTTGAGATGGGCTGGGATCGAGGACAAGGCCACTCAAAAGAGAAACCTCTTTGACTACATCGATGGCTAGGGAAGACGTGGAGGTCCACGACTAAGATGGGTGGAGGATGTGGCAGGAGATGTAGGAAGCAGTATCGGGACAGCAGCTTGGCGGCTACTCGCACGAGATAGGAATGGAGGCTGGGGCCCGCACCCGGTTGTAGTGCCGGTGATGATAATGATCAAGATTTCTAAGCGATGAAAAAAATTGGTGAATATGACGTATGCTAAATTTTATAAGCAACTGAAGGAGAAAACAACAGAAATATTTTTCCATCTTAAAATGATTTTTTTTTTTCCGCAAGAACATTTGTAATATAGATGTATAATATATCGTTGAAAAGCTAAAGATTTTAGAAAAAAAAATTATCTAATATACAAAGTTATAAAAGGTTAAGAAAATTTACGAATAGGTTATAAACCTAAGTGATTGCAGTTGATAACAATTTCTGCTGTTATATTATTTAATCTGAAATAAACGTTCCCATTGAAACTCAATTCCTCTAACATTTTCAACTGTAGCTTCATTTAAAATTTCTTAAATTAACCATCAATCTAAAATTAATAAATGTTTTGAATCATTTTAATTTTGGGTATCAATAAAAGACCCCTATCAAATTAATATATTCTCGACCTTAATGTAATGTCTGCAAAATAATTATACATGTCTCAATTATGAAGAAGCTGTATTTTAGACGGGATGAGCTAAGCGGGAAGATTGACCACCGTTTTTTACAAGACTGAAAAATTACTTATTAGTTGTGTCAAGACCAAAACATACTGGACGACAACACCAAACTTGTTATTCCATTGCTACTGTTTACAATAATATTCCTTCCTAATTTTCAATATTGTCACACAAATCCTCCAAATTATTCAAATTTATTACTAAAATGTTAACATATGGGGAAATCCCTCAGTGAAGAAAAAATTGCTGAATTATTGAATTTAAATTACTTTTCGCTATAGACATATGTCTCAATTACACCCACCGTCATTCATTCTGATATTTATCCTGTATACAAGTATATGTATTCTTTATTGCCTTTTGATTTTGTCATTTACTGTTTCTTACTGTGTACTATGTTATGGTTCTTTATAATTGCTTATTATGTAATTCAATCTTGTAATTACTTGCCTTAATTTTATATCTTGTATATATGAATTTTTATTCTTTATTGCTTTTGGTTTAGTCAATTACTGTTTATTAATGTGTACTGTTTTACTTTTTCTTACAATTGTTTGTTTTTGTATTAATTAGGTATTTGAAATATTTGTTTGTTTGAACATATGTTACAATTGTTCTAAGCACAACTAAGTAAATAATAAATCCTAAACTCAGAACCATTCATCTTCGCTTCGCCTCCTACTGTAGGAGTCTTCTGCTGTCCCTTCTTCAACAACTCCGGGTCTTTATAATTTAATTTCTGGACCCTGTCCTCTTGACCAGGTAGAAACTCCCTATTTGTTATCTTCAGCCTGAAGGCTTCAGGTCGAGGTACTGCTCCTCCAACATATTCGATTTTCCTCTTTTTCTCCGAACTCTGGTCTCATTATGTCGACCTGCCGGCAGCCTACTCCCAATAGAAAGAAAGGATGGGACAGAACCAGCAGTTTTCTTTATGCCAACGACACCTGTTGAAGAGCTAAAATGTTGTGTCCGAACCTTCCTTTTTCCATGCCTTCTATTTCTTCCCCTACAGGTCTTTCTGTATATTCCTGCCGCACGCGCTCCATTTCTATGGCTAAGAGTTATTTTCCTAAGGTTGCTTTTTTTTATATTATATTTAAACATAATAAACTAAAAATATTTATTTTCTAATACACATGTTAAAATTAGTCTGGTTATTGTCCACATCAAATACCGAATTTATAAGGAATATATATTTATATTTAACTAACACTTTCCATTTCTATGGCTAAGAGTTATTTTCCTAAGGTTGCTTTTTTTATATTATATTTAAACATAATAAACTAAAAATATTTATTTTCTAATACACATATTAAAATTAGTCTGGTTATTGTCCACATCAAATACCGAATTTATAACGAATATCTATTTATATTTAACTAACACTTTAAGAATAAGAGCCTTTATTATCAAAAGTTGACCTTGACCGTGCAATTTATTTATATTTATTTTCTCTCTTTATTATTCCTAAATTGACTTTAATTATTGTATAACTAATTTTCTATTAGTCATCTTTTTTTTATTTTTTGTAGTTTTTTTTTTGGTGCAAAGATAAGTACTCTTGCCTTATTATTGTCAGAAAATGCTTGTTTTTGTTTATTTTCATTTTAAAATCAATGGCAGAAGCACATGACTCTTAAAAATATATATGTGTGTGTGTGTTTGCGGGCTTGTGTATTTATTTCTTATTCAAACTTGATTGTGTTTTTTTATTATTTGTTTTGTAATTTTATATACATTTTTTCAAATCTTTTATTATAATTTTTACAATGATTCTCTCAACTTAACTTCTTCAAGATAATGTATGGAACATGATAATGTTTACTTTGCAATACAAAAAAATATGACCAACTGCATTTGTATTGGGGATTTCCCCAATGACAAATAAAATAATAATACATATTGAGAAGATTTTATAATATTGAATGGATCATATATTTACATTTTTTTTTTTTTTTTTACACTTACCTTTGAGTTCTATACCGTTCTTCTCCAAGAGACCCTTGGTGACGTCCATGGTACGTACAGCAGCCCCGGCGCAGACACAACCTTCCACTCGGAAGTGTTAGCAAGTACTAGCCCATCTCTGAGAAGATTGCACCAGGCACTGACTTCAAGAGCTTCAAAAGATAACATTGAGAAAGATCACTACGTCATCCTTATGGCATTGTGAAAACCGCAATGCTAACAGAACTTAATAAAAAATAAAATAACTTTGGAACTATCAATGAAATGTTTAAGAAATATTATTGAATATAATAATATAACACAGTAAAAATGGTACATACCATGCTTTTAAATTCTATTCAGAGCTGGTCAATTAATTAAAAAAACAATTTAATTGCACCTCTAATTAAACAATTTTAATTAATTTAAAATGATCATAATTAGATTCAATTCATTATACTAGTTAATTATTTCTAATTGTTAATTGTAATTGTTAATTGATAATTAATTTTAATTAGAGAGAAAAAATTTAAGAATTGCAAATCACAAAGTTAATCTCACAGTTAGGATTATTCATAAGAAATAATAATACACTTGCCTGTGAAGTGCCTTTATTTTTTTTGGATTACTTGTTGTTAGCACTGATAAAAAAATGGGGTAATATCAAAGACATTGAACAATCTCTTAAGGAAGAAAATAAAGAGAACTATTTGTCCAGCTAACACGCATTGTAATATAAAGGTATAATATATATTGTCGAAAAGCTTAAGATCTTATTTAAAATGTTATTTAGCATACAAAGTTGTCGAAGGTAATGACAAATTATAAACTAATTAGGCTGAGTCACCGAAGTAAAATATATATTTAACACAAAAACAAAGAATTTATCATTTTTTTTTTCTATTAAAATACAAATAATTTTAATTTTAGAGATCAGAAGAACTGAAGATATCCGTCACTGTATTGTCTTAATGACTATGGTTGTATGAAATGTTGGAATGTTTATAATAAAATGCACCTCATAGTTTGGGTGCACATTTTATTTTCAAATTCCACTTTAAAGAATCGCTCCCAACAGGAAAACCAACAAATGAGTCTCATGTGATCTCTATATTACTCCCTAAAAAAAAAAAAAAATAGAAAAAAAAAAAAAAGGGACCCACTTTCCCTAGTTACGGATAATATGTTTGCCTGCATTTCTGCCACACCTTACGGGTTTTTACCTAGTCTTATCAAGTTGAAGGGAAGCTCCTAAGACTTGACAGAAGCTTCCTGGTTCTACAAAAAGATAAAAAAAAATCCCATTTTTCTCGCCCAGTAATTTTCTCATTTTTAGCAAAAATTAACTTTTGGTGTGTTTTCGTTTATGCAAAAATATTTTTACTTACACTTACCTTTATATGAAATATATATTAAGGTAAAGTATTGTGATCGTGAAAATACTCAATGTTCACCTGAAATACCCGTTTTAGGTTCTTCTGAGTCCAAATGACCAAGTCCCGTAAAATGGTCTTTGTGTGTGTGTGTGTGGTTAGTCTATATCGATAAGTTGTATAAAACAGAAATTTTATATTTTAGAAGTGTATATGTCTGAGATGTTACAGGAACTTTTTCATAAAAATCAGTGAACCAGAAGTGCCACTTTATATCATGCATTTTCCACCTTTTTAACCTTAATTTAACTTTTCTTCCTCCAAAGTACCTTTAATACATATTATCTTATTAGTCTGTATAAAAAACGTACCTATGTATAAAATATTTCCTACTGTAACTAATCAAAGTTATTAAATTGTTTTTATCAACCAAGGTAAGAGAAAGTCGTGTATTGCCCGCACCAGATTTTGTCTAGTATCAGTCTTTTTTACTTTCACTTAGCTATATATGAAATATATAGTAGAAGAAAGTATAGGTAATTAAAGTTGGTTTGCTAATGTAATGCAGCATTGATTTTTATATAAATTTAATTTCTTCAAATTTTCAATTAGTGTTTTCAGTTTAATATATTCATTATTTTTCTTATAATTATTTTCCTAATTATAAATTTATTTTAAGCGCATTGGCAAACCAAATATCATCTTCCTCAGAACTATGTATTTTTTTAATAATTGTTATCGATTGATAAAAGCATATGGTGTACTTTGGCTATTGAAAAAATCTATAAAAAATGTTGTTCACATTTTGTTCATAAATCATAGTTTTGTAACTAAAGAAACTGGGTACATTTTCCAATTATTACCAACACGCTAAAAAAGTATTGCGGTCCCGAACATTTTCGAATTCGTTTTTTCGCGGGAAATGCATCAGGTCTAGAAGTGATTAGGGCTAGTTCAAAAACGAGACGTCGTCCAGATTCGAAATTTCATATTTAAGGCTAATATGTGTCTGGAATGTTACAAAATCTAAAAAAAAAAAAAAAAAAAAAAAAAATCAGCGATCGAAAAGTACCAGCGCATGATTTTCTCAAAAAAATGCACCAAACGATTTTAATTAACTCACTATATTAATGTGAAATTAAATGAGGTTTAACTACATGTAGCTTTTTTTTTCTTACCGAAATAGTGTGACTGGATATTGATCCGTATTTTTAAATATTTCTTCCTCTAAAGTACTATTAATGTTTTTGACTTGAAATAATTGATACAAAATAACACACATTTATACTACCTGGTAAAATGAAGTTTCAGGTTTGGAGAAGGAATTACTTTAAAGGTTACCAGTGCCGTAGAATCGATCCAAACATGATTCAGAGAAGGAGGTGGAAGGGGATCAACCTAATAAAAAATTAAATGGCATTTAAGAAAGATTCAAGAAAAATTCCAGAGTTTAAGTTCCATTGCATGGTTTTTTATTTATGCACTTAATTTGTCATTGAATGGAATTGAATTTTGTTCTGAATTCTTCACTGTGTGCACTACTTACCCTCATAAATTGTATTATATCATTTTCATTTTAACATAACTACTACAAATTTTCCAATACGATTGTCCGATTAGCCATAGTAGCATAAAGTGACGTTAAATAAATAAACAAGCAAACTACTGCAAATAATATAACAATTATCAATCAGTAGCAGTTAGCATTAAATATTAAATTATTTATTGTTTATAGATTTTTTTAGTCAATTAATAATTTTTGAATTTTGAAGGATTCGAAACTATGCCACATCCGCCCTACTCTCCGGATCTCTCGCCAACTGATTATCACTTGGAGCACTACTTATGTGGCAAAAATGTAAAGAACAATGGGAATTAGAAAACGCGTTTTTGGAGTTCAATTCTAAAGTAGGAAATTTCATTCCGAGAGAATGGAAAAGTTTCAGAGGCGTTGGTGGAAATATATTCATAATAGTTAATACTGTTTTCATTAAATTAATAAATTTTATTTTCTCCTTTTAAATCAAAATCCTACGTTATTTTCAGGATTACCCAATAATCGAAATTAATCAACTAACTAGAAGAAAAATATATTTACTTGTTCAAATTATTTCATTATTTACAAAGTCTTAATGTTTTAATTTTTGCCTTAGCGGATTCGATAAATAAATTAATAATAATATCGCAATTGTTAATCAATAGCAATTGGTATTTAATATTAAATTTTGCTTACTTCAACACTTACTAGACAGACGCTCTAACCTTTCACTTAACTACAAAAGACTCATTTACATAAGGCCTATCTGGACCTATGGAGATGTACTTTGGGGCTCTACTAAACCATCCAATTCTTCCCGTATCCAATCCTTACAATCCAAAATCCTTCGTAAAATCCTCAACGCTCCTTACTTTGTCACAAATAAAATCATTCATAAAGATCTCCATGTTCCATATGTAGCTGATTTGGCCCGTACCAGGTATCATTCCTTCCATGACAAACTCCATTCCCATTCTAATCCACTAGTTTCAATCCTTGCTTCCTCTTCGATTCCCGATAATCCACCGAGGCGTCTGAAGAGAAGATGGTCTCGAGACCTTCTTGTTTAGATTGACTGCTAGAGTGCTGCCAATTGGCAGTTTCTCTTCATCTTTTTCAGGTAAACTATCTTTTAGCAGCATATTTACTTGTTGTATTATAATATACAGTTGTAAATTTCAATAAAAATATATTTATAAAAAAGTAGCATTTGCCAGTATTTAGGAAGAACTAGATAGAATGCTAAATGCTATGAATAACTCAGGCCATTGTTATAATTTCCAATTCCCTTCTCAGATCCAATACTACATTTCCGAATCTAATCCTAAATGATCACACAATCACCTTCAGCTCCTCTGTCAAAAACCAGGATATTACCATTGACCAAACCCTTACCTGGAAACCCCATATTGCCCAAATACCTGGAAGAACAATAAGTACCCTCAAATATTTCCATCGCTCCCTCCATCTGCTTCCACTATCCACCCGTAATATCCTAGTATCCGCCCTTATTTTCCCCCACTTTGACTATTGCTGCTTAGTATATGGTGGCCTCCCGACGGTGCTTGAGGACAGGCGAAAGCGAATTATGAACATATTTTTAAGCTTTGTCTTCAGCACTTCGAAGAGGTCTCATGTGACCATTTTATACAGCGAGTTTAAGTGGTTCCTTCCCCCGATTTGTAGACAATATTTCCCAGACTCATACCTTTACCAAACTATTAACACCCAGGTCCCTCCCCACATCAACAGTCTTCTGCAATTTAAATCGTCAGTCCACTCCCTTGAAATGGGGTCGCGCCATTCTGACCTTTACATTCCTATCCATAGAGCAAAAATTGTTGATCGTTCCTTTCTTGTCCGCTCTACTACTATCTGAAATTCCTTATCTCTTCATATGCGATATGCTTCTTCTCAATCATCATTAAAGTCCCAACTATTCCAATACCTTCTGTATTCCCAAACAGACACTCAACAATACTGATATTTCAAAGCAAATTTTAGTTTTTTTTCAACAAATTTATCAATCTGAAGTAGTTTATCTATTTTATTCTTTTGTTTCATTGTATATATATATATATATATATATATATATATATATATATATATATATATATAATATATATATATATATATAATATTATTTATGCAACGTTTCGAGAATTTATTGTTTTCATATTCATGTCTAGGTACCGTGTGTTCATCTAATGGGATTTTATGAAGAAATTAGATCAACTCACGGTACCCAGGCATGAATATGAGAACAATTAATTCTCGAAACGTTGCATAAAATTGTTTATTCATTGACTGAAACCTAAGAACTGTAGAAAACTTATATATATATTCCGTTGTTATTAGGAACCCTGTCCCTGAGTAAAAATTATTTTCTATTCTAATCCATATACCAAGTAATAAAAAAAAAGATTAATAGCTAAAATTTCATTTAATTTCTCTGGAAACAGCTTCATTAATCCCACACTCCCAACATATAGAGCGGGAAAATCAAAGATTCGACCTAAATCCACATTTCATTTCATTCCAAAAGGTACTAAAAACATTTTCTTCCAAAACATACTACATCCTCTGTAATCAGATATAACCTTTCTTTCAATTCATTCCAAAAGGTACTATATTTCCTACTATACGGCAGAAGGACCTAACCCCGTAATATATCATGATTAATTTTTTGTTTTCTGAATTTTGTACATTTTTATTGGTTCATTTAGCACGTCTTGAATCACCGCTATTATTTTGATCAATGGTTTTAACTAATTACATTAACTAATATTACCAGTTTTTAGGCTATTAGTAACAACTTAGTGTCGTCGCTTTGGTTTTTTTAGGTTGTCAATTAAATTAAGTTTTTTCATAGTATTTCTTCTTGCAGCAACATAAATGTGGTTTACAATTTTTTAAAAACTCACATTTTAATAGAATAATGGTATTTGATACATCAAATAGCTGGAATTAGCATTCCACGAACTTGTTAAATATGTGAAGAAAATCCGTGCCTGATCTAACTTAATAGTCGAATTTTTAATGTAAAATAAAAGCTCAAAAGTTATTATTTATCAGTATCTATGGTTAAATACTGTTTACAAGTAGTTGATAATATAGATAAATTTGCTAAATTCACACAAATAGTAAATACTAGTTCAAAACAAACTTCATAATTACTTTCTTATTATAGTGCCATAAATAGATATATTGTCCTTTGAATATTCACTATATTTATGAATAATATATAATCAATGTAATTAACAAACAAAGAAAGATATTTCTCAGAGAGAGAATAAAGAAATATATACAATTTAGTAATTAACAATATAAATACGTTAGTTATCGGTAATGCTGTATCAGGAAGGTTATAGTGACTGTTACCTACTTATCTCGCGTTATATTATTCCAAAAAGTATTATATCCTTTTTACTTCTTTCGAAAAAGTACTATATCCACGTTTCATTCCAAAAAGTACTATATCCATATTATATTGTTTAAAAGTCATGGGAAAAGTGCAATAATTTGTAAAAATAAGTTGGCAACACACTTAAAAATCAACTTTAGATTTTAATAAAAAAAGAATCAAGTAAATTGGTCCATTAATAAATAAATACAGATTTTTGCGTTTCTTGTAAAATTCTCTAGTGGATACATTACCTTTTGGAAATCAACGTCTCAATTGTGTGTTCTTTTGACTGCACCCTGAACTAACTTCTCTCACTCCTTTATTTATTTTAATTAGCTTATTTATGGTAATATTCCAGCGCTAGATAGCGGTACAGGATGCCAGAGCGGTGGAATCAGCGCTATTAGGGTGCGAGTGGGGAGCGTTGCGCAAAGCTTCCACCGCCCAGTACCGGCCCCGCCGTCAACCCGACACCATGACTATCAGTGAGTACTTCTTATCTTATTATTTTTGTCAATCACGATTATAACGTTAATCATCATTATATTAAATTTATCTTGCGGTTTTTAATATTAAAATTTTTAATATTATCTTAAAATTTAAAATAAACTGTCTTTTATGAAGAAGCGAGTTGACATACACGGTCAGAAGAACAGGATGTTCCGTTTTGCGCTTCTTGAGCTGTGTTTCCAACCGTGAGAACCCTAACATTCCCTGAATTCCCACAGTAGACTTCCAACTAAACATTCCTTTAGTTAATTATTGTTTTCGAAACTTAATATCAGAGATACACTCATAAATTAATTTATTTTCCATTGATTAGTAACTTTTCCTTTCTTTACTAACCGGCTTTTGAAATGATCGGTTTCTACTTCTTAGTTGAAGTTAATTCCTTTATTTATGTATAAAGAATAAAAATAATAAATAAAAAATAAAGATAATTATCAATGTTAAAATATTATTTAAATATTGTACAAGATGGACAAATGCAGATTTAACGAGGTTACGCCTACAGGTTGATCTCACCAGTATCGAGTGACCTTAATAACTCCAGAAAATACTTTCCACCGGCACTTTTTATTTTACAGTGATATGTCGTTATGAGTCATTTTCATTAAATATTTTATAGCAGGGTCTTGTTTACATAAAAGCTGCCATTTACTTTTTATCACCAAATGATTACTGTAAAAGTAATCGCTTTGATTAACATATGATTAGGTACACCAGAATATAGTGTAATGAAAAATTTATTTTAATTTAATACAAAGACAATGACAAAACATAAAAAGAATAACTAAATATGAATTTAAACTGGAAAGAAAAAAGCAGCCAGGTATTCAAAAATTTTTGAAATAAATCTTTGTTACTGTTCCTTTGTATCCATAAAAACTCGCACAAGTAAGAACCTAAGAGATCCCTTCTTGTGCCACAATCTTTTCTTTTTCTCCTTTCACCTTTCGCCCTGAGATATTCCATTGTTTGTGTGTTGGCTCCAGTTATAGGGTCTACAACATTTTTTTTTTTAATGATACACTGTAAGAGAATAACCTTCATAATAGAGTTTGTAGGTGTCATATGGTTTCATTTATTTAAAAAACAAGAAGAATAATGATTACTTTTAAAGTAAACATTTGGTGATAAAAAGTAACTGGCAGTCTTAATGTAAAAAAGAACGAAAATTAATTTGCGCGCGACACACAACTGTTACTGTCCTTTCTTGAAGTCAATTTTAAAAGTTTTGAATGTAATTAGGGTTAAAAACAAACAATTATATTGACTTTCGATGGGAACATTCATTTAACACTAAACAATATAACATTAGACATTATTACATACCTCACTTACATTTATTTGGGGTCACCTGTAGTTTAGTGGCTAGTATAACAGCCTTCTATGCCCAAGATCGCGGGTTCATACCTAGCAGGTAGCCCTACGATTTTTAAAGGGGCTAACAAATCCTTCTCAGGGGAGGGGGCTTAAAATGGTAGTTCTGAGCCTGTGCGATGTCAGGTACTCCTGAAAGACCCCTATCCTAAGTAAACCTGAATAGGCAAAAATCAGGGCTCCCACTTGAGTATCTTATGCCGATTACCCACAGTACCTTAAGAATGACGTTAAATGAATGAACAAACTTACGTATATGCGCTTTTATTTACTCTCAATTACCATCTCCGTATTTGTATGTTAGATAAATTACGAAGAATGATGATTACTTTTAAAGTAATCATTTGGTGATAAAAAGTAACTGGCAGCCTTAATGTAAAAAAAAGACCCTTATCGTATGTTAAAAGGGATCGTGTGTGGCTTGAAAAACGGTATGTCATGTTCTCTGACAGCAGTTACTAGATCGTTTATTAAAAAAAAAATAGTGCACTGTTTTCGTTTTTAGTGTTATTTTTAAGGCTTAGTGTTAATGATTCTTTTGTACCAGCTGAAGCAGATTTCTAACATATGCAGTTTAAAATCCTGTTTATTTGCAAATCAAGTCTTCAATGTAGATCATTTTTTTTTTTTTTTATATATATTGGTTTACATTAAATATAAGTCATTTTTTAGAATTGACATCCAAGGTTACCAAATCCCATTTTCTGCAGACTTTGCCTGAAAAATAAATACTTCTTATAAACACTTAAAAGAGCACACATTGACTTCCATTTGTCACTTAATCACTTTATTTCATAAGCTTTTCATATTTGTCGACGTTTCGGGGCTGTTTCCCCATTTTCAAGAGTTATTTTTTTCATTATATAATTGCTTTTTCATATATCACCCATCATTTCATTTCATAGCACACTGCTATTTGTCCTTATTGGTGTTCATTGGCTCACTGTTTCTATTATTTTTCTATTTCTATAAAAAAAATAAAAATAAATAAAAAACAAAAAAAATAAAATAATAGAAACAGTGAGCCAATTAACACCAATAAGGACAAATAGCAGTGCGCTATGAAATGAAATGATGGGTGATATATGAAAAAGCAATTATATAATGAAAAAATAACTCTTGAAAATGGGGAAACAGCCCCGAAACGTCGACAAATATGAAAAGCATATGAAATAAAGTGATTAATTGACAAATGGAAGTCAATGTGTGCTCTTTTAAGTGTTTGTATTAAGAAAAACTTCCAAAAAAAAATTAAAAAAGAAAAGAAATACTTCTTTTATTTCCAAACTTCCTGTCCGCACATAACGAATTGCTTGTTACCTGTCATCCGTATTATTCCCGATAAACCTCCGAGGAATGAAAAAAAGATGGTCTGGAGATCTAATGACTATAATGAGACATTGAAGTTTTACTTTTACAGTTATTTTCGAAAAGGGAATACATTTCTGAAATTTTATTACGTATTACCATTTTTTGAACATATTTCTTTCTATTTGCTTCGTGGGTTCCGAAGAACTCAAATATTAAGCCTTAAAAGTTCTGCTTGGCCTATCTCGAAATAGATAGGTATCGATCGTGAAAGAATAGGAACTTGCATGCCCTTCAAGATAAAGCTTAGTTTTAACCACTAATTTACTTATTAGGGTGCATGTGGCAAGAGTGCATAAAGTAAGGATTTTTAAGCTGATGGATATTTTATGGAATTATCAATATTGAATATTTTCCCTTATGATAGATAGTCCTATCTTATTGAATGCAACCAAACTGACTGATAATAGAATTATCTAATGGAATGTACCAAAACTACACCAAAATAAGATTATGTTATCGGAAGTACCAAAATAATTTGGTAATGAGATAAATAGAGAATGAAATTAGGGTTTTATATCCATTATTTTCTGTACTTGAAATAAATAATAAGGGAAAGTATTACGATCATGAAATTTTATAATTTTAATTTTGAAATACACGATTTAGATCTCTATAATGCAAAAACAAAGCCTCACAGAATGGTCTCTGGGTGTATTTAGTAGGCCCAGTTCAAAAACGAAAAGTCTTACTAGACAGAAATTATATATTTGAGATAGGTTTATGCTTTGGATGCTACAGCAACATTTTAACCAAGAACTACGAACCTGAAATCCCACTTTTTATGATGCATTTTTAAGATGTACTCAAATATGGCTATGGCAATTTTGATTAAACACTCTATATTGATGTGAAATTAAGTAGATTTTAATGCAGTTTAGGTTTCATTCCTGGTTGAATAGTCTAACAAGGCTTACCTAATGTTGTTAGCGTTGACAAACATGGATAAATATTTTTTATCAAAGAATTTGAGTACCTAAAAATAAAATAATAGGAGAAATCTTTTTATAGGTTAATTTTGTTTTTCAGAAAATCAGAAAAGTAATAAGATGTATAATATACCGTTAGAAAGCTAAAGATTTTAGAAATAAAATTAGTTAACATAAAAAGTTGTTGAAAGTAATGCTGAGTGACGAAAGCGCATACAATTAACTGGTTGTTGTAGAATAATTTCTATTGTTTTATTATTTAATTTAAAATATTTTTTTCCATCGAAACTCAATATAAATCTCAGTCAGCCAACTAGAAGTTAATTAAATACTTTTAAATAGAAGAGAGATAGACGAAATTCGTGTGTTCCGCACCCCAGATTTTATTTTTCATTGAAATAAATCTTTTTATTTTTATTTTGATAGTTTATATTATAAGTTATATTTTTTTCAAGTATTAAGTTATATTATCATACGAGTTCTACGACTAGGGAGCTAGTTTGAATTCTATGGAGCCGTGACACAGATCCATCAAACAGAGCCGGCGTGCAAAGCGGAAACGGAACTCCCGTAGCAATGAGGAATCTAAATGACTGCAGGAACAATGCGACAAAAGATCCTTCCGGATAGTTTTGTTTAAAGTTTATTATTAATTATAATTTTTACTTTCCCTTACCTATATTAAATTACCTGGGGAGCCCATGGTGGCTAGCGCGCTAGTCTCTCATGATACAGGTTCTGAGTTCGAATCCCAGTCCCGGCGGGGCTTTTATAAGGATGTAAAAAAATGGGGATTCACTCACAACCTCACCCCCGGGTATGTGAGACCCGTCAGCCAAATGGTGGCCACTCACAAAATTAGTCGTAGGGAATGATGACCCTACACTAAAAATTGCATCGTGAAATGTGAGTGTAAACTCGCAGGAGTTTACACCACGAGGCCCAGGGCCACTGGAAGAAGAAGAAAATTAAATTAGCTACTATTTAAATCGTCAGTCCACTCCCTCGAAACAAGGGCACACCATTCTGACCTTTACATTCCTAACCGTAGAACAACAATTTTTGATCATTCCTTTCTTATCCGAACTACTAATCAAAGGAATTCACTACCTCCTCATATCCGCCATGCTTTTTCTCTATCATCATTCAGGTCCTAACTGTTCCAATACCGTCTGTATTCCCAAACAGACTCTTAACAATACTGATATTTCAAATCAAATATTGAATTTTGAATTAGAAAAAAAAAAAAATATTGCTCATATTTAACTTAGTTTATTAATTCATTTTTAAATTTAGTTTTGTTCAACAAATGTATGATGTATCTGAAGAAGTTTATTTATTTTATTCTTCTGTTTTATATTTTTTTTTTCTTATCTTATTTTTCAAACTATTGTAAATAAGAATTAATCATGATCTTTAGGCCAGATGCATTGTATACCTTAATTGTACATATTTGTTGTTCTTAAGGGAACCTAAATTATTTTCTATTCTATTCTATATATGAAATATAGAGCTCAAGTGAGATTTTCTGTTAAAATAAGGAAACATTTTGAATATCATTTTTTTTTGCTTCATAGGTTTTTCTATTGATATGGTTAATGAATGTAAGAGATTTGTCTAAAGTTTACTTACCCTAGGTTACTGCACGGATTTTGACCAAGGGATAGCAACTGAGTTTATCTTGATAAGGTGGTTTATTTGTGGGTGACGTTGGGTGAATAGGATTTCTTCGGATTTGATGGGGTTAATTTTCAACTTCTATTTTATACAACATTTGTTAAACTTTTTAAAGTACATATCGATATGGTTTGAAAAAAAATACGTGCTTGAAAGGAAAAACTGTCCCTATCAATGCACTTTTTGCCTAATAACTTTTTTCATTTTTGTTTGTACCTAAATTTTTTAGCAATCCTGACCTGTCATTCTGTGTGCGCCAATATGCATACTTGTTTATGGTTCTGATATAAAAAAGTTACAAAAAAATAAATAAAATAAATCCGTAGTAAAACCCAATTTTTTCACATACTGTTTCATTTTATTTACTTATTCATACCAGCATACCGTGACTAAACCAATGACAAATTAAAAAATGTTTTATAACATTCCATATCCTTGTACCAATATAAATGTTATTTATCTACCAAACTTCAAGACCTTCAGGTAAATTTAATTCACTACTTTTCTAATATTATTATGAATATATTTGAAAGTAATAATTAAATTGATCAAAGAAAAGAAACAATTCTACATATTCTATTTCTCATTTTTTTTTTCCAAACTACTTTACTTACTACCAATTCGCATTAGTTTCTGATTTGAAAAGTAGTAAAATATTAACAAAATTATTCTTTTTTAATCAGAGGTGTATCAAACTATTTTCTCTTATAATTCATGTTTAACGACTTAAGAAACGCTTGAGGGAAGTACGCTATTAACAAATAATTATTGACAACTTCAAAATTCAGTGAGGTATTTACTAGTAACACTTTTATCAACACAGCGTAATATACGTTTGTGTATTTTATTTTTATTTTTATTTTTTGTTAGTAATTAAAGGTGAGGTGTTTTCTCAGTCGTGACTAAGAAATAGTAAATATTGACTCATTTACATATCTAAATATAGAAACAAATGACGCCTCTGCTCGTACAGTCTACGAATAACATGCTTATCATAAATATACTATTTTTTAAACTTAATTAATAGTCTTAATTAATCTTTACAAGCCTTATAATATATATATATATATATATATATATATATATATATATATATATATATATATATATATATTATTTCAATTAAATTTAAATTTATAAGCAATTTTTAGGATGGAAATAGTAATAGTACTCTTTGTAATAGAACTTGGCCTCTATTTAATTAACAAAAATAAATAATATATATATATATATATATATATATATATATATATATATATATATATATATATATATATATATATATATATAATAGGAACAGTTTTCATTGAAAAATAAAACGATTATTCTTAATTTTAATTATCAATGAGTTGTCTTAATCAGTTGAGGCAACCTAAATACATGTATATTTATAAAAGCTGAATATAAATCGTAATATTTATAAATATAAATCTTTAAAAATTTAAGATTTCTCCTTAGTTCCATGTTTATTCCTAGTTCATTTTAGCTAAATAAGTAAAACGGAATAACCGTTTTGCTGCATAATATTGCATTTAACAAGCTTTTTTTTTTGAGCACTTGAAGAACCAACCGCGTTTTATATAAGGCACACGATTAGAAAAGATGGCAAAATGTCATAGTATATTACTGTAAATTATTGAAATGGAGTAGAATTTGAAGGATTACGGACGGAATTGAATAATAGCTCATGTCCGTTGAATAAAATGCATAACAAGCTATGTGGAACTGCTGTAGAGTACGACTGAACTACCCGACCGACGACTACTTAAAATAATCTAATAATTAAATTTCAACCGACAACTTCAGTGATGAAATAATAATAATAGGCTTAACGAACGCGAAACTCGGTAATTCCGGGTTGTGTAGCGTTCTAAATTCTCTAGTGCCCTGAACCCCTCGATACCTTTAATTTTCGCAAAAAGAATGCTGTCCGTTACAAAAAACATTGTTATGAATGGAAACATAATCTCCTGTTCCCAGTCTATAAATTACTTAGGATTAGAAATGGACAAATCATTAGGAGGAAATTCCAATTTGGATCTGCTGCTCAACTTCGCTGAGTTGCTACAGCACACAGCATACCGCATCAATCCCGAAGACAATCTTAAAGAAGAAAAAGATGGAGAGAGATTCTGCCAAATATGAAATACATATATTTTACTAATTTTAAAATCGATCATGGACATCTGAAAATCCCGACCAGCCTCAATATATATGGTGATGCAGAATTCCCAGTGAGTCCAAGATTATGGTCTCGGCCATATTTTGCATCTCATTTTTTCCGAGTCCATTAACAAAACACATACATAATAAATACAAAAGAGCCAAAAATATTATCAACAAAATGACCTCATACTTAAATAGGTACTCAAAATTATCATAAAAAAACAAACTGATTCTCTACAAAACTGTCATTCGTTCCATACTGACCTACGCTGCCCCAGTCTGGAGTTACACATGTCATCCCAACTATCCGAAAATGGAGGTGGTGCAGAACACATGCATGCGCATCCTTAACAATTATCCTCGTTACACGCGAATCACAATCATGTTCGGTTTTACAACTCCTGTGATAAAAAAATATACGTACTCGCTGGCACAAATTTTCTTTTATCTTACTCATACTAGTGACAACCCAATAGTTTAAAAAAATAGGCGATTACGACAAGAAAACACTAAAACGTACAAAAGACGCACTACTGCATTAATTTTAAAATGTAAAACAGAAATATTATTAATTTTATATATTAGCATATAACCAAAATATTGTTATTTTGTATTGTTTCGTTTCCACTTAGTTATGTTTTTTACTATAATTTGTTTTGTTTTACTTTAATTGTTTTTTATGTTTTATTTTAAATTGTAATTATGTTGTTTTTACTTAAATTCTTTTTATTTTTTTTTTTTTGTGTAGGTTTTTGTTTTCAGATTTTTCCTACTGTTCAAAAGTAACATAGGCTAAAATTACCACTAACTCCTGTTGTAAATATAACACAAAAGTAACATGTAATTGGTGCAATTACCACAACATGTATATAGTTTGAGGCATGTGGCCGTTTGTAAAAAATGTTGAAAAATAAAAATCTTAATCTAAAAAAAAAAATATCTCCCTACCTTCGGACCAAAAATTGTACGTAAAACCTAATTCTCGAAAACCTTGAGGCGTTGTTCATCCTTCACAATCTAGGAGAGTAATAGTTTTGTAGATTCTAACCTTTAACTTTCTTTTCAGAAGCCTTGAGCTAAGTAGTCTCGCTACTGAATAATAACACGCGTTTCCCGCATTTGACTACGACTTTATTTCCTCCTGAATTTCGTTTTTTATAGTTATCAAAGATTCGTAATACCTTAAGTTATCGACATGTTCAAACGTACATCCTGATATATCAATATCACCGCGACCATCAACCTCTATAAAGAGAGTAACCAAGATTTTGAGAAAAAATGTGGCACCTGAGCGTGATGACCTAATCATTTCCCTGCACGGTCGTTGACCTTGAAACTGTTTATTTACTGAACCAAAGACCCTTCATAGGTTGTAAAGGTGCAGGTTTACCTAAAATATTTTGTACAACTTTACTTTGATTCAAAATAATACTAAAAATTAAACAAAAGAGCTGGTTCAATAACAAATTAATGTGATATTTTTGGGTTCCCTGTAAAATTTCCCGAAATAGATAAGATAGGCTTAAATTCCAACATTGACCATCAATCAATCGTCCCACTTTTTCGTCACCATTTCTTATTATGTATTGAACCCAAGACCCTTCATGGCCTGGATTTTAATTATTATTTATTTTTTTAAATTATTATCTATTTTCTTTTTTGTGTATCAATATAATTTATATGCTAAACATTAGTATGTGCTTATCTTAACACCTCTCATAAGGAAAAAGAGCGATAAGCAGCTAACGCTCAACACTAAAATATAATGGACAGCAATTCTCTCCTAAAATAAGTATGGTGTAACTTATGACTCATCACTACCGAAGTATAACTTCGGAAGAAAAACTAAATTATTTTCCTACAAATTACAAGCTTCTTTCCTTCGAGGTTAAAATAAATGTTAGAAATTCTAAATAAAATTAAAGCCGAAAAATTATATATATTCAGTTTTAATTAAAACATTTGTTTTGATTAATAATATGATAATAGAATTTAATTTGTTTTCTTAAATCTTTAGCTTGGCGACGGTCTAATATATTTTATATTACTGCTAAAATATATTTCTGCTCTTCTTTCCTTCAATTGGTTATCAGATTCTTTCATATTTCATTTTTAACTTTTTTTTTTATATCAATGCTAATAATGAGAAATGTTTAATTATTTCAAATCAGCAAGATTAAAGATACCATAGAGAAAGAAATTTTAAAGATTTGTCATTTAAACCCTATCAGAATATTTCAATAAGGACAAAACCTACATAATATCAAAGAATGTTAACATTAACAACTCTCACTTACCTCCGTTGTTAAAATCAATTGAGCAATTAGCTAGTTTTATCAGCTTTTTATCACTATCCATGAAGCTTTTATAGTTTTGTTAATAAGAAAACATTACTTTCCAACAGTATATTATACATTTATATTACTGTTTGTATGTTTGAAAATTGCATAAAAAAGTATGTTTGCTCTTTTATCCTTTAGTTGGTTATCGAATTCGTTAAGATTTTATATTTACCCGTTATTTATCAATGCTAACAAGATGGTATGGTTAATTTTTTTAGGCTATATAAAATTTTTTTTTTTTTTAGAAACAATTCTTTATTGAACAATATTACAATCTGTCCAATTTAGGACATTTTTAATAGGGATAAAGTACAACATTCGTACTACATTCACACGATATATACAAAACAATAAATTTATATAATAATAATACAATATAAATAAATACAAAACAAAATCAATAAAAATATATACAAAAGTCACTAATACCTATATACAATTCACAAGCATACAGCACGTAAGTGGAGAATCTAGCCAATGCTAGAACTCCAATATACATTTTACAAGAGGTCTCGAGGCCACTGCCGTTTCAACCTTCTAGGAGGATGGTAAGGATGTGTGGAGCTGGATAAGGATTGAGCTAGGGGATTAGGGTGATGGATAAGGTTCTGATGGAATTTAGAGAATTTTAATGGTATAAGGTCTAAAATAAATGGAATATTTAGGTCGCGGTGTAAGGTATGGTTAGATACATAATAAGGAGCATTAACTATTGTTCGGAGGACTTTTGATTGGAAGGATTGAATGCGTTTGATGTTAGAAAATTTGGCAGTCCCCCACAGTTCAAGTCCGTAGGTCCAGATAGGTTTCAGTACTGTCTTGTATATTAGCAGTTTGTTCTCGATAGATAATTTAGGATTTCTGTTCAGTAGTCTGTATAATTGTCCAAATCGTCGATTAAGTTCTTGTCGTTTAAGTCTAGTATGCGGGTTCCAAGTTAGTCTTTTGTCCAATATAAAATTAAAGGCACTTTAGAGGAAGAAAATTTAAAATATCGTCATTTAAACCTGTAAGACTATTTCAATCAGAATGAAGCCTAAATGATATCAATGAACATTTACTTTTAAATCAATACAGGAAGTTTAATCAAAATAGTTTGAGCTGTTTTTGAGGAAATCGGAAGAAATTGGAGGAAAATGCTTCATATAAAGCCAATTCTGGTTCTTTCAACTCTGTGAAAGAGTTGTAACATACCAAGCATATAACTTGTTTTTCGATCGGCGCGACAGGCCTTTAAGATACTTGGCAACGCGGTATGGTTTCTTAAGATTCTACATCGCGATTCTCGATGATATTTTATAGGGTTTGGGTTATTACTCCTTACGCCTATTTTTGTGAGTAGCCATCAGTAGTCTGACGTGACTCACATACCCGTGGGAAGGTTTTGAGTGAATTCCCATTTAATAGCATGCTTGAATAAGTCCTCCCGGGATTTGAACTCACAACTTTTGTCCTGGTAGACGTACCACACAGCCACGGGCTCCCCCATATATTTCTTTTTAAATATGAAATTTCAGTAAGACTAGACCTAACTCATATACACTGACCATTGTAACTGACTAGCGAGACTTTGTTGTTTGGACTCTAAGCGAGACTTAATACGTGTATTTCTGTTAAAAACCCGAGTTCGAAAATTTTCATGGTCACATTACTATCCCTCATTAGGTAAGTAAAAATCTGGTGCGAGCAACACACGACTTTCACTTACCGCCGTTGTTGAAATCGGTTAAGGAATTTTTAAATTCAGTTGGAAATAAAAATGAGTAAAACTAATAAAGAATTAATTAAATTGAATTTCTATAGAAACATGTGTTTTATTAAAAAATCCCATTATATTATTATCGAAAATAATCAGTTAGTTTTATCTTCTTCTCATCACTCTCTATTAACTTCTAAAAGCTTGATATTTTTTCTAAAATATTTAGCTTTCCAACGGTATATCATACATGTATATTACTGCTCTTATGTTCAAAAACGAAAAATTGCATTAAAAAAATATTTTTTCTGTTTTCTCCTTTAGTTGGGTATCGAATTTATTCAATTTATATTATTTACCTGTTTTTCATCAGCGTTAACAAGATAATTTAATTATTATTATTGAATCTACGAAATTAAAGGTACTTTAGGGGAAGAAAATTTAAAATATCGGCATTTAAGCACTGTCAGACCATTTTTATCCAAATAAAACCTACATGATATTAAAGCACATTAAATTTTACATCGATATAACGAGTTTAATCAAAATCGTCGGAACCGTTTTTGAGAAAATCGAAAAAAGGTGCAAAATGCATGGTATAAAGTGCCTCTTCTGGTAAGCTCATTTTGATGAAAAAAGTTTTGTCTCGTCTCGGGCGTATAGTTGTCTTAAATATGAAATTTCAGTTTCATAGGACTTATTCCGCCCGAAATCGGTTAAGGAATTTTTAAATTCAGTTGGAAATAAAAATGAGTAAAACTAATAAAGAATTAATTTAATTGAATTTCTATAGAAACATGTGTTTTATTAAAAAATCCCATTATATTATTATTGAAAATAATCAGTTAGTTTTATCGGCTTTTCATCACTCCTTATTAACTTTTACAAGCTTGTGTATAAGATAATATTTTTTCTAAAATATTTAGCTTTTCAACAGTATATTATACATCTACATTTCTGTTTTTATGTTCAAAAACGAAAAATCGCATTAAACAAATATTTTTTGCAGTTTTCTCCTGTAGTTGGATATCAAATTCGTTCAACTTATATATTTACCTGTTTTTTATCAATGGTAACAAGATAATATGGTTATTTTTGTAGAATGTACAAAATTAAAGGTAATTTAGAGGAAGAAAATTTAAAATATCGGCATTTAAGCCCCATCAGACAATTTCAATCAGAATGGAACCAACATGATATTAATGCCCATTCATTACATTTAAAATTGATATAGCGAGTTTAATCGTAATCGTTAGAGCCGTTTTTGAGAAAATTGCAAAAATATGCAAAATGCATGGTATAAAGTTGCTCTTCTGGTTAGCTGATTTTTATGAAAAAGTTGCTGTAATATCTCGGGTGTATAGTTGTCTTAAATATGAAATTTCAGTTTTTTAGCACTTTTAGTTTTTGCGCTGGAGTCACCACACACGGAAACACACACACAGACCTTTTTGAGGGATTTGGTCATTTGGACTCAGGGGACCCTAAATTGGAATTCGAAAATTTTCACGATCGTATTACTTTCCCTTACTATACATTAAGTGGAAATAAAAATATGTTTATCAACTTTCTATTAGGAGAAAGACAACAGACGTGCTCGGGAAATGTTTAAGATCCACGCCGTGTTGAAGTTGAGATAGCTTTTCGACCTTGTTATTTTTTACGCTCCCATTGTTACCGTAACGGATGAGGAAACCTGACTCATTCCTCAAAAAGTAAAAGAATAATGTGAAAATAAAATAACTGATAATTTCAAAGATTTGGTTTTGCCTAATCGATAGAATTAAATCGCCACTAAAACCTATTCTCGAATAAGAGTAAATTTGGACAGTGCCTTGTGCTCATCGATCAGCGACCTAGTTTCAGTAGACTGTAGTCTCGTAGATTACAAGTTCTTTCACATTTTTAGAAAACAAAAAAAAAAAATCTGGTGCGCGTGATACTCGACATTCATTTACCTCCCTTCTAAATATCGATATCAAAATTTAAAAAAATATATATAATAAGAAAAGGATTGCTTAGGGCTTCCATGGGCATTTTTTTTTTAAATTAAACAATTTAACAATAGTAATTATTGTCTGAAAAAATCACTTCATGCGCCTTTCTTCAAATTCCAATTGCTTCTCTAACATTTTATGTTATAGATAGTAGAATTAATAAGGTTTATTAGCAAATAAAACAAGTTGAAAAAACTCCCTTTAGATGTTTTCCCTGAATAGTATGCACCATTTGCTGGAGCCCTGTTTATTGATATAGCCTGCAGGAGGGTCTGGTTATCCTCTCCCCAATAAGAGCCTGCTATCTTTTTCATAAGGGCTGGTCTCTTACTTGCCTTGACAATATTTTTTTCTATTTGTTTTTTCCATGCGAGTCGCGGGTCTAAAAATATTTCTAGGTAGCTTGGACTATCTTCTTTGCTGATTTTGTTTAGGTTTAAGTCTGTTGGGGTGTTCGGAGATAGACTGAAGATAGTGTATTTAGTTTTAAGATATATTTATTCCTCATCTTTTAAGGTCCTTTAAGTCCCAATAATCTAGTCTTACAAAAAGGTGTGTGTATGCCAGTTCTACCAGCTTTGAAATTCCCTACCATCAAACATCCGCCTTGCTCCATCATTTTATTTATTCAAATATCTTCTTCTTTAGTACCTCTCTCCTTCCCGAAATGACGCCGTCTAACTAAGGCTTATTTGAACTGTATTCAATACATTAATTTCTCACATATATTTTTCGATGTTTATTCCATTTTTCTATCCTTTTTCTAATTATTTTCATTAAATTTTGTTTAAATATTTTGTAACTTGAAGAAATCGTTTATTATTTTTGTTATATGTATATACAGGGTGTCTCATTAATGTCTCGTTATATTGTGACCTTAAGTGGAACAAAAAAGTTCATATGACCCATAGTCCGATTCTCAACGCTTAGGGAGGAAACATCAGCTAACGAGAAATAGCAGCTCCTCTTCATTACCCATTCTTTCTAAGATCCTAACATTGGTGATATGATCGGTCCATGGAATTCTTAAAATACGTCGATATAAACACATCTCAAACGACTCAAGTTTCGCACAGGAAGCTTTAGTTAGTCCTACTTCAATTCACTAGTACCACTTCAATAGGCTGATCTTAGTTGGCAGTGATAGTTCATATGAACCATATGAAAATTTTTGACATTTTGCAAAAGCATCTCTGGCCCTCTCTATTCAAGCCTATAGAAATATTTATTCGGGAGCTCTCTAACCATTTCCCTATTCTCACCGAAGTCATCGTCCTGTAGCTGCCACGATTACACCTCCATCTCTTTTTCTTGCATAATTTCATTTATGGACAATAATTAATTTTCGGAATTATTCCATAGTTTTCCATATATTTAATGGACTCTTCTTCTGACGGCATTACCAAAGTGTTACTCCTTCTAAAACAAAAGTGCCAACAGGCAATTCACACAAGCATAAACAACTCACAAAACAGACAAGTCCTAAAAGGTCACACTAGGTAACGGAGTTAAGGAGGTAGGTTTCATGGCGTGCTGATGATGCATAAGTACCAATTTCTGTTGAGATATACTGGTCTAAAGTATAATTGCTATTATTATATTATGTAATATACTATAAAATGTTTCATCGAAGCTCGATATAAATCTTTTTTTCTACTTGAACATTTTACTTTAATTTATTCAACTGATTTTAGATGTTACGCATACAAGATTTTTTTTAAAAAATAATTCTTATTAAAATATGTATTTTTCGGAGACATGAAATAAAATAGACGTCCGGCGTTTAAGGAAGATCGCGGGGAACGGGATGTTAGATTCCTTGCGGTCCGAGCCTGCACTGCCTAGTGGAGGGTCAATGTATTCCTTTTTATAACGCTTTGCCAACCTCACTTTTATTAATAGTCTGCCAAGAAAACTAAATAAATCTCCAATTGGCTTTCTCTACACGATATTTAATAGAAAAATAGTTTGGAAAAAACAACAACATAGTAATTAGGGTACCGAAAATTTTTCTTTTAGACATGAACTAAAAAAAAAATCTGGTGCGGGCAACACACGACTTTCACTTACCTTGGCTGTTGAAATCAATTTTAGAAATATGAAATAAAATAAAATTTGTAAAAAGTTTTAAGTTTTAGATAGAAAGAAAGAAAGTAAATTTTATTCTGGGACCTTCAGTCCCCTAAGAATAACAGAAAAGTACAAAACTTTGGCTTGTGTCTGGCACAGAAACAAAAACATAAAAGAAATACAAACTTAAGATATAATATTATTTAAAAATAAGAATAAATAAAGTTAAATAAATAACTACGATTACTTAGTATGTGTATATGTTTATAATTATATAATCATTAATGTGTATCTGAAGATATATTACTATTGTGCTTCTTATGGTATAATAAGGTCACCGAGAAAAACAGAAGAAAGAAAGAGAAAGGTGAATATATATCTAAAACATTGTTTACATATTTGTTGTGGTCCTCATTTTAGAATGTGACATGACCACTATTCTAGCGTTTTGTTTACAATCAATCTGTAGATGGATGGTTGAGGAGATGAAGGAACAGTTTGCTTTTAAATGAGGTTAAAGAAGGTGCTTTGCGTATAGAGGTAGGTATGGAATTCCAGAACGATGTGGCACGCAAACTAAATGATTTTTTAAAGGATGATGTTTGATGAAAAGGAATATATAGGTTAGTGGACTGGGATCTTGTATTAAACGAATGTACCGATGAACAAGGGATGAGTAGGTCAAGAATGTAGGATGGATTTTTGGTATTGAAAGTACGGAATAGAAAAACTCCCAAGAAATACTTTCGCCGGGAAACAGGATTGAGCCGCTTCAACTCGGCATACCTGTCAGAAACGCTGGAGCGCCTAGGGACCCCGAAGATGAATCTAATGAAACATTTCATAAGTCTTTATGATAGATATTTATTTGTCAAAGGAAATAATCTTGTACAAATATATACAAATACAATAGGTTTATTTTCCGCCTATCGTAGTAGAAATACATAATACATAAAATAGCATACTATATCAGATTATATTCCATTAAATTAATAATACACTCCTAAGTCTTAACTATTAAATATATGTTTTTCTTTTTGATTTATTAGTGGTAATATATAATTTTCACTAGAAGAGTATATATTTGATATTGATAGTAAAAACAGATAAATATTAGCCAATTTTTTGATGCTATCAATGTTCACAATATTCTCTATATTTTCATAAGGTGATGAGTTATTAATGTACTGGAGTAGGTACCTTCTTCTATATTCATCAGATGACTGGCAGTGGAGAAGGAGATGTTGAAGGCTATTAGTTATGTACTGTTTAAAGCTGCTACATATTTCATTATCATGAAGACTATAGGATGAGTTTTCCAAATATAAAAAGTTTTAAGTTAATTCAAATGAAACGTTTATCCAGTTTATGCAGTATTAAATAGTTACGTATAATAATCAGTAATAAGTTTGGGCTCTATTGGTCGCTTTACAACTTTGTATATAAGATAATATTTTTGCTAAAATATTCAGTTTTCCAACAGTATATTATACATCTATATTACAGTTCTTAGGATAAAAAAAAAAGTATTTATTACATTAAAAAAAATCTGGTGCGGACAACACATGACTTTCACTCACCTCGATTTTTAAAATCAATGAAAGAATTTTCAAATACAGTTAGAGATAAAAATACGTGAAACTATTAAGGCATTAATCAAATTGAATTTATATAGAAACATGTTTTATTAAAAAATCTATTATATTCTAATCTAAAATAATCAGTTAGTTTTATCTTCTTCTCATCACTCTCTATTAACTTCTAAAAGCTTGATATTTTTTCTAAAATCTTTAGCTTTCCAACGGTATATCATACATGTATATTACTGCTCTTATGTTAAAAAACGAAAAATTGCATTAAAAAAATATTTTTTCTGTTTTCTCCTTTAGTTGGGTATCGAATTTATATATTTACCTGTTTTTCATCAGCGTTAACAAATAATTTAGTTATTATTATTGAATCTACGAAATTAAAGGTACTTTAGAAGAAGAAAATTTAAAATATCGCCATTTAAGCCCTGTCAGACCATTTTTATCCAAATAAAACCAACATGATATTAAAGCCCATTCAATTTTACATCGATATAGCGAGTTTAATCAAAATCGTTGGAACCGTTTTTGAGAAAATCGAAAAAAGGTGCAAAATGCATGGTATAAAGTGCCTCTTCTGGTAAGCTCATTTTGATGAAAAAAGTTTTGTCACGTCTCGGGCGTATAGTTGTCTTAAATATGAAATTTCAGTTTCATAGGACTTACCGTTTCCGCCCGGGAGTTACCACACACACACACACACACACACACACACACACACACAGACCTTTTTGCGGGACTTGGTTATTTGGACTCAGGGGACCCTAAAACGTGTATTTCCGTTGAAAACTGGAATTCGAAAATTTTTACGATCGCAATACTTTCCCTTACTATATATAGTATGTGAAAGTAATATTTTGTCCTTTTCTCTTTTAGGCGGTTATGAAATCCGCTCAACTTATATATTTAGCCATAACAATCCTAAAAAATCTGATGCGGGCAACACACGACTTTCACTTACCTTCTTTATTTATATCAATTCAAGAATTATTTAACAAATTTAGATACGAAAATAAATTATTAAAGAATTATTTAAATTGGATTTTAAAAGAAACACGTGTTTTAATAAATAATAATCTATTATATTATCTACGACAATAATATATTTTATTAGTTTAGTGTTATTAGTATATTTTATTAGTTTTATCGGCTTTTCATCACTCTCCGTTAAATTTTACAACAGTATGTATAAGATAATATTTTTTCTAAAATATTTAGCATTCTAACGGTTTATTAAACATGTATATTACTGTTTTTAAGTTCTAAAATAAAAAAATTGCATACAAAAAATATTTTTTGCAGTTTTCTCCTTTAGTTGGATATCGAATTCGTTCAACTTATATGTTCTTATAACTGTTTTTTAGCAACGCTAATCAAATGATAATATCAATTTTATAAAAGCTACAAAATTAAAAGTACTTTAGAGGAAGAAATTTTGAAATATCGGCATTTAAGCCCTGCCAGACTATTTTAATCAGAATAAAACCTACATGCCATTAAAGCCCGTCCAATTTTACATCGGTATAGCGAGTTTAATCAAAATCGTTAGAGTCATTTTCGAGAAAATCGTAAATAGGTGCAAAATTTATGGTATAAACTGGCTCTTCTCGTTAGTTGATTTTTATGAAAAAAAAAAACCTGTGCCACTACAACCCATGAAGGGTCTTGGGCTCAGTACATATAGAGATTCGTACTGTTTCTAGGCCAACGGAAGTGCAATGAGGTGATTGCCGCCAGGTTTTTCCCCAATTAATTTGGGTACCCACTTTATAGAGGCTGGGTCTGCCCCAGGAGGGTCTCCATATCCTAGGGTCGCCCCACCCCCCCGACTGAATTAACAGAATAAATAATTTTAATAATAATTTTTAATCTATTTTAAATAAATTTTAATAATAATTTTTAATCAATAATAATAATAATTTTAATAATAATAATAATTTTTATGAAAAAGTTGTCTTAAATATGAAATTTCAGTGACATAGGACTTTTCGTTTTTGCGCTGGACTTACCACACACACAGACCTTTTTAGGACTTGGTCATTTGGACTCAGGGAACCCTAAAATGTGTATATGCGTTGAAAACAGGAATTCGAAAATTTTCACGATCAGAATTATTTCCTTTACTATATATTCCATGTATAGGTAAGTGAAAGTAAAAATGACATGGTTGATTTTACTTACGGTACTTTAGATATTGGCATTCAAGCCCTGTCAGACTATTTAAATCAGAATGAAACCTACATGATATTGAAACCTATTAAATTTTACACCTAGATAATGACAATAATCAAAACCGTAGGAGCCATTTTTAAGAAAATCGTAAAAAGGTGCAAAATGCATGGTATAAATTAGAACTTCCCGTCAGCCGATTTCGGTGATAAAGTTGGTGTAACAACTCGGGAGTATAGCTTTCTTCAATATAAAATTTCATTTTTTCGTAATTTCGCGCTATACTTACCACATACACGTTGACCTTTTTGCTGGACTTAGTTATTTGGACTCAAGGGACCTTGAAACGTGTATTTCCGTTGAAAACTGCTGTTCGTATGTTTTCACGATCGCTATATCTCAAATATAGGTAAGTGAAATTTAAAAAAATAAATAAATAAATGAAATTACGTAATAACGCTCAACAAAAATCTTTCACAAGAACCGTGGAATATGGGAGCTTTTTACATTAATCATATGTCTTGTAATTGTCGTAAGAGCACGTTTCAGGGATTGGATTGTGGTTATCTATGTAGTTTCTGACATTGTTTTTTTTTTTAATTTACTTCTTAAACGTGAACATAAACAGCGTTCGGTACGTTTATGTATTTTTTCTTCTCAGGATTGAAACAATAAATACTGATTTTATTCCATATTCATTACAACATTGAGAAAGTCCATTCAAGAATTATTAACAAGAAATTAACGGATGAGATGTTGCTTTGCAAAAGTTACTGTATCCATTTTTTGATATTGTTCAGAAAGCGCGAAAGTATCTCACTAAATTATAATAAATTAAAATAGCATTTTTTCGCGTTAGAATATATAATTTTTTTTCAGTGTGTTGGTAACATCGTTTTCACCATCTGGAAGAAGTTTTACCACGATTTATGACGAAATAAAGTGTTTTATTTGTACATTTCGGAAATAATTACTTCATAGATGTTCAAACAACATTAGTGTTTTTTAGATAACATCGGATGACAGCTTTTCATACAACGAAACAATTAAAATACAAATATGTCAACATATCAATGTGGTAAAACATTTCCTACAGTATCTTTTGAAAAATCAGTTTTTAAACTGTCGTAGTGGCTGTGTTCACTGGCCATCATACATGACTATTGTGAATATTTCGTGCAAAAATATTTTGTATGAAATATTTTTAAATAATTTTCTTTTTAAGCGTGAAAAAAAAAATAAATACTTTTCACCAAGTTAATGATTATTTATTTATTCTGGTCGCTAAATACCACTTAATAAATATTTAAATACCAATTGAATAACTCTCATACCAAATCAGAATCCACCCTCTTTGTAAGTGAAATAACACGTATATGATCCTAAGGTCTCTTTCCATGAACGTGAATGGTTTTTTTTTAGTTTTATTTGTTACCATTTTTAGAAAATAAAGGGCTTTTTGAAAATTATCATACTGCGATTAATATTTTTTTGGTTATTTCTTACTGAAATAGTCCGACAAGGCTTCAATGCCTGTATTTTAAATTTCCTTCCTCTTAAGTATTTTTATTTTTTTAGATTCGAAAAATTTAACCATTTCATGTTGTTAGCATTTATAGAAAACGGAATATGTGAGGATTTGATAAACATCTACATGAAAAAATAAGCAAACATATTTTTTTCGGTAATTGTTTTTTAAATTTTCCCCGAACATAAGAATAGTAATATAGATGCATAATATACCGTTGGAAAGTTCAAAATTTTAGAATGTTTTTTAACCGCCAAAGTTGTAGAAGGTAATGGATAAAATATATAATTAATACGTTAATTTCCAGAATGTACTATATCCATTCTATCACATTTTACAGGAAACGCAAAAATCTCAAAAAAAAAAAAAAAAAAAAAAAAAAAAAATTAAATCAATTTATTTGATTCTTTTCGCATTAAAATCAAGTTTGTTTTTTTTTGTTTTTTTTTTTACTATGTTAAATACACTATATTCAAGTTATGGAATAAAATGTTTTAGTATGATTCGGAGCGAAAGTAAATGTGTAATTTAGTACCTTTAGAAAATTGAGGCGTTGATTTCCAAAAGGTACTATATCCATTCTAGGAAATTTTACAGGACGCGCCAAACTCTCTCGTTACTATATTATTAAACTAACTTATGTGACCCTTATATAATTAAAATCTAGAATTATTTTTTTACTATATTAAAAGCATTATATTAAAGTTGTGGAATGAAATGTTTCTGTATGATTTCGATCGAAACTAAATGCGTAATTAGTACCTTTAGAAAATAACTGCATTTCTAAAACGCGTTTTTAAAGAACTCCAGAGTTCATTAGATAAAATTAAAATGGAGATGTAGATAAAAGTAATTGATGAGAACACAAATATGTAAAAATATCAATTTCGTAAAAAATGTCCTTTAGTATCTTTTGGAAATCAACGTCTCAATTATTGCATTTCTTAATCGACTTTTATAGGGCTTAAGTGTTCACTAGATAAAATCAAATAGAAGATTTTAAGACTAAATGATGAGGATACAAATATGTCAAAATATAAACTTTGACATTTATTAAAAATGTAAAAAAAAAAAAAAATGTCCTTTAGTTCCTTTTGGTTATCAATGTGTCAATTCTTGAAAATAATAATTTCAATTGCTATATTATTTACTCTAAAATAAATGTTTTCTTCAAAATAACGTAATCTATTTAGTTTTGTTTATAACTTTATTTTTTATTCTAAAATTGATTTACTGAGAGTGTGTGTGTTGCTCTAGCGTCCTCACTCAGCCTCCAATGGCTAGACTGGTGACGCGGCTGACTGAGAGGCGCTGCGAACTCCTGGTGTTGTGCCTCTGCATCCACTTCTGGGTGTAGGGGTTCAATTCGGAGTTCCCAGGGGCAAAATGTAAATATTTTGTATATAGGTATGAATGTGGCCAAGATTTTATTTACTTTTTCTTTCCACTTGTTAGTTTACTTATTTTATTTCATATTATGTTATTTCTTTATTTATTCATTATTATTATTACTTTTTATTTTTTTTATTATTATTATTGTTTGGTCTTGTTTTTTTGTTTTTTTATCTGTACGTATGGACTTCTTATAGCCCTAATACTTGTTGCCAAGATAGTGGCAGATTGTTTTATTTCTCAATAAAGCAATTTTATTATTAAAAAATTGATTTAAACTCGTGTATAGCTCGGATCAGTTTTTTTCTTGTTTATTCTACTTTTTTTATTTTACTCTCAGACACTTAGTCTTTTTACTACCCGTGATTCTAAAGGATCCCCGAATAAACCAAGATTTTATCATTATTGTTATGGTTTATTCATTGAACGTGACTTTATGGTTCTGTAAATAGTCAGTCCATTATTGTTATCATCATGTTTACTGTGTCATATTCGATGTGTCACTTGCAAATTCCTTATCGCTGATGTCATGACTGGAGAATATAATAGGAGCTCGGTCGGAATGTGGTTTTAAATTTAGTGCCAGGCTCAAGACATCCAAAAATAATTCAGTTGCATATATCTCCTCTGCAGTTACACGAAGTAAGAAAAATAAAGGTTTGTTTTTTTTTACATTAAGGCTACGAGTTACTCTTTATCACCAAATCATTACAGTAAAAGTAATCGCTTTAATTGACATATGATTAGGCAAACAAAAATACAGTTTAATAAAATATTTATTTTAATTTAATACAAAGACAAAAAAGAACTAAATATGAATTTAAACTGAAAAAAGCAGCCATTTATTTAAATATTTCATGCTTCTTTATTACAAAACAAAATTAAATTAATAAAATTCACCTCTTTATCCATTATACACACTGGAAATAATCTTCTTAATAAAGTTAAAAAGTTAAATTCTTAAAGTTTGTAGATGTCATATGGTTTAATTTTTATTTTTTTAACAAAAAGAATGATAATTACTTTTAAAGTAATCATTTGGTGATAAAAAGTAACTGGCAGCCTTAATGTAAATAATAACCAAAATTAAGCAACACACAACTGTTACTGTCCTTTCTTGAAGTCAATTTTAAAAGTTTTGAATGAAATTAGGGTTAAAAACAAACAATTATATTGACTTTCGAAGGGAACATTCATTTTACACTAAACAATAGACATTATTAAATACCAAAATCACTTACGTTTATATGGGGTCACCTGTAGTTTAGTGGCTAGTATAATAGATCTAAATCGCGGGTTCATACCATGCAGATGGCCCTACGACTTTTAAAGGGGCTAACAAACCTTCTCAGGGGAGGAGACGTAAAATGGTAGTCCTGAGCCTGTGCGATGTCAGGTACTCCTGAAAGACCCCTATCCTAAGTAAACCTGAATAGGCAAAAATCAGGGCTCCCACTTTACTATCTTATACCGATTAGCCACAGTACCTTAAGAGTGACGTTAAATGAATAAACAAACTTATTTTTATGCGCTTTTCTTTACTCTGAATTATTTTCTCCGTATTTGTTTGTTAGATAACATTATTTCTGAAATTTGTAGCTTGCCGGACATATATTATACATTTCTATTAATATGTAAAAAAAAAATAACATAGAAATATATTTTTTCTGTCATTTAGGCGCGCTATGCGAGTTTTGGCAGGTGTGAAAGCTTTGACTTCGTAACCATGGTAACTTCACCTACATGCTCGAGACTGGCGCATGCGCTCTGTATATACCTGTCTATTGGAGATAGGATATCGATATCGATTCGTTTACGTCAGTTGCAAAAGAATGAGTAAAGACTTACGTCTTACTGTATATAAAGTTAATATAATGAATATCTTAATTCTCTTGACTCTAAAATATCGATATTTGTAAATATTATTAAAACATTACTTTGCATGAAGCAATGTCATGATGATCTTACTGTCAATATTTAAATCGAAAAGAATATCTTGATCATATAAGTATAGAAATATGACATTTGAAAATTCAATTCATTTTAATAATATAGATTTCAGTTAAATACAATGTATATTTCATTACTAATTAAAACATATGCTTTTTTTTTTTACTTGGGAGAGAATCTCTATGAAAGAACTTAAGCTTATACCTCAATGTCTGAATTTCTATGATACAATGGTAGGTCCATAAAAAAAAATGTGCTATGTATACCACCAACCCATACTGTCTACAATCACATTCAAATTACGATGGGATACTTCAAGATGATATGTCTCTACAGGGTGTTGATGTTTTACAATTAAATGAAACAATAATGAAAAAAAAAATGCATTCTCAACATAATCTACTTTAACAAACTTACTCTTCTTTCTAACAAATTCCAGCGCAAATTGAGAATTAAAAAAAAAAAAAAAATCACTTCTATCGGCAGTCCCTATGACTGGCTGTATTGTTATTTTTTTATTACTACTAACAACAAGAGATGATTGATTATTTAAAATTAAAAAAAATAGTATTAAAGCTGGTATTTTTGTGCCACGTTTAAAAAAAAATCGGTCCAGCAGTTTAGAACGCAAGCCTTCAAATAGTGAGGGGAAGGGGATTTTTTTTTGGTCGGTTACAAAAATTCAATGTTGAAAAAAATAAACCAAAAATAAAATAAGATAGGATAAAAGGCCTAGTTAGAGACTGTTTATACTTCCAAGCTCCTACTTCATTTTCAGATTAATGTCCGTTCTGCCTGCACCCTTGTTTGTAAAATTCAAGTAGGCTTGCAACTGACTTCTGAATTATTATTTGAAGATATTATTAAATACAAGTTTGATCTAAACGACGTCATATGATTTTGAATATTTTATATTAACATCGCTATTAGAAATACGAATTCATTACTGATTAATTGATTATTTAATTTAGTTTTACTTGATTATAAATAAATCATATAACTTGCCTGCTCAGTTAATATTGATTTGATGACGTGGTGAACTAATGGACTAATTATGTAAATGCCTAACTATTTTTATATTCAAAAGAATTTTTTTAAATTCGAATATTCGTTGAATATTAATGTTGAAAAATGTGGTTGTTAATAATCGATCAACGAAAAATAGTGTGTATGAAGAAATCTGCTTTTTAACGTGAATATTGAATGAATATTTTAACATTGAATTAATTATTTTAAAAATTATTAATATTAAATCGGTTCAAACTAAGGTAGAAGAAATTTTCCCTTTATAGAAAATTACTTAGGTGAAGGCGTTAATTGTTTGTGCTCTGCTTTTTTTATGAGCTTGAAATGTGTTCAATTATAATTAATTTTTTTCAAGCATTTCCCAAATTTATTTTACTTTGGAAATATATAATGTAGGTGTTTGTCTTCATAACAAACTAAAATCGGGAGGTTGTTTATTTTTGTTCAATTTTATTTGATTGCCAGAACATGTTTTGTCATTTAATAGAATTGATTAATTTTTTTATATAACTCCAGTCCGTTTTATCCATTTAAAAAATATCAAATTATCTCCGGAATCGTACAATAGTTCATAGAGAGATATGATCATGTTTGGTTTTATTTATTTACATATAAAATTCAGTTTTTTCATATTTACATCTAATGGTTTTCATTCACCAAATCCTTAAGGTAGAATATTAAAACTAATTCCTATCAAGTTAAACCTATGGTAAATACTGTTTATTTTGCTCAGTCTATTTCACCCGTTGTGATTTGTGCGTGCCATAACCGAAACAGTGTTTTTACTTCAATATTAAATATTATTATCGTTGTTTATAACAGAATTTAAATAAATTTCGCAATATGAACATCTTCATGTATGTGGCTTATACCATCTTGAAAAAAGATCTTATTTTCTCTACAAAAAAAAGCCTTATTTCGCTCTTCAAGAGAACAGAAATAAAAGTTCACGTCAGGCGCTCATTTTTAGCAGGTATTATATTATAAGATTTAGCTGTTAAAAGATTATTCGATATTAAATATTAATGGTTATAATGCCGGATGATACGTAATAATTGAATCTATAAAAAAAAAAATCTTGTAATCTTGATATTTATTTAAAAATAGAAAGGAGAGAATTTTTCTACTTTCACTTACTTAGTCAGGTATTACGATCGTAAAAGTTTCGAATTATGATTTTCAAAGGAAATACACGTTTATGAGCCCAAATAACCAAGTTTTGCATGTTACACTATTTTAAAATTTTCTTGAATGCAGTTCTAACCATTTAAATCGCTAGGTTGGTGTAAAATCAATTGAGACGTTGATTTCCAAAAGGTACTAAAGGACATTTTTTACAAAATTGATTTTTTTACATATTTGAATTCTCATCATTTAGTTTTATCAAAATCTTCTATTTGATTTTATCTAATGTACACCTAAGTCCTTTATAAACGCAATTTAGAAATATAATTATTTTCTAAAGGAACTAATTACATATTTAATTTTGTTCTAAATTATACCAAAACATCTCATTTCATAACGTTAATATGATGTTATTAATATACTAAAAAAACAATTCTGGATTTTAATGCGAAAAGTATCAAATTAGCTAATTTAATAATAAATAAATAGTGATTTTCGCGTCTCCTGTAAAATTTTCTAGAATGGATATAGTACCTTTTGGAAATCAACGTCTCAATTCATACTAATTGCGGTAGATTGATTGTCAATTTTAAAGCCAATTGTCATAAACTTTTTTTCAAGTACCTTTCAAGCTAAAGATTTTTGAGGAAAAAGTTATCCCATTTATGAAGCTAGAGAGTGACGAAAACCGCTAAAACTTAGATCTGAAATAAATTTAATCTAAATTCAAAATTGATTTAAAAAAGGGAGATAAAAAAATATGTATTGCGTGAACCATATATTTTTTTCCTTTGATAGCTAAAGTATTTTGTTAAATATGAAGCGATCAATCAGATCTATTCTGGGTTATCAAATCTTATTTGTATCATTATGAAGAAGATGAAATTCCCTTTAAGATATATGAATAGAAGCGAGCATTAAAAAAATATTCAAGGTAATATTCAATTACTTAAGATGTAATTAAAATTACGAACTGCACCATCGTTGAGTATGATTTCCTTCAAGGAATATAGTTTTTCTAAAATAAATTTATTGTAAGGAGCACAGGATTAGATCAAAACGAAAGATTTTTTTTTTTTTTTTTTGTATACACAGCTGTTTTAACGGTATAAAAATAACATAAATTAAACATATTACAAAATCTGGATATATGTATATGGATATAGTTAGTTCAATCAAAATCGTTGGAGTCGTTTTAGAGAAAATCGAAAAGAAAATGTAAATTGCATGTTCTTTTTGTTCGTCGAGTTTGGTAAAAAAAACTGCTGTGACACGTGAAATTTCTATTAGTGTACACTATATATACATACATATATCTAGAAGTTTGCCTATGATTGTTGTATTTTTATACAACTGGGATAAATAAAGAGAGATAAAAAAACAATATGATTGGTCCATCTGAAAGAACCCTGAAAATGGATTGAGCCTAGCCATATTATACTCCTTATAGGTAATTATACTCAACGATGGTGCAATCGTAATTTTTATGGTGATTAATTGAGAATAACCTTGGACATTTTATGAATGATCGCTTCAATGCAGTGCAACAAAACGTGACCTTTAAGAAAACAAAACAAAAACCACTTTTTCGTAAAGTTCCGGCTCTCAGATGTTTTTTATTTTTCTTCTTTTGCCTTAACGTGCATTTTTTAAAGAGAACGGGTTAAAATTGATATTTTTAGAAAATTATTCGTTCAGTTTTTATTTTCACTTACTTATGTACAAATTATGAATGAATTGCTGTAATGACGTTATTCGAAATCGAGTTTTCAATGGAACTACACGTTTCAGAAATACCCTGATGAACAAGTCTAAGTTGATACAATAATATTCAAACGAACTAAAAAAGCCTCTTTATACCTTACATTTTACACATTTTTACGATTTCCTCTGAATCGTATTTAACAATTTTGATTAAAATCCCTATATTGAGGTAAAATTAGATCGACCTACCTCTTTGAAGTAGTCTAGCTAGCAGGGTTTTATCACCAGTTTTAAAATGTCTTCCTTTAAAGTGCATTTTATATTTTTGATTAGTACTGTCCTCACAACTTACGCAGATGACACATGTGTGTTATCCGTAAATAATGACCCATCTGCTGCTTCCAAAACCCTCAAATCTCACATTTTATTCCATTGAAGAATGGTGTCAAAAGTGGAGAATTAAAATTAACCCTACTAAATCCCATCAAATTACCTTTACCCTTCGTCGAAAACCTATGTTCGCCTGCCCCACTATATCTTTTAGCAATATTCCACTTACCTCAGTTAAACAGATCCGGTACCTAGGACTCCATTTAGACAAACGTCTTACTTGGAATCCTTACATTAGACTGAAACGACAGAAAACAGCTCGCAGAAACCGTTTACTACAACACTTGACAAACGATCAAAACTTTCCACAAACCACAAAAAATTAATTTATATTACCATCACTAGGCCAATTTGGACAAATGGGATTGAGTTATGGGGATCCACCAAACCATCTAATTCTTCCCGCATTCAATTTTGCAATCCAAAAGATCCTAAATGCCCCTTACTTTGTCACCAATAAAATAATTCATAAAGACCTAAATATCGCATTAGTCGTAGATCTAGCCCAAACTAGATATACCTCCTTTAATTTCAAATTACCCGTCCACTCCAACCCACTCGTCCGCAAACTCTCATTACCGTCTATTCCTGATAATCCCCCGAGGCGGCTGAAAAGACGATGGCCTCGCGACCTACTACATTCAATAAACACTGAAGTGCTACCACTGGGTAGATTCTTCACGTGCCTGTATCAAGCCCACTTGACCAATTAACACATTTACTTAATGTATTTTATTGTATAAGGGGTACTCACTACGTTTGCTATACCATGTTTCATCAATCCTCCTAGGCTTTAGATATTACAAAGAATTTTAGCGATTTTTTGCGTTTTGGGTGATAAATCAGACACAACACTCCGAATCAAAAGTTTTACAATCTATAATTTCAAGCATTTCCTAAATGATATAAAATACATCTATTAGCAGGTTTTAGCAAACCCGAGTCATAATTAGATATTTGTATTATTTTTCCCGTATTCTGGACTTCAAACGAAAAATGTAGGGAAGTTTTACATTAAAGGTTGAACATGGACAAGTTTCAGAATTTTGTCCACCTAAATCGGTCATATTTCCCACTGTGCGCCGCTCAAAATCTATTTATGACATCCCAACACATATAAAGTACAAAAATAAATTTTCGCAGATAATGCAGCATTATATATTTCATGTTTCAGACCGGACGCAATCAGTATTACATTAAATATTAAGATAAACCCAAAAGAAGTTAATTTATTTTTGTATTTTACAACGTTTCAGCCTCTAGGGCCATCCCCAAGTATGTATCATGGATATTTCTCCACATTTAATCTTTGAGCAGAGTCGTGCATAGAAGCCCTATAGGATGACTGATGAGATGTTGATAAGTGAAATTTGACGATACTGCTGATGAAGCGGGGAAAGATTATATGTGGAGAAATAAAATAGAATAGAAAGATTCTTTTATCAAATGTACAATGGACATAATATAATAGAAAGTCGTTCAAGCATTAGCTTCTTTAAACTTACAAATTTAAAATTGTTTCAGTTTAAATAAATAAAGAAATTTACATTAACCACGGGGGGGGGGATTCCCCAAATTTTAGACAAAATATGTGGAGAAATATGCATGATAGATACTTGAGGATGCCCCTAGAGACCGAAACGTTGTAAAATACAAAAATAAATTAACTTCTTTCGGGAATGGCAAAAAAATATATCTAAAAAAAATATTAAACCAAAATAAAAATTAGGGCTATGATGAGAAAATTAAAATAAACCCTGACAAAACTATAATACTTACAAAGAAAATACATTTTATTTCCCTGACTTATATCTGATGAACAAAGGTTTATCTTAAAATATTAATAAATGGTTTTAATGACGATTGATCGATTGTTTTCACATTCATATATTAAATTAAAGATTCATTTATAAAATGTGTTTTTCTTAACAATGTAAAATAAGATATGCTTGCGGTAGTGACTAATAGACTATATATATATACTCGAATGAGCGTCATCGTGGTGAGTTGGTGGTCATTGAATACATAATAGGGGTCAAACTGTTTCTTGTTCATATCTGTATCGATAGTACTTATAATGGGTTCAGCTTCTAACTTCCGTAAGAATAAATATATATGAAGACATGAATTTAGTCTTTAAAAATCTGCAACACACGTCTTTCACTTAGCTTCCTTGTTAAAATTAATTTTAGATTTAAAAAAAAAAGTTAATGTTGAAAGAATAATTACATTTGCTTCGATAGATACGTTTATTTTAGATTAAATAATTTAACTATAGAAATTATCCTCAACAACATCTCTAAGGTTTATGGTCTTTTTCCTATTACCATCTACAACATAGTACGTTATTTTTTTTTTCTAAAATCTTTAGCTTTCAAAGCGTATATTATACATTTATATTGCTATTCATATTTCATCATGACCGATTTTCAACAAGCAAAAATGATTTATTATTTGTTATCAATTTTAATTTTATTTTAAATTTACAACTGCTTTAAATTTTATAATAGGGGTACTCACTACGTTTGCTATACCATGCTATTTGTTTTATTTTGCTAAACCCGTCGAGTTTCTACAGTTATTTCCTGTATAAAATTGATGGGTTTAGCACAATAGCACAAATAGCATGCTATAGCAAACGTAGTGAGTACCCCTATTATAAAATTTAAAGCAGTTGTAAATTTAAAATAAAATTAAAATTGATAACAAATAATAAATCATTTTTGCTTGTTGAAAATCGGTCATGATGAAATATGAATAGCAATATAAATGTATAATATACGCTTTGAAAGCTAAAGATTTTAGAAAAAAAAAATAACGTACTATGTTGTAGATGGTAATAGGAAAAAGACCATAAACCTTAGAGATGTTGTTGAGGATAATTTCTATAGTTAAATTATTTAATCTAAAATAAACGTATCTATCGAAGCAAATGTAATTATTCTTTCAACATTAACTTTTTTTTTTAAATCTAAAATTAATTTTAACAAGGAAGCTAAGTGAAAGACGTGTGTTGCAGATTTTTAAAGACTAAATTCATGTCTTCATATATATTTATTCTTACGGAAGTTAGAAGCTGAACCCATTATAAGTACTATCGATACAGATATGAACAAGAAACAGTTTGACCCCTATTATGTATTCAATGACCACCAACTCACCACGATGACGCTCATTCGAGTATATATATATAGTCTATTAGTCACTACCGCAAGCATATCTTATTTTACATTGTTAAGAAAAACACATTTTATAAATGAATCTTTAATTTAATATATGAATGTGAAAACAATCGATCAATCGTCATTAAAACCATTTATTAATATTTTAAGATAAACCTTTGTTCATCAGATATAAGTCAGGGAAATAAAATGTATTTTCTTTGTAAGTATTATAGTTTTGTCAGGGTTTATTTTAATTTTCTCATCATAGCCCTAATTTTTATTTTGGTTTAATATTTTTTTTAGATATATTTTTTTGCCATTCCCGAAAGAAGTTAATTTATTTTTGTATTTTACAACGTTTCGGTCTCTAGGGGCATCCTCAAGTATCTATCATGCATATTTCTCCACATATTTTGTCTAAAATTTGGGGAATCCCCCCCCCCCGTGGTTAATGTAAATTTCTTTATTTATTTAAACTGAAACAATTTTAAATTTGTAAGTTTAAAGAAGCTAATGCTTGAACGACTTTCTATTATATTATGTCCATTGTACATTTGATAAAAGAATCTTTCTATTCTATTTTATTTCTCCACATATAATCTTTCCCCGCTTCATCAGCAGTATCGTCAAATTTCACTTATCAACATCTCATCAGTCATCCTATAGGGCTTCTATGCACGACTCTGCTCAAAGATTAAATGTGGAGAAATATCCATGATACATACTTGGGGATGGCCCTAGAGGCTGAAACGTTGTAAAATACAAAAATAAATTAACTTCTTTTGGGTTTATCTTAATAGTTAATGTAATACTGATTGCGTCCGGTCTGAAACATGAAATATATAATGCTGCATTATCTGCGAAAATTTATTTTTGTACTTTATATGTGTTGGGATGTCATAAATAGATTTTGAGCGGCGCACAGTGGGAAATATGACCGATTTAGGTGGACAAAATTCTGAAACTTGTCCATGTTCAACCTTTAATGTAAAACTTCCCTACATTTTTCGTTTGAAGTCCCAGAATACGGGAAAAATAATACAAATATCTAATTATGACTCGGGTTTGCTAAAACCTGCTAATAGATGTATTTTATATCATTTAGGAAATGCTTGAAATTATAGATTGTAAAACTTTTGATTCGGAGTGTTGTGTCTGATTTATCACCCAAAACGCAAAAAATCGCTAAAATTCTTTGTAATATCTAAAGCCTAGGAGGATTGATGAAACAAATCCTTGATGTTTTCACATGAAAAACCATAATGAAGCACTGCTCCGAAGTATACGAAAGAATGTAGTTTTGTTTTTATTTTACTTAAATTGAATATATACAATTATATACAAAAGAAATGGCGGATTAGTATACTAGATTAGATAGAATTCATACGAAAAATAAAGAAAGGGAAATTCTCCTCCAAATACAATGCCGAGTACTTGTACTACGGGTAACTACTATATAAAGTAATAATTTTCTACTTCGAAATCTGGTGCAAAGTGAGAAAAATTAGCGATTTAGTGGTCAAAATTCTAGAACTTTTGATCGAATTGAGATAAATGAAAAATTCTTCTTTTATTTATCAGTATGGAATGTCCTTTAATAGTGAGAGTGGACAAAAATACTCTCAGTGTGTCTCTGGATCTTTGAAATTATTTGTTTTATGAACTCATTTCTTACACTTTTTAAATTTAATCACTTATTCTATGTTGGGACATCGAGTTTGTAATAAATGACCTATGAACCGTCTCTATAGAGGTGTCTGCATAAAAATTATCTTTGTCAGGCATTTGGTACAAGATTTTTTTAGAAATGATTGTATAAAGACAAAAAATCTAACAATTTAACTTAACAAAATATATATTACATATGGAATAGTATATTTTCGGTACTTATACTATGAATTTTTTTTTCTTAAAGAATTACAATTATCTAAATATATGATAAATAATAAAACTTGGTCCATATTTTAGGAATCTGCTTAAATTAATGTTAATAAATATGGTTTCAAATCTTTAGATCAATATAACTGTAATCGTTCGCATTTGATCGATCTAATTGTATTTTAGTATTTTTATACTATAAACCTTCTAGGAGCTTAAAAAAAAAAAATTAAAACAAAATGTTTCAAATAAAAAGTGTTATTTTTTTTTACATTATTTTTGTCTTTTATACTGATTTTCGGAACAAGGCATAATCACTGCTCAATTTTTATTTAATAATTTTGAATTATATTTTGTGCAATAAAACTCAAAATAAAGGCTGATTAAATAAATTTTATTTATTTTCTCCTGGGATGTAGAAGTCCACAGATGTGCTAGCTGGCTGCAACAAAATACAAATTATCTAATGTAATCAGATATTATTTTGAGATTTATCGCTCTTTGGACGCCCAGTAATACCAACCCTGTGTACCGTTAGTGATTAAATCCCTCAGTGATGTGGTCAGGCGGCCTACCCAACTGGGCTATAGCAGAATGTTAGTACCTATATAATATATTTTTGTTAGTTCTTGAGTGTTACCGGTCATTAGGTTCAGCCAATAAATAAACTGATGTGTTGAGACTACGTTTTGAGGATTTAATTTTCTCATATTCATGCAAATTTTTAATACTCTGTTTTTTTAGAAATTGTAATATCCATTTATGATACATAAAATAACACAGTGTTAAAAATTGTTATACATTTAAAAAATAAATAAATATTGGCATAAATTCTAAAATGTAGAAATTAAAAATTTGCAAAAAATCATGCCAATTTTTTAGGATTGGCATGAATATGAATGTATTCTCGAAACATAGCCTAAATACTATTGTTTATATATTGACTTAATCAAGATACCCGTAGAAAACTTGAAATATATTTAATTTAAGTTTACAACTGTAAAAGAATAAATACATCTAGTAAATATCCTATCTATTGGCGGCATTTCAAAAAGTATTAAATTAATTTATCACACTCAAAAAAGAACTTATTAACTTCCTTTTCTTACACATTTATTGTTCTTTACTATCTATTACGTTGTTTATCTACGTTTCGGGATTCTGTCCCCATTATCAAGACTTATTTTAAAATCACTTTTTAACACACAACACAGTCGATTTTGCACGTCAGTTGGTGATTTTGCCCTGTTTGCGACGGTCAACTGCCGATATTCATATGTTTATATATATATATATATATATATATATATATATAATGTATATATTATTTTTTTATTTCTGTCTCACCAATTTTCACAAGATAAACTATAGCTCCCTGCGTTTCCGATGGTCAGTTCCAAATATATCACATATTGCTCACGTTATGCAAATGCCTATTGTGAGTCACTTACCTTAGCGACCTTTAGCGCTTTTTTGAATTTCAAATTTTAATATGATGGATTCCATTTGTCGATATGTAACTACAATTATCCTAAATTTGCTTCTTCTTTCACCTTTTAGAACTTCAACTCACTATTTATAAGCTACGACAGAGTAGTAATATATGGGTCGTAGAAACAGATTTTACTTGGGGAACTTTCAAAACTTTTGGCTTGGATTATATTTAAAAATTTTTTTTCTTATTTTCCGATATACCGAAAGCTGTAATGATTGAATCTTAAATCTATGTATTCCCTCATATTTTTTTAATACTTTCCATATTTCAAGAATGTGTTATGTTTGATCATACTATTTCTCTGATAAGCCACATTGCACAATATTTTCGACTTTAATATTCCTATAATCAAGCATCACATAATAAGGGTCGAATTGCACTACCTGCATTAATAACTTATTTTCTTATCATCATTCTGGTAAAATGGAGATTAATTGTTATGAAGTGTAACAATTCGGATCAGAGTTTTTAACGGAAATGTATGTTTTAAAGTCTCCTTAGTCGAGATAACCGATTCCCGTTCAAAAGTAGGTTTGTGCTAAGACCAGCCCAAAACTTCATACGAAACAGAGATTTCATATAAAAGTATATAGCTGCGATTTTACAGCAACTTGTTCATCAAAATCAAGTGCGATTTTATGCTATTCTTTACACAGATTTTCTCAAAAACCAATTAAACGATTTTTATTAAACTCGCTTTGATGCAAAATTGTATGGGTTTTAATTTCAGGCAGGTTGTATCCTAATTGAAATAGTTTGACTGCCTCTAAGTGACCAATTTTCAAAATTTCTTTCTCTAACGTACCTTTCATTTTGTTGATTAGAAATAATTAACCATTCCTAATTTTTATCCTTGATAAAAAATGGGTAAATAAAAGGATTTAATAGCCACCTGAAGTAGAAAACACCAGAAATATTTTTTTAGGTTATTTTTTTTTTCAAAATGAGATTTGTACGAATATATATTCTCTTACTATATATTTAATAAGTAAAAGTAAAAAAATAAATCGAATTCCCACTGACTAAAAATAAAGAAATATACTGGAGTTTCTCCTCTTGCGACGGGCTGTCTAGGCTATTTTAGATGGGTCAATACAATGCCTCTCAGTTTCAGCTATCAACTACAGACCAATAATATTAGATTAGATCCCAAGTCATCATAAAATTGTTATAAATTTAAATTTATTTTCGCCGTTTTCGATTTACATTTACATGAGTATTATAAGTCCTGTCTGCATTTACAGAGTTAAGCTTTGGGACCATACTAAATCATCAAATTCTTCCCGTATCCAAAGTCCTACCTAACACCCTCAACGCTCCTTACATTGTCATGAATAAACTCATCCATAAAGACCTTAATGATCCATATGTTGCTGATTTTTCTGGAACCAGGCACCATCCCTTCAATGACAAACTCCTTTCCCACCCTTGATTCCACTTCACTTCCTAACAATCCTTCGAACGATACGTTGGGGATTGAGAGAGAAATCCCGAATTCGCATGGCTGCCCAACTTCACTGAGTTACTACGATCCCATAGCGAGGATCAATCCTGAAGTCAAACTTAAAGGAACAAAAAAGCGAAAAACAGTGTCAGATAAATGTAAAAAGCCATATTATGTATATCGAAATTGGTCTTGGAAATTTACTAGTCAAACCAAGGATTAATATAAATAGTGGTGCAAGATCAGTCGAGAGTCTAAAATTATAATCTCTATCATGTTCTTGAACTGATTCCTTTCAAATCCAACATTTTCCAAAATGCTCTCGTAGCTAATGGGATAGTCCCCTTCTTCTGAGCAAAAGCCTTTTCACTGCAAACGATCTTTCGCCGAACTCCTCTCGAAACTTCTTTTGCAGGTAGAGAAGGGATTGCACTATGCATAAATGTTTTCTTTTTCTTTCTAGATTTTGTCACCTTGTTCCCCATCATTTCATATCTAATTATGAGATCTAATATTAGTGCTTCCTTTTGTAGGGCCCTAAATGCTAAGATATCCCCAAATCTTGTTGAACCATCGGCATCGATATCAAGCCAAATCACTTCTTGCAAACATTTACATTTTTTCCTCAATGGAAGTTCCGTTATTTGCTTTTTATGTTCTTATGCCGGCGGGAAACGAGGAGCTTGCTAGTAGGATATTTACCTGTCACTTCGATCCTGGGACTCTTCGAAATGATGCTTAGTTTATGTTGAGCTGTAGTGTATTGGTCCACTCTTATCCTGTGAGAATCTAAGAATGTAACACTAACCTATTGACGCTTGCGCTGGCTTTAAAATGGACCACGCCTACGCCCAGCCACTTGCATTGGCTCTACTTCTCAAAAGATTTATATTTCATTAATCATATTAATGTATTAGTACGGAATAGATAATTTATGCGAATATTTACATTTTCAGACGTGGAGACAGAAGATTCTATGGTCTATAGATTTTATCCGGCGCAAACTCAAGCGATCAAGTTTACTGTAAAGGCGCCTCATGATGCCCATATCGCTCTAACAACTGGGCCTGCTGAAGCAAATCCTATGTATGAGGTAGGTCAATAGGTTGTATTTTTGATTATCCTTAAAAATGATTGTATTATACACACAGCTTCAGTGCCTGGGCTGGTAAAAGCAAAGGCTACATATGAGATAGATCAAAGGTTGTATTTTTTACGATTCTCTCAAAGTTTTATGTATGCTAATTCTTCCTATAACATTATGAGTGGAAATGGCAATAATAAGGTATTTTTTAATTTTTTTTTTCAGGTGTTCATTGGGGGATGGGAAAACTCGAAAATTGCCATACGCAAAAACAGAGAAAAACCAGATGTAGTTGAACTCCCGATTCCGAATATATTAAATGGAAGTGAACCTAATTTATTCTGGTTAACATTCTATAATAAAGTTATTGCTTTGGGAGTCAATGATGATAACAGCCCCCTCATAGCATGGCCAGACCCTCAAATGTTCGATGTAACTCATTTTGGAATACGCACAAGCTGGGGTGCAAAAGGAACATGGAATATTGAAGGTAATGTATAAATTTAAGGGTTTATTTAGGATTTTTTCTATGAAATATTTTACCCTATTAATCTAAAAAATATAACAAAATATTTATACTAATACAGCACTTTAAAATTTCCCTTTTAATCCTCTACTGTTAGTACCTATACTTTTTAACAATGGAGAGAATAACACTTAAAATATTAGACTTTGCAGACGAATAAACACCAAAGCAAAGTTATCAAATTACGATGAAAAAAAAAAGTAATGTTTTTCATTGAGTGGTAGTTGTCAACTATAATAGTTGGAAGATTCAAAACCGATATAGTAAGTGCAAAAAATACAGTCTATTGAGATGGCTGTAGGTCAAAATAATAAGGAGTCAGTCTAGTAAACAATTTTTAATTCTGCCGACGTTTCGGCTCAAAAACGTGAGCCACTATCAGGGCAGCGATGAGCCATTCCAAGCATATTAAACTCACTGTTTATCGAATTACTGCCTAATGATGGCTCACGTGTTTGAGCCAAAACGTCGGCAAAATTAAAAAATAATTTACTAGACTGACTCCTGATTATTCCAACCAATTAAATAACACTATGTAGCTAAATTAAATGTAAAAGTTGTACCTTTTGAGAATAATTCCATTTCTTAAACGCGTTTTTAAGGAATTAACCATTGATACGTTGATTTCCCAAAGGTACTTACTGTGTCCATTCTGTGGAATGTTATAGGTTCCGCGAACAACTCTCATTAATTGAACTAATTTATTTCACTCTTGTCGCATTAAGTGTTTTTACTGTATTGGTAACATCAATTTCATGATCTGGAAGGAAAAGTTTACTATGATTTGTAACGAAATTAGATGTTTGATTGGTACCATTTTGAAGTAATTGTATTCTCTGGCGTCTTTTTTTTAAGGACTTGGGGTTTATTGAGATGGCGGATCGACGTCTTAATTCATTCGCCCGTCTCTTCTTATTCAAGATGGATTGGAACCTGAGCAGTGTTGACGCTATTTTATTCATTGAATATTTTATACGATTTCATATTTCATTAAAAGAGAAAATATTTTCAATAATTCATTAAACCTTAACATAGAATCGTTTAACATTTTTCAATGACCTCAGGGACTCCAGAACATCCAAAAAAGACTGTAATATAATTTTGTTAACATAGATCGGTATTTCAGTCCGACAAAAGTCAAGTATAACATTTTAAATTTCGGGTTTGTAAGATATTATTTTCAATACTTGTGAAGAAAACAAGGACTATTTTATGCTTTGAATGTTTACAAACAGTAAAATGAATTAAGTTCTCATGTTGATACAAGTGGAGCTTAATGCTCTTATGACATTCGTGGCTTATCTCATTCGCCGGTTATCCTTTCTGCAAAGTGTACGTTTTTATACATTGAAAATGGAAAAAGGTAAGACCTGATAATTTAGTACATAAACAATAAATTGAAATATTTTAATATTAATGTCTTCGATCTATTAAATTAAACGTCTAGTAAAATTATGCTAACATTTATTGTTGAAAATATTCATCAGTGTACCCATTATTAATTATTTATAAACTAGCTAGGCAATTATTGGAGAAAAAACAAGTGGCAGCTTCTAACTTTTATTTTCAACATGTTTATCAAGTTGAAGTGTTTCTTCTACACCAGTCACGTATTATGTGATTTTTTCATAAAAATTAATTATTGAATGAATTAAATTTTATAAATATAAATAGGCTTTAAAAAATAATATTTAAAAAAAATAACTAAATGGTTTATAAATAATAAAATATAGATTATTTTCTATGTTGAATTAATACTTATTAAAAACCAGTACCTTTTTAGAATCAACTTTGCTTTAACCGATCTTTTTAACTCCTGTGGGGATTAGATAGTAGGAGGGGAGAGGGGGTAATACAATGTACGAAATAACCAAGGGCGTACGCAGGATTTTATTTGGGTGGGGGGGGGGTAAGAAGTTAGTTAAAAATATATCATTTACAAACACTGTCTACTCTCATAATAATTTGAAAATAAAGTACGTGCTTGGGAGTAGAAACACTCTCTAACAACACCTTTTATCCTAATGCCTTATTTTACTTTTTATCTTTTGTGTTTAAAATGTTTCCCCAGGGGACCCAAAAAATAAAATTTAGGGAATTAAGAGTGTGCCAAACACATTTCACATCATATCCATGGGTTCTGAAAAATGCATACAAATGGTTCAACACTAAAATGTCCATATATATATATTTTGGATCAAACCATTTGAAATCGTCCAATGTTCATTAATTTCGCCGCACATCATTTTTGGTTTTCGTGATTTTTTGACCAGTTATTCTCTATCCTTTCGTTAATATAAAACCATAAGGCGTATTAATTCAACTTCGAGGGCCAAAACATGTGTTGGAAAAATCTTTCTGATTCTTGTAATTTTTTAGATATCAAATTACAACAAAAATTAACAGTAAGATAAGGACATTCTTTATATTTTTTGTCCCCCACATCTCATTACCTAAATAGTGAAGAAAGTTGTTTAAAAATTGCCGAAAATGCCGCAATTTTTCACTCAGTCCTTTTTAAAATATTTTACTAAAAACATTAGTGAGCTGGGAAATAATCCTTACTTGAACATTCATATTGAAATCTTACCCGATCAAAATGTTTAAAATAAGTAGTGCAATGATATTGCTATATAAGGGAAAATAAATAAGCGTGAGAACCATTTCTAACCTCCCTTGTTACAGAACGCTAAAGGTTTTTATCTGCTTAGGTAACGTGCTGCAAGGACTAAAATTATGTAATATACTCTCATCATCATTATAGTTTTTGTTTCGTTCTTAAATATGCAAAATTACCGAAGTTAAAATTATTTTTTAAGAAAACGTTATTTTAAGAGTGAAGACAATTTTATAACTCCGGAGCCAGCTTAGTCTTGACCAAATTTATATCACTTAAACTCATCGTAGATAGGCGTAGGGAGGTGGCGGCCCCATCGCCCGGTCTTAGTACCGCAAATAGCCACTGGTCCTCCAGGTTGGGGGACCTTGGATATTGGAATGTTCTTTCATTACGTAGACCCGGAGCATTGAAATTACTCTTAGATCAAATTGATCGGTTCAAACTGGACATAGCTGCCATCCAGGAAATCAGGTGGATCGGCCAGGATATTCTTGAGAAAAGAAGACACACCATCTACTATAGTTGCAGTGAAACCCTCCATGAATACGGTGTGGGATTAGTTGTTCGAGGGCGACTAAGAGAATTGGTCATTGGCTTTAAACCTGTTAATCCAAGGATCTGTGTTCTGAGAATTCATAGAAAATTCTATAATTTTAGTATTATAAATATATATGCCCCAACAGAGACCACGAGAGAGGAAGAAAAGGACTCTTTTTATGGACAACTGGAGCGAACCCTTGATCAATGTCCAAAGTATGATATGAAAATTATTGCTGGAGATTGTAATGCAAAAATAGGAAGAGAAGAGATGTATTTCCCAACAATAGGAAAATACAGTCTCCATGACCAGTCTAATGAAAATGGAGTAAGACTTATTAATTTTGCAGCGTCGAGAGACATGGTCATTGGAAGTACCCTTTTCGCACATAAAAACATCCACAAGGGTACCTGGACCACACCTGACAGGAAACATGTCAACCAAATAGATCACATCCTTGTCGATAAAAGGCATAAGTCTAGTCTTCAAAATGTGAGAACATTTCGAACCGCCAATGTGGATTCAGACCACTTTTTGTGTATTGCCCATCTCACACCAAGGCTATCATTCAAAAGGATTGGAGTTATGGCCCTAAAATGTAACCATTATAATCTTAAGAAGTTACAAGATACTGACACCAAACAGTTGTACTCCGAACAGCTAGCAAAGAGTATCGGATCACAAGCTGTGCACAAGGCTGATGTTGAATCTTTATGGAACAGTTGTGTAGCCGCAATGAAGGAAACAGCTGATATCGTGCTGGGACCAAGAGAAAAGGAAGCGAGATCGACATGGTTCTATGAAGAATGTGAAATAGCCACCAACACGAAAAACATTGCTTACAAGAAAATGTTAAGACAAAGAACCCGTACAGCTGTAGAGGAATATAAAATAAAAAGGAGAGAGGAAAAGAGACTCCATCAAAATAAGAAAAGGCAAAGAGAGAGGGAAGAACTGGGGAAACTAGAAGAGCTCTGGAGGGAGAAAGAGTCAAGAGACTTCTTCAGAAGTATCAATAGAAGGAGACGTCCCCGCACAACGGTGCCAGAAATTTGTAAAGACAAGAATGGGAACATAGTTGCGTACAAGGATGGCGTCCTATCGCAATGGAAAAATTACTTTGAGGATCTTCTCAGTTCAGCACCCTTTGCACATCACACTGAGTTGCATTCAAGTGAAGAATTGAAGATGATGAATGAAGAATCAAACATTAAACCACCCAATGATGAGGAAATAATGGATGCTATAAATCGGCTAAAGAATGATAGGGCCCCTGGAGCTGATGACATGCCTGCTGAACTCTTCAAATATGAAGGTGGAGAGCTGTTCAAGAGGTTTCAAGGTCTTATATTAACCATTTGGGAGATAGAAGTGTTGCCTGAAGATTGGAAAAAATCAATAATATGCCCTATTTTCAAGAAAGGAGACAAACCTCAGTGCCAGAATTACAGAGGTATCTCTCTTCTCTCCTGTGGATATAAGATACTATCAAGCATACTATTCCAGCGTCTCCTACCATTTGCAGAGCAGAAGCTTGGTGCCTACCAAGCTGGATTTAGACGGGGAAGATCAACTACTGATCAAATATTCTCTCTAAGAACAATTCTAGAGAGAGGAAATGAACATCAAGTGAAAACCCACCATCTCTTTGTCGATTTCAAGGCAGCTTATTACAGCATTAATCGTGAAAAACTGTACAAAGCCCTGGAAGGGTTCAGTATCCCCGATAAATTGATACGGCTGATAAAGATGACCATGAGGGATGTGAAGTGTACATTGCAGGTAGGTGGGCATCGAACGGAAGAGTTTTCCTCAAGGAAAGGGCTCCGCCAAGGAGATGCGTTAGCATGCCTATTGTTCAACTTGGCACTTGAGAAAGCTGTGAGGGACGCTGGTATCCAAACAAATAGCACCGTTTACAATCATATGATCCAGCTATTAGCTTACGCGGATGACGCTGACATCATAGGACGGTCGTTGCAGTCTGTCAAAGAAGGATTTTTGGCCCTAATGGAGGCTGCCAGAACGCTTGGACTGGAGGTAAACGCGGGGAAAACTTAGTACATGGCAACAGGAGAAGACCCCTACCCGGTGAGACCATCAATGTTGGCCCCTTTAACTTTGAAAAAGTGGCCCAGTTCACTTATCTGGGTTCTCTTGTAACGCAAGATAATGCACCAGAAGTGGATGTGAAAAGAAGAATTTTGATGGCAAACAGGTGCTACTTTGGCCTCCGAAGAGAGTTCACCTCCCGGCTCCTAGACAGGCCGACTAAGCTCCATCTATATAAGACGTTGGTTCGCCCAGTCCTGTTGTATGGATCAGAAACATGGGCTATTAGTAAAAGAACTGAACAAGACCTACAACTCTTCGAGAGATAAGTACTTCGACGAATTTTCGGAGGAGTTCATCTCAATGGACATTGGAGGAGGCGGACCAATGATGAACTCTATACAGGTTTTAAGGACAATGATGTCGTTATGACCTTGACATACCCAGCTTGGCAGACTGCGGTGGGCTGGTCACGTGGCAAGAATGGAGGATGAGAAGATCCCTAAGGCCGTTATGACTGAACCTCTACACGGCATCAGAAGAAGAGGAAGACCGAAACTTAGATGGACAGATGGTGTGACAGCAGATGCAAGAGATTTCCTGGGAGTGAGAAACTGGATGACGGCTGCACAGGAAGAAATAACTGGAGAGGGCTGGTGGAGGAGGCCAGGACTCGTCACCGAGTTGTAGCGCCGGATTGATGATGATGATGAAACTCATCGTAGATAGATAATCGGTATTAGTTTCATAATTTTTCACACAGTCCCTTTTGAGATATTTCCGTGTAAACAATGCGAAAAACGAATTTTTGCCCATTTTTAAAATGTATATGCAAAAAAGGACTATGTTCCCAAGATCGAAATTTTTATAGCAAGTAGGACTATGACTAAGCTATAAAAGAAAAAATAATTAAAAGTGAGTCTCTTTTCCTTTATATATTTCTATTTCATTAAACGTCTCGTTTTTTGTTTATTTTAGACACTTTTTTAACAACATTCTTTACTATTTAGGTAATGAGTTGTGGGGGACTAAAAATACAAAACATGCCCTTATCTTACTGTTAGTTTTTATTTTGATTTGATATCTAAAAAATTACAAGAATTAGAAAGATTTTCCCAACACTAGTTTTCGCCCGCGAAGCTGACTTATAACAGCTATAACACTAAAAGTATTGGCCAGAAAAAAAAAAAAATACTTGTGGTTTTATATTCACTGAAGGATTGAGAATAACTGGTCAAAAAATCATGAAATTCAAAAATGTCGAGCGGCAAGATCTGGACGATTTCAAATTGATTTGCATTATATATATATATATATATATATATATATATATATATATATATATATATATATATATATATAATTTTTTTTTAATGACGCGACAGGTCATGTAGGACCTTGGCCGCGTGGTGTAGTCTGCAAGGAGAATACACTCTCGATTCATGATGATATGCTATAGGGTAAGGTAATCACTACATACTTATTTGTAAGTCACCACCAGTTGCCTAAGGGGCTTCACATACCCGTGGGATAGAGAGAATTACGGTTTAATCATATGCTTGTAAAAGTTCTTCTGGAACTGGGATTCAAACTCACAAACTTGGCATGGTGGACTAGCATGCTAGCAGCCACACAGCCATGGGCTCCCCCAAAATGTCTGTATTATTAAACTGGAAAAAAAGGTAGGTTTTTAAAACATTCTAGCTTAGATTTGAAATCTCCACTTCTAAACTTTTTTTTTCCTCTTATGATTAATAACTCTTTCTGGCCCATTAATTCCCTTCTATTAGCACTAAAATATTTAATTGGATTCCCTCAAAATCTCAAAAAGGCCTAATAAATATTTCTAGTTTTTTCAATAGAAAAGTATACTCCACTTCTGCAAATTTATATCATCTCATTGCCTCAAATTTTGTTCACAACTACAATACATCATAAAATGACTATGAAACTTTGTGGAATATTTTTCAGATACCTGGAGTGGCTGGCAAGATAGAGGAAGCCCAAGTATTGGCTGGGCTGTAGGTCCCCTATCAGCTGGAAAAGGAGTATGGGTACCAGCCTCTAACGGTTTAGTACCACCAAATGCTGTTCAAGCAGGATTTGATAATGAACAACTATATATTGGAAGAGCTGTGTTGAATGGTGGGCTTCTACCTGGCAAAATTGTACCTTCTCATAAAGTCTGCTATGTTCCTTGGGGAGGATCAGAACATGGTGTTAGTGAATATGAGGTTAGTAATTTTTACTTTCACTTGCCCATTTGGAAAATAAATAACGGAAATCATGTTGCAATTGTAAAAATTTAAAATAAGAGTTCTCTACAAAAATGGCATAATGCCACCAATTATTAGATTAAATTTATGCGATTATTTTATTTTCGGTTAGGTTCTGTGTGACTGTGGTGGAAAATGGGTAAGGACCACATGTGGAGAAATTCCTCCAACTGCTATTCCAGCAGGGAAAACCGAAGATGGAGAAACTCTTTATGTGGGACGAGCAGATCATAATGGAACTGTAGCAACAGGAAAGGTAATTAGTTTAGATCCAAGTAACATTTTTTTTAGATTGAACAATATTTTAAACTCAGTAATATTTTAATACATACATTGAAACAATTCTATAAGTTCCTAGTTGATAAAGATGACAAAAAAATAATACTTACAAATACCAAACTGTGAGATGAACTACAGGTAACTAGTTGGCTCAAATATTTTTGAAACAAATAAGGCTTTCCTTTTGAAATTGCGAATAGAACCCAAGAGGTGACTAAATAATTGGTCCTTTTGTATATTTAACCCTTTCACGCTCAAGGGAAAAATATTTTCCTTGAGCGTGAAACGGTTAACATTACATAAATCATAATAAATTACATTACATTACATATTTACTACAAAACATTAGGTATACCAACAGATAAAGTTTGATCATCAAGATCTAACTCAAATGGAGAGACTATTTATAGTAAGAGATAGGACAAATATTTTTTTCGAACTTCAAAACTAGCCTTATATTATAAGTTATAAATGAATACAACTAATTAGCTTTAGTTGAAATTTCAATAAAATAATATAATTAAATTTTAATGCTTCCTTAATGACATTTTGTTATTGAAAATGTCAATAATTTTAATTACTAATAGATTTATTCTGAAGGTCTTATTTTTTTTTTTTTTTTAATGCTAGATCTCAAAACCATAGGCCTTTGGGGACTTTGTTAGTTGTCAAATTAAATATTTATTTTTTTAAATATTCAACAAAATTCTTTATTTAGATAATTCATTAGTATCAATTTATATCATAAGAATAAGGAGGTACATGGTGCAAATGAATTTCCTTTCTTCTTTGGTTGGTGGAGTCGGCCTTGTAGATCCTTGGCCATGCGATGGTGGATTCCACACCGTGATTCTCAATGATAAATTATAGGTTAGAGTCATTAATACCTATGCCTGTTTTTGTGAATTATCACCAGTTGGCTGACGTACATCACATACCTGGGGGAGGGGAGAGGTTGTGAGTGAATCCCCATCAACCCATTTATACCCAGTGTTCCAAAATTACAACAGCTGGCTTTGCCGGGAGTAATCGTAACTTTTTACAACAGTTATCGGCCAATGGAAATAATTTTCCTCAATCGAAAAGTTCTGGGCAAAAATGGGTTAATTATATGCTTGAAAAAGTCCCTCAAGGACTGTGATTTGAATTTCACAATCTTTGGTGTGGTAGACTAGCGTGTTAGCCACACAGCCATATTCTCTTATTACCTAGCTACATCAATTCAATTTTTGTATTATTGAAAATAATTATGCAATATAGAAAATTAATAATATTTATCATTGTAAGAAATATATTGTACCTGGCTTTGTTTTTATATTATTCAATTATATTTTATAGGTTCAGAAAAGCCACGGAGTATGCTACATTCCATATGGAGGACTGGAGATTGGGAAGACTGAATATGAAATCTTGGTAGAATTACAATGAATATGAGATCAAACTCATTGTGAAGCTTATGCTTAAATATTGATTTTATATTATTTAACATGTTTGTTAAGTTTTTTAAATTATATAATAATTTTAACATTAACATAGCTTAAGGAAGTAATCCAATCCATCATTAATATGGTGCCTTGAAAGAAAATGTATACTTTTGTTTAATTAAATAGCGCAATTTTAATGCATAACTAATAAAAATGTAATTTATTTATCATTTATAACATTATTTAAAAAAAAAAGTATTAATAGATATTATTCATGCATAATAGCTAATAAGAATATATATGATTAATTTTTATGTTTTTTAATGAATAAAATTGAATATAACTTAGTAAACACATCATCCTATCTTATAATATTAGCATTGATATATTCTAAATTTAATTTTAAGAGAGCCCTCTTCGTGCAAAACTTCAAAACTTTACACTTCAAATATCAACATATTTTTAAATATTTAAATCAATTCAATTGCGTTTTGGATATAAATTTATCCATCATTTATGTTGATAAAAAAGGCAATTTAGTAAATGAAATATGAAAAGGTAGAGGAATCAGCTATATAGATCTTATGTTGCCTTAGCATATAGGTAATCGATCTTTGGTCATCATAAAAGTGGCTATAGCATTCTCAGGTTGTCTGAGATAGATTTTGAGAAAATTAGTGATTATTTTTTTCAAAGCTGCATTTATCCCCAGGAACCCACAATACAATGGTTTTGTTCATGCAGGTCTAGGGTTTTAGACAGAGGATAATGAGGAAAACTATTTATCCAAGAATGCACATACTGTTAATATTACTTAATTGATTAAATATAATAATTTAATAAAATAGACCTAATAAAATGTATTGAATATAGAAGATACACTACCCTATAAAATGAATCAAAAAAGTGGTTTTATTCAATCCCAAGAAGCTAAAGCGGTGTAAGTAAAAAAACAACAACACATTTTTAGCTCATATACAAAAATATGAAGAGAATAATCAGGAGGATCCAACCACTTAATTAAAAACACTGACTTAGAGTCTTTTTTAATTTTTCATTTATTTACATTTTGTTACAAAATAAATATATTAAAATAATTTCATACATTTAAAATCTGTAAAAAAAAAAAAAAAAAATTAAAACTTAAATAAATGTGAATTTATAATTCATAAAAAATTCATCTATTTATTGAAATAGTATTCATAATAAATTAATTTTTAGAAAATTTTAATTAGTCCTAAAAATATTTCATTGATATTCACATATACACAACCAAAAACATTATCACAATTATACATACAGTTTCCACTAAAAAAAAAAAAAAAAAAAAAAAAAAAAAAAAAAAAAATCAAAATGATCATAATCACAAACAGAATAGAAATTTAAAAACAACAATTTAACAAAATTAAAGGTATAAAAATGTTTCCATTTCTTTTCAATGGAATTCTAAAATATACAGTTATCCCAGATAACTAATGAAATGATAAAACAAACATATATATACTTTAATCTTAAACAGGAATATTAATTAGAAATAGCAGTTGTACCTAAAGATTTCATCAACTTATAACAATTCATCAAACGTTTTTTATCTCCAATTTTTTCAAGACTTTTAGCAGCTTCAACAAGCATACCGGCTCTTTCACCAGGTGAAGAAAGCATGGAAGGTGGTATATGTCTACATGCTAAATAAAGAGCAGCAGCATGTTCCTTTTCCTTACTCCAACACGGCAATGTCTTTTCTGGGAAATTAGCAACATAAATAATGATTAACAAAAATAAACATTAATAAGCCATCCATTACTTTATTAAGGCTTAAATATAGAAGTAACTTCAACATAAAATGCATTAGTCCTAATGGTAAATCAATAGAAAGGAATAAACCCTCGAAATGTTGGAATGACCAAGAAGATAAGAATAATACATGCATACAATATAAAATATATAACACATGATATTAGATGACTTTTTTTTCTCTAAGTTATGGGGATTAGGTAAATATATATATTAACTAGAAAGAGAAATATAATATTTTGGTAGTCCAAATGTCTACTTAAACAATTATAAACATAACTGGTAATGTACGAATAACACATACAAATCATTCTTAATAAAAAAATAACTAAATAAATGAAAAAAAAAATCCTTTTCCGCAAATAATTGAAGACTTCATTGGCCTATGCCTCAAGGTTCTATCTAAAAGATGTAGAGTCTTGGATGGCAAAGCTCCTGTCATCAATCTTCCAACTGCTTCATAAATAAATACCCTGTCAACTCCATTCTGTATAAAATGTATACAAAAAAAAAAAAAAAAAAATGCTTAAAATTGAATATTTACAGTACAAAAAAAAAAAAATTACAGTGATATAAAAAAAAAAAAAAAAAATAAAGGGATACCGGCAATAAATGAGTTATTCTTTTCAGTGAATCTAGATCCCGATTAAAATCATTCATAAATGAAGAACTAACACCAACTTTTCCAGTTTCCCAAACTGAAGTTCTGGTTTCAAGCAACCAATCACACACCAGAAGTTGTACATACTGTAAAGCAAAAATAAAAATGAAATCAATAATTATGATAAGTAAAATATACATAGTTATTGATAGAGTCTCAATATCATTTAACTAATATTTCATTAAAGTATAATGAACCACTGAATGGATGTAATGTAAACAAAGAAACTAGAAATAAAACTCATTCAGTTAATCACAAATAAATCTAATGTTTACTATTTCTAATTAGAAAGATTTGAAAATCTTTATTGCCCTTAGTACTGAAATAATGAAGTTAAATCAATGCCAATAAAATTATTTTAGGAATCCACAAAAATAAAATTTAAAAAATGAGGAAATTTTTAAGCTGTTAAGCTCTTTCAGACTATTTCAATCAGAATAAAACCTCATTGAATTTTACATCAATATAGCAAGTTTCATCAAAATAGTTAGAGCCATTTTTGAGAAAATCGTAAAAAGGTACAAAATGCATGGTATAAAGTGGCTCTTTTGATTGGCCGATATTGATGAAAAAGTTACAGTAACATCTCAGGCATACAAGCTTTTAAAATATAAAATTTCAGTTTTATACAAATTATCGTTTTCGAGCTAGAATTAACACAGACCTTTTTGCAGGACTTGGTCATTTGGACTCAGGGGACCCTAAAACCTGTATTACTGGTAAAAACTCGAATTCGATAATTTTCATGATAGCAGTACTTTCCCAAGCTATACACTTCATAATTAGGTAAAGTGAAAGTAATAAATTCACATTTATCATGCCAATTGACGTTACTGACTTACGCAACTGTTTAAGCACTTAAATCTGATATTGCTCATTTATATTGTTTTCAAAACACCACTTATTTTTTCACCTACTTTGTCTGTTATGTGCTTAATTAATATTAACAATATTTATTCAGGCTTAGACTAATATACGTGATAATTGTATGTTTCATATTATTTTAAATTAAAAAAAATGCCAGAATAAAAGTAATTTTATATTCAAATGATATTTCAACATTTTCTGAATTGAAATAAGGAAATAAAAAACATAATAATAACATAACTTAAGTAATGGTGTTTCGAATATTTCTAAATAGAAATGTATCTCAACTATATGCAAAGCTAAATGTAAAATCAGATAGATGGATGTTAAATGTAAAATTAAAAAAATAACTAAGTAGCCAGTAAGTTACTTACCAAATTTTTTTTATCAGAATCATGATAGGTAGTTATACTATCTAGCAGATGATGTGAGGCAGCAGAAGCATATTTAAGAACCAACCTAAGACTTTTACCAGTTGAAAATGAACAACGCATTTGAAATGCAGATAAAACAGCTCTTGCTATTGGATAATTAAGTAGTTCAGGAGGTATATATTCAACATGTTGGTACATAGATTCTGCTTGTGTATCTTCTCCTAAGTTCCAAAAAACAGCAACACCCAAGACATGAGCCCACCATTTAGCATGGCTGTCCACACGGTCTATTTAGAAAAACAAACGTGTAAGTATATTTTAATATTTTTAACCAACCAACTCAAACTCAATGAATTAATTCAAAGATTGTTTATTAGTTAGTTTCCAATTGATATGTTAAAAAAAAATTAATAATGCTTAAAAAGTTATGAATTAATCAATTCCTACAAATATTCAAAAGTTTATTAATATAACATAAATTAAAAGCATTGATCAACAAAACATAAAAACAGGATAAAATAATTAACACTAGCAAAGAAAACTATTGTATAACATACTTTTATAACTAATATTATCCATTAAAATATTCAAAATTGATAATGGGGTTCCAACAGACTCAACACCGGTAACAAATATTTGTGATCCAGGAGCAACTAATGATTGAAGTAAACCTTCAATTAAGTTATCTCGAAACACCTGAAATGAATCCAGTGCAATTAGAAGCTACAATAAAATAATAAGACATTTAGAGCTATCAAATAACTACAGCAAAACCACTCATAATAGACACTATCTATATTGGACAATTTTGAAATTTCTTGGTAAAGAAGAACACCTTTGACAGATGCAGAAATTAAAATTTTCATCACTGAGAAATATATTTAACCCAGTGAATGGACATTTGCATATTCAAAATTGATAAAACTATACATAATAATTGAATAATTTGTCATAATTATAAAATTAAACATTTAAATATGGAAATATTTTGAAAGAAAAAAAAAAGTAGAATTATACATACCAACATAGGAAACAAAACCAATAATGAAATATATCTATTATTTAAAATTAAGCCTGACCTAAAATGTTACTAAAACTTTCTTTTCTCAGAAACGAAGACAGCAAAAAACAATATTCATATGTTATCAAAGATTTAACATTATTAAATGAAATATCCTGTTATTATAAAAATAAAACTCAGGAAGTTTACAATGCTACTGATTAAAGATAATTAATTTTTAAAAATGTATTACAACAAAATAACTAAATTTAGCAGAATTAAGAATTAGCTAATTTGAACATAATTTAAAAATAAAATTGTTGGCAGCAAAATTGTCAATTATGAAGGAATGGTTTTTCAGTAAATTTATTTGATTAAATTTTAAGAGAAAATCAATTTTTCTAAATAACAAACAAATATAAACTAGATAAAAAATAATTAAAATACCATGCACGTGAATGCTAGAGGACATGTAGGATCTGTTTGTTCAGTAAATAATATTTTTATTTGCTGAATATGACCAGTTATGATTAAGAGTAAAATTTTGTCCAGCAGTCGATAATATCCAAAGTGCATTAGAATTCAAGTCCTTGTTAATATGAGCTCTTCCTAGTAAGAAGTAATACCTGCAACAATGTTGAACTATGGTATTTTCTTATCAATATAAAACAGTATAAACTCAAAAATATACATTAATCATTTACTAGTAAACAATTAGAAGATATAACTTAAGGAATTCTAGAAGTTATAACTTAGTTTTCAATTTTTTTTATCAATCTAATGTAATTTTGAAGTATAACCCCATTCCATACTCAAATTTGGAATAAAACTACATATATTCTTATTTCTAAAAAAAAAATAAAGTATCAAAACAAATTCAACACATCTCCATTAGTATTCTGTCTGAATGGGAAAAATGCAATATGGCAGTATTATAAGTTTAAGTAACAGATGTCATCAGTAAACTGAATATTTCTAAATATACTATCAATAGTATCAGAATACCAATTGCAAACCATCAGTCACACAGATATATTAGGGAACTAAAGGTGTGATTTAAAATTAGATAGTGAAAAATTAGTCATACCTATTGTGAAATTAAAATAAAAACAAAATCACTAATCCATAAATAATGACTTTACCTGCTAAGAAGTTTCATTGTACTACTTGAAAACTCTTTTAATTGTAATGCTAAACCAATGTAAATATCAGATAGCACCTCTTTTGGCATGAACTCTTTTGCTGTTTCAGCTCTATTAACAGCTGATACAGCAGTGAAAATACCTAAAATAAAATCTCCATTTTCAACCAAATTTAACCTGTGTAAATGGTGGTATACTAGGCCTGCTTCTCTAGCTGATATCATAACTTCAGCTTTATTTTCCCTAAAAATAAACATTAAAACAATTAAATGAGAAAAATATGGGGTATTATTTAAGTTAAAATGGAAGACAAATGAAAATAAATTAACATACAATGATGTAAGATTCTATTCTTTATCGATCTTTTGAATTTCACTAAGAATAAAAATTAACAGTGGAAAGTAATTCTTAAGCTGACATGAAAACTTGTATAGTGAACCACTTTGAATTTTAATTGAAACACTTATAATAAGACAATTAAAACTATAATCTTCAAGTATTTTCATATCAAAATTATTTTATATTGTTATATTATTATTATAGCACTGATATCTTATCATTATTTTTCTTTTAATTGAATAGGTTGTAGCTGTACTTATTTTTTGGCCCTCATGAAGGCCCACAATGACAGCTTAATTTTAAGTGTTTCTGTGACTGCCCACCCAAACAAGTTCTCCTTACACAAAAAAAAAAAAATAAAAAAAAAAAAAAAAAAATAAAAATAACAATTGATCAAGAGAGATAAAAGATATAAAAAGAAAAGTAGGAAGATTTATATAATAATTATAATTTAATTTTGCATTTAACTCAAAGTATATTATAAAAACCACTGATCTGATATTCATTATGCAAAAGGTGCAGATTGGAACCCAGAGAACAAAAACAAGCTTGAAAAAATGACACAAGTAGGAGGGCCCATCTAAATCACAGTTTTAATACATGGAAAAAATAGAAAACATATTTACTGCACTTAGCCAGTAAAAAACATGGGGAACAGATTGAAATAAACAATAATTGCCAAAAACATAATTTTTTTTTTTAATATTTATTTATTGAAATTTACAACTGAAATTTATATTACAACAAGTAAATATGCTAAAAGAAAAATCACATGAGACAGACTTGTAGAGGAGCAACCCAATGGAAGCACTTCAGTAACTATTTTAAACAAGAAGGTCTCGAGGCCATCTTCTTTTCAGACGCCTCGGAGGATTATCAGGAATCGAAGAGGAAGCAAGGGTTGAAACTAGTGGGTTGGGGTGGGTATGGAGTTTAGTATAGAAGGATTGATATCTAGTTCGGGCCAAATCAGTAACATATGGAACACTTAGGTCTTTATGGATGATTTTATTTGTGACAAAGTAAGGAGCATTGAGGATTTTGGATTGTAAGCATTGGATACGGGAAGAATTCGATGGTTTAGTCGAGCCCCAAAGCTCAACTCCGTAAGTCCATATAGGCCTGATGATAGTCATGTAGAGGAGTCTTTTGTAGTGGAGGTTAGAGCGTATGTCAAGTAAGTGTTGAAGTAATCGAAATCGGCGAGCAGTTTCTTGTCGTTTCAGTCTTGTGTGCGGATTCCATGTGAGACGTTTGTCAAGGAGGAGACCTAGGTAGCAGATCTGTTCAGCCGGGACAAGCGGAATATTATTAAAGAATACAGTAGGACAGGATGTCATTGGTTTACGACAGAGGGTAAAGGTAATTTGGTGGGATTTGTCTGAATTTATTTTCATTCTCCAATTCTGACACCATATCTGGAGGTCTCTTATGTGGGATTGTAGGTTTTGAGAGGATATAGTTGGATCGTTATTGACTGATAACACACAAGTGTCATCAGCATACGTGGAAAGGAAAGTGTTAGGATTGGTTGGGATGTCAGCTGTATAAACGGTGAAGAGAATGGGTCCAAGGATACTGCCTTGTGGGACGCCAGCGGACTCAACAAAAAGGGATGAATAGGAACTATTGTGATTTATTTTGAAAGATCTGTCAGTGAGATAGGACTGGATGATGAGGAAGTATGTTGGATGGAGGAATTTTCGGAGTTTGTAAAGCAGTCCCGGATGCCAGACTCGGTCAAAAGCCTGTTCTACGTCAGAAAGGCTCCAGTGCAGTACAATCCGCGCTCCAAAGCAGAGGAGACTACATCCACCACACGATGACATTGTTGGATAGTGGAATGGGATGTTCGGAAGCCAAACTGGTGATCAGGGATTATATTATTGGAATCAAGGATGGGATAGATAGTTTTAGAAGGAGTTTTTCAAGGATTTTTCCCATGATACATAAAAGAGAGATGGGGCGGTAAGAGGACGGTTTTTCTGGTGGCTTTTTGGGTTTATGTATCATTTTTACTGTAGATAATTTCCAGGAGTCAGGAAAATATGTTGTGCGGAGTACAGCATTATAAATGTAGGTAAGGAATAGGATTGATTTTCGTGAAAAGAGTTTTAAAATTTGGGATGTGATTAAATCTGGCCCAGGAGCTTTGCGGGAAGGCAGACTATGAATAATACTGGAAATTTCTGAAGGATGAAAAGCTTTAGGCGGAAGAGACATTTGGAGAGGAATATTTAGTTCTGCTTCAATACATTCAAGGTGATCGGGATTAAGGATATCAGGGTGTGGAATAAAAGTTTTAAGAAGATGCTGACCAAAGAGCTGAGCTTTTTCCTCGTCTGATCTTTTCCAGCTTTGGGATTCGGTAAGGAGTGGATGATTAAAGTCTTTAAATTTGAGTAGCTGCTTAGTGGTCGTCCATAATGTTTTGTCAGTAGTGTTGAGATTTTCGGTAAAGTTTAGTAAATTTTGAATTTTGTATTTTTTTAATTCTGATTTTAGTTTGTTAGTTCGCTTAGTATAATAAGTTTTATCGGAAGGGTATCTAGTCTTATGCCATTTCACTCTTGCTCTACGTTTTTCCCTTAATAACATGCAAAGGTGAGGTGGCAAGTTAGTCTGTTGTGTATTAATTGTAGTTCTGTTTGAGGTGTTATCTTTGATACTAGTCTGTATAGATGTTGTAAGTTTTTCTATAGCTCTGTCAATGTCATTTGTTGTCTTAAGAGGAATTTTCAAGTCTAATTTATTGTCCAAATCATGTAGAAATCAGTCCCAGTTGATTCGTCCTGTAATCAGTTTAGGAGGGGAAGGTATTGGAGCGAAATTTGAATGTAATAAAAGCAGAACTGGACTATGATCTGATGAAAGGTCGTCCAAGGATTTGATGATTGCTTGGGAGGAGATCTGGGACGTGACAAATATATCGAGGATATCAGGACGTTTTTTGAGGGATTTTGGCCAATATGTGGGATTCATGGGTGAAAGAATTGAGTAAGAGTTGGATCTTGAGACATGAGAAAGGACATTACCGCGGGGATTGGATGATCGACAACTCCATCGTTGATGTTTAGCGTTGTAGTCACCTCAAGCTATGAAGCGCGTTCCGAAGGAACAGAATAAGGATTCAAGATGGTGGTATGAGAGGGCATTGCTGGGAGGACAGTATACAGCTGAGAACGTTAAATGGTAAGGACGGGTTGTAATGATTACTGAGGTGGATTGTATGGTGTCAGTTGGAGTAGAAGGAATAAGGGAATGGGGTAAGGATTTAAGTGATCGTTGAGTGAAGTGAGTTTCAGTCAAAAGTGCAATATCTACGTTATTGTCATGTAGGAATAGGTCAAGTTTGTCACGGTGGTTGAGTAGGCCATTTGCATTCCATAAAACGATAGCTAGGGGCTTCAAACTCATCGTAGGATAGGGAGAGGAATTACAGACAGGAGTCGGGTGAGGAGAGAGATCAGTGGGTTGATGGTTGCTTGTAAATCTAATAGGAAGGATGATAAAATGGAGGTGATGTCGGTTTGATTTTGTGAAGAGAATAAGGATCAGGAGGTTGAGTTGGGTAGTTGATGTGATTATAATTGGTTGCTGGGGGCTGGGGCCGCTGTGGTATCCGAGGACTTGGTTCGGTTTTAGAGGTTGGGGGTAGGTTTGAGCGAAGAGGCTGAGGAGTTGGACTTGGGTGTGGATGCAGAGGCGGCAATTTAACCCGCAAGGGCATGTGATTGGGTGGAATTGGCTGGAGTTTAGGCAGGGAAGATGTGGTCTGGGGTTTGGTGTGGGAGGTGTGTGGATTGGTTTGAGAGGTCTGAGGCTTGGGCTGGGATACTCGAGGCGCCTGAGGACTCGGTTGTTGCTTCGAGGTAAGGTTTGATGTCCTGTGAAGGATGATGACGGGCTGTTGACATAGAGGGTTGCTGTATGGTGGGCTGAGTAGGTGTTTTATCCAGTTCAGGAAAACTAGTCGAGCATTCAAGCTCAGGTGGCTGGATGTAACTCTTCTCCTGTCGTTTATTTGTTGTGTTCAGAGTTCGGTTTCTTAGTAGATTTTTGTATACTGAGCATCCTCGGTAGCTCGCCGGGTGGCCTTCTCCATAGAGAGCGCAGATTGCGGGCTCATCTCTAGGTCTATCACATGCATTGGACGTGTGCGGACCGGCACATTTCGCGCACCTGTCCTGGTGGTGGCAGTAAGTCTTTGTATGCCCCAAATTTTGACATTTGGTGCATTGCACAATACTATTTTTTTGTCTCGGCTCCTCAAACCTAACAGTGGAGTAAATGAGCCTATTAACGTTAAATATATCTAGATTGTTTGTCGCTGGCTCTAAATCCACGAAAAAATTACAGTAGCGGATATTTACCTGTAGGGTGTAAGACGCATGAAACATTTCTTACTATGTGACCAATTTCCTCTTTTCCTGTTTGATGACAACTGTAGGGGTGGTTGAATGGAGACCTCGTAGCACAGCTCTATAGGATTTTTAACTGTTTTACCTGTCTTAACTGATAGCAGTGGAAGTCATAATTATGTAATGTGAGGTGGCTGATTAAAGTTTTGTAACTTTCTTTAGATGATGTATTTATTTTTACGTCAGTAACTCGAGAAAAATATCGGAAATTGGTAGGTCCTATGAGTTTCACTATTTCTTCGCTAAATATCACGAAATTTTCTATTTTGGAAACATAGATGGGTGGTGGCTCAAGATCAGTAAAACCTTGTGGCACCGGATTCGAATTTGGTTTGTTTTGCGTGATATTTGCGTTATTGCTGGCTGAGGTACTTGGTTTAGAGATATCTGATGTGATGGCTGCAGTAGATTGGCTGTGAGTAATAGGTTGAGATTTGTTTAAAGGAAGTGGCATTTTTGTTTTAGCTGGTTTATTATTTTTTTTATTCGGAGAATTGCTAGCTGAATTTGGGGCAGAGTGAGGATTTCTCTTTTTAAGGGTACGTCGTTTTAAATATTGTGAATCACGTAGGGGTGAAGGAAGCACGTAGGTTGCCAGGCTGGCCGTGAACTTGGTGATAAGAGCCAAGGGATTAAGTGCCTCGTGGCAGCCTTAACTCAGTACCACCACTTGATTGAGATAGTATTAAACAAATCTCACTCACCTAAGTGTCCTATAGTCTTATAACGTCCAAAAGTTCTTAATCTCACTTTTTACAAAGTATGATATCTCTTCACAACGATTGACAATAGTTATTGAGTCATAATGGCAGACCGATATGAATAGAAAACTGCACTAGCGGCCATGACACCTAACTCCGGAATGCAAACATAATTAAATACAACTTTAATACACATAGAAATAATCTAAGTTTTTTTTTTATAATTAATCATTTTTCTTCCCACCCCACAAAATAAAGATAATAAATACTAATCAAATAAACAAAATGAATATGTCAATAAAAAAAAAATGATTAATACCTGTGAATAAGAAATCCTTGTTCATATTGAGAAAGCCATTTTCCAATCCATAACCGATGAAGAACTTGTCTAGAACTTTGCCACAAGCAAGCCAATATAAGACTAAATCTGGATGAAGGTACTGTGTACCCCAAAATAGAAAGGCATAATTTAAGTTCGTGTTTTGCATCCTTAACATTTCCCTAAATATGAGAAAAAAAAATGAAAGATTTTGATTGACATGATAATCAAACCACAATCTCTTTCATAATTCTAGTACAGTCCAGCTGAAGTACAGGAGCTGGTATGCTAAACTTAAACATATTATCATCAAGCTGAAATATTATGGAGAGCTTATAAGTAAAATGTCATACAAGAATATTCCTTTTCATTATATATAAAAAATAAAACGCAATTGCAGAAAGAGAGATTAAATAATTTAACAAAATAATTTACTACAAAAATGGAAAAATAAAGCATGACCAAAGTGTTAGAAGAGGAGGCTATTGGCATATAAAAAGGAGAGAGGCTTCAAGAGGACTTTGGTTGAATGAAACTCCAAACATAAAGTAATCCTAAATAAATAAATTACAGAGGAGAATGCACAAACAATTAAATAAGAAAATTAAACATTGTGATAATAATCATGGCTACTATTTTGTCATTCCTTTTTTAATAAAAAAAGAAATTGCATGTTTGCAATTAAATGACAATGTGACAATGGGTCACATTTTAGGTAAACTTTTCTTTTATATAGTGGATGTAATTAGTTGACCGTTGAGAATTACTGGAAGGAATTAGTCCGGGTGGCGGTTATTAAATGAAACAACTAAATAGTTTCAACTATTTATTGTTTGCCAACGTTTCGACCCCCTTTGTGGGTCATCATCAGGGCGCATGGTGGGAGAATGGAAACTCTCCTCCTGGAAACTCGCGTTTCCGTTCTCCCACCATGCGCCCTGATGATGACCCACAAAGGGGGTCGAAACGTTGGCAAACAATAAATAGTTGAAACTATTTAGTTGTTTCATTTAATGACCGCCACCCGGACTAATTCCTTCCAGTTTTTTTTATATATATATGAATTATATATGTGAATATTTTAATTTCGCTGTTTCAGCTCGAACATATGAAACATCACCAGGGCAGTAGTGAGCCATGCCAAGCATAAACTCATGTTATTTATATATGTTTGAGCCTAAACATACATAAATGTTTGAGCCGAAAATTAAAATATTGCTTACCAGACTGACTCCCGATTCTTTACTTTTCATCTATAATAATTTTAACAGTTGACAATACATCCTCAATCTTTTTAAAATATGTTAGTCAAACAAATTGAGTATAGTTTTGCTGATTTAATATAATTAATCCCAGTTTCAAATAATAAGATATTTTATAATCCTTTCTTTTATTTAGTTTTTCCATTTTTTTTTTTAGTAACATTTAGTTTTAACAGAAATAAGAACTTGAGTTTGCAATAGAACAGATCCTAATAACAATGCAAACATTTAATTATTTAATATTTATTGTATTCATACAAAATGGAGGAGTGTTGAAAAAAAAAATTAGTGATGAGCAGTTACCTGACACCCAACAGATAACTATAGTAAATTATAGCTAAATAATGAGATATAAATTTTAGTAGTAGGGTATTCTAGTTGGATTTAGTATTATATAGTTTTCTTAACAGTAATACCTAGATATTGGTAAGTAAACGTTTTGCATACCAGCTTTCTGATAAGTAGAAAAGAAGAATATAAAACTATTTTATTATATTATAAACTATTATATTTATTTATGCAAAGAACAAAATAGACATAAGGCTAAGTTCTTTTTATTTTTATATTAGAACAAATGTTTCAAAATTCACTAAGCTACTCTTATCATTTTCTATTGAATTAATTCATTCAACGAAACAAAAAATAAAATAAAAAATACCTTGATCATATACAAATCTGCCTGCTTACGATGACGCCAAAATTCAACAGATGATTTGGATTTTTTTAATAAAATAGAATCATTGTAAAGTAACAGTTTTATGAAACAACACAACAGAACCAAAATATTTGCAAAATTCAAAAAAAGCGATGAACTATAATCCCACTCACTGTTATCTAAAGAAAATAAATTATGTAAATAACAAAGGGAATAAATACACTACTGATATATAACCTATTTATATAATATAAGAGTAAAGTTTAAGAAATTACTATATACATCATATCTATTAAAATGAATTAAGTATTTGATATACAAAAATACTTCTAATAATTTATATACATGGGACAAAATTAGATAAATCAACAAATTTTATATAAAAGTGAGAGTAAAGAAAGAAAGCATTGATGATTTAGTAATTCCATAATACGTAAAGACCCTTAAAGATTTAAAAAAAATGTAGTTGATTGAAATCATGAACCATGATAATTAATATATAGATTATTTTCATTAAAACAAAGGACATAATAAATCTATATGACACAGTTCATAAAAGATATATTGAAACAAATAAAGAAATACCTTCATTAGACGTCAATAGACTTCTGCGCTCTCGAACTGTTTCAGGTAACACAGTAGATATAGAACTGACCTTATTCATTATCAGTTTAAATGGATTAAAAACAATTATAGAAAGCATAAATGCACACAAAACAATTCTTGTTTGATCAAATTTTCCTTGGACTCTTGCAGTTTCATAATCATCTTTCATCTAAAATTAATAGAAACAAATAACATATTTCTAACATTATTATGAAAATGAATCAATTAGACTGATTATCATTATTTAAAATTAATCTAATAATGTAAAAATGTGTTACAGGAAACGTTATGTCAAGGTACTTGGCAGGAGGAGGCTGCTCCTTTCCTGTATCAGTTAAATGATAATACACAGAGCCAATCATTAAAAAGGTATTGATTAGTTGTGATATATATCAATACCAAGGGCATGAGACATAAAAAACATTTAAGATTTACAATTAATAAATTAAAGGTCTAAATCAAGCCCAGTTGTACCAAGTTTATGAGGGACCTCTCTTGCTTGGCCAATCACCTCTATAGAAGAAAAGAAGATATAAATGATTATGTAACTACTTCTAACAATTTAGTCTAAGTATTTATAATATCTTTAAAAATGTGAATTTAATCTATATGACAAGTTCAAACATGCAGACAATTTGTGTTGACACATTATGTCATCATTCTTTCCTTTTATGTTTTTACAAAGATTTTTGAAAGCAGCTGAAGCTTCTAACTTTTAACTTTTTTGAAGGGAGATGGAATGAAGGGTGAAATATGATATAGTAATTATATAATGGAAAAGGAATAAGTCTTGAAAATGGGGAAACAGCCCCGAAACGTCGACTAATATAAAAAACTGATAAAAAGCTTGTGAAATAAAGTGATTGGGTGAGGAAAGGAAGGCAGTGTGTGCTTTTTAAAATGTTTATATTAAGAAAACTTCCAAAAAAATTAAAAAAGAAAAGAAACTTAACTTTTTTTTATTTTGCTGAATTTTATATTTTATTTAACTTTAGCTCCTCCTGTTTAAAATGCTGTGATTTCAACAAAATAAGAATAACCAGTCTGAGCTCATAGATTGTAAGACAAGATGAAATTACAAATCCTCAGAGATCCCTGATTGATTAAGTAATGATAAATAATTATTTATAGCAGCTTCCCGGATCACATCAGAAAGAAAACATAAATGAAAATAGATAATTGTAATTATTCATTTATGTGGATTAATAAAATTAATCAAGTAATAGCTCAATTTATAATAATAGACCACCATTTGGAATGACGAAATGCTACCTAGCGAATGGAGAAAAACAGTGATCTGCCCCATACACAAGAAGGGAGACATGTTTAGATGCACAAATTATAGAGGAATATCTCTGCTTCCGTGTGCATTTAAAGTACTTTCAAACATCTTATTTTTCCAGCTACTTCCGATTGTTGAACAAGAAACTGGTCATTACCAGTGTGGTTTCCGGCCAGGCAGATCTACCACGTACCAGATTTTTAGCCTCCGCACTATTCTGTAGAGAGGAAGGGAGTACAATGTGACCACGTATCATCTTTTCATTGACTTCAAGTCAGCATACAACTGTATTCATCGAAAAGAGCTTTACAAAGCACTGTACTACCTGACTGTTCCACAAAGCTCATAAGACTCATAAGGCTTACAATGGAAAATATAGAATGTGTGGTCCAAGTAAAAGGTCGAAGATCAATAGAATTTCCATCCAGAAGAGGAGTAAGGCAAGGGGATGCCCTGGCATGCCTGCTCTTTAATATGGAGTTAGAGAAAGCAATAAGGGACTCGCAGGTTCAGACTTCAGGGACGGTATGGAACAAATATGTGCAGCTGTTAGCATATGCAAATGATATTGATATAATAGGAAGATCCAGTCAAGCAGTAGTAGAGGCATTTCTTGCTCTGGAAGCTGCTGCGAAAAAGATAGGACTTACTGTCAATGTGGCCAAGACCATGTATCAAGCTCCGAGATCAAAAGGCACCAATGTTTCTTTTGGACCCTAAATATTTGAGCAGGTCTCCGAGTTCGTTTACCTGGGATCAATGGTAACATGCAACAACGATGCTGCCGTGGAGATCAGGAGAACAATATTTGCTGCTAACCGCTGCTATTTTGGACTCTGGATGCATCTGACAAGCAATTTGATAAGCAGTAGAACCAAAGTTATCATATACAGAACTCTCATCCGTCCTGTAATATGTTATGGCTCGGAGACATGGACCACAACCAGGGCTGAAGATCAACTCCTTCTCACATTTAAAAGAAAAGTATTACGTCGAATTTACGGCGGGATATAAGAGAACAATGAATGGAGGAGGAGAAGTAATCGGGAGCTGTACGACATGTACCAAGAGCCAGACATCTCTTTCATTATGAAGCTTGGAAGACTCAGGTGGGCAGGGCATCTGGCCAGAATGCCTGACGATCTACCTACAAAAAGAAATATGACTGAGCCTTTGTATAGTCGTCGAAGAGTTGGTAGACCGAAGCTGCGATGGGCGGATTGTGTGGCCCAAGACGCTAGAAAATATTTGAAGGTCCGAAACAGGATGGCAGCGGCACAGAAAAGAGATGCATGGCGGTTGCTGTTAGAGGAAGCCCAGACCCTTTATGGGTTGTAGAGCTATTAAAAGAAGAAGAAGAATAATAATAGAAAAATAATATGATTACAGAAAATACTTACGTTAATGTTTTGTCTATAGATGGATTCCATGGGAGTAGGAGGGTCAGAATGAGAAGGAGATGATATATCTGATCTGGGAGGGGTAATTCCTCCAATTTCCTCCTCTTTACAGTTATTTGTCATTAAGCGATCTATTTTACTATTTAAGTTGTAATTTTCAAGTTTCAATTTGTTATTTGCATCTTGCAAATACTTTATGTATTCAATGGCTTTGCGCAATATAAGTGATTTGTTCATCTGAAATGATATAAAAGAAAAATTAATGCATATATCCATTTTCACATAGAATTAGATATAAACAGCTCAGATGAAGTGTAAGTTAAATCCAATAAAGAAAAAAAATGTTCTTTTAAACAACACTAAAATACATAATAGAATCCCAATAATTTGTATTATTTATTATCAAGAGTCAGATAGTTTAATACAAATGATCGAGGTATTTAAATATTAGAATTTACAATTATCACGAGTAAAAATTAAATCATAAGAAAATATAAAATACAGAAAATTCATTGCTTAACATAACACTAAAATATCACATGAAGAAAAAAAAATTGTTTCATCAGTAAAATCCTTGAATACAGAACGAGCATGTTCAGAGTAAAAGATATGGTAACATTAATGTCCAGTGATTTTCTTAAGGTTTTTAGTGTATAAATTACTGTGGATAGTAAATGGTATAGGATAACATAAAGTTTCGGTATGATTTATATAAAATAAGAATATAAAATAATACAAAGCTTGAGTTAGTTAATTCATTTTATGAACAAGGATATCTAATAGAAATAAATTATCAGAGATAATGGGGATCCAAATTGTGCCTAGGAGTTGAAGTCTAGAGCCTTGATGATCTGAGCTACTCCACTATCCAAAGTAAACCTTTTTTAAGTCATAAAAATAAACGATAACACTAATGACTAATTCAAAATGTATTGAATAATTGAAGTACCTTGGCAGAAGGACCAGCAATAATATCTTTTAATTCAATTATTCTGTCATTAATGCTAGTTCGGTATCGCCTTTCAATAGCATTATGCATATTTCGTTTCACTTCTTTCACTTTTGGTGGTTTATCTTTTGGAGATGTTTTTGCCCTATTACTAGTGGTAGTAACCTTATCAGGTTCTATATCAACAGGTACAGCTATAACAGAGAAAACAAAAATTACAAAAGGAAACAATAAAGAATAAGTTTATATTTATCATTAACATAAAGAAACCAAAAATAATGTCATAAGCTGAAATAAACCATTTAAAAATGGTAAAATTAATTTCTTATCATAACTTAAGATTTTCAACTGATCTTGTCTTAACAGACCTATTAGTGAACTCAGACCACTATCCTCAGGCATACTTATCGTGACATTAATAAAGGCATTTCCATCAGAATTTTAAAACAAATTTGATAGCATTTCATTGATCTATTTATGTTCATTTATGCTGCAGTGCCTAAAAAGTAACTATAATATATGCGTAAGCATATTGATATTTTTATCATTTTTAAATGAGTTCTAGCAAGAAAGTGATTAAAATAAATAATTGTGGAGAGACAAACTTGACCATTCACTAAATTAAATTTATTGCTGAAAGCAGTTGATTGGTACATTTTTCATCATTTTATGATTTATTAATTCCTAAAATAATCATGTGATGAGGGAAAATAGTTTCCTCCAGAGAGGACTGTTAAAGTCTGAACAGTTTAATAGTTCCTCTTCATTATCCTTGAATTCTTGGTAGGAAACTATGTGGTATGATAAATAAGGAAGGAGTTTGTAAAATTGATGAAGATAACATTTGATTAGTTAATAAAATATGCCACTTCATATTTCTTGAAATATTTTAGTAAAAATATGCATGCATGCCACTGAAGAATGACTGATTTCTATAAAACCAGAAATTGCAGTCACAAAGGGATTAATAACTGGGTGCAAAGCAAGGCCACCATACCCAATCGGATCTATGTTGGTATCAAATTAGTCTATGTCAATTTGATTAAGGTTATATGTAAATTTAAAGCTGCTTAAATTCATCTCATACTTAAATGATGGCTAGCAACACAGACCAGGTATTCTTAACATTTTTAGTTTGATGGACAACTTTGCCTCAAAAGAGACATAACCTTTTAGACAGAAACATTATAATCATGAACTTCTTTCACCACAGAAATAATGTTTTAAAAATCTTATATAAACATTGGTAGACAAATCAACTATAAGCTAAACATAATTAAATGGATTATACATATGTTTTCCATCCCACACCAAAAAATAGCTTTTATTTTCATATTAAGCAACGATAATACTATAAACACCACCCTTCTAAGAAACATGATCCCTACATCTCACCTTATGTACAAAGTCTTCCAGAGGCAAAGTTTAACACCACATTAGGGAGGGATCTCAAAGTGTTGGTCCCATTTAAGAACCTGTTTTAAATCTAAAAAAGTTAGATAAATGCAGTTTTTAAACTTTATCAGCATTTCAACAATAATATTAATACCACAATATAAATGAACTTTATACTTTTAATGTGATGAAAAACTGACTACCCTAGATTAAAAAAAATTGAAATATATGTCTATGTAGTTTACCAGTAACTAAATTTCTAATTTATCAGTAACATTTTTGATAACTAGGATAAAAGAAAAAATGGAAGCGTTCCAGCATTTTTTACTTGATTTTCTGTTATAGAATATGAATCAAAATAACATCAGGGATAACTAAGTTATCAAATTAGAAAAGGACATTTTCAAACATGCTAACTGTTATTCCATTGAAAGTTATGAGCTCCAAGATCATATTAGCCACTAGTATTCATGTGGAGTGAGAGAAGATTATGCACGAAAAGCATATTTTTTACATTTTGAGAAGTCCTGCCTGATAGAAGTTATTTTAAGGACTCTTTGTTTTGTATTATCATTTTTTTATAACTCAGTTGAGAAGATTCAAAACAAAAGTCATATCTGGAAACTAGTAAAATAGATCCAATTGGAAGAGTTCCACTGTTTTTTTTATTTTCAGATTCTCTATGCCTTAGCAATACTATTATTGCAAGTACAAATAAGATAAATAAGGAAGGATCAATATTTATTCAGAAACTCTACACTGTGTTCCTGATATAATCTCATTCATCCAACTAAATAGGCTACTGAAGTTGAAGGATGTGAAGAAAATGGGACCGGATACTTACTATTCAAGAAACTGCTTTTTTGGAAAGCCTGATAAAAGGATACTTTGAATGAGATTTATAGATGAGGGCAAAGTGATATTGAAAGCATTGGGAGATGGAAAAAAGAACATTAATAAATAGGCAACAATATATAAATATGCGGGTGATTCAAAATTAAACAGGATAATTGTTCCTGGTAGGTTGGACCAGGCATATAACTTGGGTGGAGGCATTAGTAGGGTGAATACAGCTAGCTTTCTCACAATTGCAACCACTTCGTAAGCAGTGTTTATGATGTTGGAGCAACAGATATTCTGCAACACGTACAGAAAATTTTGTATAGCTCATGAAGCAAATCAAGTGACCAAAATTTTCCACTGAGAGACTGCACAGTACAGGGACCAAACTTCGTCAAACTTTTGTTCTAGATGACAAACAATCAATTATCAATGGTAGGTGAGAGTAGCAGTTGCAGAATATGTCATATTTACTTATGGGAGCTCCATAAAAAGTGCACCAGATGGATCTCTCACTTTTTGGCTGAAAATAAGAAGTTGAGACGCTTGGAGATCTGTCAGAGGCTTCCAGCAAGGTTTGAAATAAAAAAAGGGTGTAGCAGTTTGGAGCCAGCTTGTACCTGTACCAAAAGAGAGGTAACCTAGCGAAAGCCCAGACTTGACTGTCTGCTGGCAAGGTTCTTGTTACAGCTTTTTTTGACCATCAAGTCATTTGGCTCACTGAATACTACTGTAAACTATTGAACAAGGTGAGGGCCATATCACTGAAAAAGACAAGACAAACGTATTTGAGAGGTTATCCCCATACCTGAAAATACCACTGCTACAGTTTAATAGTCCTGGACATATTACCCAGCAATTTCCAATTGTTTGGAAATTAAAAAAAAAAAAAAAGAAAAAAAAAAAAAAAAAAAAAAAAAAAAAAAAGAGCACGGAAAGATTCGTACACAATTGGATCCTAATACAACCAGATTTGTTTTGAGAAACTATAATAAAAAACCTACCTTTATTCTGGGAAAAATGTAGTATAAGGCAGGAAAAATAAATTATAATTTTTTTTTTTCTATTTAGTAAACAAATTAAAAACATAAAATAAAATTATGTTAATAATTAATTCATCCTAGTATATAAAATAATATTTTAAATATACTAAAATCATACATTACTTGTAAATATGGTGGCATTGGCAGTTGGTATGTTAGGAGATATAGCATTAACTACGGCTTTTCCCAAAGGAATTTTTTCTTGAATTTTTTCAGTGTACATGACAGTTGGGTGGGCATTGGTTACTAATTGTGTATGTAAGAGCATCTACAACAAATATATACATTTTTAAAAAAACATTAAAATAAATTTTAAATTTAGAAAATAAAAAGCATAAAATAAAACATAAGAAAATTCAATCTGAGCGATTGCTAACTCATAAATGGCAATGAATATCAAATAGAATAAGTACAATTTATCTGAGCAGGTGAAATTTTTAGTAAAAAAGAAATTGTAATAAAATCTGAATAAAAACTTAGCAACCAACTTTTAAAATAGCCAACACATTAATAAAAATAAAATAACCAACAATTTACTGGAGTTATAAGGGGAAAAATAAAAGAATACAGATATGTTAATATTCATGTAACACATTAATTACAATAATAGAAATCAATATGATAACATACCTGCTTTATTTGTTCATTCGGTACTTTTATTTGTCCAGCATTCTGAAGTGAAACATATCTATGGCCAGTTTTTTCAGCTACATTTTTATTCCTTTTAATAATCAAAGGTTCATGTCTATAAGCGATATTTGAGTTTATTTGAGGACCATTTTGTTTAACTGGTTGGGTTTGCTGTGGTTGAGTCCATAATGTTTTAATATTCCCATAGATTATGTTATTTTGAGGTTGAACAACATGATTGCTTGGTTGTATCAAAACAGGAGTTTGTTTTAAACCATTTACAGAGGGGGTTAATTTATTTAATTTTTCAACAGCAGGGTTAACACACTGTTTAGAGTCAGAAATATTTTGATTTTTTTTAACAATACTGGGATTGTGTATAGTATCATGTAAAATTAAATTTTCAGGCACAGTGGTAGGTACATCTACCTCCATTGGTAGTAAGGGAGGGGGTTGTAAGGGAGGAGATAATGAAGGCTCTTTCTTAACTTTTTCCTCCTCAGCTGGTAAGTCATCAAAATGACTAAGAATATCTTCTTCAAAGAACAATCCATCTTCTCTAGAAAACAACTCATGTTCATAGTTGTTTATAAAATCTGGAAACAGAATTACACAAATCAAACATAAAAAATTACTAGAACAAATTTTTAGAATAATAAATCGTTTTACAAAAAATAAGCTTTTCTCTAAAAAAAAAAAAATAAAATAAAAAAAAAAAAAAAAACCAAAAATAATGTATCATAGTTCAAATTGGGGCCCCTTAATGCTACACCACATTCATCAACAACTTATCATTTAAAGCCTTATCACTTATCATCCACCATTTGCAATACTTCTTTTTTTTTATTTAAATCTACGATTATCTTTCGAACACATAAATAACAGGCCAGACCGAGCACCAAAATTCTTAATTTAGTAGGATTAAAAAAATAAGAAATTCTTAATTATGCTTCCTCATATTACTATTTGTCGAATAGTTTCCAACGAAATGTTTTCATCTAATCACTGTAACTGCAAGAAAATCCATAACTTGTTGTAATGAAAAATACCTACTAAAATCTTTTTTCTGTCAGTATAAAGCAATTCTAACTTCAAGCTATGACTTGACAGATAGTTTTAATTAAATTTATAATATTAGTACAAATATTTTTCCGAGATGACCTCGGGTCCTCAACCATGGAACCCTAAGGGTATGCAGACAACCAGTTGGCTACCACTCTCCCACAGTAAAAACTGGTCCATCAGATCTTAAGTACGGTCCATTCAACGATGGAATAATACTGATCAGTTGGTCACAATATGAAGAACAAATCATTTGATGAAGCAAAAACCAAATGACAATTTAATGTTAAGTTAAATGGCAATGGTACAAAGTTAAACCAGTAGTAGTAAACATATTAAAAGGGCATTCAATTATCAAACTGAATATAGTCCATGTCTCAATCACGAATAATTTTTCTATAAGTATTCCACGACTTTAATTTATTTATAGTAGAAATATTGGTATTTAATAATCTATGATTAAGAAACAGCTTCATTATTTCATTTGCTTGATTTCTAGATATCTGGTTTATCAAACTAATAGCTTAAATAAATTCTGGCCAACTGGTGTATAAAATCAAACATGATAATTCATAATATTCTTTAAACATCAAGCAAAAATAGATTTTTTTTTTAACATAACTTTTTTTCATTTAAATTTATTTTGTTCAAGAAATCAACTTTAACCAATCAATCGAGAAATGAACTTGGTAAGGTAGTGGTCAGATTCGACCCATGAAATTATATTTAGGTAGTCACTCTTTCCACAAATGATTACGAGTCCTTAATTTGACTCATCCTTCCTGAGTTAGAGCTGACAACGTAAAGTTAAGAGAATTATCCTCCACACTTTCCTAAAAAAAAATTCTGAAGATTGGGTAGGAAACAAACCACCTGACTTTTTTTTTTTTTTTTTTTTTTTACACAAACCACCTGACTGTAAACACTAAAAATTGATGTTATGTAATTTAATTTTATTATTACCAATAAGTTCCAAAATGGCAAGTAAATGAATTTTCATCACTTATCACAAAGTTTTAATTGAAGAGTGTTGTAATCATATTTATAATATTTAATTAAATTAATACCTGTTTTAGTTAATAGTAAACTTTGATTTATTTAAATATAAAATAAAAAACCTGTATCTCTACAACCCATAAAGGGTCAAATGTACAGCACATATAAAGATTCATACTGTTTATAGGCCGACATGGTTATTAGAAAAAGATCGTACTAAGCCGTCAGTTTATTCCCCAATTTTCGGGTAACAAGTAGAGGCTAAATATGCCTTCCAACAAATTTAATTTTGGAATCACAGTATGTTTTCTTTAAGTTTTTTTCATTTATTTTATTTGTCCAATTTGATGATTATCTAAGTTACTTAACGAATGTGATAATGATAACTGAAACCAGTTAAACTACTCAAGACTGAAAATCGAATGTTTAAAAACAATAAGGTGTCACTTAAAAACATCACTCAAATTTTGGCTATCTAAATAACAATAAAAATGATTGGGTCCGATCCAACACAACCTTATCTTGTAAGTTCTTAGATTTTACCTACCTGATAGTGGGTTACAAACCTAAACAAAAATATAACTAATCTAATGAATATTATTAAATGATTAAACTTATGAATATTAAGTTTATTAGTCTAGTATAAATTTCACACATTGGCTTAAAAGTTAGGTTGATATAACATCAACAATTTGTTTATCATTCACTCTTTTTATTTTAAATAATTTATCCTTCTTGTAGTTTTTGTTTTCTTAACTCTTACTGATGTTATTAAAAAAATATATAGGGAATAATAATATATTACAATTTGGATATAAAAATCGATGAACTATTTATTAACAGATACAGATATCAACCATATCATTTACGTTAAGAGATTGTACTAATCGCCTCCTATAATAATGTAGGCGAAGTGTTAAGTATACTAATGATTTATTAGAAAAATAAATTTGGTTTTAGACAGTTTCATTTTGTGTTCAAAACTTAGGTAGGTTATTTACACTATTTTTGATAAAGACAATGATTAATGAAGTTAACGATAATTAATTAAAATATAAATGTCATAATGATAAAATGTAAATGAATAAAAAATGTTGATATCAATGATGCTAAGTTACTTTCTAAATGCAATTATTACATGTGTCAAAAGATGATGAAATTTAAAAAAATAATTATTGAACATGAAAAATAATAACAGAATATTAACAGATGACTAGTCCGAATCTATTAATAAATAACAACATGGAAGTAAGTAGAACGGAATACAAGAACAAACGTCAATTGACAGTCAAAAATAAATATTGATTCATGTACTGAAAATGAAACATTAATATGAGATAACATACCATCTAATTCACAGAGTTCATTCAAATTTAGAGTATCGCCAATGTCTATATTACTGTCGTTCTCCATAATCAATGATAAACATAATTTAGTTTCAAATTCAAAGCAGACAGAAACACCGACCCACCTTAACACATTTCAAAATTGACACTATATACAGTAACCAATCAAAACACGGCAAGAAAGTGGCCTGATATTGCGACAAAGAGGACTCAAACAAAGAGATCATATTTGAATATGATAAGGGATAAAGTTAAAATAAGATTCACTGTTTTATTACAGAAGATTACTTCAGAATAAAACAACTATGCATTTTATAAATTAAGTTTCTAGGAATATGTAAATTAAATTTAAAAAGGCTCAAGGTTAGTGAATATTAGGTACATTAAAATGTATATGTTAATGTTTACATTCAGTTTTTATGGAATCCTAATTTGTTTCTTTGGAAAACCTTTGTTTCCATTGAGTGATCAACAAATATATTGGGACTTCGGAATTGGTTGGTGGCTGCAAGGAACCGAGACAATTTACGGAAGCTGATGGAGGAGGCCAGTATTCGACACCGAATTGTAGAACCACGCTAGATAGATAGATGTAATTATGTAGACTATTTTCTATAAAAATCACTCAAATTTTTGTGTTTTCCATCAAACAATTTACATATTTTGTAACATCATTAAGCTGATAAGAAAGCTTCTAAGAGTATATAATACATTTTGCCAGATTTTTTTTTTCAACTTCGAAAAATATTTCTCCTTTAGTTAATGATCAAACTCTTTCATACTTTATAAAATTAAAATAATCTATATTTATATTAATAATCTCTGTTTTCCCCTTCCATCAGATCGCTTGACTTTTCTAATGATTTAGGTACTTTACAAGAACACACGTTCTCAACTAGTACTTCTCAACTAGACTGAATTTGACGTCGGCGTACCAGCTTGCTCGTACTTAGAGTGTCTATCAAATTTCATAAAATTACTCTTAAAAAACGCCATATATTGTTTACCAGATGTTTAATGTGAACATTATATATATATATCTTTCATATAAAGGTAGGGGAAAATAAAATTAGCTGAGTATGATGATCGTATAAAAAATTATACGAATTTGCTTCTGGTTTTTAATTTGATCTTTCATAAATATTAGAGCTTGATGTTTTTTTGGGAAAAGCTAACATATAGAGTATTAGCACTTTTTTATTTCACTCTATTATCTGCTTACTCCTAAAATGTTTACGGTTCATACTACTCATGTCATCTAACCATCACACATATTCACTTTTCTAAATGATACCCATGGATCAAGCACCGAAATTCCTCGCTATTTGCCACAACTCTAGGCCTTCATTCAGATCTCCAATATTCTTTAGATTCCAAAAGATGATTTGATGAGTTTCTGAGTAGTTCGACTGAATTAAGGGCATATCCAGCATAAAGCAGTTGAGGGAAAGGCAATTTCTAAATTGTATTGCTTTTAAAGCATTCAAAGTAAGATATTACAATAATTATATTTTCGGATAAATGAAAAACCCATTTATAAATAACCAATCTTTTTATCTTTCTCCTACATTCGACGACGTTTAAGGCCTTATTTCAGGCTCATATTCAAGTAATTTAATTGTTATCTGGTCGGTTCACCTTATTTCATATAAAAACATAATTTTTAAAATAAAATTTTATATCCATTATATTATTGGTAATATTACACCTAGAGGTATTAATTAAACTTGAGCAAATGTACAATATTTCTTTTTATCTTATCTAAAATGAAACTAAGTAATAGAGAGAAATTGAACTACAGTCTTGAACAGTCTTCTTCAATTTTCAGGTATGATTAAAATGAAAAAATAAAATAAAAATAATTTCCATGAAAAAAATATAAGGTGTAAAAGCTACTAGACTTCTAAATGAACATCAACCGACTTTGAAACTAGGGTCGGAAAAGGTTTCTAACGTGAGAGAGAAACCCCTCAATTGTCCTAAGTCTAGTCGTGTTGATTATCGACAATAAACCTAATGAACAAAGAACAATGTGAAATGATAAATTTTAATATAAATATAAGTATTTTAATATATTACCTAATCGTCATTTATCATCGTCATCCGTTATTATTGGGTTGATGCAAAATTAATGCAGGTTTCCTCTATTGCAATATCTTAATTCCAATTGTGTAAACAAAGCTAATCCTAACATTGATCATTATTATACCAAAACAAACCTTATCTAATACCCTCTCTTTCACCAATGAATTTGTTTAGTAAAATCGTTTTGTTCAGTGTGTTCAAAGGTCTTGAATCGAAAATGTCAAAGTGCGATTTTCGTCAAATTTATTTTTACGAATTTAAATTAGGGCGCAGCGCTGCGCAAACGGCTCGTAATATTAATGAAGTGTGGGGTCAGGGGGCTATTAATGAGTGCACGGTGCAGCGTTGGTTCCAGAAATTTCGCAGAGGAGATTTCGACCTCGAAGACAAGGAAGGTCGGGGCCGTCATCTTGCTCTGGACAACGACCAGCTGAGGTCAAAAGTGGAAGAAGACCCAACCAAAACCACACGAGAAATGGCGGCGGAACTCGGAACTCAAAAATTGCAACGTCTTTGCCCAGCATTGATGAATCGGAAGGGGCCGATCCTGCTCCACGATAACGCCAGACCACACGTTGCACAACCAACGCTTCGACGACTGCACGAGTTGGGCTACGAAGTTCTCCAACATCCGCCTTATTCACCTGACCTCTCTCCTACAGACTTCCACTTTTTCAGGCATCTGGACAACTTTTTGAGGGAGAAAAATTTTCAAAACCAGGACGACATTGAAAATTCTTTTCGTGATTTCATTGAGTCCAGGGATTCGGATTTTTTTTTCTGGTGGAATAAGAAAGCTTGTTGAACGTTGGCAAAAGTGCATTGATTCAGATGGAAATTATTTTGATTAAATATATATGGTTAAAGTAAAGATATGGCGTATTTACAATACCTACTAAACCCGCATTAATTTGCATCATTACCATTATAATTTTGTTATATATTGTCTCTAAAAATCTTTAAATTCTCTGCATCAACCCAATACTTAATATCTTTTATCTTTACCTCGTCACTATTTCTTACAATTTTATCAAATACTCATAAGTAATAACTCAAGTACTCTCAAGTAATAACTTTTAGCTATTTTTTAACAATCGAATCAGTAAACATAACTTAGCTTCTTGGAAAAGTCCTAACGGACATTCTAGTTCTCATATTTTTCGTTCCACGCAATGAGCGTTTTTTAAACTGGGAAACATCACTCCTTTAGGCAGCGTCTTCAGGTCAGAGTCAAGTATGTATCTTTTTTCTTATTGATAAGGATCTTTTTTCATCGCCCATTTCTTTCTCCCTCTTTCCATACTCATATCTTTCTCCGTTACATATCCTGACATATAATTATTAGTTTAATATTACATTATTTTAAAATTTAAAATTATTTTTTATTCATACTGTTTCTCTTTTGTAATGACTATGTTCTTTTTTATATATTACCTATACTCTTAACTATGTTTTTAAAAATATTACCGTCATATATCACTTCAAAATTGTTAATATTTAAAATTTTAATTGTTCACATATTTTTCCTTTGTCATTTTTTTCATTTGCTTAGTCTCTCTTTATATATTCTCATTACAATATTATCATCTCAATTATGTTTACTTCCATACTTTATAACTATTCATCTTAATTTTGTTTATTTCCATACTTTATAACTGTCACCTTATTTCCAAACTTTATAATTGTCATCTTATTATCTTTTTACATTTAATTTTATTTATGTTCCCATAATTTATTACTGTCATATTATTATTATATACCTAACGCATTATTTAGTCTATAATTACATTGGTTGTTATCTTGTTTCTTTTAGCCCTGATGAAGGCCCATATTGTAGGCCGAAACGTCGGCACATAATTAAAATAACACTTATTTTAAATGTGTGTTTCTAATTTATGACCGCACCCCCAACCATCTTCCTCACCTAATTTCTCAACGGTCAACAAAACTCCATCATTATAAATATAAGTAATGTTATCAGTCTGAACTATCATTAGGTTTCCTTGGATTTTTCTTCATGTACTGAACGAGTAAAAGCCGTGATTTACCTTGTATTGCAATAGTATACTGCACGCAACCCAAAAAATGCCCAGTTCCTAAAAAATCTTTATTATTATTTAGGTAAGTAGAGTGCTTTAATCTTGCTGGCATATGAGCAGCATTCAGGCACATATATTACCCAAACAATCGTACATAAAAAAAAAAAATAATCCTTTTTGGGGACCGGGCCTTATTTGGGTTACGTACCTTCATGCAAATACTGTTTTTGGCATCATTACAGTTTTAGTGTATTTATAGAGCTTTAGATAGGTCACAACCTACTCTCTGCGATTTTCTCTTGAGGTCTCATGAGAATAATCACCAAGAAAGTGATATTTCGGTTTTTCCGAATTACAACGGTTCAAGAATTGGGGTTTTTAAGAACATGGTTTACGCATGTTCTTGTCTATATTATTATTGATTTTTGTTCTTAATATGAGTTTATTAAATTTGAATTACAATTATTGGATTTAGGGGCTCGTTTTCCTGAAATGTGGTGTGATATTGGAACGTCCCAGCACTACCTAAAGCAACGAGTATATCAACATAGAGTTTCGCTTCGATAATAAAACGAATAAATTATATCAAAATACTCTCACAACACATTTCATTAAAACGAGACACGTTCAAGTATGATTTGCTTAAAAAAAATCACCATTAAAGGTACTGTTTCAAACGCAATATAAAACAAACAATTACCCTCGCATTACTTGAGATGATTACGTCAGACCGTGTTAGTTCAGGAAAAGCCTACCTTTCTGTTCTCTTCGCCATTCAATCTTTCTTTAATTTAGCGTATTATAATATGCACTTAACTCTATGCAAGACACTATTTTACTCAAAAATGCTAGTCTATTTATTAATATTTTCATTTAAACGTATTTATTACTTTAAAAGCGTTAATTTTTGTTTGATCATCATTATAATTTCTAATTAATTACCGTATATTCACTTTGTCTTTAGTATATTCTAACTGTGTGTAATGATTAATATTAATTATTGCAATTGTGTTTTTCTCTGTCATGACATGAATATGAGAACAGAAAGTTACTAAATGTCACCTAAACACAATTATAATATATATATATATATATATATATATATATATATATATATATATATATATATATATATATAATTTTGACTGAACCTCAAGACCTATAATCTACATTATATACACCTTTACAGATGGAAATTAGGTAATTCTATTCTATGTTCTTGAATATTTAAACCGTATATTTTGAAAATGGCTCAAGCCTGCTTGTCAATTATTTCCGGTTGCCCGAAGTTACAGATACAACTTCATGTTATCTATAAATATAGCGTTTTAGGTGACTTATATTCTGATTAAATACGATATTCTGGACACATAAGTTCAGAGTTAGCTCTATGACTGAGCCGTTGATTTTTAAAAGTGGCCTGAGTCCATTTAATACTTAAATTGAGACCATTAATCATTGATGATCACCGAAGGCAGTGATAAAGGTAATTTTAATTAATTAATATCACATTAGTTGGATAATCAGTACGCTTAATTAATGAGTTAAACGAAATTTAGGCAATAAAATGTTAATATAATGTTCGAACCACGCCTGAGGTAGAATTATTTTCTGTTATTTCAGCTTTGGAGCGACCTCGGGGTATGGAGACTCTCCTGGGGTACACCGAGCCACCATAAAGTGGGTACCTAACTAAGGATTGGGGGAAAACCTAGCTGCTGAGAGTGATCTAGGTCTAATAACCTCCTTGCATGGCCGTTGGCCCTAAAACAGTATGAATCTCTGTAAGTAATGAGCCCAAGACTCTCCATGGGTTGTAGAGGTACAAGTTTTTTTAATGTAAAAATATTTTGAATCATATAAATTGCGTTTTTGAAGGTTTTAAAGATATTTAAAAAAAAATCAAGCCTTACTTTTTTTCAGCAGATAGAATCTTAAATGATGACAAATAGACTTGGGCTTCTTCAAATTTATAACGCATCTGGTTGCTAATTTTAAAAGTCATTTATTAGTAACCTTTGTATTTATTTCAATTATAGTTTTTTTGTTGTTGTTATTATATGTATTTTTTTTTTCTATTTTTGTGTAATTTACTTTACTTTGTTTTTCTCTAAAAATTCTATGGGTATGGTCTCATATTACTATTACTAATGTTCATATCAAAACTAATTTTAATACATCTCAAAAAACAAATAAATTGAAGGTGGCCCTACTTCATTCTTGGTAAGAAAACGTATATTATTCACTTGATGATTGCCATTATTTTAATAGTGACATTAAATTCAACACCTCTAGACAGACTTAAGCAGTATGACTCATTATTATCCTGCGCGTATATTTTTAATCGCGATAAAAGATCAACTCTTAAATATTTCAATTAAATTATAAATGGACTTAGGCCCCTCTCACAAAAAACGGCTCATTTCTTTCTCAACGTGTTTTTTTTTTTTTTTTTTATAACGACAATTTTAAATAGGCTTTCTTATCTTACAAGCAACGGGTAAATTGTGGAAGAGTCACGTAGAATAGGCCAAAAACCTCATATTTATTGCTCCATGTGACATGAATGGGCGCTTAAAGATTGCAAATAGACCTAGCTAGTTATATTTCATTACCCTCTGTAAACTTCTAAAAAACTTTAATTTTAAGAATGACTTTTTTCATTAAAAAAAAAAAAATGTTGCGCGTAACGTGATTTTCATTCACCTTTGTGGTTAAAATAAACTTTTATATCAATTAAAATTAAATAGAATTAAACAGAGTTTCGATGGTAATATTTATTTTAGATTAAATAATATAATATTAGAAATAATTATTGACTACAATCATCTCATATTATACCCGTTTCGTCACTCTCCATTACCTTGTATGAATATGATAAGCTATCCCTTTAATTTTATAGATTGAAAAGAATCAACCATATCATCTTATTAGGATTGATAAAAAGCGGCTAAATATAAAAGTTGAACGAATTTAATAACAAATTAAAGGAGAAAAGACCAAAAATATTTTTAAAAGTTTTTTGAACATAAGAACACATACGTATAATAAATATTTTAGAAATAACACTATCATAGTGGATCTAATTAGTTGACCGTTGAGAATCACTAAAAGGAATTAGTCCGGATGGCGGTCGGTGAATGAAACAATTGGGTAGTTTCAACAATTTATTTTTTGCCAACGTTTCGACCCCCATTGTGGGTCATCATCAGGGCTAAAAAGATACATTTAAAATAAGATTAAATATACTATTTTAAAAACTTTTGCGCTAGAAAATGTCAATATTATATCATAAAAGGAACTAGATGTGTAAAGAAATCAATTAATTAAATTAAAATGAAAAAGGTATAATAATGAGAGGGCTATAAAGAGCAGATTATAACTAAAGATAATGTACAAATGTATAAACAAATTACATGAAATAAAAAACATTGAAAAATGGAGTACAGGGGAGATACGTACCGTGTTGTAGGCGAAAACTGTACCACTACAACCCTTGAAGAGTTTTGGGCTCAGTACGTGTAAAGATTCGTACTGTTTCTAGGCCAACGGCCGTGCAATGAGGTGATTAGGCCTTGAACACGCTCAGCCGCCAGGTTTTTTTCTCCATTTTTGGGTACCCACTTGATTGAGGCTGGGTGTGCCCCAGGAGGGTCTCCATACTAGGGGTGGGCATAATCGAATGACGATTATCGGATCGTTCGATTATTACAATCGTTCGGATTAATCGGTTTGGATAAGTGAATGATCATTCGAACAGAACTGTTTAACGATAATCGAGGGGTTATAAGGAGCTCGGATAATCGAACGACCTTTTTTTTTTTTTTTGTCATTCGATTCTTTAAATCATTGAAGTCCCATCATCCGATTATGATGATCATTCGATTATGCCCACCCCTACTACTCCATACCCCAGGATCGCCCCCCCGGCTGAAATGACAGAATAAATAATATTCCGCCACAGCCGGGATTCGAACCCAGGACCTCGGAACACAGTAGACTAGCGCTCTCCCCACTAGACCACGCCGCTCCCGAAAAAATTGTCCTGGAATCGAACTCGTAACGTTCGGAACAGTAGATCGGAGCGCTGCCACTGAGCCACTGGAGATCTAAAACTTGCCAACGGTCATACCACGTTGAACACACCGGTTCTCGTCCAAAAAAAGAAAACATTGAAAAATTATTTTTTTTTATTCATATTATATTTTTCCATTTAAACCTTTATTTTGGATTAAATAATATAACAATATAAATTATTATTTACAGCAATTAATTAACTGCAGGCCCTTTTCGTCCCCCTCCATTACCTTCTACATCTTTTTGCTTGATGCATTTTTTTTCTAAAATCTTTAGCTTTCCAAATAGTACATCATATATCTATTTTACTATTCTTATTTGGGGGAAAAATTTCTGTTGTTTATTTCTTCAGTTGGTTATCGCATTCTTCCATATTTCATATCTATCCAATGTTTGCTTATTTCTGGTCCACACAATAAGAAGTATTTTAGAAGAAATTTTAAAAATAGGTAATTTAACCCCAGTCCTATGAGGATAAAATCTACATTAGATCCAAGTCCATTCGATCTTAAGCCAATGTAGTGAAAAGGTCTTCTAGCTTGTCGATTTCCATGAGAACGTAACTGTAACACCTCAGGCAAATTGTGTTTAATATAAAATAACAGTTTCGTAAGACGGTTTTCGACCTTGACTTACTTCAGAAACACTGACCTTTTCAATGGACTTGGTCATTTGGACTTAGGGGACCATAAAACGTGCATTTCCGTTGAAAAATCTAATTCGAAAATGTTCACGATCGCAGTACTTTCCCTTAATATTATTTCATATATAGGTAGTGGAAGTAAAAGAAAAAAAATCTGGTCTGGGCAACACACGTCTTTCGCTTACCTCCATTGTTAAAATTAATATAAGAATTTTTAAATACAGTTAGAGAAGAAAATAAGTAAACGTAATTAATAATTAACTTAATTTAATTTCTAAAGAATCATGTGTTTCATTAAATAATCTATTATATTATTATATAAAACAATCAGTTCTTATGTTTAAATAACCAAAAATTACATTAAAAAATATTTTTACTCTTTTCTATTTTAGTTGGTAATAAAATTCGTTCCAATTTTATATTTAGCCGCTTTTTTTCAATCCTAATAAGGAGATATGGGTAATTCTTTTGAATCTATAAAATTTAAGTTGAATTGAGGTATAGTTGACTGTAGAAGCTATTGCTACGGTCAAGACAATGACGGGTGGACCACGCCTGGAGGGGCCTAGATGAGGCTAGAGACTTCTGGACCTGGACAGTCCTCGAAGTGCCTGGAAAGGCCCACCGCCTTACCTGCGCCCGGGTCTAGAAGATTCGGCGGTGGTACAAATAGCGGTCCCCTGAGCCTGGGTGAGTCAGTCTTAATCCGGCTCAACAAGCATCTGTAATTTGTAAACTGGAGTAGTTCATTTCGCACACCCCGTAGCCCGTAACAATTTGGTGTCAGAAGTGGGATCATTGTAAATGGTTATAATTTTGGTTTTCTTGTTTTTGTAATTATTGGGCTACTGTGTGGAAAATGACTTCTCAGAGTGTTAGACTGAATGATTTAAAAGTTGCAGACTTAAGACGGGAGTTAGAAGAACGAGATCTGGATACTTTCGGAACGAAATCAGTACTGCAACAACGCTTGCGCCAATTTTTTGTTGATTCAGGGGAAAATCCAGACGAGATTACGTTTGAAAATGATTTCAGTAAGTTGTCTGCAACTTTTAAAACTGAATTAGGTACTGTTAAAAATAAGTTAGGTAATGAATTAAGTACTGTTAAAAATGAGTTAGGTAATGTAGAAAAGAAGTTAGGTAATGAATTAAGTACTGTTAAAAATACATTGGAGGCTAAGTTAGGCAATTTAGAAACTAAGTTAATGGAAAGTGTAGATAATAAGTTAGCTGATGTAGAATCTAGATTAGGAGAAAAAGTCGATTCAATAGAAAATGAACTTAGGGTAAGAATAGAAGCTCTAGAAGAACGTATGGGCAACCCACCGACAATCGACACCGACCAACCCTCTGAGAGAAGCCCTCACAACACCATTCCCTCCGCCAATGCTGGGATGCCACCAACGCACAACACCATCCCATTGTTCGACGGGAAGACGCCGTGGAAGGACTACGTGACTCTCTTCGAGACAGCGGCTTCGATCCACGGGTGGTCAAAGGAGACGCAAGCATCAGCGTTGTGCCTAGCCTTGCGTGGAGACGCATTAGGAGTGCTACAGGGGATGCCCATGTCGGAGCGGTGCAACTACGGTGAGCTGATGAGAAGACTGGAGATGCGTTTCGGCCATCGCCACATGGACCAACTATACCGTTCCCAGTTAAAGAACAGGGTCCAGAAGACCAACGAGACGCTGCAGGAATTTGAAGCAGATATCGCCCGGCTAGTGAGGAATGCCTACCCAACAGTCACCGACGACGTCTACGAGAGCTTGGCTATCGACAAATTCCTGGATGGACTTCGAGACCCGGAAACCCAACAGGCAGTGAAACTCGCACGCCCTAAGACTTTGGGCGATGCATTGTCGCAGGCCATGGAATTCGAGGCTGTCAGGCAGTCAGTCCGTGGACATGCACGAGTTCGAGCGGCAGAAGCGGAGCATAACGCGGACTCCACCATCGAGGGCATAGTAACAAAGGTTTTGGAAGCCCTCAGGACACGCAAAAATGAGATACGCTGTTGGAGCTGCGGTCAACTTGGACACCCCAGAAGCAAGTGTCCTACCAGGAAGCCGGAAAAAGCCACAGGAAAACTAAGGAGGGTTGATGGGAAGGGGCAACTGTCAACCCGTAGCATCGAAGGCCCCAGGGTCGCCGTGAGAATCGCGACAATAGGGAGCAAGACAAATAGTTTTTATGTGGATGGAATGGTGAACGGGCAGCTGCGGAGTTTTCTGCTGGATACCGGCGCAACCATGACAATACTGAACCCGAAGGCAGTTAACGCTGAGAAGATATCACCTACCACTTGGGCGTTACGGACAGCTACAGGACAGCCAGCCGAGGTCTACGGAGAGACAGTTGCCACTTTCTTCATCGGGGGCCAACGTCTAGAGCACCGCGTTCTCGTGGCGAAAATAGACGAGGAAGTCATCTTCGGCATGGACTTGATGATCAAATACGGGATCAAGCTGGACATGTCGAGAGGTGTGATGACGCTGGGAGACGAAGAGGTCATCCTTCGGCAGGGAAAAGACCTCTATGCACGAGTACTCCTACTAGAAGACACCACTTTACCTGCACGGAGTCAAATTCTGACGCATGGGACGATCAATGGACGACTACCGGAGGGTCAATGTCTTCTAATTGAACCTGGGAAGCACGAGGAGCAGGAAGTCGGACGCGGTGTTCTGGTTGCAAGGTCTCTCATCAAGGTCGGACATACCACCCCAATCCGACTGATGAATCTGAACAGCTTCCCGGTGATACTAAAGAGAGGAACACCAGTTGGAGAATGTACGGCCGCTACCTCAGTAGTCCGACAGCTACAACGCAACCCCACCGAGCAACGAGGACTACCCGAAGAATTAAAAGGATTCGTGGAGGAATCATGCAGAGAACTTTCGCCTGAACAGAGCGAACTCGTGAAGAGATTGATTACCCGATGGCAGGACATTTTCGAGATCAGCTCAGGACCACGGGGTAGAACGAACATCGTCCAGCACAAAATTGACACCGGGGATACAAAGCCCATCCGACAGATCCCGAGGAGGCTGCCGCTAGCTAAACGAAAGGATGCCGAGGAGATTATTAAGGATATGGCGAATGATGGTGTCATCGAGCCCTCGAGTAGCCCATGGATGTCTCCTGTCGTACTGGTGAAAAAGAAGGATGGGACGACAAGATTCTGCGTAGATTACCGTCTTTTGAACAACGCCACGAAGAAGGACAGCTACCCACTCCCAAGGATTGACGACACGCTGGACACACTAGAGGGTTGCAAACTATTTTCTACCTTGGATCTCCGCAGTGGATATTGGCAGGTTGGATTGGCACCGGAAGATAAGGAGAAGACGGCATTTTCAATCGGCACTGGCCTCTGGCAATTTACGGTAATGCCATTCGGGCTTTGCAATGCTCCTGCAACGTTCGAGAGGCTGATGGAAAGCGTCTTAAGAGGCCTTTCTTGGGAGATATGCCTGGTTTACTTGGACGACATCATTGTACTGGGAAAATCCTTTACTCACCATCTGGAGAATCTGGAGCGGGTCTTCGAACGGCTGCGTGCAGCCAATCTAAAACTGAACCCGAAGAAGTGCAATCTCTTCCGAAGGCAAGTCAACTACCTGGGGCATGTTGTATCAGACAACGGAGTTGCTGTTGACCCAGAGAAGATTACAGCGATCACCAATTGGCCAGCACCTCGAGATAAGCACCAAGTGAGAAGTTTCCTCGGACTCTGCACCTACTACAGGAGGTACGTGAAAGGATTCGCCAACATCGCAAAACCTCTTACCAGGCTCACTGAGGAAAAACGGACTTTCCTTTGGGATCGCGAGTGTCAGGCTTCATTTGAGGAGTTAAAGAAGAAATTGAGTAGTGCGCCTATTCTAAGCTATCCACGTCCCGAGGGCAAGTTCATTCTTGACACAGATGCCAGCAACACTGCTATTGGAAGCGTCCTTTCCCAACTCCAAGACGGGGAAGAAAAGGTTATTGGGTACTTCAGCAAAGCACTATCAGCTCCAGAACGCAACTACTGTGTCACAAGGAAAGAGCTTCTGGCAGTGGTTAAGTCCATAGAGCACTTTCATAAATACCTGTATGGAAGAAGATTTCTACTGAGAACGGACCACGCAGCTCTAATGTGGCTGCTGCGATTCAAGTCACCGGAGGGACAAGTTGCACGGTGGATCGAGCGCCTTCAGGAATATGACTTCGAATCTGCTCATCGTTCTGGAACGAGTCACCGGAATGCGGATGCGCTCTCAAGGAGACCCTGTGATGGAGAATGCAAGCATTGTTCTCGACAAGAAGAAAAGCAAGCAACAGTGTTGCGGACTACGGTCGTTACCGACGGTTGGCAGGACACACAACTGGCAAAGGAACAGGACGAGGACCCGGACTTGAAACAAATAAGGGAATGGAAGCTATCAGGCCAAAGGAGACCAAGCTGGCAGGATGTTGCTCCAATGTCGAAAAATATAAAAACCTATTGGGCTCAATGGGACTCCATTCTACTGGACAAAGGTCTGCTGAAACGAGCATTGGAGAACACGGAGGGAGATCAGCGGAGACTACAGCTCATCGTACCAAAGATTAAAGTGCCCGAAGTACTGAGGGAACTACATGATGGAGCATCTGGCGGCCACCTTGGAGTTCACCGGACATTAGAAAAGGTTCGTGAACGCTTTTACTGGGCAAACCTCAAGGACGATGTGTTAGATTGGTGCCGGCGGTGTGCAACTTGTGCCGCCTCTAATGGACCGATAAGGAAAAAGAAGGCACCTATGAAGAAATACAACGTAGGAGCACCATTCGAGAGAATAGCGGTAGACATCGCTGGCCCTTTTCCTGTGACAGATAATGGCAACCGATATATTCTCGTGGCCATGGATTATTTTTCAAAGTGGGTGGAAGCTTACGCCCTTCCGAATCAGGAGGCCGCCACGGTTGCCGATGTTCTCGTGAAGCAGCTCGTCAGTCGGTTTGGGGTGCCCATGGAACTTCATGCTGACCAAGGAAGAAACTTTGAGTCGGCAGTCTTCACCAGGATGTGCGAGGCTCTAGGAATACGGAAGACCAGAACGACGCCTCTTCACCCTCAGTCCGATGGCATGGTAGAGCGCATGAACAGGACGATGGGTCGATATTTGGCCAAGGTAGTTTCTGACCATCAGCGAGACTGGGACCAATATCTTCATCTGTTCCTGCTAGCCTATCGTAGTTCAGTTAATGAAACGACAGGGCAGACCCCCGCCAATTTCGTGTTCGGCAGAGAACTACGCTTGCCTTGCGATCTGAAATTCGGTTTCAAGCCTGATGAGGAGGTCGCCGGAGAAGACTACGTCACGAACCTACGGAAGCGAATGAACACTATTCACGAGAAGGTTCGCACAAACATCCAGGGAGCAAGTGACAGAATGAAGGAGCGTTACGACATCAAGGCAGAGAAAGGTGGCTTCCAACCTGGGGACTTGGTCTGGCTACACGATCCTCGAAGAAGGCAAGGCTACTCACCGAAACTTCAAAACTCCTGGGACGGACCGTATGAGGTCATCAAGAGGATCAATGATGTCATCTATAGGATCAGGAAGCAGCCCAAAGGAAAACCCAAGGTAGTCCATTTCAACCGATTGGCTCCATACAAGGGAAACCATGGCCCTACAGAGGAACAGCAAGTGAGGAACCTCACCGACAAGGACCTAACTCCCCATCCTAAGGCGCCAGACTCCCGTAGGGTAACGCAGACAGTTTACAGAGACATATTCTCGTTACCGGTAGACTATGCTCTAGCACATTGTGTCGCCGAACATCTGAGGGATTCCCGGGGGATTGCGACGGTCTTCAGGAAGAAGTTCGCTGGAATTGAAGAGCTGGCACGCCAGGGACCAAGAGTTGGGAAGACTCTCCATCAAGAGCATGAAGGCCGGCACCTGTTTTACTTGGTTACCAAGAGTTCATCAGAGCAGAAGCCGACATACGACACACTGCGCCGGAGTCTTGGCGACCTGCGGAGAAAGCTTCTGGAACTGCGTGTCACCAAGCTCGCCATCCCGAAGTTGGGTTGTGGATACGATGGCCTGGAGTGGAGGATTGTCAGGAACAATGTAGAAGAGACGTTCGCCAACTCTGGAGTCATCATAATCGTATGCACGTTCAACCCCTGGAAAGACAAAACACCTACATCGGAGGAAGATCAGCATCGCTCAGCTTCTGCAATCTGTGCTCTGGGGCAGAGCACGTCTAAGGAGGGGTAGTGCTACGGTCAAGACAATGACGGGTGGACCACGCCTGGAGGGGCCTAGATGAGGCTAGAGACTTCTGGACCTGGACAGTCCTCGAAGTGCCTGGAAAGGCCCACCGCCTTACCTGCGCCCGGGTCTAGAAGATTCGGCGGTGGTACAAATAGCGGTCCCCTGAGCCTGGGTGAGTCAGTCTTAATCCGGCTCAACAAGCATCTGTAATTTGTAAACTGGAGTAGTTCATTTCGCACACCCCGTAGCCCGTAACAATTTGGTGTCAGAAGTGGGATCATTGTAAATGGTTATAATTTTGGTTTTCTTGTTTTTGTAATTATTGGGCTACTGTGTGGAAAATGACTTCTCAGAGTGTTAGACTGAATGATTTAAAAGTTGCAGACTTAAGACGGGAGTTAGAAGAACGAGATCTGGATACTTTCGGAACGAAATCAGTACTGCAACAACGCTTGCGCCAATTTTTTGTTGATTCAGGGGAAAATCCAGACGAGATTACGTTTGAAAATGATTTCAGTAAGTTGTCTGCAACTTTTAAAACTGAATTAGGTACTGTTAAAAATAAGTTAGGTAATGAATTAAGTACTGTTAAAAATGAGTTAGGTAATGTAGAAAAGAAGTTAGGTAATGAATTAAGTACTGTTAAAAATACATTGGAGGCTAAGTTAGGCAATTTAGAAACTAAGTTAATGGAAAGTGTAGATAATAAGTTAGCTGATGTAGAATCTAGATTAGGAGAAAAAGTCGATTCAATAGAAAATGAACTTAGGGTAAGAATAGAAGCTCTAGAAGAACGTATGGGCAACCCACCGACAATCGACACCGACCAACCCTCTGAGAGAAGCCCTCACAACACCATTCCCTCCGCCAATGCTGGGATGCCACCAACGCACAACACCATCCCATTGTTCGACGGGAAGACGCCGTGGAAGGACTACGTGACTCTCTTCGAGACAGCGGCTTCGATCCACGGGTGGTCAAAGGAGACGCAAGCATCAGCGTTGTGCCTAGCCTTGCGTGGAGACGCATTAGGAGTGCTACAGGGGATGCCCATGTCGGAGCGGTGCAACTACGGTGAGCTGATGAGAAGACTGGAGATGCGTTTCGGCCATCGCCACATGGACCAACTATACCGTTCCCAGTTAAAGAACAGGGTCCAGAAGACCAACGAGACGCTGCTTTTACTCTTTTCTATTTTAGTTGGTAATAAAATTCGTTCCAATTTTATATTTAGCCGCTTTTTTTCAATCCTAATAAGGAGATATGGGTAATTCTTTTGAATCTATAAAATTTAAGTTGAATTGAGGTATAGTTGACTGTAGAAGCTATTGCTACGGTCAAGACAATGACGGGTGGACCACGCCTGGAGGGGCCTAGATGAGGCTAGAGACTTCTGGACCTGGACAGTCCTCGAAGTGCCTGGAAAGGCCCACCGCCTTACCTGCGCCCGGGTCTAGAAGATTCGGCGGTGGTACAAATAGCGGTCCCCTGAGCCTGGGTGAGTCAGTCTTAATCCGGCTCAACAAGCATCTGTAATTTGTAAACTGGAGTAGTTCATTTCGCACACCCCTTAGCCCGTAACACTATTATAGGTGGAATAATCAGGAATCAGTCATTTTTTGAAAATTTAAAAAAAAAAGACTGATTCCTGATTTTTCTACCTATAATTATAAAATTTAATGTACTTTAAAAAAAGAAAATAAAAAAATTCAGAATTTATTTAAGCCCTATCAGACTATTCCAATCAGAATGAAATCTATATGATATTAAAGCCCAATAATATTTACATCAATATAACGGGTTCAATCAAAATTGTTCGAGCCGTTTTTAAAAAAATCGTAAAAAGATGCAAAATGTATAGTATTAAGTGACATAACATATCCTGTCAGCCGATTTTGATGAAAACGTTGCTGTAACATTTCAGGGCGTATTTTTTTTTTTTTCTCTGGCGCGACAGGCCGTGTAGGCCCTTGGCCGCGTGGTATAGACTCCTGAGAGAATATACTCACATTTCTCGATGAAACGGTTAGGGTAGGGTCATCACTCCTTACACCTATTTTGCGAGTTGCCACCAGTAGGCTGACGAGTCTCACATACCTGGGGAGAGGTTGTGAGTGAATCTCCGTTTCATTATATTCTTATAAAAGTCCCGCGGGGTCTGGGATTCGAACTCACAACTCTAGCGTGGTGGAATAGCGCGCTAGCCACTCAGCCACCAGCTCCCCTCTCAGGGCGAATAGTCGTCTCAAATATAAAATTTCAGTTTCATACGACTTTTTGTTTTCGCGCTAGACTTACCACGCACACACACACAGACCTTATTGCGGGCTTTGTTATTTGGACTTTAAGGGTGTTACGTGGAAAGAGACGTGGTGGATAGCAGCTATTACCGAGTGGTTTACATTAGACTGATTTAATTAGTGTGAACAAGGACAAGCCCAGACGGATGAACTCGGCCGGACAAGGAAGGAAGCCAAGGTTTAGTTCTCGAGGAGAAATTGGAAACTTAAAAACTGCCTCCTAACCCTCATCCCGAACCTAGGTGAATATCATTTTGTAAATAACTTTTGGTTTGTGTTTGGTGATTGATAAACGAAAGTAGTAGTTTCAGACAATAGAAAAAAAAAAGTTAGTATAAGTTGTAAATATGTTTTGTTATTGAATAATTTCTTTCTTTCTTTTCCTTTTCTTTTTATTAGAAATAAAATTATATTTTGAAGTTTTTGTATAACCAATTTAACCATGTATTCTTTATTTAATTCAAAAATTGGGTCTTGAATATTTACTTATTAATTAATATTAACCTTAAAAAGTTAAGACTGTACAACCCTCGTCGAGTCTAATACTGTGTAAAGGTATGGTGACGTCATATGAGTCCATAGCTCATGGGATTGATAGAAGTATTCAGACAGTGAGGTAACGAGTTCGTAACCATCTGTTATTAATAACTCTTTTTTTTGTAAATTTAATTTTAATTTTTTTTTTTATTTATTTCCATTAAAAAAAAAAAATATTATTAATTTAAAAGGGTTTCGCTATTTACCTTATTTCTTTTTTTTAACAAATAGCGTGGCGCTCGAAATAAATTTATGGTGGAACCCACCCGTCTCCACTGAGTATCTGGGGCATAGTTACGGTTAGGGAATTCGTTTTTTTTTTTTAATTAAAATTAATTCTTTTTACAAATTTTAACCGTAACAAAATGGCGCCCGAAATAGGGACTAGTAAAAGCATAAATAGAATAATAAATTAATAGAAAAGTTTAATTTGATTTTTAATAATAAAATTTGTAGATAATTATTTTATTTTATAAAATATATGTATATATTTTTAATTATAACAAAATGAATGTCGATAGACTAATTAAGGAAGAATTAGAGTACGAATTGAAGATTCGTGGGGTAGCTGGTTTATTGACGGTAGACGAAATGAGGAAAAAATTTCGTACCCTTTTAAAATTAGAGAGTACAGGAAAATATGTAGCCCCTGTTGTAGATATCCCGGCCGGACCAGAATTGAGTGTGTGTGAGGAAAAACTTGCAGCAATCGAGACAAAAATATTGGGTATCACGGCATCCAGTACCGCGGGGGAAATAGATAAAGTAGATGCGGGATTACAACATCTAATAAATCGTTTAAACCGAATTTCTACTAAAGATTCTTTTGAAAGTGAAAAGAAAAGCGAGGCTGTTGCAAAGTGTCTCGAGTTGTGGGAACTCTTTGAAGAGAACGCAGGCCAATCATCGACTGGAAAAGAGGATCCCGTACACTCTCAACGCAGTGAGGAAGTAGAGAACATGGGGAAATCACATGAAAATATCCAAAACCAAGCGACAATGGTTCAACCAGACTTAGGCGCAGCTGGAGCGACCTACGTGATAAAGAGAACCCAAATTCCCATAAGAGATTGGGGTGTTCATTTTACGGGGGATGGCGACGGTCTAAGCATACATGCGTTTTTGGAAACTGTAGAAGATTTACGTCTTGCGAGGAGTACAACAGAAGAAGACCTCTTTATGGCGGCGTATGATTTGTTTAGAGGTCCAGCACTAATTTGGTTTAGATCGATCAGACGTGAAGTTTCTTCTTGGTCCGAACTTGTCTCCGAATTGAAGGCTGAATACACCCCATTAGATTACGAAGATAGACTTTGGGAGGAAATCAGGAGAAGAACTCAAGGGCCTACAGAATCAATCGGTACTTTCGTAGCCGTCATGAAAAATTATTTTAACAGGCTCTCAAATGTTCCTACAGAACAAGAGATGTTGAGATTGATCAAGAGAAATATCGACCCCTACTACTTGGATCGTCTTGCGTTGCAACAAGTAAGGACGGTCAAAGAATTAATAACTCTGGGGAGGCAAATAGAAGAGGTAAGATGGCGGATCAATGAGTATCGACCGCCTCCAACAAGTAAAGGATTACTCGAACCCGATTTGGCCTATCGCCCACCAAGAAAATCGGCATGCCAAGTGAGTACCGTGGAAGCTCCCCAAAACGATTTGAAAGGGATAGGAAAAGAAAATAGTTCTTTTCGCTGTTGGAATTGCGGAGGAAATAATCATTCCTTTAAAACATTTTGTGAAGGTTGTGGTTGGAAGGGAGTCAGAAAGAAAGAATTGCTGGCGGTGTAAGAAAAACAGGAAGGGAAACGATCAAGGGGGTCAGGCTTAAGTGGATGTGAGCTTGAACAAAATCCCAAATCCACAACGAAAGCTGAATGGGAAGAATGGTTACCAGTAGTAAGGGAAGTTTTCGACGGTAAGAAGGGAGAAATTCTTCGGCACCCTAAAAATAGTTTAGACCAAAGACCATACCTAAAGGTAAACATCTTGGGAAAAACGGAAATTGGTTTGTTGGATTCCGGAGCTTCTAGATCTCTAATGAGTGAAAAATGTTGGGAGAGGTTCTCACGACTTGGTGTAAAATTACAGGGAAAACCGGATGTTAAAATAAATGCAGCCGGTGGGACAGCACTCAACGTGGTTGGGAGTGCAAATATGCCTGTTGAATTGCAGGGCAGATCAAGAGTGATTGAATTTTTAGTGGTGTCACGCCTTGTAGATGGGATTATCCTGGGGATAGACTTCTGGGAAAAATTGCGACTGATACCCGATGTATCTGAAAATACATGGACTTTTTCTGAAGAAGGATGCTCGACTATATCGCAGGATGATCACGCTCTTTTAACTAGACCCAACCTTAACTTCAAACAGAAGGACATTGTTGATCGCCTGATAGAAAAATGGAGTTCTATTAGACCATCAAAGTTGGGATGCACTACCAGGGTTGAGAACGAAATAAACACGGCCGATAGCAAACCGATTAAACAGCGCTACTATCCTGTTTCTCCTAAAATCCAAGATGTCCTGAATAAGGAGCTCGATGAGATGTTGGAGGAAGGAATTGTGGAACCATCGCAGAGTGCATGGTCGTCACCTGTTGTTTTGGTTAAGAAGCCAGATGGATCCTACCGCTTCTGTGTAGATTACCGGCAGTTGAATTCGGTTACAAAGAGGGATGCATACCCGCTACCAATTTATGGTGGAACCCACCCGTCTCCACTGAGTATCTGGGGCATAGTTACGGTTAGGGAATTCGTTTTTTTTTTTTTAATTAAAATTAATTCTTTTTGCAAATTTTAACCGTAACAAGGGGACCCTAAAACTATATATTTGATATATAAGTAAGTTAAAGTAAAAATCGTTTATGAATTATAACGATATTATAAGTAATGAATTACTTGGATAAGGTAGGATAAGAGGTAATAAAAAACTCTTTGTATGTGAAATGAGTTTAATTATAAATTACATTAAAAAATAAGTATTATTAACATCTTATTTCTTTGACCAAAAATATTTTTACATTAACAAAAATAAAATAAATAAAATTTTCTCTTCATAAGAAAATCAATAGGAACATTTAAAAATAATAACAATAAAGAATAGCAAAAGTAAGAAATAAAACTTTTTCAAGTTTTCAAAAAACCAGTAGGAACAAAAATAAACTCAGGTATACAAAAACAATATAAAATATAGAAACATTTAAAAAAGTTACCATAAAGTACATATCTATTTTTAAGCTACCATTGTTCTACTTTTTAACAATGACGATCCCACATTCAATTTAATAAAGTTATTTGAGTTGAAGTATTTTAATAAAATGTTTAAACATATTAAAAAAATAAAATTAACTGAAATGAAAAAGGAATTATATAAATATGGGCCCAGATCGATTGTGTCGAATTTAAGGACCTAGGTTTAACACATAGGTTGTGTATTTTAATTTTAATTTTTGTTCTATGTTTGTCTTTTCTCCTAACATTCAGTCTTAGATTCATATTTATTTTAGATAATATAATGTTTAAATTAAACATAAAAATATAATATAAATAAAGTTTTTGATGCTCCTAAAGAATACCAAGATCAGAACTGTATAATGTTATTTATACAATATTGATCTTGTATATTTTTTCTTTTCTTTTCTTAGCCCGTTTTTTAAATTTTATTTTAATATATGACCTGGTATTATAGTGCTACTTATCTCTACTCAGTTTGTGTTAACATTTTCCTCCATGAGTCATGCTAAACGGTGATTGACTCTAATTTAGAAAAAATATTTAAATTCCATAAATATCACGAGTGAGTAGGTTTTTGATAATTTGGAAAACTATTTTGGCACATCTTACATGAAAGAACTGATGCCAAATGTCTTTCTAATTTGAAGAAACTCATTAAAAGATATAAAAATATGCCAATTTTATCTTTTTGAGATATCAGACTACAATTTATACCATTCTCCAATAAAGGAGAAAAAATATTATTTTGAATAATTTACGATTATTTGGATTAATAATTCGAAATTCTGACTTTATTATGTGACTGCTTCCAGATATAATGCTCCTGAAAATTGGAAGCACCGACATTGTGGTTGAGAAAGGAAATTATTTAAATATTTCAAAAAAACTAATAGCCCGTTGAGCAGGATACCACAACTATACTTTAATTAGGATAAAGTCCTACTTCATTACAAAAAAAGAAATAAAAAGTACCATATTATGCCTAACTGTTTGGAAGTAAATTTTAATTGAGATTCTAAAATAGATTACTTGTGACGAAAGCAAATTACAATTACTAATTCCATTTGGTTTTGATTAATTAAAGTTAACAAAAGTAGCCTCATAAAGGATTTCATAAAAAAATAAATAAAATTAATATTTCAATAAATTTCTTTTAATAAATAAGTTTGTAGCATAAATAAATATAGTATGTGCAAAATTTACTAAATAAATAACAAAAGATTAATAAATAAAATTCATTTGATATTCAATCTGACCAAAACATAATAGTGTATCCTCTATAAGACATGAACATGGAATTTCTTAACTTCAGATTAATATTTCATGGTTCTAACATACCAATTATTATAAAAAATATACAATAATTATTATGTTTAATTTAGTACCAAAATGTGACAACAGTGAAGGATACGTTGTGCGAAATAATAATTGTGAATAAAATTTTTTCATATCCATCAACCATTGACACGACTTCTGAATTGTTATAAATAAATAGTTTCCTTTTTTTTGGCAGGAAACCGTAGTCTATGAACGTTTACTTAAATATACTTAGAAGTCACAAAATTATGTTCTGATTTGGTAGTTTTAAACGAAATGGACATCATAATGCCATGGAAGCTGACGACCGCCATTCAACATTTTGTCAAATGGTATCCATTCCAACCCGTTTCATTTTCCCCATTCTGCCTAAAGAATAATTCTCTTTAAAGAATTATTTAAACCAGAATTTGAAAAAAATTAACCAAAGTCCATATCGACGGTAGGATTTCATCACAAGGAAGTATTACGTTAGGCGATGGAGAGCTCGAAAGGTGGTTCTTGCTGAGGAACTAAGTCATGTGTCGCTTCGAACCTTTGGCCTATAGACCTCCTCAGAACAGATAAAAGCCATACGAAGATGAATATGATAATGAGTAGTAACAACCCTCCGTGCACGAACGAAATGGCGTGAACTGGTCTTCTCCAATCCAGTACCTTGTAAACATATGGATTTCCTTTCCTAAAAATTGTAAAAAAAGAAATTAGGACAAAACTTAACTTACAATGGCTTTGATAATTGAGTTTATACATTTATGAAATCAACAAACCTGTCTGTTCCACCGCACAAGAAATAAATGATGTTAAACCCAGTGTAAAGTAATGAATAAAACAATGGAAAAACGATGTCTACCACTTTACGGGATGTGCAACCATGAAGAGATCTATGAGCATTATGATCGAATTGCAGATGTGCGATGATATATTCACTACATTCATTCTATGGATTTCTGAAAAAAAAGTTACACACATTATTATTGTTAATCAATTATTAGCTAAACTAATTTGTGAATGTTGGAGACACATGGAATTATAAGATAAATTAAATTAGGGATTAATCGAATATAATATAAAGTCATAAGAAACATTTTAGATGCGGTGTGGTCCGGTAGACAAAGCTCTTGACCACTGATCTACTATTTATTTATCTACGAGGGTCACCTGTTACAAAGTAGCTAGAATAACAGCCTTATATGCCCAATGCCACGGGTTCAAACCTGCAGGTGGCCTTAGGATTAGGATCCGCACATTATGCAGTTTCTGCTGGATAATGGAATGTGAACTGAAACAGAGCATTTAATTCATTTGTCAGTCGCTGAGCGACGGATTAATGTTGTAACAAATCCTCTATGTTGACACTGGGTCAGACCCGAAACCTTGATACCTCCTCAGGCCCTAATACATTGCAGTGGCAATTTGTAATAAATAAATGGTTCTTAATTCCTCCTTAAAAGTTTCTTTTAGACTAGTAACCATTATTAGTCAATATTTCGTGGGCTTTCCCCATCTTCAAGACCCACTACAAACCATTAACAAATTATTAGATGAGGGAGATGGTTGGGGCTGCGGTGATCAGAAAGAAACACACAATCAAAAGTAGTACTTATTTTAATTATGTACCGACGTTTCGGCCTACATTATGGGCCTTCATCAGGACTAATGGCTAATATAATATATAAAATATATATATATATAATTTTATTTTATTTTTTATTTTTTGAAAACTCGCCACCTTTTAGACTTCAGAAGAAAACAGAACTAAGAAACATGGAATTCGTAATCAGCATCCCGAAAGTTAAATAATGAGAAATTATCTATAACAACGCGTTCTTTCAGGGTTTTTTTTCTTCGTAATTAGATATTGACTAATAACTAATTGGTGTTAATTATAACAATACAAAAATATATAAAATAAATATGGTAAAATAATATTAAATGTATGTTAATATTTACCAGGGTTGTGAACAAAACACCAATAGACAAATGTCACACCAAATGCAGTAACAATGGCTGTTGACTGTAACGCACCATAAATTTGCATAAACCTGCCAGATTGTTCAAGTGACTTTCCTGAAACATTAACCATTTTACAAATTACGAAAAAATAGGATTGTTGGACTTATTTCATACATGGGTAAAACTTAATATCTGAATAAGTGGTATTCATTACAAAGTATACATATACTATTATTAATACTATACTCTTTTATGTATGAATAGAGAAAGATTATTTCAGTAATATTAGACCTTTTTCAGACCAAATATTCAACCTTGTCTGTTTCATTTTATTTTCTTGTATATTATTGAAAAAAATATATATTTTTGAAACAATGTGACATTTATTCGGGAGGAGCCAGTGGCTGAGTAGCTAGCGCGCTAGTCTCTCACGCTTAAAGGTTATGAGTTCGAATCCCAGTTCTAGCGTGACTTTTTCAAACATTTAATTAATGGGGATTCACTCACAGCTTCTCCCCCAAGTGCGTGAAAACCATCAGCCAAATGGTGGCCCCTAACAAAATTAGGCGTAGGGAGTGATGACCCTACACCATAAAATACACCGAGCAATGTGATTGTAATCTCCCTGGAGACTACACCGCGAGGCCAAGGGTCTACACGACCTGTCGCGCCACTGGAAGAAGAAGACATTTATTCATGCCTATTTATTTTAGTATTTCTGTTATGATTAATATTGAAGTTTATCATTGGGTTAAGGGAGACCCTTTTTATGAAAATACTATCGATTAAAATATCTTGCGTTCATGTACGGTTTTATTATATCCTTCTTATGAGATGGCTTTCACAGACCTTGAAGGTATATAATCGTCAATTATAGGAGCTTATTAAGAGTTAATAATTGTAAAGTAGCATGTACTCTGCCGATTCTATTAAATTGCTGCCCATTAAATAATTTCATGCATTCATGAACAGTTTTTTTTCATGATTAGCTAATTCAAGGTGAAATCAGCAAGATTTCAATGTTTTTAATTTAAAAATCTCATATCTTCTAATTAATTTTATATGGTAAAAAGGAAGTGATAATATTATTACAGCCTAAACGTGAGGGTAGCCTTTATCCAAGCCTTAACCACCAGATCTCAAGAGGTTTAACATGACCTGTCTTGAAGTTTTGATTTGATAAATATGATCCAAATATTTAGCTCATAATCGTGATATCGTTCAAAGAATCGGTACGTATTTGATTTAATATTTTTCCCTCTCCCCACCTCATACCATTCTCTCCACCTCCTATCATCATGTCTTTTCCATAACAATAGGGGTACTCACTACGTTTGCTATAGCATGCTATTTGTGCTATTGTGCGAAAACATCAATTTTATACAGGAAATAACTGTAGAAACTCGACGGGGTTAGCAAAATAACACAAATAGCATGCTATAGCAAACGTAGTGAGTACCCCTATTGTTACTCACTTAGGGATAGGTGTATTTTCCCAACATATTTTAATGTTTCCTATTTCATGTGGAAATATATATATTTGTGGATGTCATATATATATATATATATATATATATATATATATATATATATATATATATATATATATATATATATATAACATTATGTTTTTTACATTATACTCTTATTATTTGGTTTTGATTTATATACATTTATCTTCTCATATTTTTTTTTTATTTATAAGCACTATAGCATATTCATATCGGTTGACGTTTTGAAGATACATGCTTCATGGTTTTTTTATTATAAATATTTCCCTATCCTCTTTTTTTTTTCTTATTATTATTTTAAAAAGCTGACAACAGACGACTTTCACTTAACTCGGTTGTTAAAATAAATTCAACAACTAATAGATAGGGTTAAAAAATGTTCTAAGTTCGTTGGAAACATATGTCTAAGACAGAATAATTTTAGAATATAAAATTGTTGTCTACAACAATCAGTTAATTTTATCCGCTTTTTAGCACCCTACATTACATTTAACAACTTTGTGTACAAGATAATATTTTTTCTAAAATCTTTAGCTTTCCTCTCTCTCTCTCTCTCTCTTTCTTATTATTCTCTCTCTCTCTCTCTCTCTGTCTCTCTCTCTCTCTCTCTCTCTCTCTCTCTTCTCTCTCTCTCTCTCTCTCTATATATATATATATATATATATATATATATATATATATATATATATATATATATATATATCGATTTTTATCTTAAAAACAAAAGAAATATTAAATTAATTAAAAATACATTCATAAATCATTAATACATTCATAATTAAAAAATACTTTTGCTGTTTTCTCTTTTAACTGATTATCAAATAAATCAAAATTATATATTTATCAATATCAAAAACATGAAATGGTTAATTTTTTCGAATCTCCGGAATAGAAAGTACTTCAGAGGTAGAAATATAAACTATCGGCATTCAACCTCGTCTGACTATTTCAAGCAGAATGAAACCTTTATCGTATTGATGCCCATTAAATTTTACAACGATATAGCCATTTTAATAAAAATCGTTATAGCCGTATCTGATAAAATCGTAAAAAGGTGCAAAATGCATGGTATAATGTAGCTCTTCTGGTTCGTCGATTAAAATGGAAATGTTGCTGTAACATCTCAGGCATAGAAACTTTTAAAATATGAAATTCCAACAGTTACAAATTATCGTTTTAGCACTAGTCTTACCACACACCTATTTGTGGAACTTGGTTATTTGGACTCAGGGTACTCTAAAATGTGTATTTCCGTTGAAAAATGGAATTCGAAAATTTTCAAGATCGTAATACTTTTCCTTACTATATATTTCTAATATAGCTAAGTGAAAGTAATAATTAGTAAGTCAATAATAAATGCTGTAGTCAGTAATAATTAGTAGTATTATTACGTACTACATATAATTTCTTTATATATTTCTTTTCTGTTTTATAACGAACTATTCATATTTTTCATTATATATCGTTATTTAAAAACTGGTTGTTATCATGTTTTATTCTTAGTCCTTCATCAAATAGTTTATTATTCTTAGTAAAACATCAAATAGTTTCCATTATTAGGTGTTTTTTTTTTCTTTACCGCCACGCGGACTGATTTCTCCTGATTCTCCCAACGGACTAAACTATACTAGTTTATTATGATCCATATTTTCTTACTAGTAATGTTAAAAACTAATTCCTTTCGAACGCTTTTTCTTGATAACTACTTATCAAACAGTTAATAATTTTTTATCATCAGTTCGCAGATGAGATTTACATAAGTCGATGGAAACATTCACTCAAAAATATAAAAATAAGGTGATAAATATAATCGCGAAAAAATAAAATAAATAAAAAACTGCTTTATATATAACTAATAAATGCAAACGTAAGATTACTGATACTATACTGAAAAATAATATTAAGATAATGAGTTTCGAAAAACTCGATAGCTTTAATTTTACACATGATTAGTTAAAAACTTTGTCCATATAAATCAAGGAAATCTAATCATTCTAAATGAACCAAAATGTGTTGTATATGATATAATATAAATATAGAAATTCAAAATCGGATTTTAAAAAATAAATAAAATTAGTATGAGGAAGATGGTTGGGGGTGCGGTCATAAATTAAAACACACAATTAAAAATAAGCGTTATTTTAATTATGTGCCGACGTTTCGGCCTACAATGTGGGCCTTCATCAGGGCTAAAAAGAAACAAGATAACAACCAATGTAATTATAGACTTAATAATGCGTTAGGTATATAATAATAATATGACAGTAATAAATTATGGGAACATAAATAATATTAAATGTGAAATGATAATAAGATGACAATTATAAAGTATGGAAATAAGGTGACAGTTATAAAGTATGGAAATAAACAAAATTAAGATGATAGTTATAAAGTATGGAAGTAAACATAATTGAGATGATAATATTGTAATGAGAATATATAAATAGAGACTAAGTAAATGAAAAAAATGATAAAGGAAAAATATGTGAACAATTAAAATTTTAAATATTAACAATTTTGAGTTGATATATGACGGCAATATATTGAAAACATAGTTAAGAGTATAGGTAATATATAAAAAATATAGTCATTACAAAAGAGAAACAGTATGAATAAAAAATAATTTAAATTTTAAAATAATGTAATATTAAACTAATAATTATATGTCAGGATAGGTAACGGAGAAAGATATGAGTATGGAAAGGGGGAGAAAGAAATGGGCGATGAAAAAAGACCCTTATCAATAAGAAAGAAACACTTACGTGACAACGTGGAAGCTTTGCCTACAGAAGTGATGTGTCTCAGTTTAAAAAAAACGCTCATTGCGTGGAACGGAAAATATGAGAACTAAAATGTCCGTTAGGAAAATTCCAAGAAGCTAAGTTATGTTTACTGATTCGATTGTTAAAAAATAGCCAAAAGTTATTACTTGAGAGTACTAGAGTTATTACTTATGAGTATTTGATAAAATTGTAAGAAATAGTGACGAGGTAAAGATTAAAAGATTTTAAGTAATAACGGATGACGATGATAAATGATGAATGATGATAAGGTAATAACGAATGACGATAAGGAGCTGTCGAAGGAAATGATAAATAAACAGTAATCTAGTAGGTAAACAAATAAATAAATAAAGAAGGGGAGTACGAAAATTAAATATATATATAAATAAAAAAATTTGATAATAAATAAATAAAAATTATGAAGAGATGATCAGATGGTTGTTTAAAAAATGAGCTAGGGATGCTTTATTAAATTTAATATTTGAGAATAAGCTAGTGACAAGTTATGTTTGTCAGTCTTTTGATTAACAGGAAGGGGTTCTAGTTGTATGTAAATGCATTCTGTAATGAGTCGTTTGTCATGGTTGGGAACAGTGGCAAGAATGGATGTTTTATCAAAATCAAAGGAATGGTTAAGGGTTAAGGAATGTTCTGAAAGTTTTGAAGCGGTAGAATTTTTGGAGGAAATTGTATATTTGTGTCGGGTGATGCGATCTTTGAGAAGGTTTTTGGTTTCACCAATATAGGCAGAGTTGCAATTAGGAGTTCCGCAAGGGACTCTATAAACAATTTTTGAACGGTGGTCTGTTGGTATACTGTCTTTAAGTCGGCTGTAAATATTGGAGAGTTTGTAGTGGGATTTGAAAGTAAGTCTGAGGTTTGGATAGAAGGATTTTTATGATATTTTAATTTTTTCTGAAAGAGAGGGAATGTAAGGTACGGATCTATATAATGGAGTTGGTGATGATGATGGAGTAGAAAGAGAGGTTAATTGAGGTTGAGACTGATTTCTGTAGTTATTTATAAGTTTGTTTATGATCACGGTAGGGAAGTTATTGGCCAGGAGAATTGTCTTTATGCGGTTAATGTTGATGTCGTGAAAACGGGGATCGGAAAGGAAAAGGAAAAGGCTTCGGTGTATACCCCCGCCTACATTTTACAGCTGAATCCGAAACTAACAATTCCCTTCCATTTCTTGACCTCCTCATCATTAGAAACCCTAATAACACAATATCCACTGACTGGTACACAAAACCGACTTACTCTGGCAGACTATTTAACTTTTATTCCCAACATCCCCATCATCAAAAAATTAACGTTGCTAAAAATATACACCGAAGCCTTTTCCTTTCCGATCCCCGTTTTCACGACATCAACATTAACCGCATAAAGACAATTCTCCTGGCCAATAACTTCCCTACCGTGATCATAAACAAACTTATAAATAACTACAGAAATCAGTCTCAACCTCAATTAACCTCTCTTTCTACTCCATCATCATCACCAACTCCATTATATAGATCCGTACCTTACATTCCCTCTCTTTCAGAAAAAATTAAAATATCATAAAAATCCTTCTATCCAAACCTCAGACTTACTTTCAAATCCCACTACAAACTCTCCAATATTTACAGCCGACTTAAAGACAGTATACCAACAGACCACCGTTCAAAAATTGTTTATAGAGTCCCTTGCGGAACTCCTAATTGCAACTCTGCCTATATTGGTGAAACCAAAAACCTTCTCAAAGATCGCATCACCCGACACAAATATACAATTTCCTCCAAAAATTCTACCGCTTCAAAACTTTCAGAACATTCCTTAACCCTTAACCATTCCTTTGATTTTGATAAAACATCCATTCTTGCCACTGTTCCCAACCATGACAAACGACTCATTACAGAATGCATTTACATACAACTAGAACCCCTTCCTGTTAATCAAAAGACTGACAAACATAACTTGTCACTAGCTTATTCTCAAATATTAAATTTAATAAAGCATCCCTAGCTCATTTTTTAAACAACCATCTGATCATCTCTTCATAATTTTTATTTATTTATTATCAAATTTTTTTATTTATATATATATTTAATTTTCGTACTCCCCTTCTTTATTTATTTATTTGTTTACCTACTAGATTACTGTTTATTTATCATTTCCTTCGACAGCTCCTTATCGTCATTCGTTATTACCTTATCATCATTCATCATTTATCATCGTCATCCGTTATTACTTAAAATCTTTTAATCTTTACCTCGTCACTATTTCTTACAATTTTATCAAATACTCATAAGTAATAACTCTAGTACTCTCAAGTAATAACTTTTGGCTATTTTTTAACAATCGAATCAGTAAACATAACTTAGCTTCTTGGAATTTTCCTAACGGACATTTTAGTTCTCATATTTTCCGTTCCACGCAATGAGCGTTTTTTTTAAACTGAGACACATCACTTCTGTAGGCAAAGCTTCCACGTTGTCACGTAAGTGTTTCTTTCTTATTGATAAGGGTCTTTTTTCATCGCCCATTTCTTTCTCCCCCTTTCCATACTCATATCTTTCTCCGTTACCTATCCTGACATATAATTATTAGTTTAATATTACATTATTTTAAAATTTAAATTATTTTTTATTCATACTGTTTCTCTTTTGTAATGACTATATTTTTTATATATTACCTATACTCTTAACTATGTTTTCAATATATTGCCGTCATATATCAACTCAAAATTGTTAATATTTAAAATTTTAATTGTTCACATATTTTTCCTTTATCATTTTTTTCATTTACTTAGTCTCTATTTATATATTCTCATTACAATATTATCATCTCAATTATGTTTACTTCCATACTTTATAACTATCATCTTAATTTTGTTTATTTCCATACTTTATAACTGTCACCTTATTTCCATACTTTATAATTGTCATCTTATTATCATTTCACATTTAATATTATTTATGTTCCCATAATTTATTACTGTCATATTATTATTATATACCTAACGCATTATTAAGTCTATAATTACATTGGTTGTTATCTTGTTTCTTTTTAGCCCTGATGAAGGCCCACATTGTAGGCCGAAACGTCGGCACATAATTAAAATAACGCTTATTTTTAATTGTGTGTTTTAATTTATGACCGCACCCCCAACCATCTTCCTCATCTAATTTCTCTACGGTCAACAAAACTCCATCATTAATAAAATTAGTAATGCATTCATATGCAGAATTATAAAAAAACTCTATTTGATTCTTAGATTTATAAAATATAACAAGTAAAATCTTGTCAGTGTAGTAATTGTGAGATCCATTTGTTTAGGGCGTTTCGAGGTTACTGACCATTAATGGCAGTAATGGCGAGGAAACAAACCCGGCAACTGGACCTGAAATTCTAACTCTGTTTCTAAATAATAGTCGAACAAAATTTCAGCAAACCATCAAATACCTCGGAATAACGTTTGACCAAATCCTTTCCTGAAAAAAATAAAATACTGAAAAACTAAAACTCTAGTCACACATTTTCCATTTTAAAATAATTGAATTAGTGTTGCTATCCTCTTCCATTTGAAATGCATTGACTCTTCCCATACTGTCATCTATATTCCCTACTTTGTCAACTATTGTACCGTCCATGGGGGTGTCTCTGGTTATCCAGAGGAAAAATTAAAATGGTCGTTTAAGTTATTTAATTGCTTGGTACGTTTCGTCTTTGGGATATCAAGGGATACACCCGTCACACGATTTTACGAAGGGTTAAGGCCCCTTCACACGATCGTTCAAAAAGGAAGGTTTGGAAGGACGGTTCGACACGTCGTTCAAAACCGATGACAAGAACGGTCGTCTGAGGGCTAAAACCGTCGTGTTGGAAGGGCGGTTCTGCGACCTGGTTGATACAGAAAAAACCCGACGGTTTTCAATTATAGTTGCCCGTGTGAAGGCCCATCCTTCAAGTCCGTCGTTTTTTTCTAAGAATTCTCACAGTTATGACGACAATTCTTCATTTTTTTCACTTATTTACCTACTTAAATAAGATTGTCATTTAATTTATACAATTAAAATTAAGTGCATTAATTTAGACAAATTACAGTCGCACTTATATTGAAAAAAATCTGGAGCGGGAAACACACGACTTTCACTTACCTCGATTGTTAAAATCAATTTAAAAACTATTTAATATACTTCAATTTTTTATTAAGATTATATTATGTAAATTTATAAAGATTAGTTATTTAAAAAATAGATAAATCAATGACATAAAAAATGCACTGTATGTGCTTAAAAGCATTTTAGCACATAAAATGTTTTTAGGCACATACAATGCATCATTCACCTTATGCATTATTGCCGGATGCTGCATAGAACACTTCAAGCAAATATAATAAATAATTACACTACAAGAAATAGGAACTACGTCACATTTTTCTTCCGTCTTCCGTCGTGTTCACTTATACCCTAAGCGTTGGCTCTATATAATGAATTTCACGCTACCTGAAAATTCATTAAAATAAAAATATGGTGCTTTATCAATTAAGTTCGGTAAATCGCTCATGTAAATTTACATGAGAATGTTCACCTCTTTAAAAGCCACTCTTTTAACCACTTTGATCTTCTATTTTTTTCTTAATCCTACTGCTAAACTAATAGCTAAAGCTATAGTCGCGTCCATTACTTTTCCTCACTTAATTAATTGACTATACACTGAAAAAAAAATCCACTCGCAGCTGTTAAGAAGGAATGCAATTTATTCGTTTAAAGAGACTGACCGGACGGCTTGGAAGGATGAAATTGAACGATGGTGTGAGGGTGCTGCGGTTAGTCGTTCAAAACCGACGGTTTTTTCCCCACTGTATTCCTTCCTTGGAACCGATGGACAGGAAGGACGAAATGAACGATCGTCTGAGGGAGCCTTTAAAGTGGTTTTATCCTTCCTATGGTTCTAAGTACTTCCTAGCATCCTTCCTCTACCAAGTTATCCAATCACACCGCTCATCGTAAATATCGGATATCCTTCTATTCAAATCCTCTGTCCGCAACACTGTAAATAACGCCCCAACAAACCATAACATTCGTCAGATCTTTCCTAATCCGATTCTAGTCTGGAATAGAATTGGACTATTCCTTCATATATCGTATATTCATCTCTCCAATACCATTACAATTTTTAAATTCCGTTTGTTCAACCAGTTCCTGTCCATCCAAGTACCAAAAAACCCAAAATAAATCATTACATTTTAAACAAAATAAACGAATAAAACAAAAATAAATCGTTGTTGAAATTCGTGCGATGCATGTACCAGATATAAAGAAAGTATTCTTTCTTGTATTTATTGTTTAGGTGTAATAATTTAAAGTATGATAATTATACGGATTATTACAAAAGCTGTATATTAAGTTATTAAATGAAGATGAATGTATAACAGGATACAAATAAAGGAAAAGAAAAACAAAACAGATGTTATATAATGTAAGATGATAGTAAAATTGTTTTTCGGAAAAAAATTAAAATGAAATATAGGAACAAAAACAAAGTTATTAATACGGTGTATAGGAATATATTAGACATTACATATCTGATATTTATATGGATACTTTGTGTCTTAACAACTAAATATATTTGGACAGCATTGTAATCTAATTATATATTTAAGTAAAAGTAAATGTAATACCTCTCTTAATACAGTAATATGCATTTGTGACGATAAAGGTTCCAAGAATTGCTTGAACGAAATATAGAATCAGAGCCCAATTCGTAAGGTAAATTGGCCATCTTGCAGGGTGCCCTTCCTCATTGTTGAGTAAGGACAAGAGAAGAGCTGATACTAGTAAGATGAAATGCAGCCACTTGTAAGTCAGGTAGCCAATGCTTACATTATCTGTCTTATTCTCCCACTGTAAACAATAACATAAACAATTCATAATTAGTTAAGTATTAAATTATCTTTTTATAAATACTACTAGGTATACAATCTCTCTATATATAAAACGATAACTTCCATTCTAAGCAGTATCCTGGTTACAGTATATGTCAATTGTTAAGAATCCTTTCAACGAGAATGGCGTTTTTAACTTAGAATAAAAGATAAAACAATCCTTAAAATATGAAAATCGGGCATATCCTTTGAAATAGTAACATTAGTCCTAATATTGCGTTTTAAGAAACTATTAGTTTTTAGATTATCGAAAAATTTGTAGAAAATTATTTTTTTAACCGAAAATACATCCTCCCTAGAGAATATTTGAACAAGTTAGACCTTAGAAGAAATGATTGATTGTGGCTAAATAGACGCCGTAATAGAGCGCTTGCCTGGCGTGCGTTTTGAAAAAATAACATAGCTTTTATCCAATCATTTTGGAGTAAAATGATTGAAAATGTTTAATAAGTAATGTGATTCTGCATTTTTTTTTTAAAATAATTGTTTACGCTTTTTTCAATAATAATAAGAAATATAAGTTTTATGCAAGATTAAAAAAAAAAATAAGTTTTTTTGCGGATGATTAAATATAGAAATGAATTGGCGTCATAAAATAAATATTTTCTAGCTAAAAGTTACGATGAACTCGTAATCCTAAATTGATAAACTCTCAAATGATCAAAGAGTGCTTTTTTAAATATAAATAACAACTTTTTTTTTTTTTTTTTTTTTTTTTTTTATTCGTATATATTACAATTTGTCATAATAGACAATAATAATAGTGCTACAGGATCTCATTTATACAATATTTACAATATAAACAAAAGGAAAGTCAAATTACATAAAATAAACGAATACAATAACAAAATTAAGTAGACAAAATAAATAGAAATAAATTAAGTTAACAAATAAATAAACAAAACATGTCACATTCATACCTATGTACAATATTTACAATCAGCTCGGGAACCCCGGACGGAGCTTGTCCCCCACTTATAGAAGGACAAGCAGAGTCCAAAGGATCCCAGCGCCTCCCTCTCAGCCGCATCACTGGTGTGAGCCAGCGGAAGCTAAGTGAGGGCGCCACAGCCACAATCACACCGCACATGAGATGAGAATCTGACCAGTGTCAGAACTCCAGAATAGATTTTTACAATATGTCTCGGGGCCACTGCCGTTTCAACCTTCTAGGAGGGTTGTATGGATGAGTGGAGCTGGATAGGGATTGTGCTAGAGGATTAGGATGATGAATGAGGTTCTGGTGGAATTTGGAAAATTTAGATGAAACAGGTCTGAAATAAATGGAACATTAAGATCGTGGTGTAAGGTATAGTTGGAGACATAATAAGGAGCATTTACTATTGTTCGGAGGACTTTGGATTGAAAGGATTGAATGCGTTTGATGTTAGAACGTTTAGCTGTCCCCCATAGTTCAAGTCCGTAGGTCCAGATTGGTCTTCAGTATTGTCTTGTAAAGTAATAATTTGTTGTCAACTGTAAGCTTAGATTTTATGTTTAGTAGTCTGTATAACTGTCCGAATCGTCTGTTGAGTTCTTTTCGTTTAAGTCTTGTATGTGGGTTCCACGTCAATCTTTTGTCTAGTAGTAAGCCAAGATACCGGACTGTGTCTGAGGAAGGAAGCGGTATGGAATTGAAATGAACCATTGGACAGGATTTGCGTCGAAGGGTGAAGGTGACGTGGGTGCATTTGCTTTCATTAACCTTAATACGCCAAGCATTACACCATTCCTCGATAAGACAAAGGTGTCTTTGCAGGATTAAGGATGCTATTTCAGGATCGGAATGGATGATAGGATGGCGGTGTCATCTGCAAATGTTGCCAGAAAGGTGTCAGGATGATTAGGAATATCAGCAGTGTAAAGGATGTAGAGGACGGGTCCCAAGACGCTACCTTGAGGAACACCGGCCTCAATGGGATAAAAGTTAGAAAATTCTACACCACAGCGAACTCGGAAGGAACGGTTTGAGAGATAGGATCGTAGAATGAGGTATAGAGACTGGGGTAAATGCGTTTTAAGCTTGAAGAGTAATCCGGTGTGCCATACCCGGTCAAAAGCTTGCGCTATGTCCAGAAACGCACAGAACAATACTCTTTGCATTCAAGGGCTGAGGAAATATGGTCTACAACTCGGAATCCTTGTTGAACAGTGGAATGATGAGCACGGAAACCAAACTGATGGGAAGGAAGATTTTGTGATTCTAATATAGGCAGGATTCGTTTTAGAAGGAGTTTTTCAAAGACTTTTGAGAGGATGGGGAGTAGACTAATAGGTCTGTAGGAGGAAGTGTTGCTGGAAGGTTTACCTGGTTTTAGGAAAAGAATGATTGTGGAATGTTTCCACAAGAGAGGAAAATAGGTGGTGCGTAGGATGCAGTTGTAGATATAGGTAAGGAATATAATAGCTTTCTGCGGAAGTTGACGGAGGATCTGGGGGGTAAGGAGATCATGTCCAGGAGATTTACGGAGGGTCAGTTTCTGGAGAAGATATTTAACCTCAGAGGAATTAATAGCTGTAGGAGGTAGTGAAAGAGGTATTGGTGACAAAAGGAAGTCTTGTACTTCTGCAGTATGATTGCTTTGGGATTCCGGGTGAGGAGTGAATACTTTGGAGAGGTGTGTGGCGAATTCCTCGGCTTTATCTTCATCAGACGCAGCCCAGGAGTCATCACCACGCCGGAGAGGATGGGAAACTTGATGGGATTTTAAAATCTTCTTCGTGACATTCCACAGGGAATTATCACTAGCTGACAGAGAGGAGAGATAGGAATTAAAGGACTGGGAACGGAAGGTCGCCAACTCCTGCTTCAATTGTCTACAATAGAAGTTATAGGAGCGGCGATCTGTTGGGTGTCGGGTGCGCTGCCATAATGATCTGGCACGGCGCTTTGCATGGATGAGGTCTGCAAGGTGTTGAGGCAAATGGTTTTGGTGAGGAGTTATATTGGAGTGCTTAGGATAGGAGGCAGTCCAGACAGCTTGCTGAATGGCGGTGGTGAAGGAGTAGACGGAATCGTCAAGGTCTTCTGGGGTTTTGAGGGTCGCTCTGAGGTTAATATTATCGGTCAGGATTTGGCGAAATAGGTTCCAGTTGACAGGGCCTCGGATAAATGACGGTGGGATAGGTTTTGGAATTGGAGTGAAGATACTTTTAGGATCAGTGGACTATGGTCTGAGGATAGTTCATCAAGTCGAGCTACAGATAAGTTGAGGGAGCCTAATCCGCTGTGAATGAAGAAGTCAAGGATGTCAGGATTACGGTTGGGATCGGTTGGCCAGTAGGTAGGGGAATCAGGAGGTAGGAGATTGAAATGACGGGAGTTGAGTGCAGACAGCAAATTTCGTCCACGAGAATTCGTGGTTCTCGAACCCCACTGTTGATGCTTGGCATTTAAGTCTGCACCCAGAATGAAATGATTTCTAAGGAATTTAGAAAGGATACAAATTCGGTGTTGGAAATGGAATGTTTGGGAGGGCAATATGCTGATGTAAGGGTTACCGGAAAGGAAAAAGTATTTGATTACTATGGCTGTGGCTTGTAGGAAATCATAGGTAGGAAGTGGGAGTAAGTGATGAGAGAGGGACTGGTGCACGATGACAGCAGTACCGGCATGGGCTTTGCCGTCTGGGTGGTCCGTACGGTATGTTACGTATTGAGGTATTTTGAAGAACTGTTTAGTGGTTAGTCGAGTTTCAGTAATAATTGCTACGTCAACGTTTTTGTCTAACTAACAACATACATTTAACAACTAACCACATTTAAATTGCACCCGTGCGAAACAGGGGCGGGTCACTAGTAGTTTTTAATACTATTCTACAGTATTCCCCTGTATAATGTCATTGTATATTAGAATAATATGGAGAATTTTATAGAAATATTGTATTATAAATACATTTACATTGAAAGTGTTTTTTTAAAAAGAACTGTCGTTAATTGAATATACACTTGAAATTGAATATACACTTACAGTCTCTAGGCTTAGTAGAAGTTTATTCACACCATATATACATGAAAAAAAAATAATTAAAATACGAAGACATTTAAATTTAAGTATACAATTAATAAAAATAATGATGGTGAAGTTGGTTGGAGGTGAGGTGTGATCAAGAAATCACCTTGATATTAAAAAACTATACTTTTACACCAGAGCAAGTCTAAATTTAAGAGGTTTTGTGATAGATCACTAAATTAAAAAAAAAAAAATGTATCTTAATTTATTTATTATGATTTTGTTTTGTTTTTGAAGTCATAAGAAATGGTTATATATTTTTTTCTAGTTATTATTGTTTATTTTTTTTTATTATGGCTAAATTTATTTTTCATTGTACTCATATATGACTTTTTTTTTTTTTTCCAGTGGCGCGACAGGCCGTGTAGGCCCTGGGCCTCGCGGTGTAAACTCCTGCGAGTTTACACTTACGTTACACGATGCAATTTTTAGTGTGGGGTCATCACTTTTCAAGTTTGTGACTGGCCACCCTTTGGCTGACGGGTCTTACATACCCGGGGGAGAGGTTGTGAGTGAATCCCCATTTTTTTACATCCTTATAAAAGCCCCGCCGGAACTGGGATTCGAACTCAGAACCTGTAGCATGAGAGACTAGCGCTCTAGCCACTCAGCCACGGGCTCCCCACTCATATATGACAATGTACATATATTTATTTTATATATATATATATATATATATATATATATATATATTTTTTTTTTTTTCTTTAGTTTGTTACACGAAAAAGTAGAAAATTGTTTATAAAAATATGATTTTTGTACACACTCCTATTGTATGGGGACATCCCCGATTGCAATAAAAGTATATTCACCCTGATAAGAAAACTTATTATATCTGTGTTCCGGTGTTTCGTCCTACATTGCGGACCTTCATCAAGGTTGCCTCAATGAGGTTATTTCGACTTTTTGGGATAATTTCACTAATAAACCGCACTTCCTAACAATTCTCCATTATAATTTCTAAACATTCAACAATTAATTCATCATCGAAATAGATATAGCTCATTCATAACAAGTTCAATGGGCCAACTGTGGTGTAGTGGCTAGCATAATAACCTTATATGCCAAGGGTCGTGGATTCAAACCCGAAATATGGTCCCCAGGATTTTTTAAAGAGAGTAGAAAATCATTGGCGTCCGTCGGTAAGGATGTAAAATAGTGGTCCCGAGTCTGAGAAATTGCAGGTACTCGTTAAAGATCCCAACCATAATTAAACTTGGTTAGGCAAAATTTAGAAATAGCATCGTCTGATTAGCCAAAGCAGCATAAAGTGTAGTTAAATGAATAAACAAACAATTTTAACTATGTTCAATAAAATTTGTACACCGATTTAAGAAATTGTTGTTGTAATTGAACTATAAATTAGTTTGTTTATTTATTTAGCGTCACTTTATACTGCTGCGGCTAATCGAACGATGGTGCAGTGAGAGTCCTAAATTTTGTCTATCCAGGTTTAATTAGGATAGGTATCTTTAACGAGTACCTGACATCGCGCAGGCTTTTAATTTTACTCCCATTAAAAAATCCTAAGGCCACGTGCCAGGTTTGAACCTACTATAAATTAGTCCTCCAAATGGTCTACAGGTCTAAGAATAATTTTAATAACTAGGATTCAGTATAATTGAATAAAGATTGTTAGAAAGTCTAAATAATTAAACATGTAGTGGCAAAATGCTACTTGAATTACGATTAGGCTTAATTAAGGAATAAGTATTGTTGAAATAAAATTAAATATACAAATAATTCTAATTTATTTATCTTTGGGGAAATCCCCCATACAAAATCTGATTTATTTACTACAATCACTAAATGAAATGCTGTTTTTGTATTGTAAAATATTATCCTTTGATATTATAATTTTAAGTAAGGTATTGATTTTATTTCATAATTACAATTAAATTATGTAAAAATGACCTTTAGAAAATAAATTAGGTAAATAAGGAAGTTATTAAAACTGTATTTATTATTATTATTATTTAAGACGAATGATTTGCATGTGATTGCTCATTAAGTTATTAAAATCACATTTCACTTGGGCTCATTTAATAGATTTATAATACCGAATATGGTATCCTACCATGTAAAGGAAGGAGCCAGAACTTAAAAAAAGAACATATGTTGTGCTTAACGACAAAAATTGTACTTCAGTAAAATAAAAAAAACATTATTAATAAATAAAAAAACAATTTGAGAACAGGGTTAAGTGCTTGATGAAGAAATGCTATTTCTGGAGGAAGGGCTGTATAAGCAGACAATACATTGAGAATGACGCGTTAACACCCTACGTCACAAAATCTTTCTTTAATATTTGTTTATTTATTTAACGTCACTTTATACTGCTGTGGCTATTCGGACGATACTACAGTGGGAGTCCTAAATTATGCCTATCCAAGTTTAATTAGGGTAGGTATCTCTAACGAGTACCTGACAACGCACAGGCTCGGGATTACCTTTTAACGTCCTCTCCGAAGGACAGCGGCATAACTAAGGATTTTTTTACCTAAAACCGCTTGCAGGTTTGTACCCGTGACCTTGAGCATAGAAGGCTGTTATGATAACTAATATGCAACAGGTGACCCCTAACTTTTTTATTTAATGATTCACTGAGGGCGAGACCTAGTAAGATTTTTTGGATTCCAGCGTCGATCTAAAGTATCTCTCTCTATACAGAATGTCACATAAATCTCCCGTCATATTGTGAGAGAGGATAGAACTTTGGAAAATTCGGACAGACTATTTCAATCACATTAAAAACTACTTTATATTTAAGTCCGTTTTTATAATTTTACAACATTACATCAAATTTAGTCAAAAGCAGCAGAGTTTTTGAGAAAATTGTTAAACGTCTAAAATTAATTAAGGTGTTTCAATTTCAATGAAAAATTTGCCGTAATATCCCATGCATACACTTCAATTTAAGTTTCTTACGGAATTTCCGTTTTTGAGCTTGCCTTTCAAGATTAAGACACATATACAGGGTATTTTGCGAGACTGGTTGTTTGGACAGGAGTATTTCCATTAAACTTTACCCATACTCTATATGTCATGTATAAGTTAGGTGAAAGTTAGTTGGGTTGTGGAAGTTAGTTAACCACGAACTTTTTATATTGAAAAAAAAAAATCCTGTATCACTACAACCCATGAAGAGACGGGCTCAGTACATATAGAGATTCGTACTGTTTCTAGGCCAAAGGCCGTGCAATTAGGTGATTAGGACTTGATCACGCTCAGCCGCCAGGTTTTTTCCCCAATCTTATTGGGTACCACCCACTTTATAGAGGCTGGGTCTGACCCAGGATGGTCTCCATATCCTAGGGTCGTCCCCCGGCTGAATTAACAGAATAAATAATATTCTGCCACAGCCGGGACCCGGAGAACAGTAGACGACTATAGCTCTATTCACTAGACCACGCCGAATGGTGGGGCCGAATTGCCAAAAAGCGGAAAAAATTCAATATCTCGAAAACGGATTAACATAGAAACCTGGGATTGGTCTCATTCGACTCGGAATATAAAAATACACATAGTTTAACGGTATTTATTAACATTTTAAAGAAAATTAAATAACTAAATTCCTCGTCAAGTTCGGGGTGATTTCGTCGAAGAAATACGTCGAAGTTTGTACCACCCCTCAAGCACTCACACAAATCGCGGTATAAATTTGATAGAGTTCATGGCTAGACAACGTTTGTAACTAGACTGAACTGGAATTAAATGTGTTTTGACGAGGGAACACGTATTATCTGAGCCAGTTGGGTAAACAAAATAGTGCCACAAACAAAGGGATACTCTAATGCTTTCTTTTTTTTGCGGTGTTATGATCGGATAGGCAGATAAAGGCAGATCATTTTTGTTCTAATCTTTATTTTAAAACGTCTATTTTGAGAAAATACCTTCCCCATCCCGGAGGAAGGTGGAGCTTTTTTTGTTGCACTACCTTTTCAAAATGTTTACGGTAGTTCTTAGCTTTGGTCTGGTTACGTGATCAAAAATATTTTTTTGACCAATTCGTCTGATGTGTAGCATATTCAAACATCCTAGAACAGTAATAAAACATTAGAATCATTTCATTATTTTTCCAGTTATGTAGCAAACTCATAAAGTTAGGTGTAATTTAAGCAAAACTTCTACTATCTTGAATTTAAGCCTCAATAAATGGGGCTAAACATTAGTCTGGATTAAATTTGTGCTATATCTAGATGCAGTGGCTAATGTACTACAGAAACACGAGCCAGATGATCAAAATAAAAAATTTCGAAAAATCGAATTTTTTCCGCATTTGCCCCACTGTGCGCCGCTCCCAATAATTAGAAAAACATATTAAAATTACTTTTTATTGTTATATTCCTAATGAACGGAAGAAATTGAGTAATTTTTGTGGTAGTAAAATTATGAGCTTTTTTTTTATTTCTTCCAACGGACCTTTTAATTCACAGTATCAATACAAATTGGCGTTTCGGGGTATCTCACCCACCTTCAGGATCTATCAGAATCGAAAATTTTGTTTCAAGTTTAGACATCAAGAATTAATTATGTTCCGGTTTCCATCTGCTTCCCTACTAGTTTGTTCATCAGTCTGACTTCCTTCAGTTTGTCTATTTACCTGAGAATGACCTACCAAAATCATAGGGATAATGCTCAGTAAAGTTTATGCTGTGAGGTGTTCATAATCCACAATATGGAAACAAATATGTAAAGGTAAGGGTAGCTTGAAGCTTTCTTGGTGTGCGATATATATAAATGAGATAGTACTCTGAGAATTTTCAGAGTGAGACTAAAAACCGACGAAATAAGCGAACGTTATAAGGACTGAGGTGTAAAAGCCGAAGCTATTTCAGGCTTGAACCGAAGATCTGCTCTGTAATTTAACTATGGCAGAGATCAGCTACAAGTGAAAAGGAGTAGGTGGTAACAAAGTGGAGCTCATGATTTCATCTGGAAATCCCCCCTCTTTTCATTAAGGATAGCTATCAAAACTATTGATCTACCGCCAACCCAAGGTTTAATTTGCAGCTAATTCACTGTGTTCAATGCATCATGGTCATCGGATCCAGGCGTTGCAACCGTTTTAGGGTATACAATTTTTTTATCTTTTCAGGAGCTGTTTTTTGCAAACATTGGATATTATTGATTTTACACAAGCTTTCATAATTTTTACTTTCACTTAGCTATATGAAACATATAGCGAGTGATGTGGTCTAGTGGGTGGAGCATTTGGCTACTCTTCTTCGGGTCCCAGGTTCCAACCCCGATAGGATCATAAAAGCTTTAACGGGTCCAATTTAAAATTAATTCCTCAATCCGTTTTATATTACATAATACCTTAATTAATCTCGCTCTTATTCGTTTCTTTTTACTTTCGCTTACCTATACATGGAATATATAGGCGTGAAAATTTTCGAGTTCGAGTTTTCACCGGTAATACGCGTTTAACCTACTACGTGCTTGCATGTATTGGGTTGATGCAAAATTAATGCAGGTTTCCTCTATTGCAATATCTTAATTCCAATTGTGTAAACAAAGCTAATCCTAACATTGATCATTATTATACCAAAACAAACCTTATCTAATACCCTCTCTTTCACCATGAATTTGTTTAGTAAAATCGTTTTGTTCAGTGTGTTCAAAGGTCTTGAATCGAAAATGTCAAAGTGCGATTTTCGTCAAATTTATTTTTACGAATTTAAATTAGGGCGCAGCGCTGCGCAAACGGCTCGTAATATTAATGAAGTGTGGGGTCAGGGGCTATTAATGAGTGCACGGTGCAGCGTTGGTTCCAGAAGTTTCGCAGAGGAGATTTCGACCTCGAAGACAAGGAAGGTCGGGGCCGTCATCTTGCTCTGGACAACGACCAGCTGAGGTCAAAAGTGGAAGAAGACCCAACCAAAACCACACGAGAAATGGCGGCGGAACTCGGAACTCAAAAATTGCAACGTCTTTGCCCAGCATTGATGAATCGGAAGGGGCCGATCCTGCTCCACGATAACGCCAGACCACACGTTGCACAACCAACGCTTCGACGACTGCACGAGTTGGGCTACGAAGTTCTCCAACATCCGCCTTATTCACCTGACCTCTCTCCTACAGACTTCCACTTTTTCAGGCATCTGGACAACTTTTTGAGGGAGAAAAATTTTCAAAACCAGGACGACATTGAAAATTCTTTTCGTGATTTCATTGAGTCCAGGGATTCGGATTTTTTTTCTGGTGGAATAAGAAAGCTTGTTGAACGTTGGCAAAAGTGCATTGATTCAGATGGAAATTATTTTGATTAAATATATATGGTTAAAGTAAAGATATGGCGTATTTACAATACCTACTAAAAACCTGCATTAATTTTGCATCAACCCAATAATATAGTATTGGATTATATTTTTACTTTACTTTATTTATTAACTATTTTAAATTAGGACAAACATTTAAAAAATTAACCTAATATACCTAAAAATTATACACAAAAGAATTAGCGAAACAGAGAATGGTTGACTGTGTAAGTGAGAGAAGTTAGTTCAGGGTGCAGTCAAAAGAACACACAATTATGATATAAACTTAAAAATATAAAAAAAAATAAATAAAATTATCAATTATTATTATATTACTTAAGATCTCTTTACGCTGATGATACAGCCCTATATACATCATCTTATCGCATCGATACCATAGTTAACAGGTTACAGCTAAACTTAAAAAAAATCAATAAATATTGCAATATGTGGAAATTAAAAATAAATGCAAACAAGTCAGAAGCTATAATCATTACTAAGCGCAGACCGAATATAAACCTTCACCTTTTATTAAACTCAGTCCACATTAACTGGTCTAAATCAGTTAAATACTTAGGCATAACATTAGACAAATCGTTAACTTATACCGAACATATAAATAGAAAATCCGAAAAAACAAAAAAATGTATTTATAAAATGTTCCCATATTTTAATAAAAAATCCAGTTTAAGCACTCAGAACAAACTACTACTATATAAAACAGTCATACTTGCCCAGATATGTTATGCATCGCCCGTCTGGAGCTCGACTTGCAATACCAATTATAAAAAAATAGAAACAATACAAAATACATGTATGCGAATCATTAACAACTACCCACGATATACTAAAATTTCAAAAATGCTCTTTGAACTAAATCTCCCAACATTAAAACAGTATATCTACACAGTAACCTAAAACTATTTTGATAAAACCACAGCTTCTGAAAACCCATTAAAACTAGAAATTGGTAATTACAACAAAACATGACTAAAGCGCTACACGCACAAAAGAACCAAACATGTACTATTAAACTAATATTGTAATTTATATTGTGTAGGTTTTTTTTTTCGTGTTACTTTTCCTACTGTCTTAAACAAAATATTGTATAATCATTTGTAAATTCAAAAGATGATTGAAACTCTGTTATCATGAAAAAAGGTCTACTGAAATTATGAAACCAAACATGTTTGTATTGAGTGTACATTGTAAATATTAGGTAAATAAATAAATCTTCTTCTTCTTCTATTATATTACTTTGTTCACTCGTTTCTTTTGTTTCTTGTCATTCTGATTTACATTTCCTCCCATTTCTATTCCATATTGGTTTGTCCCTAGACGTTTATCATTATATAATTCCCTATTTTTAATTCACACTGTTTTCGCTGTTATAAAATATTTTATTAAGTATTCCCAATATTTTTTAATATTCATTTGTTTAATGTTTACGTTCATACCATTGTTACCGCCAATTTTTAGTTCAATATTTTACCAACCCTGGGCCATTATATCTTCATTGTTCTGACGCTTTTCTTCAAATGGTACTTACTCATATCTGAGTTAATATCTCTCACCTCTTTTTTAATTTTATTTTCTATTATCTTTCTATTTTTATTATCTTTTTTTATATTTGTCTTTGTCATTACCTTCATTGCAGTTTGTATTTATTATCTGTATATTTCTTTTACTCATCTCTTTATTTTGTATTGTAAATCTGGTTGTTAGTTTTGGTTTTTATATAGCCCTGAAGAAGGCCTATAATTTAGGCCGAAACGTCGGCACCAGATTATTAAGTTTATATCTTAATTGTGTGTTCTTTTGACTGCACCCTAAACTAACTTCTCTCACTAAAGAATTAAGGTTATGGAAACATCAACCTAATATACTAAACATTATACAAAACAAGAATTATGGTTAACCAAATACAATTAACTTCAAAACCTGGCTAGGCATGAATATGTTGAAAGACCAGAAGAAATAGAGCTGCTAAACTCTCTTGTAACAAACGTCCGTAAACGTGGGAAGTTTTAGGGTCTCTTGAGTCCAAATAACCTAGTTGCGCGAAAAATACTATGTGTGTAGCGGGTGTGGTAAGTCTAGCACAAAAACGAACACGGTATATTATACATTTATAATACTATTCTTATGCTCGAAAAAAGAAATTTAGCTCTTTTCTCCTTTAACTCTTTAGCTCTTTTAAGATTAACTTACATATGGCATTGATCTATGGGGCTCTACTAAACCATCAAATTCCTCTCGCATCCAATCCTTGCAATACAAAATCCTACGAAAAATCCTAAATGCTCCTTATTTGGTTACTAATAAAATCATCCATAGAGACCTCGATATCGCACTACTTGCAGACTCGGCCCAACATCGATACACTTCCTTTCATTCCAAACTACTAGCCCACACAAACCTGTTTGTCCGTAATCACTCATCGAGATTTGTACGTGATAATCCTCCGAGGTGCCTAAAAGACGATGGCCTCGAGACCGGCTAATAAAATAAACATTATAGCGTTACCTAAAAGAATGATTGAAGTGGGTAGCTTCTTCACAAGACTATTTCATGCCTGTATTTGTAATTTTAGCCCTTTTACCTGTTGTATATATTGTATATACATTTGTAAAATAAATGTAATACATTTATAAATGTAATTTATGCAATGTAATGTAATTTATAAATGTAATAAATTTGTAAACGGTCCCGGTTAAAGGTGGGAAATGCGTGTTATTTATTATTCAGTTGCTAAGTTACTTAGTTCGCGGCTTCTATTTAAAAACTTAAAGATTAGAATTTATAAAACTATTATTCTTCCAACGGTTCTTTACGGATGTGAAACGTGGCCGCTTACTTTGAAGGATGAACAACGGCTTAAGGTTTTCGAAAATAAGGTATTGCGTAAAATATTTGGTCCAAAGAGAGATGAGGCCACTGGAGAGTTTAGAAGGTTGCACAACGCGGAATTGCGGAACTTGCATCCTGTGAATATAATTGAGCTGATTGCTTCGCGGAGACTCAAATGGGCGAGTAAAGTTGTAGGGCTCGATGACGAGCGGATTCCGAGAAAGTTGGTATTTGCTGATCCGACTGGTAGGCGTCCGAAAGGTAGGCCGAAGCGGAGATGGGAGGATTGCGTTAAGGCTGATGTTGGGAGCTTGGGCTTGAGTGGAGACGGTAAAACTTGTATTTTCGGTGAAAACTCGAATTTTTTTTTTTCTTTTTTTATTCGTATGTATTACAATTTGTCATAATAGACAATAATAATAATGCTACAGGATCTCATTCATACAATATTTACAATATAAACAAAAGGAAAGTCAAATTACATAAAATAAAATCAAAATAAATAACGTATACAATAACAAAATTTATAGACAAAATAAATACAAATAAATGAAGTTAACAAATAAATAAACAAAACATGTCTCATTCATACCTATGTACAATATTTACAATCAGCTCGGGAACCCCGGACGGGGCTTGTCCCCCCACTTGTGGAAGGACAAGCAGAGCCCAAAGGATCCCAGCGCCTCCCTCTCAGCCGCATCACTGGTGAGAGCCAGCGGAAGCTAAGTGAGGGCGCCACAGCCACAATCACACCGCACATGAGAGGAGAATCTGACCAGTGTCAGAACTCCAGAATAGATATTTACAATATGTCTCGGGGCCACTGCCGTTTCAACTTTCTAGGAGGGTTGTATGGATGAGTGGAGCTGGATAGGGATTGTGCTAGAGGATTAGGATGATGAATGAGGTTCTGGTGGAATTTGGAAAATTTAGATGGACTCAGGTCTGAAATAAATGGAACATTAAGGTCGTGGTGCAAGGTATAGTTGGATACATAATAAGGAGCATTTACTATTATTCGCAGGACTTTGGATTGAAAGGATTGAATGCGTTTGATGTTAGAACGTTTAGCTGTCCCCCACAGTTCAAGTCCGTAGGTCCAGATTGGCTTCAGTATTGTCTTGTAAAGTAATAATTTGTTGTCAACTGTAAGCTTAGATTTTCTGTTTAGTAGTCTGTAAAAACTCGAATTAGATAACTTTCTTAATCGCAATACTTTCCTTTACTATATGGTTCATGTATATGTAAGTGAAAGTAAAAAGAAATTGATAAGAGCGTAGTTGATTAAGGTATTAAGTAGTGAAGGGCAAATACTCAAAAAAATTGAGTACTGATTACTGTAATCAAATGATGCTCGCTGCTGATTACAAAATCTACTCAGCTTTCCTCCTGATTACTTTCTATTTTCCTCTGTAATCAAAATTTTCGTACTTTTGAGTACTTGATTACTTTTTTATATGTGGTGGCCAGAATAGAGTATATTACATACATCTATTAAGTTAATTTATATTAATAATTTCTTTAAGCCATCTTTTTTTTCATATTGTCGATTATTTTAAACTTTTCGTTAAAAAATTGATAAGGGTAATTTATTATTATTAAGATAGTGGGTTTATAGATTATTGTAAACTCTTCAGATAAAAACGATATCGGGGCCTACTATTATGTTTTTTTACACTTGGAATTTCATTTTAACTTTTTCGTATTTATTATTACCAGGCTCGGTAGCTCGGTTCCCAAAGGTTCGTTACCGATTATGCTAATAATTTTAATCGCGCTAGCTCAAAAATGGGTTTATTATAACTTTTTTCGTATTTATTGGATACAAGGCTAAGTAGCTGCGTTCTCAAAGGTTCGTTACCGATTATGCTATTAATTTTAATCGCGCTCGCTCAAATATGGGTTTATTATAACTTTTTCGTAATTTAATGGATACAAGGCTAAGTAGCTGCGTTCCCAAAGGTTCGTTACCGATTTTACTATTAATTTTAATCGCGCTCGCTCAAATATGGGTTTATTATAACTTTTTCGTATTTATTGGATACAAGGCTAAGTAGCTGCGTTCCCAAAGGTTCGTTACCGACTATACCACTAATTTTAATCGCGCTCGCTCAAATATGGGTTTATTATAACTTTTTCGTATTTATTGGATACAAGGCTAAGTAGCTGCGTTCCCAAAGGTTCGTTACCGATTATACTATTAATTGTAATCGCGCTCGCTCAAATATGGGTTTAATATAACTTTTTCGTATTTATTGGATACAAGGCTAAGTAGCTGCGTTCCCAAAGGTTCGTTACCGACTATACCATTAATTTTAATCGCGCTCGCTCAAATATGGGTTTATTATAACTTTTTCGTATTTATTGGATACTAGGATCAGTAGCTGCTTCTCAAAGGTTCGTTACCGATTATACTATTAATTTTAATCACGCTCGCACAAATATTGGTTTATGATAACTAAATAGATATTCTCCTTCCAGAATAGATTGATTTTAGTACTAATTTCTGTATTTTGTTTTCGGTTTGGCTGATAAACGTTTTATTGGTTTTAAGTGCGTTCGGATAATAATTGATTTGTTTTAACTTCTTCGTGTTTCTTTTCTATGCTAATTTCTGTATTGGGTTTCGGGGGGTTTAGTTAGTGAATGTGTTAATGTTTTTTTAGTCAGTTGGTCTAATGTATGTTTATTTCGTGTTTTTTTTTAAAATTTTTGATCTATTGGGTTATCGCTCAACCTTTTCATCAGGATAGAAATTTATCTATTTGGTTAATATTTTGGAGTTTGATAAAAATCAGCTGAACAGAACGATTATATACGCCTATTTTTATTTGATGAAAAAAATTCAAACAAAATCTACTCTAAAGCAACCAACTGCTATAATTAATACCATTAACAAAATCCTTTAAAAAGTAAATATATTTTCAAGTATAAAAATAATGCGAACATGTTAAAATAAACCTCTGCATGAGTTAGCGCAATTAAAATTAAAAGTATAATCTGTAACGAGCCCTTGGTTACGCAGCGACTGAGCCTAATAGCGAATAAATACGAAAAAGTTATAATAAACCCATATTTGACGTGCGGTATTAATTATTTCAGTTGGTTGCTTTAGAGTAGATTTTGTTTAAATTTTTTTCATCAAATAAAAATAGGCGTATATAATCGTTCTGTTCATCTGATTTTTATCAAACTCCAAAATATTAACCAAATGGATAAATTTCTATCCTGATGAAAAGGATGAGCGGTAACCCAATAGATCAAAAGTTACAAAAACACGAAATAAACATACATTAGACCAACTGACTAAAAAAACACTAACACATTCACTAACTAAACCCCCCAAAACCCAATACAGAAATTAGCATAGAAAAGAAACACGAAGAAGTTAAAACAAATCAATTATTATCCGAACGCACTTAAAACCAATAAAACGTTTATCAGCCAAACCGAAAACAAAATACAAAAATTAGTACTAAAATCAATCTATTCTGGAAGGAGAATATCTATTTAGTTATCATAAACCAATATTTGTGCGAGCGCGATTAAAATTAATAGTATAATCGGTAACGAACCTTTGAGAAGCAGCTACTGATCCTAGTATTCAATAAATACGAAAAAGTTATAATGAACCCATATTTGAGCGAGCGCGATTAAAATTAGTGGTATAATCGGTAACGAACCTTTGGGAACGCAGCTACTTAGCCTTGTATCCAATAAATACGAAAAAGTTATAATAAACCCATATTTGATCGAGCGCGATTACAATTAATAGTATAATCGGTAACGAACCTTAGGGAACGCAGCTACTTAGCCTTGTATCCAATAAATACGAAAAAGTTATATTAAACCCATATTTGAGCGAGCGCGATTAAAATTAATGGTATAATCGGTAACGAACCTTTGGGAACGCAGCTACTTAGCCTTGTATCCAATAAATACGAAAAAGTTATAATAAACCCATATTTGAGCGAGCGCGATTACTATTAATAGTATAATCGGTAACGAACCTTTGGGAACGCAGCTACTTAGCCTTGTATCCAATAAATACGAAAAAGTTATAATAAACCCATATTAGAGCGAGAGCGATTAAAATTAATAGTAAAATCGGTAACGAACCTTTGGGAACGCAGCTAGTTAGCCTTGTATCCATTAAATTATGAAAAAGTTATACTAAACCCATATTTGAGCGAGCGCGATTAAAATTAATAGCATAATCGGTAACGAACCTTTGGGAACCCAGCTTAATAATAATAAATTACCCTTATCAATTTTTTAACGAAAAGTTTAAAATAATCGACAATATGAAATAAAAGATGGCTTTAAGAAATTATTAATATAAATTAACTTAATAGATGTATGTAATATACTCTATTCTGGCCACCTCATATAAAAAAGTAATCAAGTAATCAAGTACTCAAAAGTACGAAAATTTTGATTACAGAGGAAAATAGAAAGTAATCAGGCGGAAAGCTGAGTAGATTTTGTAATCAGCAGCGAGCATCATTTGATTACAGTAATCAGTACTCAAATTTTTTGAGTATTTGCCCATCACTAGTATTAAGTAATAAAAAAAGGCTTAATAATAATAATAATAATAATAGGCTTAACGAAGCCGAAGGTTCGATGCCGATACCACCATATTCCGCCTACACAGACTCGTCCAATGTTCACCGTTCAAGCCCAAGCCCCGAGATCAGCCATAACGCAATCCTCCCATCGACGATTCGGCCTACCTTTCAGACACCTAACAGTCGGATCAGCGAATACCAACTTTCTCAGAATCTGTTCCTCACCGAGCCCAGCAACTTTACTGGCCCATTTGTGTCTCCGCGATGCTATCAACTCAATTATATTCACAGGGTACAAGCTCCGCAATTCCGCGTTGTGCAACCATCTGAACTCTCCAGTAGCCTAATCTATCTTCGGACCAAATATTTTACGCAGTACCTTATTTTCGAAAATCTTAAGCTGTTGTTCATCCTTCAAAGTAAGCGGCCACGTTTCACATCCGTAAAGAACCGTCGGAAGAATAATAGTTTTATTAATGCTAACCTTTAAGTTTTTAGATAGAAGCCGCGAGCTAAGTAACTTAGCAACTGAATAATAACACGCATTTCCCATCTTTAACCGGGACTTTATTTCTTCCTCAGTTAAAAAAAGGCTTAAGGAATTAATTTTAAATTTGATCCGATAAAACTTGTCTTAGACTTAAATCAATGGTAGAGTTATATCAAATAATAATATATAGTTTTGTTATATGATAATTTACTATTTAACAAAATAAAAACAAAAAACAGATAAAGTCATAATTATCTATCAATTGATTAAAAAAAATCTTACCTGACATTTGTAGTAAAGCAGTGGTTCTCCTTTTTCAAGTAAACTTATTTTGCTTTTAAGTTTAGTAAAAAGAATAGCAATTACCATCTTTTTAATGATTTTTTTTTTTGCTTTCCTGGAATGTACAGAAGACAACTTTATGAAATGAGAATTAAAATTCAGAGAACTAAAATACGATAATATAAAATAGTTATAGAAGAATTATACTTCAAGCTAAATAACAGAGTTTTGTTAATGAAAGTCATTTTTAGGGCTGAGATACACAAAAATTTTTAAAAATTATTAATTTAATTTATAATTAAGTTTTCTGGAAATACTTACTTTTCGGTCAAACACAAACTGGCTTCAGATATTTTTGTTGTTTTTATTCCAAAATCTTTGCTTAGGTGAACCTGAAACATAGAATAAAATATTGTATCTTCTGTCAACTACTTGTGCATACTAATTACTTTAATTGTCTTTGGATGTAATCATGATTACTCTGACGATTATTATTTACAATAGTAGATTACTTAGTAATTGAATTCACAGTGATGATTAGAATTACGGTGAGTACAATGAAAATAAGTTCGTATTCACCAGATTGTACTTATCTATCTTTCATATTTGTAATCATAAAGTGAAGAAATAATTTTTACGGTATTTTTTAACTGACCTTTTTCAGCTTGCTTATACCATTATTTCATTACACGATTCTATTTTTCTTATTTATTATATAATTTATTGAATATATTAGCAAACATTCGTCTTAGCTATATATAAAAAATTGAACCCACTTTTCCCTTGGTGATCGCATCAAGTGTAAGTACGGCTAGACCGATTACGCTAATTATTTTTTTGAAGTGTTAATAACAGTTCGGAAAAGAATCTTATAATAGGAAAAAAAGAAATGTTACTTTGGTAGTTAGGTCTTTTTTTATTTTTTTATTTTCTAAGACAATAAAATCTCTCTCTCTCTCTCTCTCTCTCTCTCTCTCTCTCTCTCTCTCTCTCTATATATATATATATATATATATATATATATATATATATATATATATATATATAAATCCCCTTTTCCCTTGGTGATCGCATAACGCGTGAACGACTTGACCGATTTTGCTAAGACATAGTTCAGACAGGACATCATCAGTCAGGTCAACTAGTAAATCATAAAAATGCCCCCTGCTTTAAGTGAATTTATTTTTTTTTAAATGAGGTAAATGAGAAAATACCTCCTCCTTATTCTTCAGTTTTAATTTTGTATTTTAAATTTTTTTGAAAGACTTTAATTTTATTTTTTTAATCCATAACATTTAAATAAACTGTTTTAATTACTAAAAATCATAAATTATTTCCCGTTGCACAATATCCTGTACTTGTAATCAAAATATTTTGACAGCTATATTTTTATTTTATTTTTCTGCTGAATCACCACTCTTAAAATGCAGTAAATATTTACTTTTAGTCATAAAAATATTTTATAGTTATACCTGAAAATTGAACAAAAATCACAAAAGTGTGAACTTTCGTCACTCTCCATTACCTTCCATAACTTTTAATGTTTGATAACATTTACTGGCACATTAAAATTCCTATTAGCGGAAAAAAAAGAAAATCTAATATCCAAGAAAAACATTTTAGTCGTTATCTCCTACATTTGTTATCAGATTCCTTCATATTTTATATTTACGTGTTTTTTTTTTATCAATGGCATCATGCTAAAATGGTTAATTATTTCGAACCAAGAGGTAGAAAAAAAAAATTGTAATTTAAGGCATTACCCAAAATTTTAATAAGGATATAACCTACATGACATTAAAGTCCATTTGACCATAGCGCATACACATATACATACATACAGACTTATAATTTTTGCGTGGCTTGATGTTTATTCCTCAGAAGACCTTAAAATATGTATACCCATTGAAAACTCGAAATAGAAAAATTTTCACAATCACAATACCTTCCCTAACTATACATTAGATAGGTAAGTGAAAACAAAAATTATTTCATACAATTTTAATTAACCCCTGTACTACTACCGTTGAAAAAACGAATTCGAAACTTTACACAATGATCAAATTACTTTACCCATTCTATAAATTTTATAGAAAAGTAAACAAATGTGGTGCACGCAAAACGCTAGTTTCATTTGCCTCCGTTATCAAAACCAATTTAAGAAATTTTAAATAGAGTTAAATGATACTGAAATTAAAAAAAGGTTGAAGAATTAATTACATTAAGTTTCGATAAAATAATGTGTTTTAATAAATAATTTATTAAATTATAATAACCAACAATTTGTTAGTTTAATCGGCATCACTTTCCATTAACTTATATAAGTTTGTGTAAAAGAAGATATTTTTTCTAAAATCTTTAGTTTTCCAACGGTAAGTTATATATCTATATTACTGTTAGTATGTTGAAAAGTACAAAAATTACATGAATTTTTTTTTTTTATTGCACAAACAAACCTTATTACACGACTTGATTATTTGGACTTGGAGGGTCCTAAAACGTGTATTTGCTTTGAAAACTGGAGTTCGAAAATTTTTACGATCTCAATACTTTCCCTTACTGTGAAAGTAAGACTGACAATGGAAAAAATTTAATTAAAAATAAAAGGAATATATTAACCCATATTTACAAACTTTTCTAAAAACAAAAACAACATATTTTAATATTTCTTTAAGAAATGGATGAAGAAGAAGTTATTAAATAGTTGGGATTTAAATTGGGAAGGGAATATATGAGACAGATTAAAGGAGGAATATAACTTGATAGGAACGAGGGAGATAAGGAAATACCGGTAGAATTCAAGAACGAAGTATTGAGGAAATAAACAGTAGATTTGAGTTCGTAGAAGTATGATGTGCTTAGGGATTAGATAACGTGGTAGAAGGGAAATGTATAAGAAAACTCGATAAATCTACATCAACTATGAATCATGCAGAGTAATTCATCGAACGTTTTATTGTGGCCTCATGTTCCCAGAAGAACAAACTTTGTCGTTTAACAGAAATACATTTTATGGGATACTAAGGCAACTAGGAACTTAAAGTAGCTAGTTTCTAATGTATTCGAATAGCTAACGAAGGTAATTTAGTGTTTTCAACTGAACATGGTTTTTCCAGAAAATAATGTGTATGACGTTGACCCAACACAAAAATCTGGTGCGCGCAACACACGACTATCACTTACCTCCGTTGTTAAAATCAATTTAAATTTTTTTAAATACATTTAAAGATACAAATAAATTGTTAAAGAATTAATTATTTTCCATTTCAATAGAAACATGTGTTTTATTAAATAATCTATTATATCTATTATCTAATAAAACAGGACGAACTGATAGAAAAATTATTAAATGAAAATAATTGTTTGAAAAATCAAATAAAAACCATGGAGGTTCGATTAAACCAGGCGGAGCAAGCTCAGCTCTCCCACTCCATAGAAATCAGAGGGATCCCCGTAAAATCTGGGGAGTCCCCCGAGGGAGTCGTTTGCTCTATCGGAGCCGCTCTAGGCGTACGAATCTCGCCCGAGGACCTGGATAAGGTGGAGAGGAAAAGGACGAGAGGAGAAGATCCCCGACCACCGTCGATAGTCGCGCGCTTTGTTCGCCAGACAGTTCGGGACGAGGTGATTCGCCTTCGAAAAGTCAAAAGGGACTTCACCACTAGGCACCTTGGCTGGGACAACGACGACCGGATATATATCGCGGAGGAGATGTCTGCTTCGAATCGGCACCTATACTGGTTGGCGAGGCAGAAGAAGGCCGCTGCCAGGATAAAATACGTGTGGTTTTCCGGAGGACGTGTGCGTTGTAGACGAGATGATGGTCAGCTAGCTATCATCATTAATAAAGCAGAGGACTTGGACATTTTTCAATGAAATGAACTTACCGTTCCCATAAATGCAATAAATTTTGTTTTCTTTCTTTCTAAAAATAATATTTTTTTCTTTTTTATCCTTAAAAATAAGCTGTTTTTTCTTTTTCATATTAAGAAAAATTCTATTTTTTCAGAGGCCTTTTTTTTATTAACAAGACAATTTTATTTTTTAATTTCTCTGTTAGTAAATATTTTATTTATTTCTAAATTCATTCTTATTATTCTATTCACAATTCTTGAATATTTCGAAATAAATTTTTATTATTGTACCTTTGCTTCCCGAAAATTAAATAGTACAACCCTTCTTCCCATAAATGTCTAATATCCTATTATCCTGTCACGTTAACTCCCAATCCCTTCCGGCGCACTTTGACGAGTTTCTCGACTATTTCCTTAGCAATTTCTACCATATTATTGCCGTTTCTGAAACCTGGTTGAAACCTTTTATCCCTACTTCCTCTGTATCCATTCCCAACTATACCCTCATTCGTCATGATCGGAAGGACAGAACAGGCGGAGGCGTCTGTGTTTTCGTTCATGATAGTTTGAGAGTCAAAACCCTCCTAGAATCCCCTTCTCCCGATACTCCTCATATCGAATACTTATTCCTGGAAATTTCTCAAGACACCTTCACTCTCCTATTCGTCATCATATATCGTCCTCCTCAGATCCGATATGATTCCACCCTTGAATCCTCCCTGTTTACCTATATTCCAATGTACAACCATATTATAATAACCGGTGATTTCAATACCAATCTTCTCTCCGATTCACCAGACAAAACATACCTGACAAACCTCCTTCACTCCTTAGATCTTTTTATAGTCCCTTTTCAACCCACCCATCACACTCATTTCTCCAGCACATGGCTTGATCTCTTCATCATTGACTCCTCCCATAAATTAGCCTCCTCATCTCAGTTCCCTCTGCCTTTTCTCTCGCACCATGATCTCATCAATATCTCCTATAATATTCCAATTCCACAAATAATTCCTAAAAAAGCTACTTGGCGCGATCTGGACTCTTTAACAACAGAAAAGATAAATCCATATCTTGATTCACTATCCCGATCCTTAGAACCTATCTATTCCGTTTCATCCATTGATGATATGGTGGAGTGCCTATCCTCTAATCTCTCTACTTTCCTTGACCACCATGCTCCCCTCAAGACATCCACATTCAAGCGCCTCCCAGCACCGTGGATTAATCAAGAGATAAGAGAGTTAATGAGACAAAGAGATGCTGCCAGAAGAAGATTTAGACGCACCAGAATTTCCAATGATTACTCCACTTTTAAGTCCCTTCGAAACCTCACCTAATCTTCCATACGCCGTGCAAAAGCAAAGTTTTTCCATGATTCCCTTTCACAAGCTCCTGATTCCAAATCCAAATGGAAAATCCTGAAAAAACTATCCGTGATAAATTCAAAATCCAATTCTATCTATCCCGTAACTCCTGATGAATTGAACCAGCATTTTGCCAACCCTCTTCTTATTCCTTCCCCGACCCATTTCTGCTTCTCCCAACGCGCCTTTGATTCAGAAAATTTCTATTTCCAGAATATTTCACCCGATGACCTACTTTACTCTATCCTTAAATCCAAAACAAATGATTAAGGTCCTGATCAAATTCCTGTCAAAATTATAAAATTGTGCCTCCCAGCCATCTTTCCTGCTCTCTTGCATATCTACAACTTCTCCCTTCAACGTTCCATTTTTCCTACTGCCTGGAAGAAAGTTATAGTCCGTCCCTTGAATAAAGTTCCTATCCCTTCCTCAGCATCGGACTTCAGACCTATATCGATCCTATCCAACCTCTCAAAGCCACTTGAAAGAATAGTCCACTCCCAATTCTATAACTTCCTTGAACAAAAATCTCTACTTGTTCCCTTCCAGTCTGGCTTTAGATCCCATTATTCCACTCAATCAGCTCTCCTAAAAATTACCCAAGACCTTCAATCCTCCATAGACAAACAAAAAATATCAATCCTGGTCCTCTTTGACTTCTCAAAAGCCTTTGATATGGTAAACCATAAAATCCTTCTCTCCAAACTCCGAAACCTATCAATATCCGATAGTGCCATAAACTGGTTTCTTTCCTTTCTATCCGCTCGAACTCAAACTGTGATAATCCCAAATAAACCTCCTTCCTCACCTATTCTGCTAACACATGGAGTTCCTCAGGGATCTGCTCTCTCTCCAATCCTATTCTCTATCTATGTTAATGACCTACCCAATGCCATACTTCACTCTAAATACCACCTATATGCCGATGATCTCCAAATTTACCTCTCCTTCCATCCTTCCGAAATGCCTGAGATGGTCCAAAAATTACAAGAAGACATTGACAGTATCAATTTATGGGCCATCAAGAATGGACTAAAACTTAATGTTGATAAAACGAAAGCTATCCTCATCGGTTCCAAACATCTGCTCAACTCCCTCTCCTGCCACCCCTTACTCTACCTTAATCATAGACCTATCATCTTCCAAACGTCCGTTAGAAACCTTGGCTTATTCCTCGACCAAAACCTATCCTGGAATAATCACATTTCGCAAATTTCTAGAAAATCCATAGCCATTCTTAAACAGTTCCTCAAATTACGTGATTTAATACCCCTTAAAACCCGCCAGCTCCTAGTTTCCTCTCTCATCTTCCCCCACTTCGATTATGGCTGCCTGGTGTTTGGCGGACTGTCCGAGATGCTTGAGATGAGACTGAAGAGATTGATGAACTGTTTTATTAGATTCATCTTCGGAATCCCTCGGCGCTCTCATGTCTCAGCCTGGTATGCCGAGTTGAAGTGGCTTTACCCTAAATTCCGACGGCAATACTTCCTAGGAACTTACCTCTACCAATCCTTCAGAACCAAAAAACCCCTCTATATTTACAATTTGTTTACCCCACTCTCCTCTGTCCACTCCATCAACACAAGATCCCAACCCTTGAACCTGCTCATTCCATCCCACAGAACTGCTTCCTTTAAGAGATCTTTCGTCATACGTGCATCCTCATTTTGGAATTCCTTGCCCATGTCGATTCGTACATGCCAGTCCTTAACTTCCTTCAAACATCACCTATTTATCCATCTCCTCGAACATCAATCTGCCGTGCCTTTATAAACTTAGCTATCTGGCCTCTTTATTTTTATCTCAATTTTCTTTATTTTATTTTTTTGGTTTTGTTTTAATATATTTTATTATTTGGATTTATTTACGGTTCTAATATGACTTTGTGCTTGTATATATTTGTGTATATGTGTGTGTGTGTGTGCTTGTATATATCTATATATATGCAGATCCATATATATCATAATATGTAATCCATAAACTGCTGTATATAATCTGATAAATTGTACATAGCCATAAGTAAAATCTTATATTGTACATTTATATTATTCTTAGGGGACTAGCTGTCCCAGAATAAAATTTCTTTTCATTTCATTTCATTTCATTATATTTTTATCTACAATCAGTTAGTTTCATCGGCTTTGCATTGCTCTCCATTAACCTTTAAAATTCCGTATATCAAATGATATTTTTTCTGGAATCTTTAGCTATCCAACGGTATATTTTATATCTATATTACTATTCTAGTGTTCAAAAACACTGCACTTTTCAAAAACTTGCATATTTACCTGTTATTTATCAATGCTAATAAGATGATGTTCCAAATTTTTTGAAATCTATAAAATTAAAGATACTTTGAAGGAAGAATATTTAAAATATCAGCATTTAAGCCCTGTCAGACTATTTCAATCAAAATTAAATCTACATCATATTAAAGCCTATCAAATTTTACATCGATATAGGGAGTTTAATCGAAATCGTTAGGGCCGGTTTTGAGTAATTCGTAAAAAGGTGCAAAATGCATGGTATGAAGTAGATCACCCGGTCAGCTGATTTTGATGAAAAAGTTTCTGTAACATCTCGGGCGTATAGTTGTCTTAAATATGAAATTTCATTTTCATAGGACTTTTCGATTTTGCCCGGGAGTTACCACACACAGACCTTTTTGCGGGACTTGGTTATATGGACTCAGGGGCACCCTAAAATGTGTATTTCCATTGAAAACTGGAATTCGAAAGTTTTCACGTTTCTCGTATTTCATATATAGTTAAGTGAAAGTAAAAATGTTTTACTAAAAGGTGATTTCAAAGTTTTTTATGGAAAATTTCTTAAGATCAAGGTTGTTCTGTGAAGGACTGTTGGTTTGTTTTGGGTGTGTTTTTTTAGTTTAGTTTAAATTATTCTTATGGTCATAAACGCCTCAGATGAAGAATAGTTTAAAGGATGTAACAAGATCCTATTAATAATACCTTCCTTTTCTGCGCGTTCCACTTTAGCTTCTTTGCCACTGAATAGCATTTTAAAGAAATTTATAGGCAATGAGGAAAAATATAAGTAAAATAAAAACAGTTTCAGGAGGATCATATTCCAGGAGGCGGTCAAAGAAAGAAAATCAAATAGTATTTTAAAGTTAATGACCCACATTGTAGGTCATCATCAGAGCTCCTCATATAAAGGTAATTATGTATTAACCAAGCTTCCCCTCCTCTTGAAAAACTGAACGTAGCATCAACAACACAAGGTCCATTTTCTTAAGGTTTGTCAAAAAATACACAGGTCATAAGAAATTATTAATATACCAGAGGCTCTCTATTGATTCTTTTGACGAAAATACACTTGGCATTTCCTTTACGGCTACTTATGCTAAATATAACAAAACATTTTAACCTTGAAGTGAAAAGAAAAGCATAATGAATCTGTGATAAAATCAGGAGAGCATTATGCAGAAAGAGTTGTGTAACTGAGGTATACAAGAAAACTTATCTAATCAGATAAGATTAATTACTAATAATTTTATTCAATGCTCGAAAAACTTGAAAATACTATTTCATACTTAATTAGAGTAGATGTTAAGCGCTCCACGTTTATATATATATATATATATATATATATTATATATAATATATATATATATATATGCTGTACTTTCACCATTACGTTGAGAAGAAATTATTTTTTAATCAAATAAGGCTATTGAAAATTTATGTTACTTGGAAACATTTGACCAATTAAACAATATAAAAGTATAAATTATTAACTGTAACAATTAATTACGTTCTAGACATTTTTCGTGTGATATTAATAAAATTGATGCATTTGGACAGCATTGTTACTTTCAATCACCTATCTACGAAATATATAATAAAGAAAACAAGCGTTTTAAAAATTTTCATTTTTCAACGGAAACATTTTAGGGTTCTCTGAGTACTAATTACCAAGTCTCGCAAAGAAGTTGTTTGTGTGTCCGTGTGTGCAAGGTATGTCAATTTTGAAAACGATAAGTTGTATGAAGCTGAAATTGTATATTCTAGAAACGTATATACCTGAGATGTTACTGCAGCTTATACTTTCACCTACCTATAAATGAAATATACAGCAAGAGGAAGTAAGTATTGCGATCGTGAAAATTTTCGAATTCCAGTTTTCAACGGAAACACACGTTTTAGGGTCCCCTGAGTCCAAATAACCAAGTCCCGCAAAAAGGTCTGTGTGTCCGTGTGTCTGTGTGTGGTAACTCTAGCGCAAAAACGAAAAGTCATGCGAAATTGAAATTTCATATTTAAGACTACTGTACGCCCGAGATGTTACAACTTTTTCACTAAAATCGGCTGACCGGAAGTCCTTCTTTATCCCATGCATTAAGCACCTTTTTACGATTTTCTCAAAAACGGCTCTAACGATATTGATTAAACTCGCTATATTGATGTAAAATTTAATAGGCTTCAATATCATGTAGGTTTCATTCTGATTGAAATAGTCTAATAGGGCTTAAATGCAGATATTTTAAATTTTCTTCCTCTAAAGTACCATTAATTTTGTAGATTATATAAAAATAATTATATTATCTTGTTCCGTTGATAATTAACAGCTAAATATGCACGTTGAGCGAATTTGAAAAAACAACTAAAGGAGAAAACTTAACAAATATTTTTTTATGCATTTTTGTATTCTTGAACACAAGAATGTATAATATGCCTTTAGATGTATTGCTAGATGTATAATATGCCGTTGGATAGCTAAAGCTTTGAGAAAAAAAATTATCTGATTCACGGAAATGTAAAGGGTAATGGAGAGTGATGAAAAGCCGATAAAACTAACTGTTTTTTCTGTTACCAAAAAGGAAAGTTCATGTTGACGGTGCTGCAGTCTGGCGGCTTGTCAATGAAGCACAGAGCGCCAATTTTGTTTTTGAACATAAGAACAGTAATATAGACGAGACGTATAATAAAACGTTTGAATGAGAAAGACTTTAGAAAATATATTACCTTATACAAAAGCTTGTAAAATTGAATAAAGAGTGATAAAAAGCCGATAAAACTAACTGATTATTTTAGATAATAATATAATAGAGCTTTTAATAAAACGCGTGTTTCTATATTAATTCGATTTAATTTATTCTTTAATGGTTTCACTCATTTTTATCTTTAACTGCATTTGGAAATTCTTTAATCGATTTTAAAAACGGAGGTAAGTGAAAGTTGGGTGTTTATGAATTTTGCACCTTTTTACGATTTTCTCGAAAGTGGCTGTAATGGATTAGGTTAAACTCGCTATATATATGTAAGATTTAATGATATTAAAGGCTTTTTAATTATGATTAAAATAGTCTGACAGGGCTTAACTCTCGTTATTTTAGTGCATATTTCAAATATGGGTAAGATAAAGTATAAATAGTATTTAGCTTACATAGATGTATAATATAATGCAGGAAAACTGGAGTTTTTAGAAATAATTGTTATCTAAGATCCTTCAACTGGGTATTGATGAGTGAAGAAAAGGGCGTGCCCCTAAATGATTTATATTGTTGTATAATCTAATCCGAAACAAATATTTAATTTAATCGAACATCGAAACTACATAATTATGTGTTTCAAAGTTTATTTGAAACTCTATTTCAAGTAGGGAGGTAAGTATTATGAATACATTAAAAGGTAAAGCGAATTATGAATACGTTTTTAAGATTTGTCCTTGGCACACCGAAGAGGTCTCATGTGACCCATTTATACAGTGAGTTAAAGTGGCTCTTCCCTTAAACCGCAGACAATATTTCCTTGGATGATTCCTTTACAAAACTATCAACTCCAGCTACTCCCTATATTCACAAACTTCTGCAATTTAAATCGTCCGTCCGCTCGCTCCAAACAAGATCGCGCCATTCTGACCTTTATATTCCGGCCCACAGAACAAGTTTTGAACATTCCTTTCATGTCCGCTCTACTACTCTCTGGAATTCCCTACCTACTCAAATCCGCCATGCTTCTTCCCTACTATCATTCAAGTCCCAGCTGTTCGAGTACCTATTGTCATCTTAAACAGACGCTCCTGAGTTTTTCAAATCAAATATCTATTAAAAAAGAAAATTTATTATTTATTGTTCATGATTCTGTATCGATCAATTATTATGAATCAGTTTCAATGTCAAGTTTTGTTCAACATATCAGAAGTTATTCATTTATTTTACTGTTTTAGTTATTTTACTCTTTTGTTTTATTGTATCCTACTTTTCTTCTTAACGCTTTGTAAATAAAAATTAATTATAATCCTTTGCTCTAGTGGCCAGATACATTGTATATATTAATTGTACATATCATATTGTTCTTAAGGGACCCAGTCCCAGAATAAAAATTATTTTTCTATTCTATAAGTTGTGTGACGAGCTCACCGTTTTTTTTTTGTCTCTTCTTTTCCTTCTATATATAGAATGATTACGTGATTCATGGTTTCCCCTGACTTCAAAAACCATGCGACGGATTTTGATACGGTTTTCACTAACATTTAGGGCATTCTTTCCTCATGGTTTATAAGTGAAAAACATTATAAAACAAATTAAATATTCTGTAATCATGGCATCAAAAAATGTTTCGCGAAGTATGACTAGTGATTTAGACGTATAATATAACGTCGGAAAGCGCAATATTTTTGAAAAGTTCATATCCACTAATATAAGTTGTACATGTTAACAGAATGTCGTTATAAGCCCATAAACTTATGAACATATGTAATGTTTGTTATGTGGGAGGTTATAGGATTTAGTGTTGCCATCTTGTATTTTCGTACAAGCTATATTCTCCCTTACAGTACACAAGATTTGAGGAATAATATTACAAACCAAATCTTAAGTAAGTTTTAAAAATAAATAAAAGGTGTTATAGATCCATAAACTGACTTTGTTATTAATTATTTATAATTTAAAGATTATTTCATCTAAACGGATGTTTCATTTTAAACTAAATGAGAATTTAATTGAAAATAAATATAACTTTTAAAATATATCTAGAAAAAATTTATTTGAATTATAAAAAAGATGAAAATGTTTTTTATCGTTAGAAACATATGATTTAGATAAATAATGAGATAGATCAATAATCAGTAATAAGTTTACGCCACATTCGTCACTTCACATCACCTTTTACGACTTTATATATAAGATAGGGGAGCCCGTGGCTGAGTGGCTATCGCGCTAGTCTCTACCAAATACCAAAGGTGGCGAGTTCGAATCTCAGTCCCGGCGGGGGATATTTAAATGGGGATTCACTCACAGCCTCTCCCCCGGGTATGTGATACCCGTCAGCCAAATGGAGGCAACTCACAAAATTAGGCGTAGGGAGTGATGACCCTAAACTACAAAATGCATCGAGAGAGGTGAGTAATAAACTCCCAGAATATTACACCGCAAGGCTCAGGGCCTACCCGGCCTGTCGCGCCAATGGAAAGAAAAAAATACATAATATAATATTTTTATTCTAAAATCATTACCTTTCCAACGGTTATAACCACGATTATACACCTATGTTATTTTGAAAAAAAATCATTAAAAAAATATGTTTGCTTATTCCTCCTTTAGTTGAATATCGGATTCGTTTAACTTTTCTATTTAGACACTTTTGATCAATCCTGAAAAGATGATATGGTTAATTTTTTTTTTATCTACATAATTAGAGGTACTTCAGAGGAAGAAAATTTAAAATAGCGGCATTTAAGCCCTCTCAGGCTATTTCAATCAGAATGAAACCTGCAAGATATTAAAAATCATTAAATTTTACATCGATACAGCAAGTTTAATCAAATTAATGGAGCCATTTTTGGAAATATCGTAAAAAAAAAAAAAAAATGCTTAGTATATAGTGGCTCTTCTGGTTCGCAAATTTTAGTGAACAAGTTGGTCTAACGTCTAGGGCGTATAGTTGTCTTAATATAAATTTCAGTGTAATATAACTTACGTTTTGAGCTAGATTACACATACACACCAGACTATTTTGGTCATTTTTTTTTTTAATGTTGATTTAGAAATAATACAATCTACCACAATCTTGGGCAATGAGTTTAATGTATTGTCATTAGATCAGGGACCCTAAAACGTATATTTCCGGTGAAAGCTCGAATTCGAAATTTCACGATCGCAATACTTTCTCTTACTATAATAATAATAATAGGCTTACCGAACCCGAAGGTTCGGTGCCATACCACGAAATTCCGCCTACACAGGCTCGTCCAAAGTTCACCGTTCAAGCCCAAGCCCCCGACATCAGCCTTAACGCAATCCTCCCATCGACGCTTCGGCCTATCTTTCGGACGCCTACCAGTCGGTTCAGCGAAAACTAACTTTCTCGGAATCCGTTCCTCACTGAGCCCAATTCTCTCCGCGATGCTATCAACTCAATTATATTCACAGAGTACAAGCTCCGCAATTCCGCGTTGTGCAACCTTCTAAACCCCCCAGTGGCCTCATCTCTCTTCGGACCAAATATTTTACGCAGTACCTTAGTTTCGAAAACCTTCAAGCCGTTGTTCATCCTTCAAAGTAAGCGGCCACGTTTCACATCCGCAAAGCACTGTCGGAAGAATAATAGTTTTATAAATTCTAACCTTTAAGTTTTTAGACAGAAGCCGCGAGCTAAGTAATTTAGCAACTGAATAATAACACGCATTTCCCGCTTTTAACCGAGACTTAATTTCTTCCTGGATTTTATTTTATATATTCTCTTACTATAAATTTCGTATATAGGTAAGTGAAAGTAAAAAGATTTTGATTTTGTCCGACCAGTTGGATGTCAGATTTAGGCGAAGATGGTTGCCTGGAAGAGAAGTGGAGACTCGTGACTCAGCGGTAAGGAACCATCACCCGCGCCTTCCACAGCTTTCTTTCACGCCTCAGTTGACTGAGTGTTTCTTACGGGATCCTCCACTCTTCATCTCGAGTAACTGTTTCTTAGACTGAGGCCGTTCAGTGGGATTTCTTGGGATGGATCGTGGAATCTTTGTACGAGCAAAGAGTCCTGGTTTAAAAAAAAATGGATTTAATATTTTTCCCTGACTGGAAAAACAATATATCATGGATATCTTTGTCTATAATCTCCTGCTTTTCATATTCAGGAAGAATTTGAGTTGAAATAATCTACCAATATAGCTCTTAAATGGTTGTTCTTAGCGGATAAATGTATATAACAAACATTATTTTTCATTAAATTTCTTTTAAAGCAACTATCGTCAAATTTTAATTATAAACATTTTAAATAAGCATTGTCCTTGATGAAGGCAAAATGTTATATTATTTAATACAAAAAACAAAACAAAAAACGCCGTTAGAAATTGTTGAGAATAAAGGTGTTTTCTTAATCGTAAAACCGTTAAAGTTTGTTTTACCATCAAAAATGTTATCAATAAGCAAATGTTATTCCTTTGCACAGGTTTACATATAATGTCTTATTCATTATTCAAATATTTACGTAATATTCTTTTGATTGTTTTTCCGAAACACTAGAGGTGACATTATACATTAATAAACATTCAGGTTTTATTTCCATGAAATTATGATAATTAAGGAACTGAAAATAAGTATCCGGAAGATACAGTTAGCTTCAATATCACTTATGTATCATTGTACATGGACGAACACAATGTATTTTATTTTCCTTCATAACATCCCCTCTATTATTTTTTGTATCAATGGGAAAGTATATTATGGTGTTAAACATTTTTATTGGAATATTAAATTTTATTTCTGAAATAGTGCAATCTCTTAGAAATATAAGTCAAAAGTTTGGAATTTTCTAGTGCTTCACCTTTTTATTATTAGTTGGTAAGACCCTTAATACTAATATTTCCCGATATACCTTGTTTACAAATAAATAGTAAATGAGTGAATCATTCCTGTTCGTACAAGTGCTTAATAACTAGCAGTGGGATTATCTTTATTCGATGGCCATTTAATGTGTTCAAGGTGTGCTTAGCTCAAAGTCTTTTTTATTTTATTTAACAATGGACATTACTGAGACATGTAAGACAATTATGTTGCCAAACTCGTTATTGAATATACATTGCAATCTACCTGTAGAGTTAATTTAGCTAATTTGTAAATTTAAGCCCCTATTCAATAACGAAAAACTATATAACCCCTAAGTTACCCCAAGGATTTGTTTCTTCAATCTCTCTAGTTTTTAAATATTACAAAGAATTTTTGCGATTTGTTGCGTTTCGGGTGATACATGATGAGTTTCCGACACAACACTCCGAATCAAAAATTTTACAATCTATAATTTGAAGAGTTTACTAAATTATATAAAATACGTCTATTAGCAGGTTTCAGCAACTCCGAGCCGTAATTAGATTTTTGTATTATTTTCCCCGTATTCTGTAAAATGTAGAAAAGTTTTAGATTTTAGCAAATAAATTTGGTGTTTGACCACTGTGCGCTCGCCAATCGTCTCAAAAATTAATTAGTTTTTATAATTTGTTTTCCGTAATCTGGGACCCGAAAGGTTAAATATGAAATTTCAGAATTTTTCCACCTAAATCGGTCATATTTTTCACTGTGCGGTGTTGGGACTATTTCTTGTTACTTTAATGAGACAGAAGCTGTCGAATTCCGTTGGATACGCTCTCTCCAGAGATACACAAACCCACCGCAGATTCTATTCACTCGAGGTCTGGCGTTTTCAATTTAAATAGAATGATTTATTCGCCGTTAGCTGCTACTTCAAGACTTAAAAGAAAAACGCACAAACTTTCAACTTGACCAGAAAAGGCCCATTTACATGTTTATTAGAAGGCCTTACAGACTCACAGAATAGAGTAGGACTTAGTGGAATCGGGTCTTTTTTACATTAAAGCTGCCAGTTACTTTTAAAAGTAATCATCATTCTTCTTCTTTTTAAATAAATTAAACCATATGACACCTAAAAACTCTATTAATAAGGTTATTCCATGTGTGTATAATGGATAAAGAGCTGAATATTTATTTAATTTCGTTTTGTAATAATTTATTACATTTTTTCAAGATAAAGGTGTCTCAACTAAATTTAAAAACTGTGATAATGGACAAAATATCAAATTAAAAAATAAACAAAAAAAAGTGGGTTTACTATGTGAAAAATTCCAGAACCTCTAAAATTCAAAACTACCTTTATTTAAATAAGGCTCTTATATTTATATATTGCTGGACACACTAATACATGCGAATAAGCAGTTTTGTTTTAAAGAACGTAATATTATTAGTTCAACTATTACGGACTGAAAGAATATGTTGAGAGTAATTTGTGCCTATTGTTGAATAAATAATCCTATTCAAATAGGAGGGGAATAATTACAATAAAAATATCTTGCTTTAGTGAAAGAAAAAAACAATGTTGGAAGAATGTACCCTCATCAGTAGGTTTTTTTTTTTTGAGGGGGGGGTGTATGTAAGGAAACCAAAGTGTTCTCTATGCAGTACCTGATAGGACATCACAAACTCTTCTAAATTGTATAAAAGCTTCAATAAGGGTAGGAACAACGATCATTTCGGATTGTATAAAGAATTAGATGAAACATTAACGTCCATGAAGTACGTGCACCTTACAGTGAATCATTCAAAAAATGTTGTAGACCCTAAAACTGGTGCCAACACACAAATAATTGAATACCTCAGGGCGAAAGGTAAAAGGAGAAACAGATAAGAGTGTGGCACAAGGAGGGATCTCTTAGATTCTTATTTGTGCGAGTTTTTATGGAATCAAAGGAACAGTAACAAACATTTATTTCAACAAATATTTGAGGACGGCTGTTTTTTTTCAGTTTAAATTCATATTTAGTTTTCTTTTCTTTTTCATTGTCTTTGTGTTAAATGAAAATTAATATTTCAGTTATTTACCTAATCATTTGTTAATTAAAGCAATTTCATTTCCAGTAATCAGTAGGTGATAAAAAGTAACTGTCAAACTTAACTTGATAAAGACCCATGGAATCCTTACAATCCTAATACTTTGTAAAATCCAGTAAGTTCCTTACAATGTCACGAATAGATAAAAAATCTGGTGCGCGCAACACACGACTTTCACTTAACTCTGTCGTTAAAATCAAGAAATGTATTTTCAAATGAAAAAAAGGAAGAAACTAAATGAATTTTTTAGAGATGAAAACAGGTTAATGAATTATAGAAACAAGTGTTTTGTTAATTATTCTATAATATTATTATCAACAATAATCACTTTTATTGGCTTTTCATCACACTCCATTACCTTTTACAATTTTGTGTGTAAGATAATATTTTTTCTAAAATCTTTAGCTTTCCAACGGTACATTATACATCTATATTAATGTCCTTAAATTCAAAAACAGATAAATTGTATAATAAATATTGTTTAGCTCTCTTCTCCTTTTGTTGGATGTCGAATTAGCTCAACTTGATATTTACTCGGTTTTTATCAAAGCTGACAAGATGATGTGGTTAATTTTTTAAAAGCTACAAAATTAAAGGTAAGTAAGAAGATTAAAATTTAATATATCGGATTGGGGAGCTGCCAAAGGGTAGTATCCCCACATGTGAATCCATGACATTTTTATCTTGTATCTCATTTACTAGATGCATATCATTATACAGTTGTAAATAGCAATAAATCTATTAAAAAAAAAAAAAAAATATCGGCATTTAAGCCTTTTGAGACTGTTTCAATCAGAATGTAACCTACGTGATACGAAAGCCCATTAATTTTTGCATCGTTTCAGCAAAATTAATCAAAATCGTTAGCGACGTTTTTCAGAAAATCGTAAAAAGTTGCATAATGCATGATATAAAGTAGCGATTTCGTCCAGCCGATTTCGATGAAAAAAATTCCGTAACATCTTGGGCGTATAGTTGTCTTAAATATAAAATTTCAGTTTCGTATGACTTTTCGTTTTTGCGCTAGAGTTACCACACACAGACACACGGACACACAGACCTTTTTGCGGGACTTGGTCATTTGTACTCGGGTCCCCTAACTGAATAAAACGTGTATTTCCGTTGAAAACTAGAACTCGAAAATGTTTACGATCGCAATACTTTCTCCTACTATATATTTCATATATAGGGAAGTGAAAGTAAAAATGTATGAAACGTACAGTATTTAAATTGAAAATATATCAGAAATACAGTTGGTAAAAGACTCGCTTACAAGTTTTGAACTGTAGTATTAATCTCATATCTGTTATAAATGAATTAATGCAAATCTTCATATCGAAATAAAAAGATCACTAAAAACCGAGATTGAAAGAGGAAATCTTCATCTAATCCGACTTAATTTATGGCATATATTTTATTTTCATCATGTTTTATTATTTCTGTCTTTTTAAATGATCAGTGCAAAACTATATTAAATTCTTTGTTGATGTATAAACGTTTGTTCAAAAATTTCAAGCTGATTTCTCTTTGAAATATGAATAATAATTATATATTTAAATATTTTTCATATGCTCAATTAAATATTTTTTAAAATAATATTCTTATAAATAATTATGTTAAAATATGAGGGTTAAAACAGCGTGGTCTAATGGTTAGAGCACTTGTCTACCGTTCTTTAGCTCCCGGGTTAGACAGAATTATTTGTTTTGTTATTTCAACCGAGGAGCGACCCTGGGGTATGGAGACCTTCCTGGGGCAAACCCAGCCTCTATGAAGTGGATGCCCAAATATTATTAGAATAAAATCTGGTGGTTGAGCTTGGTATAGTCCTATAATCAGCCCCTAGCGTGGCCGAAACAGTACAAATCTCTTTATGTACTGAACCAATAAAAAAACAAAACATTGTACCTCCACAATCCATGGAAAGTCTTTCATGAGTTGTAAAATGTATAATTTTTTTTTTTTAAATATATACATAGATGATTTAAAGTGTGAAGCCTAGATTGTGAAACACTAATAGACTATGAATGCTTCGCCCCTATCAACCAAAACGGAAAAGAAAAACAACACATCTTATATCAACGGCTATAATGAGACACATAACCGGCTACAACATTTCACATTGAGGTATCTACGTACATATTAAGAAAATGCAGGTTTCAGTTGCAAACAACAATCATAATAAAATACATAAAATTATACATATAAACTATCAAAAATTAACTAAAGAACAAAAAAAAAGAAAGTAAAAATAAAAAAAAAACTATAAAATAAAATGTGCAGTAGAGGAATTCCATTTTTAGAAATAGTGCATATATGGATGGCTATTTCACAAAACCACCATTTATAGAAGAGCTATTTCTATTTATATTCACAATTCTTCCCCAGTCCATTTTTACTTTTTTTATATTCTAATTTTCTGCTGGAATCACGCCAATGCCATCATTCACAACCATTACGGAAGATGAAAAAAAAAATTTGGTGCGGGCAACACACGACTTTCACTTACCCCATTTTTAAAATCAATGAAAGAATTTTCAAATACAGTTAGAGATAAAAATACGTGAAACTAATAAGGAATTAATCAAATTGAATTTATATAGAAACATGTGTTTTATTAAAAAATCTATTATATTATTATCTTAAATAATCAGTTAGTTTTATCTTCTTTTCATCACTCTCCATTAACTTCTAAAAGCTTGTGTATGAGATGATATTTTTTCTAAAATCTTTAGCTTTCCAACGGTATATCATATATGTATATTACTTATGTTCCCTTATGTTCAAAAACGAAAAATTGCATTAAAAAAAATATTTTTTCTGTTTTCTCCTTTAGTTGGGTATCGAATTTATATATTTACCTGTTTCCCATCAGCGTTAACAAGATAATCTAGTTATTATTATTGAATCTACAAAATTAAAGGTACTTTAGGGGAAGAAAATTTAAAATATCGGCATTTAAGCCCTGTCAGACCATTTTTATGTAATATTAAACTAATAATTATATGTCAGGATATGTAACGGAGAAAGATATGAGTATGGAAAGGGGGAGAAAGAAATGGGCGATGAAAAAAGACCCTTATCAATAAGAAAAATTACTTACGTGACGACGTGAAAGCTTTGCCTACAGAAGTGATGTTTCCCAGTTTAAAAAACGCTCATTGCGTGGAACGGAAAATATGAGAACTAGAATGTCCGTTAGGAAAATTCCAAGAAGCTAAGTTATGTTTACTGATTCGATAGTCATATATCAACTCAAAATTGTTAATATTTAAAATTTTAATTGTTCACATAATTTTCCTTTATCATTTTTTTTTCATTTACTTAGTCTCTATTTATATATTCTCATTACAATATTATCATCTCAATTATGTCTACTTCCATACTTTATAACTATCATCTTAATTTTGTTTATTTCCATACTTTATAACTGTCACCTTATTTCCATACTTTATAATTGTCATCTTATTATCATTTTACATTTAATATTATTTATGTTCCCATAATTTATTACTGTCATATTATTATTATATACCTAACGCATTATTAAGTCTATAATTACATTGGTTGTTATCTTGTTTCTTTTAGCCCTGATGAAGGCCCACATTGTAGGCCGAAACGTCGGCACATAATTAAAATAACGCTTATTTTTAATTGTGTGTTTTTAATTTATGACCGCACCCCCAACCATCTTCCTCATCTAATTTCTCTACGGTCAACAAAACTCCATCATTATAAATTTTACATCGATATAGCGAGTTTAATCAAAATCGTCGGAACCGTTTTCGAGAAAATCGAAAAAAGGTGCAAAATGCATGGTATAAAGGTAAGCTCATTTTGATGAAAAAAGTGTTGTCACGTCTCGGGCGTATAGTTGTCTTAAATATGAAATTTCAGTTCCGTAGGAGTTACCGTTTCCGCCCGGGAGTTACCACACACACACAGACCTTTTTGCGGGACGTGTATTTCCGTTGAAAACTGGAATTCGAAAATTTTCACGATCGCAATGCTTCCCCTTACTATATATAGTAAGTGAAAGTAAAAATAAATAAATAATAAAACAAATAAAAGAAAAATAAATATTCCTATTAAAACCAGCACACTTTTTCTCCCATATCTTTTTTATTATCATTGTTTTACAATTTTTCAAATGCAGTCAACGTTTCGGGGCTTCTTCCCCATTATCAAGACTAAAAAGGTTTTTAAAAACATTTTACTTTTAGTTAAATTTATTAAATAAATTGTTTTTATAATATATAATTAACTACAATTTGCCTTTTTTATTTATGCATACTATTTTCTTTAGCTCACAGCTACATCCGCTTATAAGGTTGACTATTGGCTCACTGTTATATTTCGCTTTTAAACAATTTTATTTTGAAAAATAAATAATAATAACGGATAACTTTGTGAGAGAATTCATGAAGAGAGGATACAGAATGGAAGGAAATGCCTGAAAGAGGAACGGCATTGAAGAACAGCTGGGACCTGAAGAGATGCCAATTCAATGCGATAACAATGCAACGCCTCCCTGTCAGCGAAAAAGACTACGGAAGTGGCAACACAATACAATACCGTGTCGGGTTCGATGACTCTACTTACAGTATTTTAGAATTCTTTCTCAGTTTTTTATCCATTATATCAGTTACTAGTGCAGTCGCCCCTGTTCCGCATGGGTGAAATTTGAATGAGGTGTCTTTTATGTTTAACAAATTACTTTCTGACCGATTTAGTGTTTATCGCTTTGGTAGTTTTAGTTTATCGTTCATATGTTTAAAAGTAGATACGAGTATTCGGGCTAGTTCCTCACTAGTACAAAAGACCCTATAAGAAATGAAGATAAATTGAATGTTATATACAAAATAAATTGTTTGGACTGTAACAAATGCTACATAGGTGAAACATCCAAAAAAGTCAGTATCAGAACTAAAGAACTTAATAGTAATTGTAACAACAGTAAAATTCTGGTGCGGGCAACACACGACTTTCACTTACCTTGATTTTTAAAATCAATGAAAGAATTTTCAAATACAGTTAGAGATAAAAATACGTGAAACTATTAATGAATTAATCAAATTGAATTTATATAGAAACATGTGTTTTATTAAAAAATCTATTATATTCTAATCTAAAATAATCAGTTAGTTTTATCTTCTTCTCATCACTCTCTATTAACTTCTAAAAGTTTGATATTTTTTCTAAAATCTTTAGCTTTCCAACGGTATATCATACATGTATATTACTGCTCTTATGTTCAAAACGAAAATTTGCATTAAAAAAATATTTTTTCTGTTTTCTCCTTTAGTTGGGTATCGAATTTATTCAATTTATATATTTACCTGTTCTTCAATTTAAAATATCGGCATTTAAGCCCTGTCAGACCATTTTTATCCAAATAAAACCTACATGATATTAAAGCACATTAAATTTTACATCGATATAGCGAGTTTAATCAAAATCGTCGGAACCGTTTTTGAGAAAATCGAAAAAAGGTGCAAAATGCATGGTATAAAGTGCCTCTTCTGGTAAGCTCATTTTGATGAAAAAAGTTTTGTCACATCTCGGCCGTATAGTTGTCTTAAATATGAAATTTCAGTTTCATAGGACTTACCGTTTCCGCCCGGGAGTTACCACACACACACACACACACACACGCACACACAGACCTTTTTGCGGGACTTGGTTATTTGGACTCAGGGGACCCTAAAACGTGTATTTTCGTTGAAAACTGGAATTCGAAAATGTTCACGATCGCAATACTTTCCCTTACTATATATAGTAAGTGAAAGTAAAAATATAAATACAACTGCACTATCACTACATAGCATAAAATTAAAGTATAAGTTTGACCTCAATAGACCACACATTTTGGAAATAGTCAAGAATAAACAAAATAGAAAAACCATAGAGGCTATATACATCAATAAAAATATAGATAACACTGTAAAATCTAAACTGACTCTAGACACTTAAGTTACCATTACTCTGATTAAACTAAAATATTAAAAATATAATATAAATAATTTAATAATAATATGTTTTTAAGAATTTGACATTATTTAATAACAATAACCATATATAAGTTATAAATTGGTCTAATCATTAATCCATTTGAGGACAAAGATCTGAGCAATACCCTGATTTTACCTAATGACTACTTTATACTAATTTTCCTTTTTAATTTGTGTACCAGTTAAAATGTTGGAAGGAACAATTGAAATTCAAAATGGTATAAACCAGGTAATTTTAAAATATTTATTGCATTAACTAATTACTATGTAACATTGTTAATTATTGTTTTTAATACCTCCTATTGAATTTAAAATTTGTTGTATAATAATTTTAAAATTTTTGTTAATAATGGACAGCTAACTTATAATATTTTTTTTACAAAACGTTTTAACTATTCATTTCAGATAGAGTTTTTTTTTTTTAATGTAATGGAAATTGATATTTTTACTTTGTAGAAGACGGGAGAAGATCCCGAAACGTCAAATGATGACTTAATAAAAAATATATATATATACCCGAATATATACTTTTAATATTATGCGAGATCTTCAGGTGTTTTTAGAACATATTGATATAAATAAAATATGTTTATTTTATAACGTATGTTCATTATAATATTTTATCATCGGCAGAAATGAAAAACATAAATCAACATAGGTTAAGTTTATTTGTTTGTTATTTTAAAGTGAAGTACAGATAACGGAAAATTTAATAATCCCAGATAGGGAAAACTTAATCGCTATGTATGTATTAAAAAAGTAAAGAACAAAAGTTCCTGAACCTGTAATAAAAATAAAACAGGATAATAAAAAATGTTGAGCGGCAAAAGATTGGACTATTGATATAACACTTAAGCTCGAAACACAACGCATTTAACACATTATCTTACCGTGTTAATTTCTTATGTTGACGTACTTACAGGCGAGTTCCGTTAATGGCACTCATACTGGAACATGACGACTGCAAAGCGACATCAAATGGAATAAGCGATTGAAGAGAAGTAGAGTTATGACAGGCTCCCGACCAAGGAAATCAGCATCAGTGAAGCAGCCTTGCAATGCTTTGAGGCACAGGCGGTAGGTAAGGTAAGCAGACTTGTATTGAGGAAGGTTATAGTCTGTGCCCTAGAGAAACAAGGGGTGAAGTCTCCCCTATTTCAGCCCCACCCCTCCACTTTTGGGACCTGACCTTCCTGAATCCCAATCCGATTCTTGCCTCCAAACCCAAGAAGATCAGGCCATAAATTTTAAAATGGATGTTTAAATAAGTCCAAGGTTTTTTAGATCCGTATTACTTGAGGAAGATTTACTTATTTATTCATATTAAAATATCACATTTTTCTTCCAAATCTTTTTTATTTTCATTGTTACACAAATTGTCACAAGTGGTAGTCAACGTTTCGGGGCCTTTTCCCCATTTTCAAGACTAAACACTTTTTTAAAACATTTTGCTTTTAGTAAAATTTTATTAAATATTTTTTTTTTTTTTTTTTTTTTTTTTTAATAATTTAAATTCAAATTGCTTTTTTTTATCTGAACATTCTAATATTCTAGGGCACACAGCTGCGTCAGCATGTAAGGTTGAACATTGGCTCACTGTTTTTCCTTTGTACTTTAATATTGTTAAATTGATCTAATTCCTGAGTCTGTTATTTCGATGTTATTATTTATTTTGTTTTTCACTATTTTATTGTTGTATTTTTCTTAAATTTTTATATTATTTATTATGTCCGCGTAGTGAGTACCTAGATTTTTGGTGTCTCTTTTAAAATTAACTGTTTATTATTATTTTTGGTTATGTGTATTGCTTCTAGCATTTTTCTATTTCTATTATTTTTTTATGTATCTAGTATTTTTATATTTTCAAAATTAAATTTATGTTGATATTTTGCGCTATGTGTTGATAACGCTGTTGCATTTGATTTTTTTTTTTTTTAATTGAACTTGAAATGTGTTGTGATAACCTTGTTTTTAGTTTCACCTATGTACACTCCCTCAAAATTTTCACAATCAATTCTATATATGACACTTTGTTTATCCATAATTTATATTTTACCTTTCATCTTACTTAAATATGTTTCTAATTTGTAATTGTTATATAATCCAAATGCTATTTTTGTGTGATCATAATCTTTAAACGTGCTTTTTATTTTATTTTATTTCTGTGCGCCATAGAATATTAGTATGTACAGATAAAAAAAGGTAATTTGAGTTTAAATAAATATTATGAAAAAAAAAATGAAGGCCCTGAAACGTTGATTACCACTTGTGACGATTTGTGTATCCATGAAAATAAAAAAGATTTGGAAGAAAAAATGTGCTATTTTAATATGAATAAATAAGTCCAAAGTTGGGAACAAAGCCGGCAGACGGCCTTTAGATTTTTTAAAGGGAGTAAAAACTTCTTGGTCATGTCAAATCTTTCGGAGGGGGCGTAAAATGGGGTTATGTCAGGTACTCGTCGAAGATCCCTATTAAACGTGGATATGCAAAATGTATGCAACCATCTGTAGCATCGTACGATTAGCCACAGCAGCATTAAATGAATAAACAAACAAAAAATCCATCCCATGTGATATAATTCGATAATGCATATTCATACTTGTAACATGGTATTTCAATGATTTTCCCAGTCATTCCATTGCTTCATTCAATACGCTAATTTTTACAAATATTTCTCAATCCTTATACTACGAGAGCCAGCCACGTTTTCGACAATTCATTTTAGTATGGCTGTTTTTAGTTCATTATTTTCAATAAAAATAATAAGGGGGCTTACGTTTCAAGATACGTAGGATCTGAATAACGAATAAAAAAAATACAATTGTCCGCCATCCGTGACTTTTCTCCGAAACTACTGGACCGATGTTTTTGAATCTCGGCATTAAAATACTGGCGCATCCAATGATGATCTTAACACCTAGATGTTGATATAAGCCGATTAGTTTTAAAATAGCGGCCGATTAAAAGATATTTAATTTATTTTCTTTTTTAATTTTTTTGGAAGTTTTCTTAATATAAACATTTAAAAAAAGCACACAATGCCTTCCATTCCTCACCCAATCACTTTATTTCATAAGCTTTTTAGAATGATTCGGAACGAAAATAAATGCGAAATTAGTACTTTTAGAAAATGACCGCATTTCTAAATCGCGTTTTTTAAGGACTTGAGAATTCATTAGATAACATCAAATAGAATATTTAGATAAAACTAAATGATGAGAATACAAATATGTAAAAGAAAATCAATTTCGTAAAAAATGTCCTTTAGTACCTTTTGGAAATCAACGTCCAACAATTGAGACGTTGATTTCCAAAAGGTACTATATCCATTCTAGGAAATTTTACAGGAAGCGCGAAAATCTCTCATTACTATATTATTAAACTAGCTAATTTGGGTCTTTTTGCCTTAAAATTTAGAATTATTTTTTTACTATAATAATAACATCATATTAAAGTTATGAAATGAATTTTTTAGAATGATTTGGAACGAAAATAAATGCGAAATTAGTACTTTTAGAAAATGACGGCATTTCTAAATCGTGTTTTTTAAGGACTTGAGAATTCATTAGATAACATCAAATAGAATATTTAGATAAAACTAAATGATGAGAATACAAATATGTAAAAAAAAATCAATTTCGTAAAAAATGTCCTTTAGTACCTTTTGGAAATCAACGTCCAACAATTGAGACGTTGATTTCCAAAAGGTACTATATCCATTCTAGGAAATTTTACAGGAAGCGCGAAAATCTCTCATTACTATATTATTAAACTAGCTAATTTGGGTCTTTTTGCCTTAAAATTTAGAATTATTTTTTTACTATAATAATAAAATCATATTAAAGTTATGAAATGAATTTTTTTAGAATGATTTGGAACGAAAATAAATGCGAAATTAGTACTTTTAGAAAATGACCGCATTTCTAAATCGTGTTTTTTAAGGACTTGAGAATTCATTAGATAACATCAAATAGAATATTTAGATAAAACTAAATGATGAGAATACAAATATGTAAAAAAAATCAATTTCGTAAAAAAATGTCCTTTAGTACCTTTTGGAAATCAACGTCTTAATTGTCGGTACTTATTTATATATTCATATTTTATCTTCAAAAATGTCTTTGAGTTATATGTAAAATTTCAATTATTTTTCTTTTCTGTTTTATGATTAACGGTGTACAGATTCCAAAACTCTATAGAATTTTTTTATCTATCTTCTAAAATAACCTGGTTACAAGTGTACATGTACAATGAACATGGCTTGAAACGTGAGCCAATGAAGACCAATATGGACAAGTAGCAGTGTGCTATGAAATTGAATGAAGGGTGAAATATAATATAGTAATTATATAATGGAAAAGGAATAAGTCTTAAAAATGGGGAAACAGCCCCGAAACGTCGACTGATATGAAAAACTGATAAAAAGCTTATGAAATAAAGTGATTGGGTGAGGAATGGAAGGCAGTGTGTGCTTTTTTTAAATGAAGATATTTAATTTAATAACTCAGTTATTTTTGAAGTTAGAGAGAAAATTTAACAGAGCTTTTAAACAAAGAAACCGAGATCTTTTTTTTTCCTCTGGTGCGACAGGCCTTGTAGGCCCTTGGCCGCGTGGTATAAACTCCTGGGAGAATAAACTCACGTTTCTCGATGAAATGTTTAGGGTAGGGTCATCACTCCTTACGCCTATTTTTGCGAGTTGCCACCAGTAGGCTGACGAGTGTCACTACCCGGGGGAGAAAGAAACCGCGAATAATTATAAAAATTAAAAAAAAAGGAAAAAAAAAATTAAAAATGTCACCCATCAATATTATATATCAATTATGTTTTAAGATGTATAAGAAAAAATGTATTAAGTTTTAGGATCATGGCAACACGACGAATAAAATAAAAAAAATAAATAAATTTATATCTTACCAATTTATATGCTTGTTTATTTATTTTCTATTAAATGAAAAAATAATCATTAGATTAGAAATAGCAGAGATGTATCGTTTTGAAATTAGCAGTGGTGATTTGACTATTTTTTTAACCAAGGAGTATTTAACCAAGAAACCGCTAAAAAAAAAAAAAAAAAAAAAAAAAAAAAAAAAAAAAAAAAATTGAAATCTAACCTGTGTGTACACTTGTAACCAGGTTATTTTAGAAGATAGAGAAAAAAATTCTATAGAGTTTTGGAATCTGTACACCGTTAATCATAAAACAGAAAAGAAAAATAATTGTAATTTTACATATAACTCAAAGTCATTTTTGAAGATAAAATATGAATATTTAAATAAGTACCAACAATTGAGACGTTGATTTCCAAAAAATACTAAAGGACATTTTTTACGAAATTGATTTTTTTTACATATTTGTATTCTCATCATTTAGTTTTATCTAAATATTCTATTTGATGTTATCTAATGAATTCTCAAGTCCTTAAAAAACGCGATTTAGAAATGCGGTCATTTTCTAAAAGTACTAATTTCGCATTTATTTTCGTTCCAAATCATTCTAAAAAAATTCATTTCATAACTAAATAATTTTCTAGTTAATAATTTTTAAATAATTTCATTTTCATAATTAAATTTCCTACAAAACGAAAAAGAATTAATGAATCGGTTAAGAAAAAGCAGTGATATAGCGTTTTGAAATTAGCAGTGGTGACCATTTTAGGTCATTTTCCTTCGAATTATTTATTGCTTTTCGTATTAGTGTTAAGGACGCCTAACGACAGTAAACGCCATCTGAATTTACAACTGCGTATACTCTTTGTACGATCAAAAATCTTAAATTTTTAAAACATTTATGAAGAATACATCGATGTTTGAAACTTGATATAAATTGTTCAACATCCTTCCCGTAATAGCTGATAAAAAGCACCGGAATTTCCTGCATCGGATTCGGTATGGATAAGGGTGAGAGGTAGAAAAACATCATTTTTTTAAGTGTACTAATGTTCTATTGTATAATATTGATTCTGTGCATTTTTTTGCTGAGATATACGATTGCGGAAATGTATCAGTGATAAAAATTATAGGTTCCATAAGAAGGCCCAGAGCTTAGCAAAAAAGTTTTTTGAACTATTAGCTTTAGTCGCCTCCTCTTGAAATCGCGTTTGTTTTCGTTGCTTTGCTCTCTCCTTGTTAAGTCGCTTTACAATGCATTGTGTGAAATAAATAATTTTTACAACCACTTTCGTAATTTTGACAACTGATTACATATTTTTTTCAAACGGATTCATCATATTTTCAATCCATATCATACACCTTAATTTTACGATATTTATAGCACATAAATTTGGAAACCAACATTTGGATTAATATTTTACATTAGATAAAAAAATACCAAAACAATAAATCTCTAAACTAATTTTAGTATATGTACCACCAAAAGTAGTACAATGACTAAGTATTATACATGCATATTATATATTATGCATATTATTATACATATAAATTGCAAAAGTAAACATTATACATAGCAAGCCTTTAACTTCATGCATTTTGTATCATTTTCATAGTTTGTGATTAGTATATTTATTTATTTAATTTTTTTTTTTTTATTGTCTACTTTCGTTTATTTTTTATTTTCCCTATTTATATATGGAATATGTAGTAAGGGAACGTATTGCGATAGTGAAAATTTTCGAATTCCAGTTTTCAACGAAATACACGTTTTAGGGTCCCCTGAGTCGAAATAACCAAGTCACGCAAAAAGGTCTGTGTGTGTGTGTCCGTGTATGGAACTCCCGCGCGTAAACAAAAAGTCATATGAAGATGAAAATTCATATTTAAGACAAATAAGCCCGAGATGTTACAGCAACTTTTTGATCGAAATCAGCTAACCAGAAGGCCACTTTATACCATGCATTTTGCACCTATTTGCGATTTAATCAAAAAAGGCTCAAACGATTTTTATTAAACTAGCTATATCGATGTAAAATTGGACGGGCTATATATCATGTAGGTTTCATTCTGATTGAAATAGTCTGGCAGGGCTTAAGTGCCGATATTTCAAAATTTCTTTTTCTAAAGTACCTTTAATTTTGTCATTTTTTATAAAATTGCCAAATCATCTTTCTAGCATTGCTAAAAAACACGTAAATATATAAGTTGAACAAATTCGATATCCAAGTAAAGGAAAAAAAAAAATTAATGCAATTTTTGTGTTTTTAAATTTAAAAACAGTAATATAGATGTATAATATACCGTTGGAAATCTTAAGATTTTAGAAAAATATTATCTCATACACAAGCTTGTTGTTAATGGATAGTGATGAAAAGCCGATAAACTAACTGATTATTTTAGAAAATAATATGATAGAATATTTAATAAAACACCTGTTTCTATTAAGATCCAATGTAAATAATTCTTTAACAATATATTAGCCCTACCAGGTATTACACCTTCCATGAAAAACTCACTCCCACTCTAATCCATCAGTTTCAATCCTTGTTTCCTCTTCCATTCCTGATAATCCTCCGAGGCGTCTGAAAAGAAGATGGCCTCGAGAACTTCTTGTTTAGACTCACTACCAAAGAGTGCTGCCAATGGGCAGTTTCTCTTCATGTTCATTCCATGTGTTATAACATTACAGCATATTTACTTGATGTATTTTTTGTACAGTTGTAAATTTCATAAAAAAATATATAATAAAAAAAAAAAACAATATATTTTCGTTTCTAACTTTGTTCAAAAACTCTTAAACATATATAAATAACGGAGGTAAGTGAAAGTCGTGTGTTGCTAAAACACCCAAAAAATAAAACTGATTTATCATTATTTTTTTAATTGATTTTTTACTTTTTATTTATTTATTTAAAAAAAATGATTTATTACCAAAATAAACAATACATAAACAAATAAGCAAAATTAAACCATACGAAATTTAATAAAACTAATAAATTATCTAATTAATCCATTCAAGTTAAAATATAGAGTTTTCTAATGCCTTCGCTCCAAGCCCTTCAAATTCGAAAAAAAAGGAGGGAAGAAAACATTGAATTAAGTTGAAAATAAATATGAAAATTGTTGACGAAACTATGAATCACTGAAAAAAAGCTAATAGGAAAAACATCAAAACAATTTTGTTTATTTTCAACACTACATAAGGTTCCATTGTATTTTGTCTGTGATTGGAACATTCATTTAATAAACAAGCCGTCATTGAACTACTAATTGCGTCATTTTTTGTTATACAACATTTATAACTACAATCGAATAGGTTTTATCCAGTTATGAAATAAATTGTATCATTTTTAATTCAACTACATCATGCCATAAAATTAAAAAATCACAAAAAAGGCTTTCATAATCTGAATATTCATAATTTGTCAATGAAACGAAATAATTCATGACTTCAACACTGTTTCACACGTGAGTAAAAAAACCTCTGCTAATTAGGACAGTTAAGTTCCTTCAGTATTTCTGTTGGACACATACACAAGGAAAACCAAGTGAAAACTCGACTTTTCTCCTCCTTGAGGTGGCTATTATCAAAATATGTGTCAAGGAAAATATTTTTTTGTATGCCCAACCAAGACTATTGGATGGAAATTAGTAATTGAAATCATACAGAGCCATTTTTACTTTAATGGTCTTTAGGCAATTTTTTTATTTTATTTAAATTTATATTATTGAAGAGCTGCCAATAGGTAGTATACATAAGTGTGAATCGTGAATCAGTTTAATACTGTACCACATTTACTACATGTATCTCATAATTCACTTGTAATTATAAATAAATATATTGAAAAAAACATTTATTTTAATTGATTTATTGAGATTTACAGCAGAATTGAGAGAATACAATAAGTAAATTAGTTATATGCTTATAACGTATGATGAAGTCTAATAAAGGAACTACTTATTGGTAACACTTCAATGTCTAATTTAAGTTAGAATGTCCCTTGGCCATCTCCTTTTGGCCGAGCTGAATATGTTTTTTTTTCTTCCAATTGTAGAAAAATACAAGTTCAAGTTAGTTTGGGGATGCAGTCATAAAAACGCTTCAATTAAGTAAACTTAATGTACTGCGCCAACGTTTCGACTTAAATTATAGACCATCTTCAGGACAATGAAAAAAAGATAACAGCCAGTTATATAAAACAATACATAAAGAAAAAATATGTATAGAAATATACAGTGTCTTATTATGCCAACGTTTCGACCTAAATTATAGGCCATCTTCAGGGCAATAAAAAAGAATCTGGTGAGCGCAACACTCGACTTAATTGAAGAAATTTTTCTATAACTGCACCCCCCAACTCACTTCATCGTATATTCTACCTACAATAAAATATTCTTCCATCATTGTAGAAAATACGTTTTTTCATGGAGTTGTGTCATATAGGAAATCGAACTGTTAATTAACTACACTACATAAGCTTATGATGAAACAGGTAATATCTGTTGATATCTATTTTTTTTTTTTTTTTTTTTTTTTTTTTTTTTTTTTTTTTTTTTTGTATTCGTATATATTACAATTTGTCATAATAGACAATAATAATAGTGCTACAGGATCTCATTCATACAATATTTACAATATAAACAAAAGGAAAGTCAAATTACATAAAATAAAATCAAAATAAATAAACGTATACAATAACAAAATTTATAGACAAAATAAATACAAATAAATGAAGTTAACAAATAAATAAACAAAACATGTCACATTCATACCTATGTACAATATTTACAATCAGCTCGGGAACCCCGGACGGGGCTTGTCCCCCCACTTGTGGAAGGACAAGCAGAGTCAAAAGGATCCCAGCGCCTCCCTCTCAGCCGCATCACTGGTGAGAGCCAGCGGAAGCTAAGTGAGGGCGCCACAGCCACAATCACACCGCACATGAGAGGAGAATCTGACCAGTGTCAGAACTCCAGAATAGGTGTTTACAATATGTCTCGGGGCCACTGCCGTTTCAACCTTCTAGGAGGGTTGAATGGATGAGTGGAGCTGGATAGAGATTGTGCTAGAGGATTAGGATGATGAATGAGGTTCTGGTGGAATTTGGAAAATTTAGATGGAATCAGGTCTGAAATAAATGGAACATTAAGGTCGTGGTGTAAGGTATAGTTGGAGACATAATAAGGAGCATTTACTATTGTTCGGAGGACTTTGGATTGAAAGGATTGAATGCGTTTGATGTTAGAACGTTTGGCTGTCCCCCATAGTTCAAGTCCGTAGGTCCACATTGGTTTCAGTATTGTCTTGTAAAGTAATAATTTGTTGTCAACTGTAAGCTTAGATTTTCTGTTTAGTAGTCTGTATAACTGTCCGAATCGTCTGTTGAGTTCTTTTCGTTTAAGTCTTGTATGTGGGTTCCACGTCAATCTTTTGTCTAGTAGTAAGCCAAGATACCGGACTGTGTCTGAGGAAGGAAGCGGTATGGAATTGAAATGAACCATTGGACAGGATTTGCGTCGAAGGGTGAAGGTGACGTGGGTGCATTTGCTTTCATTAACCTTAATACGCCAAGCATTACACCAGTCCTCGATAAGACAAAGGTGTCTTTGCAGGATTAAGGATGCTATTTCAGGATCGGAATTGGATGATAGGATGGCGGTGTCATCTGCAAATGTTGCCAGAAAGGTGTCAGGATGAATAGGAATATCAGCAGTGTAAAGGATGTAGAGGACGGGTCCCAAGACGCTGCCTTGAGGAACACCGGCCTCAATGGGATAAAAGTTAGAAAATTCTACACCACAGCAAACTCGGAAGGAGCGGTTTGAGAGATAGGATCGCGTTGATATCTATTAAGTGAAAATAATAGAAATTGAGTTAACAGAATTTATTGGTCAGTATTTTCTCAGCTAAGGCTGAAGTGGTTTGGACTTGTGATGAGGATGGAAGGTGGACTAAGATGAATACATTTTAAATAAATAATTTAAATGAAAAAAAAATGTCTGCTTTAGTTGGCCATAAAGTTCGTTCACTAGTATATTTAGCCGTTCTTTTTCAATGCTAATAAAATTATATAGTAAGTAAAGGTACTCAGGTACTCAGTCAGAGGAAGACAATTTAAAATGTCGGCATTTAATCCCTGCCTGACTATTTAAATCAGAATGAAACCTACATGATATTAAATTGTACATCGATATAGTGAGTTTAACGAAAATCGATCGAGCCGTTTTTAATAAAATTGTAAAAAGAAGCAAAATGCATGGTATAAAGTGGCTCTTCTGAAGCTGATTCAGAATAAAAAGTTGCTGTAACATCCGGGACGTATAGTTGTCTTAAATATAAAATTTCGGTTTCGTACAACTATTCATTTTCGTGTTAGACTTACCACCCACACACCTTTTCGCGTGACTTTGGACTCAGGAGACCGTAAATGTGTTTTTCGGTGAAAACTGTAATTTTCACGATCGCAATACTTTTCCTTACAATAAATCATGTATAGGTAAGTGAAAGTAATTATTCTATATTTAAGTTATAATTATATTAATAAATTATCCTCAACTACAGATAAAATATGATAGATAATAATTAAACAAATCAAAATAACTCGTACCACTAAGATCCATAAAGTGTCTTACTTAGTAAACAAATATTCAGGTAGAATGAAGTTAAGTATAGAGCAAATATTTAACTGGTAATTATCTAACTGTAATTATAGTGACCGTCACAGTGACCTTGGTTGCTTCAATTCAGATTTCATAGCAATAAATCAACTTTATTTGATAGGTAACCTAAATAAATTAAATTAATGATAATATGTATGCATATATATATATATATATATATATATATATATATATATATATATATATATATATATATATATATATATATATATGACAACACTGCATTAAAATTGGACAACTGCAAAGCAAAAATAGGGCTGATTTTTACCTTCTTCCAAAGAACCTTTTTATATACAGTACCTACACAAATAGATGTTTAGGGGTATCTCACATCTCCTAAACTCAAGTTCTCTAAAAATCTATGAAAAGCAATTATTGTGATGTGAATTACTAAAAACATAAGTACTTTAAAAAAAAATTAAAATTATTAAACAAATTATGAAGGTACCTCAACGAAACAACAATGTTACATAGCTCATAAATAAAACAAATATTTAAAATTTTAATTGCCCAGTTTGTAAAATTCCTTATTTTCACCTGCTTTTCCCACTAACTTCGTAATTTTTAATTAAAACACTAATTAAACAATTACATGAAAATTGAAGAAGATAGTGGAAAAAAAGAGATGAAATGAAGGAGTTTTACAAACTACTTAAAATTTTAGAATATTTATTATTTTTATGAACTATGTAACATTGTTGTTTTGATGAGATACCGTTTCCATCATGTTTTAATAATTTTAATTTTTGTTTTAAAATTTCCAACGTATGTTTTTAATAATTTACGTCTATAAGTCCTTTTCCTGCGTAACCCACCTCTCCCTCCCTTATATAGACAGTCAGACATTAGTTATTTCGGACCGATTCTTGCTTCGGGAAGAGAATTTCTATATTAAAAAGTGTCCTTTTTAGTGTGGTAATCCTAGTTACCAGTGATTTATTTTGTTTCGTATCCTTTCAAAAGGAGAATTGAGTCAAAAATGGTGGTTCTCTTCCATTTTGAACCGTATCATAGGTATAATAAATGTCAATTGTTAAGAATCCTTTAAACGAGAATAGTGACTTAACTCAGAATAAAAAAAAAATCAAATTAAAACAGTCCTTAAAATATGAAAATCGGGCATATCCTTTAAAATAGTAAAATCGTTTTTAATAGATTTTTAGAGATGTTTTAACTAGCTTGTAAGATCCTAAAGATAGGTGAGATATCCCGAAACGTCGATTTGTGATGATGCTGTAAATAAAAAGGTCCGTAGGAAAAAAATAAAAATTAGCTCTATTTTTTCTACCTCCAGAATTACTCAATTTCTTCCGGTCATTAGCAATATAACAATAAAAAATAATTTACATATGTCTATGTGATTATTAGCATATTATTTATTTATTTATATTAAATGCATTTTGAAACTTGTCGAATAATTTAAAAACTACAATATATTTCTAGGGGGTTATCAGCCACCTACTACCCTCATGTCAAGATCTTAGTTTAAAAAAAAACGAAAGCCGAGAAATTGAAACGCACTCTGGATTGCAGACCGTTAACGCCGCTAAGTCCCTCCTTTGAAGAATCCAGCAGCTGAAGACAAGGAAGCATTTTTTTCAGAAACGTCAAGAGGTGATGTAAGCCATAACGGGATCCTGTAAGGAATCCGTGCGATAAAAGGCTATTTACTATCGGAAAAAAGGAAACAAAGAACACTACTTTCATTTAAAAAAACGCTGAAAATTATTACAACAATAGTTTACTATTTCCAAATAACTATATTAGGACATAACTGTTTAAAGACAATTAACTAACATGAAAAGCAACAAATAATTCAAAGGAACATGGTCAATTACCAATGCTAATTTCAAAACGATATTACAAAGGTTACTTATTGAAAATAATAAACTAAAAACTCTGGTGCGCTCAAACACGACTTTCATAACAAAGAACACTAAGGAAAACAAAGTGCATTGAGTTTAGACGGAAATATTTATTTCAGATTAAAAAGTTAACAATAGTCTTTATTATCCACGACAACCACTCATGTTTATGCGTTATTTTTTAATCTGCATCACCCTCCACAAGTTTAATAAACATCTGGTGCACTCAACACAAAACATTCACTTATCTTCCTTCTTGAAATCAGGTTTTAAATTAACTTAATGTTGAAGAAAAAAATATAGTTTATTAACAATATAGTTTCAATGAAAACATTTATTTTATTTTAAATAATATAAAAATATATAATATAATATATTATTTTATACTTAGGATAATGCTCTTTTCGTCACTCCATATTTCATTCTATAATTTTTTTTTTTTAAATATTACACTTTTTAACAGTATATTGTTTATTAAGTGTCACTTTATGCTGCCTTGGTTAAACCAACGATGCTACAACGGTAGTCCCGATTTTTGCCTACCCAGGTTTAATTAGGATAAGGTTCTTTAACGAGTACCTGACATCATTTTACGTCCCCTCCGAAGAAAAGCATAACTAAGGATTTTTTAACCCCTTTAAGAAATCCTAGGGCAATCTGCCGAGTTCGAACCCGCACCTTGGGCATAGAAGGCTGTTATGCTAGCCACTACACCACAGGTGACCCTTCAACAATATATTGTGTATATGTATTACTTTCCTAATTTGTGGGGAAAACTAAATGTCCCCAGGAAAAATATTTCTACTGTTCCCTCCTTCAGTTAGTTATCAAATTATTCACATTTAACGATTTTTCATCCATAAACTAGAAAAAGTTCATTTTTTAAGAAATAGTTTATATTATTTCAGTATCATGTTTTATATTTAACCAATTTGGCCCGAACCAGGTATCAATCCTTCCATGACAAACTCCACTCCCAATCTAATCCTCTAGTTTCAATTCTTGCTTCCTCTTCAATTCTGACAATCCTACGAGGCGCCTGAAAAGAAGATGGCCTCGAGACCTTCTAGTTTAGTTACTTAGTGGAGTAATGCCAATGGGCATTTTCTCTTCATGTTTTTTTTTTTTCACGTATTTTATCATTACCAACATATTTACTTGTTGTATTACAAAATACAGTGGTAAATATCAATAAAAATATTTAACCATTTTTTTTCTTTGCTTATAAAAGAAAAAGACAATTATTTCGAATCAACAAAATCAAAGATACCTTTAATTAAATAAATTTTAAACTTTTGGAATTTTAAAGCCCTGTCTGACTGAAATCGATGATAACGCCCATTAAATTTTATATCAATATAACGATTTGAGTCAAGATCAAGAGTTTGAGAAAATCTTTAAAATGTGTAATAATGGCACTTGCAGATTACCGATTTTTGGAAAAAAATTCTTGTAATATCCGAGGGGTATAATTGTCTGGAATATGAAATTTCGGCTTCATGGGTCTTTTCTTTTTTGAGTTAGCCTTACCACATACAAACCATTAGTCTAGACTTGGTTATTTGAACTTCAGATATCCTAAAACGTGGAAAACTCGTTTGTTTGTTGAATTTTGTTAACTTTTTAGAAGTAAGTGGTGGTACTTTATAAGTAACAATTATTTTTTCTTTGTATGTTTGATGAAATAAAATGGTACATGTTATGTATATATTTTCTCGACAGCTTTTCAACTCGAGATTAATTCCATTATTTAATTTCTTTTAGTAGAGGTTTATTATTATTTTTCAAGGCCAATAAACTACAAATATAAATACTAGAAATAAAACTAAAACGTCTTATGAACTGTTTTATAAGATTTATTTTCGCAGCCCGTAGACGTGACCATATTTCTGGCTATTATACCAAATTAAAATCGCTTTATCCTTCTGTACGACGGCAATATTTCCTTGGTTCTTACCTATTCCAAACTTTAAAAAATAGAAAACCTTCCTACATAACTGAGCTCCTCACCCTCCGCTCTAATATCCATTCGTTAAATACTAGAACCCAATAATCAATATTTATACCCCATCACATAAAGCATGGGGAGCCCGTGGCTGAGTGGCTAGCGCGCTAGTCTCTCGTGCTACAGGTTCTGAGTTCGAATCCCAGTCCCGGCGGGGCTTTTATAAGGATGTAAAAAAATGGGGATTCACTCACAACCTCTCCTCCGGGTATGTGAGACCCGTCAGCCAAATGGTGGCCACTCACTAAATTAGTCGTATGGGGTGATGACCCTACACTAAAAATAGCTTCGTGAAACGTGAGTGTAAACTTACAGGAGTTTACACCGCGAGGCCCAGGGACTACACGGCCTGTCGCGCCACTGAAAGAAAGAGAGAAAGAAAATCACATAAAGCATCCTTTCACAAATCGTTTCTCGTTCGTTCCTCATCCTTCTGGAATTCGCTGCCTATCTCTATCCGTAAAGCCACCTCGCTTTCTTCCGTCTAATATCAGCTCTTCTACTACCTTCTCGTATCTCAATCTTCCGTTCCTTTGTAAAATATAGGTAGATATAGTATAAATTTGCAAAGATTTATAGATATAACGAATACTTGATCTTTTATATGTATATATAATATATATATATATATATATATATATATATATATATATATATATATGTGTGTGTGTAGATTCCCACCGGATCTATCTCAGCGAGGAGATGTCTCCGATGAATAGGCGCTTATATTGGCTCGCTAGGCAGAAGAGGTCGGAGAAAAAAATAAAATATGTCTGGTTCGCTGGCGGTAGAGTGCGCTGCCGAAAGGAGGATGGTCACCCGGTCATATTTATCGACAAAGCCCAGGACTTGGACGTCTTCGGCTGACTTCTAGGCACCCGTCTACCCTCTGGCTCTGAACTGGAAATGATCTCGCCATCTGTCTACCTCTCTTCTCTATACAGGAATATTTATTTAATAATTTTCTTTTTGCCAAGTTTATTTAGTTTTTATATTTTTATGGATATGAATTTTTTTTCTAAAGTTTTTCTCCTAATATTAGCTGTATTATTTTTATTTCAATTTTTTGTTTATAATTTGGCTTATCACTTAGTGACTCTAGCGTCTTTCCTTCACAATCTATTTCCTTCTCCATTTCCTTTCCTACATGTCTAATGTCCTAACAGCCTGTCATGTCAACGCCCAGTCCTTACACGCCCACTTTGACGAATTTCTTCATTATTTCAACAACAATTCCTACCACATTGTCGCAGTCTCCGAAACATGGCTAAAGCCCTATATTCCTTCCTCCTCTGTTTCCCTCCCTAATTACTCCTTTATCCGCCATGACCGGATTGGCCGGACTGGCGGAGGTGTCGGACTTTATGTCCACACCAGCCTGAAATCCCGAGTCCTAGATGTCTCTTTCAATTCTGATTCTCCTCACATCGAATTCCTTTTCGTCGAAATCTCCTACAATACAAACCCTCTCCTCTATGCTGTGGTGTACCGACCCCCTTTAGTACCTTTTGATCCATCCTTTGAATCTGTCCTTTATAACTACGTCCCCCTATATAATAATATCATAATATGCGGTGATTTTAACACCAACCTCCTTTCTGACTCCTATGATAGACATTACCTTGATAACCTCTTCTTCTCTCTTCACCTGTTCATCGTTCCATATGCTCCAACTCATCACACTCACCATTCCGACACCTGGCTTGATCTAAATATCATTGATTCCGCTCAAAACCTTCTTTCAGCTTCTCAAATGCCTGTTCCCTTCCTATCATCTCACGATCTTATCCAAATTTCATACAATTTTCAAACTTCAGCATTCCTTCCCATAACGTCAACTTCCCGAAACCTAGATAATCTCACCCGAGAAAATATTTTACCTGACATAGAATCCATGAATTGGAATAAAATTTATAGCTGTTCGACCATTGACTCAATGGTTGACACTCTCACTTCCAATCTCCTCAGTATCCTAGACAAACATGCTCCACTCAAAACCTGTACCTTCCGTCGCCGTCCTGCTCCTTGGATGAGTCCAGAAATAAAAGACTTACAAAAGAGGCGTGAGGCAGCCCGTAGACGCTTTAGACGCACAAGACTGGCAGAGGACTACCATGCGTTCAGGGCACTCCGCAATCTGACTCAGACAAAAATTAGACAGGCTAAATCTAAATACTTTCACGAAGCCTTCTCCTCCACTACCGATTCCAAGTCAAAATGGAAACTCCTCCGCAAACTCTCACTCTGCAAATCATCTTCCTCACCAGTCTTTCAAGTCTCACCTGATGAATTAAATTCTTATTTCTCATCCAACTCCTCTGATAATTCTACACCATCTCCTCCCGAGTTTTCAATAATTCCATCATTTAATCCTGATAATTTTTATTTTTCAGATATCTCACCAACAGACCTTATATCCTCTGTTATGAAATCCCATACCAACTCCATAGGATTTGATGGAATACCTGTCAAATAACTAAAATTATGCCTTCCCGACATCCTTCCAGTTCTTCTCTTTATATACAATTTTTCACTTCAAAATTCCGTATTTCCAACTACTTGGAAAAAAGCGATAGTTCATCCTATAAATAAAACCTCTAACCCTATATCCCCTAAAGACTATCGCCCAGTTTCCATCCTATCTAACCTTTCAAAACCTTTAGAAAGAATAGTCCAGTCACAACTATCAAACTTCCTCGAAAAGTCCAAACGTCTTGATCCTCTCCAATCCGGTTTTCGACCCGGTTTTTCCACACAATCCGCCCTCCTTAAAATTACTAGTGACATACATACTGCCATAGACGAAAAGAAACTTACAGTACTAATACTTCTGGACTTCTCAAAAGCTTTTGACTCACTTGATCACTCTATCCTTTTTTCCAAACTACAGTCTTTATCCTTTTCCAAAAGCACTATTCATTGGTTCAAATCATTTCTCTCAAATAGAACTCAAGCTGTTACCATTCCTAACCATCCTCTATCTTCCTTCCTTGCCCTGTCGGCAGGTGTGGCCCAGGGTTCAAGCATATCTCCTCTCCTTTTCAATTCCTATATTAATGACCTTCCCAATGCCATCCATCACTGCTCCCACCACTTATACGCTGATGATTTCCAGATATACCTATCCTTTCCTCCCTCCGAGTCTCTAATAGCATTTGCCAATATTCAGAAAGACCTGGATAGAATCTGTGCCTGGGCAACTTTGAATAAACTAAGTCTAAATGCTACAAAAACTCAGGCGATTGTTATAGGTTCCAATCCCCTCCTCAAATCCCATACTACTTTTCCGAGTCTTACCCTAAATGATCACCCAATTACCTTCACTTCCTCTGTCAAAAACCTAGGTATTACCATCGATCAAACCCTTTCCTGGAAACCCCATATTGCCCAAATCTCCCGAAGAACAATAAGTACCCTCAAATATTTCCATCGCTCCCGTCATCTTCTTCCACTGTCTACCCGTAAGCTCCTTGTATCCTCATTTATTTTCCCCCACTTTGACTATTGCTGTACGGTATATGGTGGCCTCTCGGCTGTGCTCGAGGACAGGCTAAAGCGAATTATGAATATAGTTTTAAGATTTGTCCTTGGTACACCGAAGAGGTCTCATGTGACCCATTTATACAATGAGTTGAAGTGGCTCCTTCCTTCTATCCGAAGACAATATTTCCTAGGATCATATCTTTACCAAATAATCAACTCCCAGCTACCTCCATATATCTACAGACTTCTGCAATTTAAATCATCAGTCCACTCCCTCCAAACAAGATCCCGCCATTCCGACCTTTATATTCCTACCCATCGAACAACAACTTTTGATCATTCCTTTATTGTCCGCTCCACTACTCTCTGGAATTCCTTACCTACTCATATCCGCCATGCTTCTTCCCTAACATCATTCAAGTCCCAGCTATTCCAGTACCTTTCTGTCATCCCAAACAGACGCTCAATTAAGATATTTCAATAAAAAAAATCTGTTATTTATTGTTTATATTTTTATAAGGATCGATAATGATCAGTTCAATGTTTAGTTTTGTTTAATGCACCAAAGTTATTATTTTTATTTTACTCTTTTGTTTTATTACATCCTTTTTCTTCTATGTATAATTGTGAATAAGAAATAATTATATTCCTTTGGTCTTGTAGCCAGACACATTATATATATATCTTAATTGTACATATGAATTGTTCTTAAGGGACTTTGTCCCAATAAATATCTTTTTCTTCTATTCTATATTTTTTTTTTTAAGTAACCAGACCATAAGGATTATTTTTGTTCATTGTTCATTATTCTTGGTGGACTTGATCCCAATATAATTTTTTTTTCCATTTCATTTTCCTTTTCAAATAAACATATTTAGCCTAATTCTTTTTTTTAGCAATCACGTACTCAGGATCTTTTCCATTTCGTTGAATTCTGTAATTACATTTATTTTCAAATCTTAATACTTTCCTTTATTATATATTTCACATGTAGGTAGAGAAAGAATAAAACTTAATCCTGAACATATCTATCCTTTTTTTCTTATGAGTCTAAAAAACAAAAAGATTTTCACTTAAATTAATTTTTTTGTCGGAAAAAAAAAAAAATTTTAGTCAAATATTAGTGGTAAGTGATAGAAAGGACCTCGGATGTGAAAAATTCGAATTTCACGGAATTGCTTGTAGTGGTGAGAGAGCTTAAATAAAATTACTCTTTCTCTACAGAACTAGTCAGTTGAAAATAATTCCTGAACGATATCTAGTCCTTTTTTTCCTTATGAGCTCTAAAATAAGTTTCCAAACACACCGTTTTATATAATGTAGATTTTTATAAATAAAAATACCTTTATAAATGATTTTTTAATCCTTGTGGATTCAAATTCTTATGAAAAAAAAAAAAAATCTTGAGCGCCCAACATACGACTTTCACTTGCCTCCGAAGTTAAAATCAAATTTAAGAACGTTTAAATAAAATTAGAGTTGAAAAAAGTTAAGGATTACATTGAGTTACAATGAAAACACGTGTTTTTAGATTTAATAGTCTAACAAAAAAAACATATAATCTACAATAATTAATTAGGATTATCCCCTTCCCTCTTTCTGCATTACGTTTTACAGCTTCGTATTTAAGATAACATGTTTTCTAAAATTATTATCTTACCAACAGTATTTTACACACATATATATTAATATTATATATATATATATATATATATATATATATATATATATATATATATATATATATATATATATATATAATATACTCTTTTCTCCTTTTGATGATTAACGAATTCGGTAAACTTGTATATTTATCTGTTTTTTTACCAATGCTAACAAGATAAAATGGTTAATTTTTTTAAATAAAAAATATTAAAGATACATTCAAAGGGAGAAAAGTTCAAATATCGGCATTTAACCACCCCTGTCAGACTATTTCAATCAGAATAAAGCCAACACGATATTAAAGCATATCAAATATTACACCAATATTGCGATAATAGTCAAAACCGTTAGTGCCGTTTTTGATAAACCATAAAAAAAAGTCTAAAATTCATGTTTTAAAGTGCCTATCCAGGTTCGCTGATTTTATAAAAAAATTTGCTGTAACATCTCAGGCATACATGCTTCTAAAATATGAATATAAATTGGTAATAAGGGACCCTGAAACGTGGAATTAAAAAAAGTAAAAATAAAACGTTCATATAATTCGTATAATTATTTTTTCCGGGTGTGATTCACGGATTCTTTCATCTGTACTCTCTTCAGACTGCAAGACTATTTTTTGATAACTTTAAGATAAAAAACCGAAAACACCGTTTGATAGTAATATACTGGTATTATTGGCATGATTTGTTTAATCGACAACGGATTTCGACCACGTAATATTCAAACAATTACCGGAATTTCCGGTTAATGTGCTCTGATTTGTCAGCATTTTTTTTTTCCAGAAGAAAACATTTGAAAATTTACTGCTTATTAATAATCATATTTTCAGATCATCGATAATTAGATAAAATATTCAAGCAGAAAAAAAAACATGTATAAAAAAGTTTTATCTGCATTTAATTCCTCACCATTACACTACTTTTACAATTTCGTGCGTGAGATAATATTTTTTCTAAAATCTTCTTTCCAACGGTATATTATTCATCTATATCAATGTTCTTAAGTTCAAAAACAAAAAAATTGCATAATCAATATTGATTACCTCTTTTCTCCTTTGGTTAGTTACCGAATTCATCCAGATTATATATCTACCCGTTTTTTATCAATGCTAACAAGATGCTATGATATTTTTTTTTCAAATCAATAAAATTAAAGGCACTTTAGGGAAAGAAAAATTAGAATATCAGCATTTAAGTTATGTCAGACTATTTCAATAAGATTAAAACCCACATGATACTAAGGCCATTAAATTTTCGTTTTCATGCTAGGCTTACCACATACATACACATACACCCATTTTCGCGAGACTTGGTTATTTGGACTCAGGGGACCCTAAAGCGCCTATTCCCGTTAAAAACTAATTCCAAAATTTTCACGTTCGCAATACTTTCCCTTACTGTACATTTCATACATTCTTCCAGAGGCGCGGCAGGCTGTGCAGGCCCTGGGCCTCGCGGGGTAATCTCCACTCACGATGCATTTTGTAGTGTAGGGTAATCACTCTCTACGCCTAATTTTGTGAGTGGCCATTTGGTTAGACGGGTCTCACATAGCCGGGGAATAGCTGTGAGCGAATCCCCATTTATTTACATCCTTATAAAAGTTCCGCTGGAACAGGGGTTCGAACTCACAACCTTTAACATGAGAGACTAGTCACGGGCTTCCTCACATTTCATACATAAATAAGTGGAATTAATAGATTGATTCTTGTCCCAGCTATCTTCCTGAACGGAGTACATATGATGAGCCACAATGTGAGTTGAAACGTTGGCAAACAATGTTTTTCCCCTCCCTGACTCGGAAATGTATTAAAAAAAAAAAAAAAAATGCTCTGCCCCAATTATGAAGAGTATTTTCTTTGGCGCTGTGCATATAGGGATTTTTACAATTCCTAGGCTAATGGCCTTGAAAGCAGGTTTTAGATACCTACTTAATAGAGACTGATTGACTTCGTTTTTACTAACCACTATATAGAAACTGAGTAACTTCGTTTTGGCTACCCACCTAATAGAGACTGGGTGTCTTCGTTTTGGTTACCCACTTCATATGGACTGAATGACTTCCTTTATCAGATGAAATGTGAATTTGAAGCCCTTTCGTATTTTCAATTGAAAAATGGATGAACATCATAGCGAAGTTAGAGGAAGGAATGAAAGTACTCACACAGAAAACTCAGACACGAAATACGGTCGGACGAAATGGCAAATACGTGAGAAAATTTTCAACTTTTACGAGAAACAGAGAAACTCTGCGAAACTTTTCTCCTTTAGTGCTACTGTTATTTCCCGTACAAAGTTTTCATAAGGAAAAAATGTCATAATTGTATTTCACAGTTAAAATGTCACGTTATAGCTCACGTTTATTGTTTTCTTTATTTCGTGCCTTTTTATTGGTTCATTTAGCACGTCCTGAATCACCGCTATTATTTTATTCAATGATTTTAACCTAATTATCAGTTCTTAGGCTTTTTTAAACAACTAAGTTCTTAGGATCTTGTCGGTTCTCAATTAAATTAAGCTTTTTTTTATATATTATTGCTTCTTGCAGCCTCATAAATTTGGTTAAACAGTTTTCATAAGCTCACATTTTAATAGAATAATGGTATTTGATCGTGAAAATGGTTGGAATTAGCGTCCTCTGACCTTGCTAAATATTGGAAGAAACTGTGACTGATCTAAACTAACAGATGTTTTATGTATTAACATGTTAAATAAATGTAGATTAAAATTAAAATAAATTAAAATTTATTTATATACCAGTCTCTATAGTTAAATATTTTTTAAACGTAGTTGATATTATAAATAGATTAGCTAAATTCAGATTTTATCTTCATGAAAGGACAGGGAATAACTGATAAAGAAATCATGAAAATCAAAAATGTCGAGCGGCAAAGTCTGGACTGTTTTGAATGGATTGACCCGTATTTATTGATTAATCTTAAAAAATAACTGAGTTAAGGGTTTTATATATATATATATATATATATATATATATATATATATTAATAGCGGTGTGCTGATTCTAAAACTCTGTAATGCTTTTTCTCTATCTTCGAAAATAACGGAGTTACAAGCGTATATATGGGAAGTTTGAAATTTTTGTCTTTACTATTTTTTTAAATTTTTTATTCGTCGCAGTGTCCTGAAAATAAAACACTCATTAATTTCTACTCTATCTTAAAAATAACTAAGTTATTAAATTAAATCATATTTGATCGGTCATCATTTTAACACCAATCGGCGGATATCAACGTGAAGGTTGGATGAGCTTGTATCTCGCCTAATAAAAAAAAATCGTACGGTGGACGTCTGACAAACGGAATTTTTTTTTGTTATTCGGATTCTACGTGTCTTGAAACCTAAGAGGTGGAGTAATTTTTGTTGTTGGTCAATTACAAAGGTTCATTACTGTAAATAATAAACCGAAATGAGTGAATACGAAATATTAATAAAATTAATAACAAATCGAAGTAGAAAACTACAGAAATGCAATACAACAAATGTATATGTATATATATATATATATATATATATATATATATATATATATATATATATATATATATTGATATAGATGTATAATATACCTTTAGAAAGATTTTAATGTTATCTAACATACATAGTTGTAGAATGTTATGGAAAGCGGATTAATTTAAAGATTTACATAGATAATAATATCTATTATTATATTATTTAATCTAAAATGAATGATGCCTTAAACTTCAAATAAAACGTAGTAAATTGGTTTTAACGATAAAGGTAATTGAAAGTCGTATATGGACCTATATTTTAATTAAACCTAACATTGCAAATAATTTAGAGTAAAACAGTTTTCCAGTAAAATCGATTATATAAAGTTGCACTTGCGTAGATCGTTTTGGTAAAAAGAAAGAAAAAATGGATTACACCCTAATAATATAACTATCTTAAATAGGCTTTTGAGCTAGACATTACACGATAGAAACACTTTTTTTTTCTTGCTTTTGAACGGTTTAACGTACAATGAGAGACTGCGTGTTATAGCGGTAGTAGTCGGGTTGAGGAAGTTGGTGATTCTAAAATCTGAGCTGGGACGAATCATCATTCGTTTCCCCAAGCCTGTAGTATATTGTTCTATTCCCAGCCCCCTGACTTCTGAATTGCTGAATTAACAGTTCTCATGAAACAAAAGCTCGGTTATAAACAATATTGTATTTTCCTATAGGCGTGACGTTAATGAGACTAAACCACAGAACAAACATACAAAATTTAAAAAACTCTGGTTCGCACCCCAAAAAACTTGAACTTAACTTTCTGTTTCAAAATTATTTTAGGGCAATCGAATAATCTTATTTTTTATTATTTGTTGAAATTTACAACTGTATTACATTATACAATTATTATATATACCGATAGACAAAAAACATGGATCAGACTAGTAAAAAAACTACCTATTGGCAGCACTCCAGTAACCATTCTAAACAAGAAGGTCTCGAGGCCATCTTCTCTTCAGACGCATCGGAGGATTATCAGGAACAGAAGAGGAAGCAATAATTGAAACTAGTAGGTTAGGGGTGCTTTATTCATATTATTAATCATGGAAGGAGTGATACCTGGTTCGGGCAACTTATGGAACATTAAAATCTTTAGGGATGAGGTTATTCGTGACGAAGTAAGGAGCGAAGAGGATTTTACGAAGGATTTTGGATTGAAATAATTGAATACGGTAAGAATACGGTCCACACTGGCCTTATGGTAGTCATTTATATGAGCATTTTATAGTAAAGTAGCATTTTATTTAATTGCTTCATTCGATTCATCTTTGAGATCTCCAGGGACAACTCTGTAACTCGATTCTACGAAGAGTTAAAGTGGCTCTGTCCTTCCTACCGTCGAAAATACTTCCTGGCTTCCTTCCTCTATCAAGCTATCCGATAACGCCGTCCATCATACATCTTTGATCTATTATTATTAAAATCCTCAATCCATTCCCGCAACACCCGTATGCGGTCTTCTGATTTGTATATTGCACCCCATCGAACCGCAACTTTCGACAGATCTTTCATAATCGTAATTCTACTACCCTTATAACTTTTAAATCTCGTATATTTCATTACCTCCTGTCCATTCAATTTCCAAACAGTCCTGACTGATCCAGTTCCATGAAATGTGCAATTTGAAAAAGTGTTTCATAATTTTTTATTTTTTAATTAAGTAAGAATTTTATTTTATTTTTTAGTCTAGGTTATGTATGGAAACATGATAATTATTTATTTATTATATTCTTTAATCATCTCTTATAATTTTTTTTTATTTTTATCATTTCTCTTATTGTTTCTTCTTTACTTACTATGCGTTGTATATTTCTTTTTTTTTTTTTAATCTTACTCTGCGTCTTGGGACCCGTCCTCTACATCCTTTACACTGCTGATATTCCTAATCATCCTGACACCTTTCTGGCAACATTTGCAGATGACACCGCCATCCTATCATCCAATTCCGATCCTGAAATAGCATCCTTAATCCTGCAAAGACACCTTTGTCTTATCGAGGAATGGTGTAATGCTTGGCGTATTAAGGTTAATGAAAGCAAATGCACCCACGTCACCTTCACCCTTCGACGCAAATCCTGTCCAATGGTTCATTTCAATTCCATACCGCTTCCTTCCTCAGACACAGTCCGGTATCTTGGCTTACTACTAGACAAAAGATTGACATGGAACCCACATACAAGACTTAAACGAAAAGAACTTAACAGACGATTCGGACAGTTATACAGACTACTAAACAGAAAATCTATGCTTACAGTTGACAACAAATTATTACTTTACAAGACAATACTGAAGCCAATCTGGACCTACGGACTTGAACTGTGGGGGACAGCTAAACGTTCTAACATCAAACGCATTCAATCCTTTCAATCCAAAGTCCTCCGAACAATAGTAAATGCTCCTTATTATGTCTCCAACTATACCTTACACCACGACCTTAATGTTCCATTTATTTCAGACCTGATTCCATCTAAATTTTCCAAATTCCACCAGAACCTCATTCATCATCCTAATCCTCTAGCACAATCCCTATCCAGCTCCACTCATCCATACAACCCTCCTAGAAGGTTGAAACGGCAGTGGCCCCGAGACATAGTGACACTGGTCAGATTCTCCTCTCATGTGCGGTGTGATTGTGGCTGTGGCGCCCTCACTTAGCTTCCGCTGGCTCTCACCAGTGATGCGGCTGAGAGGGAGGCGCTGGGACCCTTTAGACTCTGCTTGTCCTTCCACAAGTGGGGGGACAAGTCCCGTCTGGGGTTCCCGAGCTGATTGTAAATATTGTACATAGGTATGAATGTGACATGTTTTGTTTATTTATTTGTTAACTTCATTTATTTGTATTTATTTTGTCTATAAGTTTTGTTATTGTATACGTTTATTTATTTTGATTTTATTTTATGTAATTTGACTTTCCTTTTGTTTATATTGTAAATATTGTATGAATGTGATCCTTTAGCACTATTATTATTGTCTATTATGACAAATTGTAATATATACGAATAAAAAAAAAAAAAAAAAAAAAAAAAAAAAAAAAAAAATCTTACTCTAAGACAGTAATTCTCTCATTATTGTATATTGTATTATTCTAAAGGGACTTGTCCCAGAATAAATAAAGAAATTATTATTATTATTAAAGTGAAAGGTAAGTGCTTCTGTCTAGTAAGTTTTGAAGTAATCGAATGTGGCGAGCAGTTACTTGTAGATTCAATCTTGTGTGCTAACGTCCTAGCCAGACGTATGTCAAGTAGGAGTCCTAGGTAGCGGATCTGTTCAACCAGGACAAGCGGGATATTTATAAAGTGTACTGCAAGGCAGGATATCATTGGTTTACGACGAAGGGCAGATGTTATTTTTTGGAATTTCAATAAACTTAAATTGGATAGAATAGTTACATTGAGTTTCGATTAAAACATTTATATTAGGTTAAATAATATAAAAATATAAATTGTGATCTGTAACATATATTTATGTACTTTTCACCATTCTCTTCAACGAATTGAAAGACTTGCGATATTGAAAATATTCCAATTCCTCTTTTGAATTGTATATTCTCCAAAGAAAATATACGTCTTAAAGTCATCTGTGTCCAAATCAGTCAAAATAAAAAAAAACATAAGTCGTACGAAACCAAAATTATTTAAGATAAGCTTATGTCTGGGATGTTACAGCGACTTTATCATAAAGATTGACGGACAAGAAGCACCACATTATACCTTGCGTTTTGCACCTTTTTATAATTTTCTTATAAATGGCACCAACGATTTTGATTAAACTCAACTTGCTATACCGATGCAGAATTTAATGGGCTCTAATATCATATAGGTTTCATTCTGATAAAGACAGTCTGCCAGGGATTAAATTTCGATATTTTAAAGTACGTTTAAGTTTGTAGATTTGAAAAAGCTAACCATTTCAAATTGTAACTATTCCTACAAACGGGCAAATAAATCCAACTAAAGGATAAAAGAGGAATAATATTTTTTTTCGAACATAAGAAGAGTAATCAAGATTAATATATGCCAATTTATATATAGATAATATATGCATTATAAATATATATATATATATATATATATATATATATATATATATATATATATTGGAAATCTAAAAATTGTAGAAAAAATCTTATCTTATATGACAAGTTGTATAAGGTAATGGAAAGTAATGAAAAGTAGATAAATCTAAGTGAATGATGAAAATAATAATTTCTATTGTTAGATTATTTTTCTCAACTCTAAATTCTTTCAAAAATTCTAAGATTGATTTTAACAATGGAGGTAAGTGAAAGTCGTTAGTAGCGCAGACCAAATTTTTTTCGAAAGGGCCGGATAAGCATGTGAAATCTGCCGCCGCGTGTATTACAACCAAATTTATACCATTGAGTCACACCTATGAGAAACAACCTTAAGCAAATTTTTAGCCCTTTAATCCTAACGGGAGGGAAGTTATGGATGGGGGAAGAAAAAGCAAAAAAAAATTGTTTTCTCCTGAACAGCTTAACCGATTTTCATGAAAAAAAATATATGTTATGGATTTTACAAATAGGTTTCAAAAAATATTATTTTAAATTTTTTTCCTCGAAAATGCTGGTCAAAAAATGTTTTTAAATTTTTCAAAAAAATATTTTCTGCGTATGATGGTTTGGTACACCTCCAATTTTTTGCTACTTTACTTCATTGGAGGGTCCTCCATAGCATATATTTTTTTTTCAATTTTATCGCAATTTTAAAATAATATTTTTTGAAACCTATTTGTAAAATCCATAACATATATTTTTTTCGTGAAAATCGGTTAAGCTGTTCAGGAGAAAACAATTTTTTTTGCTTTTCCTATTCCCCTCCATAACTTTTCTCCCGTTAGGATTAAGGGGCTAAAAATTTGCTTAAGGTTGTTTCTCATAGGTGTGACTTAATGGTATAAATTTGGTTGTAATACACGCGGGGGCAGATTTCACATGCTTATCCGGCTAGGTCCTTTCTCAACTTTCCAACGGTATATTATGCTATCTTACAATAATAGTTTTACTGATTTTTTTTTTTGTTGCTTTTACTTCCTTCATTTTTTATCAAATTCTCTCATATTTCATATTCAAATATTTTATATCAATAATAAAAAAAAGAAATGTTAATTATTTCTTTAGTAAACCAAATCAATGGTGCATTATAGGATGAAATTTTGAAAATTTGGTATTTAATCGCTGTTACACTATTTCAATAGGAAATATATCTGAATGAAATCTAAGCTCATTTAATTTTACACAAATTTTGGTGAGTTTTATCAAACCCGTTACAACCTTTTTTGAGATAATCGTTAAAAAATAAGTGCAAACAGTATGATATGAAGAGGCTCTTGTAGTTCATCGATTCTAGTAAAAAAGTTACTGTAACATCCAAGCATAAACTTGTCTTTAATTTAAGTTTTGTGCCATTTTTCGTTCAAGAGCTAAACTTATTAAATACAAATACATCGACTAATTTTTCGACTTATATATAAATGTATGTGTAACTCGAAAACTAGTTGAAGTATAAAATTAGAATGAAATATGTGACCCCTCGTATTCGAAGAGAAATTATCACCCATTCTTGTTTGCGGAAATCGGATAAAATTTAGGTCTGCAGGAATTAGGTCTGGTTATATATGGTCAAATTTACATGCATATTAACAGTTTTTAAAAAAAATTAACTAATATTTCTGAGCCACTTGGCTTCCTCCTAACAATTTTCAACTTACATACTCCCCCCCCCCCCAACGAAAATCCTTCCTAAGCCCATGAGTATGGTTGATTAATGTGTCCGTTTGTTTTATTATAATTAATTCTTTTGTTACCTTAAATTGCGAATAAACAAGCAACGAGCATTGATGTAGCCGCACTGAGATCACAATAACTACTAACGTCTACAGGGGAAGATAAATAGGAGATAATGTCTTCATCAAAACATGTCCAAGCGAGCAAATAGCCAGTTATTAATACGTAGAATAATTAAAAAGAGGATAAATACAATGGCATTACAGAAAAAGATACGGATCGCAGTAGTTAAATATTCGTCCGTGTTTAATTATTTCAAATACAGTCAGAGATAAAATTTATAGGTAAGTGAAAGAAAAAAAAGTTAAGGAATTAATATAATTAAATTTTCTGCTGGAATCACGCCAATGCCATCATTCACAACCATTACGGAAGATGAAAAAAAAAATTTGGTGCGGGCAACACACGACTTTCACTTACCTCCATTTTTAAAATCAATGAAAGAATTTTCAAATACAGTTAGAGATAAAAATACGTGAAACTAATAAGGAATTAATCAAATTGAATTTATATAGAAACATGTGTTTTATTAAATAATCTATTATATTATTATCTAAAACAATCAGTTACTTTTGTCGGCTTTTCACCACTCTCCATTAACTTTTACGATTTCGTGTATAAGATAATATTTTTTTCTAAAATTTTTAGCTTTCCAACGGTATATTATATTTCTATATTACTATTTTATCTATATTAATGTCCATATGTTCAAAAACAGAAAAATTGCATAAAAAAATATGTTTTTGCTCTTTTATCCTTCAGTTTGATATCAAATCCGTTCATTTTGCATATTTGGCCGTTTTTTATTATTGGTCATAATGAAAAAACAAAAATTATTCTGGGATCAAGTCCCCTTAGAATAACGAACAATGAACAAAAATAAATCCTTATGGTCTGGTTACTTAAAGGAAAATATTTATAATATATATATATATATATATATACGGAGCGGCGTGGTCTAGTGGATAGAGCACTAATCTGCAGTGCTCCGATTCCTGGGTTCGAATCCCGGCTGTGGCAGAAATATTATTTATTCTGTTAATTCAGTCGGGGGGCGACCCTAGGGTATGGAGACCCTCCTGGGGCAGACCCAGCCTCTATAAGTGGGTACCCAAATTAATTGGGGAAAAACCTGGCGGCTGATCGTGATTAAGGCCTAATCACCTCATTGCACTGCCGTTGGCCTAGAAACAGTACGAATCTCTATATGTACTGAGCCCAAGACCCTTCATGGGTTGTAGTGGTACAGGTTTATATATATATATATATATATATATATATATATATATATAAAAGAATAAATAATTATACATATATAAGATCAAATATTCATTATATCTATAGATCTTTGCAAATTCATACTATATATACCTATACTTTACATTGGAACGGAAGCTTGAGATGCAAGTAGGTTGTGGAAGAGTTGATCTTTGAAGGAAGAGAGAGAGGTGGATTTACGAACAGAGATGGACAGCGAATTCCAGAAGGATGAGGAACGAACGAGAAACGATTTGTTAAAGGATGCAGTTTCATGTGATGGGGTATAAAGATTGATTGATTGAGTTCTAGTATTTAACGAATGGATATCAGAGCGGAGGGTGAGGAGCTCAGTTATGTGGGAAGGTTTTCTATTTTTTAATGTTTGGAATAGGTAAAAACCAAGGAAATATTGTCGTCGTACAAATGAATAAAGCCATTTTAAGATGGTAAAATAGCCAGAAATATGGTCACGTATACGGAATCATAAGATATGTTTTTATTTTTTCGATTCTCCAAAATTAAAGGTACTTAAGAGGAAGAAAATTTAAAACATGAACATCTAAGCCCTGTCAGACTGTTTTAATCAGAATTAAGTCAATATCATTAGAGCTGTTTTTTGCAGAGTATAAAGTGGCTCTTCTGGTTTGCCGAGTTTCATGAAAAAGTTGCTTTCCCGTCTCGGGCGTATAGTTGTCTTAAATATGAAATATCAGTTTCCTACAACTTCCCTAACTATATATTTCATATATAGGTAAGTGAAAGTAAAAAATAATAATATATTAAATCACAGGCATATTTGCGAAAAATAAGATAAATATTAATAGAGAAGTACTGGAAGGAATTACTCTGGGTGGCGTTCATTAAATGAAACATCTAAATAGTTTCAACTATTTATTGTTTGCCAACGTTTCGACCCCCTTTGTGGGTCATCATCAGGGCGCATGGTGGGAGAATCGAAACTGATCCTTCCAGTAATTCTCAAACGGTCAACTAATTACATCCACAATTAATAGAGAAGCATTTCACTCTTCAGCTCAGATTCTATGTAATGCAGAAACTTTAACATACGCCTTAACCTTCAACGAAAACATTGATTTAATTTTAAATGCACCGAGTATTATCGTTGGCATTACATAATCAGGATAATCGCCTAGAAAATTACCAACGTAAATAACAGATAAATGGGTCTTGATTGAATTCCTGACCCTGTCGACCTATAACCTATGACTTATATATTTATGTTAAAAAAAAAAAAAAAAAAAAAAAAAAATCTTGACGGTATAAGCATTTATCATAGCTGATAAATTAAAAACTGTTTATGACTCAAAGAAATGTCTACGTGAAAGTATGATATATTTTCAAAACAACACTGACTCAAACAATCCTAGGACCTATTGTTTTGTTTGAGAAACTGAAACAAAATAACCAAGTACGACATTTTGTGTTTACTGGTCTTGGACAGTGCGGAAAATTTCTAATTGATAAAACAGATATGGAAACTGCGATCTTTCTGTTATCTATTTTTAAATATTCCTTTATAACTGAAGACATATTGATGAATGCTAAACGTTTTAAGGTCATATCACAACTTATTTTTCAAGTATTGAACAATTGAGACGTTAATTTCCAAAAAGTACTAAAGGAAATTTTTTTCGAAATTGATATTTTGACATACTAATGGTTTAGTTTTATCTACATTCGTCACCAGATTTTATCTAAAAAACATAGAAATCCTTTAAAAATGTATTTCAAAATTGCATTTAATTCCAAAAGGTTCTAAAAACATTACCTTTCAAAGCATACTATATCCTATGTAAACAGATATAACATTTCCTTTCATTTCCTTCCAAAAGATACTTATTTCCTACTATAGGGGAGAAGCAATTAACCCCGTAATATATCACCATTAGTTTATTGTTTTCTTCATTTTGTGCTTTCTTATTGGTTCATATAGTACGCCTTAAATCACTGTTATTATTTTTATCAATAGTTTTAACTTAATAATCAGTTTTTAGGCTGTTTTGAACAACTTAATTGCCTCCCTTCGGTTCCCAATTAAATTATTTAATAGAATAATGTTATTGTATCCAGAAAATGGTTGGAATTAGAATTCTCTGGCCTTGCTAAATATGATAAGAAAAACCGTGCCTTATCCAACTTTTTTTTTTTTTTTTTTTTAAAAAGTAAAAGACAAAAATAAAAGTTATTTATTTATCAGTCTTTGTAGTTAAATATTATTTACTTGTAGTTAATGATATAAATAAATTGGTTAAATTCACAGAAAGAATAAGTAAAAGTTCAAAACAAATTTCATAATTACATACTTTGTTATTATAGTGCAAAAAATAAATAAAAGGTCCTTTGAATATTCGCTTTCTTTATGAAGAATAGACAATAAAATCTAATTTACCAACAAGAAAAGAATTTTCTCAGTGTGATAATAGGGAAATATACATAACTTACTAATTAACATTATAAAGATGTTAGTTGTAACGTTGTATGAGGAAGGTTATGATGCCTGTTATCTCACTCTATATTCGTTCCAAAAAGTACTATATCCATATTATATTGTTAAAAAGTCATGGGAAAAGAGCAATAATTTGGAAAAATAAGTTGTTAATAAAGTAAAAATTCAAATTTAGATTTTAATAAAAAAAGAATCAAGTAAATTGGTCTAGTAATAAATAAATCAACAATGTATCCTGTTACGGATGTGTTGAGTTCAGTCGTTAAAACTTCTGGAGGCATGAGTTTCATGACTCAGGGGCACTTCGTACCTCCACAAGATACTCATGTGTTCGAGGAATGTCCCTTCTACACTAGACAACTGGACCAAAAGGGAATACCACACGATGTCGCGGTTGCATTAGGAAACGATGGGAATAGAATTGACCAATTAATGTGCCTCCTTTCTGAAATGGACTTTTATAAGAGGATTTGAGGACTTACTTTATGTTTATTTATTTATATTTTTTCTTTATTTATTTTTATTATTATTTTTTTTTTTATCCTTGAATATCGTCTACTAATATAACTTGATATATGTTTATTTTTTACTAACGCTGTAATATTTATTTTTATTATAGATTATTCTTATTCTTATTATCTGTTTTAATTAATATTATTATTTAATATTGACAAAAAATTTCTAAATTAATTTTCTAAAATGAGCGTATCCGGCACTGTTTATGAGTGTATTATTTGTTAATTATGTATTCATGTATTATGGATGTATTACTTATTATGTATATCATTATTGTCTATTATGTATTATTATTTGTTCATAATGTATTCGTTCATTGTGTATTATTATTATTTGTTTTAGTGTATTATTATTATTTGTTATATTGGTTCATTATTTATTTTAATTAATATTATTATTTAATATTTCAACTAAAACCATAACTGTTTGTTTTCAAAAACGTGTATCTTATAGTGAGTTAGGTATTATATATCTAAGTGTATCTTATAGTGAGTGTACAAACATCTCATGACCAAGATGTTTTGTGCCAATAAATAAATCAAAAACCAAAACCTAATAAATAAATTACAGATTTTTGCGTTTTCTGTAAAATTTACTAAAGTATAGTACCTTTTGGAATTCAATGTCTCAATTGTGAAACCTGACTAGGTACTTATTAAACATAGAGATTTGGAATAATTACACTCCTCTCCAAAAATAGTATAAAAACTGTTATAATCTTCATCAGTGGCTCCCAACAAAAAAATGTTTGTGGAGCCCTTTATTCAATTAGCACCATGCCAAGGGCCCCCAAGAATATATAATTAAAAACCCAAGCATTTATATAAATCTCTCATCCGATTTTAACTATTTTTTTTTATATATCTTTATTTCCAGATCGGCTGCGTGAGCCATACATGGTTTTTTAATACAAAAAGAATAATTATTACAACTTGTAACAATAGAAAAAGTGGGGGTATAGTCTGATTTTAACTAAAGAACACACATATCTTGAAAAGAAGGGCTTTAGAAAATTGCAATTCTTTCTACAAGGTACTAAATTCATGTTTGATTGCTTTCCATTAATTCATTCAAGCATACTAAACATTTCCTTTTTTAGCGCAAATAAAAGTTATATTAACATAATAAAAAAATCTAGATTTCTACGCAAAAATTCTGCTGCGTACAACACACGACTTTCACTTACCTCGGCTGATAAAATCGATTTAAGAACTATTAAGCCTACATGTCACGATGAAAAGACAGACTCTCAACCACCGACTGAAAATACTAAACTCACTTCAATCCAAATCGTCAAAATTAAAAAGAAACTGAATACATACACACACCTACTTCAGCCAATATGGACTTACGCTTCACAGATTTTTGGTTCAGCAAAAAAGATTCACATACAAAAACTGCAATGATTTCAATCCAAAATTTTAAGACTCATATCGACAGCCCCTTGGTACGTAAACAACAGAACCCTACATAAGGACTTACAACAACCAACAGTTGACCTACATATACGAACACTCTATACTCGTTTTCACAGTAAACTTAACGGACACGACAATAGAATGATTAACGACAAGTCAATATCTCAAATGCCATTCAAAGGAATACTGAAGAGAAGCTGGATGAGAGACCTCCTCTGCTACATCAAAGCCTAGGAAGGGGTGCTGCTGGACACTTTCCTTCCCCAGGCCTACCATGCCTTATCTCAATTTGTACATCACATTTGCTAATTGTCGGATACATTCTGACAGGCAATCACTAGAAAAAAAAAGAACTATTAAATAAATTTATAGTTCAAACAACTTTTAAGTTAATTTAGATAAAAAGTTTATTCAGTTTCGTTGGAAACATATGATTTACACTAGAGAGAGATACACTTTATTAAACAAACAAGCGATGCCCAACTTGATTGGGTTGCTATTCACACAGCCTACTTTTTTTTCCATATTGGACAATTTTTAGTAATAATATAATATAGATCTTAATATAAAATGAACAAAAAAAATGAAATAGATCAAACAATTTTTTTTCCTTTAACTTTTTTTTTTTTTTTTTTTTTACATTTTTTAAAAATTATTTAACTCCTTTTATTCTTTTTTTTCTCTTTTTGGGTTCCTTTTTCTCGCTTATTTCTCATAACAATTTAAATATGTATATATATGTATTAAATATGTATATATATGTATATGTATATAAAAAAGAAAAAAATCAAATATTGGGTTGATGCAAAATTAATGCAGGTTTTTAGTAGGTATTGTAAATACGCCATATCTTTACTTTAACCATATATATTTAATCAAAATAATTTCCATCTGAATCAATGCACTTTTGCCAACGTTCAACAAGCTTTCTTATTCCACCAGAAAAAAAATCCGAATCCCTGGACTCAATGAAATCACGAAAAGAATTTTCAATGTCGTCCTGGTTTTGAAAATTTTTCTCCCTCAAAAAGTTGTCCAGATGCCTGAAAAAGTGGAAGTCTGTAGGAGAGAGGTCAGGTGAATAAGGCGGATGTTGGAGAACTTCGTAGGCCAACTCGTGCAGTCGTCGAAGCGTTGGTTGTGCAACGTGTGGTCTGGCGTTATCGTGGAGCAGGATCGGCCCCTCCCGATTCATCAATGCTGGGCAAAGACGTTGCAATTTTTGATTCATGCTGTCAATTTCTTGACAGTACTTGTCAGCAGTTATAGTCTCACCTCGATTGAGAAAGCTGTAGTGAATAACACCAGCATTATACCACCAAACTGTGACCAAACCTTTTTTGGGTGCAGGTTGGGCTTCGGGAAAGGTTTTGGTTGTTCATCTTTGCCCAGCCATTGGCTAGAACGCCTTCTGTTGTCGTATAAGATCCATTTTTCATCGCACGTCACAATGCGATCGAGAAATGGATCATTTTTATTGCGTGTCACAAGCATGGAGCAGATTTCAAAGCGGCGATTTTTTTGGTGGTCGTTTAATTGGTGTGGCACCCACTTGGCCAACTTTTTTACCTTACCAATTGCTTCCAAGTGGCGTACAACTGTAGATTGGTTCACACCGAGTTTCCGCCGCATTTCTCGTGTGGTTTTGGTTGGGTCTTCTTCCACTTTTGACCTCAGCTGGTCGTTGTCCAGAGCAAGATGACGGCCCCGACCTTCCTTGTCTTCGAGGTCGAAATCTCCTCTGCGAAACTTCTGGAACCAACGCTACACCGTGCACTCATTAATAGCCCCCTGACCCACACTTCATTAATATTACGAGCCGTTTGCGCAGCGCTGCGCCCTAATTTAAATTCGTAAAAATAAATTTGACGAAAATCGCACTTTGACATTTTCGATTCAAGACCTTTGAACACACTGAACAAAACGATTTTACTAAACAAATTCATGGTGAAAGAGAGGGTATTAGATAAGGTTTGTTTTGGTATAATAATGATCAATGTTAGGATTAGCTTTGTTTACACAATTGGAATTAAGATATTGCAATAGAGGAAACCTGCATTAATTTCGCATCAGCCGATATATTAATAAGATTCATCAATTATCATCAGCCATACTACACTCCGCTTTAATATCGAATCTCTAGCATATATAATTAAAATAACAAAGTAAGATATAATAATACTAACAAAATAAAACATTAAAATATAAAATATACAAATAAAACATGCACACCCATGTCCCTCCAGCAACCCCCATTCAACCGCTATGAGTAAATTATAACTATAAACTATATTAAATTGTTTCACATAATAATGAGTAATAAGTTTATGCCCTATTCATCACTTTACATAACGTTTTACGACTTTTTATTTTAAATAATATTTTTTACGTTTAATCAAAATCATTTGAGGAGTTATAGAGTATATAGCAAAGGGGGAGCCCGTGGCTGAGTGGCTAGCACGCTAGTCTCTCATACTACAGGTTCTGAGTTCGAATCCCAGTCCCGGCGGGGCTTTTATAAGGATGTAAAAAAATGTGGATTCACTCACAAACTCTCCTCCGGGTATGTGAGACCCGTCAGCCAAAGGGTGGCCACTCACAAAATTAGTCGTAGGGAGTGATGACCCTACACTAAAAATTGCATCGTGAAACTTGAGTGTAAACTCGCAGGAGTTTACACCGCGAGGCCCAGGGCCTACACGGCCTGTCGCGCCATTGGAAGAAAAGACGAAGAGTATATAGTAAAAAGGTGAAAATGCATGAGAAAACTAGCACTTCACATCAGCCGAATCCAGGCATTGTTGTCTTAATAAGCAATTTCTGTTTCGTGTGATTTTTCGTTTTCGTGCTAGACACACACACCTACGGACAGACACACAGACCTTTTTGCGCCACTTGGTTATTTGGACCCAGAGGATCCTAAACCATGCATTTCCGTTCGAAACTGGAATTCGAAAATATTCACGATCGCAATACATTCCCTTACTATATATTTCATATATAGGTAAGTGAAAGTAAAAAAATATTAATTTAATTTGTAAAAATGAAACTACAAGAACCAAGAAAAATGGGGTACATCCCTTGTAGTGTAGTTTTCATTCCGATCGGCAGGGCTTAAAATAGTCTGACAGGGCTTAAATACCGATATTTTAAGTTTTCTCCTTCTAAACTATCTTTAATTTTGTACATTCCAAAAGATTAACCATACCTTAACGACATTGATGAAGGACGGATAAATATACAAAAAGTTGGACTTAATTGGACAAGTTAATTTATGTTTCTCATTTCTGCCGATGATTAAATATTATAATAAATATAATAATAATAATAATAATAAATCTTTATTTATTCTGGGACTAGTCCCTTTAGAATAACATAACAGGAAAATCAAAATAAAAACTTTAAGGTCTTAGAGTATACAAAAACAATACAAAGAAACAATAGAAATCACAAACAATGGATTAAAAAGCAGTCTTAAATAATAATATTGAAAATTAAACTAGATAAAAAATGTAATAAGAAATATGTACTTATATACAATTTTCATTAAAAAAGCATTACAGTGTATTTTTTTGTTTTGTTTTTTAACAATATACTAATAACATAATAAGTGCAAAACACCAGATAACATAAAATATAATAGGTATATAAACGTTTCTATCTGTTTTGTTATTAATTTTAATTGTAATTAGAAAACTTATTAGGATTCTTCGGAAATTGGAGGGACAGGAGATGATTGAACAGGCGAGATTTGAATGTCGGAAGAAAAAGAGTCACGGATATAAGAAGGAATAGAGTTCCATAAGGATGAAGATCGAATTAGGAAAGATCTGTCGAAAGCTGCTGTTCGATGGGGCGTCATATACATGTCCGAAGGCCGTGAGCGAGTGTGGCGAGAGTGGACTGAGGATTTGAAAAGAAACATATCTGATATGTAAGACGGACGTCGGGATTTGAGAACTTGGAAGAGAAAGGAAGCCAGGAAGTACAACGGTAGGAAGCGTAAAGCTACTTCAACTCTTCGTAGAACCGGGTGACAGAGGTGTCCCTGGATATCCCAAAGATGAAGCGGATAAAGCAGTTGAATAATCGTTTTAGTTTTGCCTCGAGATCTCCAGAGACACCCCCATACACCGCACAGCAGTAGTCAATATACGTTATAAAATAAACAAATTTTCTTGCTAATTGCACATTTCTTTACGATAAACTAAAACTCCCAACGCGGTAATCTCGAAATCGGCCGGACAGAGATTTTTTAAATATATATGATTCCTCATGTAAATTGCACCCGTGCAATGCAGGAGCGGGTCTACTAGTAATTTACACAGTTTCTAGTTTCAGATTCGTTACTATCTAGTTTCTGAGAGAGATGTTCGTCTCCGAATGTTTATCGTTCTTAACACTAGATTTTTTACTGCTTTTAAATTTCCTGAAATACATTTTTTTTATTGTTAATACTTATTAATAACTTGTTATATGACTGGAAGTGTTATAAAATATATTAAAAATTACTGTTAAACAAATTTCTTTGCGCATTAGTTGTTTTTTTCACACTGCAGTCATTTTGAAAGCTTTTAGGCAATATAGCTAGCTCCCTTCTTTCTAGTGTTAAAGCAGTTGAGACTGATCGTTATTTTGTAACAATCAGGTATTTGCAGACGTATCATTGTTATTGGATTATATATTAATATTGTTATACTTAAAATGTATTTCTAGTGTTTTTTGTTCAATAAATTTATTTAAGGTTTATTATTGTCAGCCAGTTCCATTTGTACATGGATTGCTCTAAGCAATAAATAAATTATTATTAACAATATTTTCTAATATTTCTTGAGCGCCACCCGAGCCATCTCATCCGTCATCAGAGAAGAAATGTTCATAATATTATAAATTTTATTTAACACCTCTTGTTATTTATTTAAATTAAAAATATATAACTCTCTCTTCCAGAACGAAGTTTTTAGCGAATCCTGGAAAAAATCTGCCATTATAGAATGCGGTTCTCCTTGCCCATCAATATCATCACTTTCGTAATTTGTTATGTCACCATTACTCACTATTTACTTCCTTACTATCAAAGCGGAATTATAGTTTCCTGCAATATAGTTTCTTATCATTGTTTCTTTTTTCATCTGACATTACGAAATAAGCACTGAGCATTTTCCTAACATTTCTGTTCACTAGGATTAAAATTTTCCAAAATCGCAACACAATTACTATATCTATATATTATATATATAAAATATATATATATATATATATATATATATATATATATATATATATATATTATAATATATTCAGACATAATAATAGGCTTAGCGAAGCCGAAGATTTTATGAAGATACAAGCAATCTTAGACTACACACACAAGCCCAAGCCGTAAGGATATAAATAAGAATATCCTTTGGAATAACCAATTATTTTGGGAATTTGTCAATAAATTTAATAATATTGACGTTTATCAAAAAAATTGTTAGGTATAGATAATTTCAAGATCTAATATAGAATTGGAGGCTGTAATTATACTTCACCACTTTTGATTAAAATGCACAACGTTTCGGCTATTATGCCATCTTCAGGAGCAAAAACAATTTTTTATCTGAAAGTACAATTATGATTTCATGAATTAAAAAATTAAATCACTGAATTTTTTTAAATTATTATTTATGGATATTCACAACTGTATTATAAAGAACATCTAGTAAATGTGATACAAGATTATACTGTCGTGATTCTTATGTAGAGATACCCATTGGCAGATCTTCAAAAACTATGCTAAACCAAAAGGGACCATCTTCTTTTTAGTCAACTAGTGGATTACAGGGGGAATGGATTTCGTATTGAAAGGAGTGGTACCTGGTTTGGGCCAAGCCAGCAACATAGGGAACATTTAGGTCTTTATGGATGAGTTGATTTATGACGAAATAAGGAGCATTGAGGATTTTTCGAAGAATTTTGGATAGTACGGATTGGAGATGGGAAGAATTTGATGGTTTAGTAGAGCATCTACTCCGTAAGGCCATATCGGCCTAAGGACAGTCGTGTTGATGAGTCTTCTGAGCGGAAGGTTTGTTTGAGTTGTCCAGTAGTCGAAAAAGTTTTTGTTGTTTCAGTCTACTGTGAGGATTCCAAGTAAGACCTTTGTCCAGATGAAATCCTAGATTTCGGATCTGTGCGACTGGGAAAATTGGAGTGTTACTGAAGGACACTGTAGGGCAGGACATGATAGTTTTACGACATAAGGCGAAGGTTATTTGGTGGGATTTATTGAAATTTATTTTTATCCGCCAATTCAGACACCATTCTTCAAGTTCTCTGATGAGGGATTCAAGAGTTTGAGACAAAATAGAGGGATCATTATTGACATATAACACATAGGTTTCATCAGCAGCTGTAAAGACTGTAGAGAATGGGTCCAATAGTCACAGAGTAAGTATCGAAAATATAATATTTTGTCGAGTAAACTTTTTCAATTTGCTGTCTTTCAACAAAAATTATGTATAAATCCTAAGTCGTAAATTCCCGAGTAAGGCAATGATTAACGCAGAAATCTCTATAGAAGCTGATAATAAGCCATTCCTTTCTATTTGAATGCTTCTGTATACAAACACATTGGTCGAATAAAAATAATGTAATCAGTGAGTTTAAAAAATAATTTGAAATATTTGGAGACGTAATGGGAGTATTTTCGCGTTTGCTAATAAAGGACATCTCATATTCAGAAATGAAAAAAATAATTTTAATTTATCTTGATTAGATCAAGAGTTATATAATTTTTGTCACTAAATCGTGATTTTTTTTCCTCTGTGCGGTGAACACTGGGGCGAAACACCAAATTATTGGACATTGTAATATTATGGCCAGACTGTTGGCCGTACGAAAAAAAGGTTTAACGTAGACCCCCATTATTTTTTAACGAGGAATCGATTCCTGTATCCAGATTTTAATTCTGATGTATAGGGTGTCCCCAGAAGATCCTTCTTTTTTCTTTTAATTTTAAAATGTAACCCTATGATTTGTCGTCGTAAATTGATTCCACACACACTATTTCCAGCAACTTTTACTTAGGACACTATTTTTTTTTTTACAGGAGCAACCGTATATAATATTACGGAGTTTTGGGGCAAACCAACCCCTTCCCCCTTTCCCATATAAGTGAAGTGGGTACCATTCAATTGACAATAAAAAAACATAAACAAAATCCATAAAAATTTGTATTCAAAATATTATATTTAGTTACTTTTACTAATTATGTTTGCACATAATTATGCATTAGAAAAAACATGTAATTATCTATAGGTAAGTTGGTTTAGTTAAATATTAACAAAACAACAACATAGAAACAAATAATTAATAAACAAATTTAGAGCATCAGGTGATAATTTATTTTTACGAATCATGATAATTAAAGACAATAATACGTATAAACAAACATTTCAAAACAAAGAAACTGGAATTTATAGGGATATTTGAAAAAAAGCAAGAGCTAAAAGGAAAAAAAATTAAAAAAATATTTTTTTTTTTCATAAACCAGCACGAACCCGCAGGTAATTATTAATGGAAAGAATACTATAAGCCTTCTAGTTAATTTCTGTGGTGGTAGATTTCTGGGCGATTTTCGTTATGAATGTTTTATTTTTCTTTATGTTTTCCATTAATAAAAACTTTAAGAATCTATAAAAGTTCAAGCTGCATAAACTTAAAGTATGATAATAAAGTTAAATTATCGGAATAATTTTGTTTCATCAATAATTACAATTACAATCAATAATTACATAATTATCATCACAATCGGTAACATTTGAAAAAGTTGTGGTATAGCCTCATACAAAAGACACCCATTAACATCATAGATCTATAGTTATTCCAAAGAATAGGAATAATGAAATTAAATTGATAACAGAATGAAAAAAATTAAAATTAAAGAAAGAAATAATAGTGATGAATGTATGAAATAATAATAAGTTTGAGAGAAGAATAGAAAGTAAAATATATTTTAGTCTAAAAAAAAAAAAAAAATTAAATTAAATAAATAAGCCCAAAGGCCAATTTGGACTGAAGAAAGGAAGAGAGCCTTCAGTGAACGAATGAAGGAGAGTACTGGAGGAACAGGAAGAGCAAGTAGTCATCATTGTTTCGCGTGGTCTGATAGAAGGCCTGTAACGTGTGTAATGATAATAAATAATTTAAAAAAAAATTAAAATAACACAAAATAATAATGTCTTGCAGAAGTCTGGATTTAAGCCTGCGTGGAGAACTTGGAACTCCTTTGTTGTAGGCTACTTCTGACAACTGGGGGGCGCCCATACTTCACAAACATACATGAGTAGTGGCCTTAAAATAGTTTTATAAATAAGAATCGTTGTTTCAGGTTTTAGATTGGATTTTCTATTAACGATCGGGTATAGCATTGCCAAGTTGCTTCCTTTGAAAACTAGAACTCCAAAATTTTTAAGATCGTAATACTTACCCTTACTGTATAATTCATTTTTTAAAATTGATAATCCAGTGCTGTTTTAAGGACAACTAAATAGTGAGCATCGTTTTATCAACCCTAAGTAGCTATGTTAAGAAGGATGAGTTGGACGTGAGATGTTGTGGATAGAAGGGCCCTGCGGCAGAGATGACAATAGCACCCAGGCTCAGACCAAGAATACACCACCATCTCTTCAACTTTAATCGCCGTTAGCTATTGTAAACTAAGGCGCTTTAGGAAATGAAATATAACGGGATACCAGGCATAAAACACTTTTATTACACGACATGCTCAAACAAAAAATCTTTCGCAGCTACAAAACTCAGAGCAGTGTTTGATTTTCTTTTTTCCGCCTCTCAGATAAGTTGATGATAGAATAGTTAGAATGCTAGTGATGCTATTTGTATCTATTGTTTTAAGTGCTATAGTATGTACTAAGAAATCGTTTTTATTTTTTTAGAGCATATAGCATTTAATTTTCATTTTTCATTCAAATTTTAACGTTTTATTAATTGCTTATTTATTTGAGTTCCGTTTTATTTTATTTAATTGAATTATTTTATGAGTACTGCTAATGGGTAGTGTCACTACATGTATTTCATGTCATTGTATTACCTTTCTATCACATTTACTAGATGCATTTCTGAATGCAGTCGTAAATATCAACAAATATGTAAATAACAACAAACTATTGCATTGATTTATTCGATTTTGACTATTATTTACTTTAATTATATTTATTTTATTTACTTTTACTAACCTATATATGAAGTATATATCAAGGGAAAGTATTGCGATCGTGAAAATTTTCCAATTTGAGTTTTCAATGGAAATACACGTTTCAGGGTCGATTGACTCCGAATGACCAAGTCTCGAAAAAAGTCGGCGTGTGTCGTAACTTCAGCGCGAAAACGAAAAGTCCTTATTTAGCACCTTTTTACGATTTTCTAAAAAAAAAGCTCCATTTGATTAAACTCGCTATCTCGATGTAAAACTTAATGGGCTTTAATATAATGTAGGTTTTATTCTGATTGAAATAGTCTGACAGGGCTTGAATTCCGATATTTTAAATTGTCTTCATTCTAAAGTACCTTTAATTTTGTAGATTCTATAAAAATAACCATATCATCTTGTTATTATTGATAAAAAACAGGTAAATATATAATTTAGTTTCTTTTTTTAATATTTTTTTAGGAAGCTTTATTCAATATTTCATATTTAAATAAACACTCCATATCTTCCTTTATTTATTTTTTTTTCTTCAATATCTATCATATTGTTTTTCTACGTTTCGGGGTTTCTTCCCCATTATCAAGTCTTTTATAATCACTTTCTACACACATATACAATTTATTACATAGCTAGCTAACGGCTATCCGTCCTGATTGATGACTCACTGAATATGTACTATTTGTATGGGTATGTACCTCCATTTTTCAAATTTTTAGAAATAGTTACGTCTGTTTAAAAAAAGAAAAAAAAATCACGTATAAATCACGCAGCCGATCTTGAAATAAATAAAACAAATCGTAATAAATTAATATAAATTTTGTATTTCCAAAGATGAGATTTTTACTCCGAGATTTCAATTATTAATAAAAACAACGGAGGCGACAGTATTTAAAATATAAAAAAAAATCTGTAAGATAATTTTTGCTTTGATGGATTTTGATCAATAGTTCTAACCTATTAAACAGTTTTTAAGATGAAATGCGTTTCATTACTACACATTTCATATTTAGATAAGTTAAAGTAAACAATCTGGCGCGCCCAACACACGACTTTCACTTACCTCCGTTCTTAAAATCAATTTGATATATCTTAAATAAAGTTAATAATAATAATAATAGGCTTACCGAACCCGAAGGTTCGATGCCGATACAACCATATTCCGTCAACAGAGACTCGTCCAATGTTCTCCGTTCAAGCCCAAGCCCCCAAGATCAGCCTTAACGCAATCCTCCCATCGACGCTTCGGCCTACCTTTCAGACACCTACCTGTCGGATCAGCAAATACCAACTTTCTCGGAATCCGTTCCTCACCGAGCCCAACAATTTTACTCGCCCATTTGAGTCTCCGCGATGCTATCAACTCAATTATATTCACAGGATACAAGTTCCGCAATTCCGCGTTGTGCAACCCTCTAAACTCCCCAGTGCCCTCATCTCTCTTCGGACCAATTATTTTACGCAGTACCTTATTTTCGAAAACCTTAAGCCGTTGTTCATCCTTCAAAGTAAGCGGCCACGTTTCACTTAAATAAAGTTAGAATTAAAAAATCGTTAAAGAATTAAATTGATGTTTCGATGGGAACATGTGTTTCAGAATTAATAATCTAACAATATAAATTAATATATGCAATAATCACTAAAGTTTATACCCTTTTCGTCTTTCTGCCTTAAGTTTTACAGCTTTGTATATAAAATACCATTTTTATACAATCATAAGCTCTCCAACAGTATATTTTACATCAAAATTACTATAGTGATGAAGAAAAAAGTCATATAAATAAAAAAATTTTGTCTTTTTTCCTTTAGTTGGTTATCAATTTGTATATTTAGTCGTTTTTTCTTAATGCCAAAAAGATTATGTGTTCATATTTATTACAAAATTATAGGTACTTTAGAGAAAGAAATTCTTAAATATCGGCATCTAAGCCCTGCAGACTATGTCAATCAGAATGAAAACTATATAATATTAATTCCGTCAAATTTTACATCGATTTAGGGAGTTTAATTAAAATGGTTAGAACCGTTTTCGAGAAAATCGTAAAATGTTGCAAATGCATGGCATAAAGTAGGACTTCGGTCAACTGATTTTAGTGAAAAAGTAGATGCTATAACACCTAAGGCGTATAGTTTTCTCAAATATGAAATTTCTGTTTGAAACGACTTTTCGTTTTATTGCTAGACGAAGCACACACACTTTTGACTTGGTTATTTGCACCTAGGGGACCCGAATATGTGTACTTCCGTTGAATATGGTGATTCGAAAATCTCACGATCGCAATGCTTTCCCTTACTATATATTTCATATATAGGTAAGTGAAAGTAAATCAACGTTTTAATGAAATAAGAATACAATTTAGAAATATGTAAGCAATCAAGGATAAATAGAACTCAACAAGAATAAATATTAAATAAAACACTTTAAAAAAAAACAATAACAAAAGCGAAAATGTTAGAAAAGCACACGTATAAAGCGAAGTCCTAGCTTCTTACATTCGGTAAACCGCAACAGGTGTTCACAGAATTAAGAAGAAAAAAAACTGAAACAACTGCCACTCTTCCTGTCGGTAATAACGTGCCCACATTCTGCCTGAGTACATTCTACTAGGAATTTTTTATTTTATTAAAGGTGCAAATAGTCGTTATGAAGAACCAGTAACGTCATTCGAGTGAAAATACAGCAGCTCAAAAATGACTTAAAAATTAACTTGTTGCTTGGCATTTAATTACTAGGAGAACACCAAATGTGTCCCATGGGACTTTCATGTTTTTTTTTTCAAGTGAATCTACTATGATTTAAGTTCTTAGGAAAATTGATATATTAAAAGCTCTATAGAAATACTTTTTTGAATAAAAGAACATAATTTTGGTTTCTTACGTTTAAACAGTATTTGTTTTTGTTCAGAAATACATTTTATATACTTGTTCTTTTACCTAAGGGTTAATTTTTCAAATGCATAAACACACATCTGAAAAAGGGAAAATAGAAATAAATTATAAAAAAGGGATGAGAATTCTAAATTTGAGAATAGTTTCTAAGAGAACATACGTTTTTCTGCCAAAAATCACTATTTTTGTACGTTTTCTAATATTTGTACGGTCATTACCAAGCATTTCACCTGGGAATAGGGAACTTTCGAACCCCATTTAAAGTTTTATTATTCCAGATGTATCATGTGAAATGTGTATTACACATGAATTCCTTCCCCTACCCCACCCAAAAAAAAAAAAAAAAAAAATTAAATATATATATATTTACAATAAATTAAAAACAATAATTGCCTAGATTTATTTTTGACAAAAAAATCTGGTAGATATTCAAAAGAAACATGTAATTTATTAAATAATCAAATATATTACTATCTACGACAATCAGTTTCATCGGCTTTCCATCACTTTATAACATTACTTTACAACATTATATATTTTTGTTTTCAACCATAAGCTCTCCAACGGTATATTATACGTCTATACTACTATTTTTATGTATGCATTTTTTCAAAACCACAAAAATTGCATAAAAAAAAATTTTTTGATCTTTTCTCTTTTAGTTGGATATCGCATTCGTTCAAATTATATATTTACTCGTTTTTTAGCCGTGCTAAAATATGATATAGTTATTTTTTTACAATCTACAAAATTAAACGTACTTTAGAGGAAGAAAATTTAAAATAACGGAATTTAAGCTTTTAATGGAAATAATATTTTTTAGACAAACTATGTGTGCAATGATGTTACATTAATTAGTCAAATATTTTCAATGAGTAATCGCTAAGGATCTTTAAGTTTTAACTGTCAGGTGTCAAGTGGCATGACCACTTTCTACATGATTAATAGTTACTCATACAGTGCATATAAATAAGTCTTGAAAATTGAATATGTAAGTAATCATCTACCCGATAAATGTCATTTTTTATTATTTCGGATATTTCCCACAGTGTGAGATGTCGAGTTTTTATCAACAAACACTAATAAAATTTATTTTATTTTTAAGAAAAATAAATAAATTTGAAAAATATATATATAATTTTCTCCTTTAGTTCTTTTTAAATTTATTTATTATTCATCCGTTTTTTATCAATGCTAAAATAAGCCTATTTATAATAAACAAAATTAGAAAAAGACATTTTGAAAATATTGCCATTAAGACCTTGTCCTACTATTTCAATTATAATAGAAACTACACGGAACTAAGTCCCATTCAAATGGTGAAATTTAATTCAAAATGGCGATTTCAATCAAAATCAATAGATAAAATTTTTGAGGAAACCGTAAAAAAGATGCAGTATGCAGTGACTCTTGTAGTTTGTCGATTTGTTTTTTTAATAAATGATTTATTCAGAAATATAATAACCTGCAATACTCTGTAGCATTTAGTACTACAGCTTTAAGAAATCATTTATTCCATATTTAAAGATTAAAAATAAATTTTAAGTTAAACTTAGATGAAAAATCCAAGCATATACTTATTTTGAATTGGTTTAATCAGTTTTTTTTTTACAACTCTTTGTCTTTGAGTTAGACGATAGTAATACTTAAAAATTTTCAGTCACAGTATTTCCGCTTAATATATATTTTATATATACGTAAATAAAGTAAAACAAATGTATACGTTAAGTGAATAATCAACAGGACATCACTGTTGACAGAGCGGCGTGGTCTAGTAAATAGAGTTCTAGTCTACTGTTCTCCGGGTCCTGGGTTCGAATCCCGGCTGTGACAGAATATTATTTATTTTGGTCATTCTGTTGGGGACGATCCTAGGGTAAGGAATCTCTCTTGGGGCAGACCCAGAGTCTATAAAGTGGGTACCCAATAAGAGGGAAAGACCTGGCGGCTCAGCGTGTTCAAGGACTGAACAGCTCAATGCACGGTGGCCTAGAAACAGTACAAATCTTTGTGTGTACTGAGCCCAAGACCATTCAAGGGTTTTAGTAGTATAGGTTTTTTTTTTTTTTTTTTTTTTTTTTTTTTTTTAGTAAATAATCACGTATTATTTTTGTTGCAATAATAAATAAACAGTACTAATCTCTATATGTACTGAGTCCAAGACCCTTCAAGGGTTTTAGTAGTACAGGTTTTTTTTTTTTTTTTTTTTTTTTTTTTTTTTTTTTTTTTTTTTTTTTTTTTTAGTAAATAATCACGTGTTTTTTTGTTGCAATAATAAATAAACAGTACAAATCTCTATATGTACTGAGTCCAAGACCCTTCAAGGGTTTTGGTAGTATAGTTTTTTTTTTTTTTTTTTTTTTTTTTAGTAAATAATCACGTGTTATTTTTGTTGCAATAATAAATAAACAGTACAAATCTCTATATGTACTGAGCCCAAGACCCTTCAAGGGTTTTGGTAGTATAGTTTTTTTTTTTTTTTTTTTAGTAAATAATCACGTGTTATTTTTGTTGCAATAATAAATAAACAGTACTAATCTCTATATGTACTGAGTCCAAGACCCTTCAAGGGTTTTAGTAGTATAGGTTTTTTTTTTTTTTTTATTTTTTTTTTTTAGTAAATAATCACGTGTTATTTTTGTTGCAATAATAAATAAACATTACTAATCTCTATATGTACTGAGTCCAAGACCCTTCAAGGGTTTTAGTAGTATAGGTTTTTTTTTTTTTTTTTTTTTTTTAGTAAATAATCACGTGTTATTTTTGTTGCAATAATACATAAACAGTACTAATCTCTATATGTACTGAGTCCAAGACCCTTCAAGGGTTTTAGTAGTATAGGTTTTTTTTTTTTTTTTTAGTAAATAATCACGTGTTATTTTTGTTGCAATAATAAATAACACCTTATAAACCGTTTCAAAAAATCAATATTTATCATGTAGGTGCAATTTCTATCTCTTTTCTTATCTTGTTACATGTAAATCAGAATTTGTCATTTATTGATCTTGTTAATCTATATCGTATGACTCCTACCTTGTTCATATTAGTGCTAGAAGTTAGATAATCATACATGACTCTCGATTAAAAATCAAACCATGATTGGTAATATAGTTTGATTTACACACAACGTTGGATTATATGTGAAAATCTCTACAAAATTATTAAACTAGATGGAGCACTTCCTGAATTATGCTCGAACCGAATATAAGTTCGTAATAGATCATAATAATTTATGGGTTCAGTACGACTTCATTTAAATATAGTTAGTTATGTTTGAAGACATATAAGCGGCCTGATGTAGTGGATGGAGCAATTGGATACGGGTTCGAATCCTGATGATTGTTTAATTATGTATTGCATTATTTCAGTCTTGGAAAGACTCTTGGATAGAGAGGCCCTCACGGCGTAATCACCTCCATACACGGCCGTTGGTTCAGAAACAGCACGAATCTCTTTATGTACTGAGCCAAGGGCCCTTCATGTGTTGTTGATCTAAAGGTTTTTGTATGCCTTAATACTCGTTAATGTACCTAATCTGTTCCAACTTAAATATAGCCATACACTACCAAGGATTTACAAAAAATAAAAAATAGATTATCTATGTATATTATAGAAAATATATTACGAAATCTTTTGATCACTCCTTTTATATCCGCTCTGCAACCCTCTGGAATTCCCTACCTACACATATTCGCCACTTCCCTTCTCTCATTCAAATCCCACCATTTCCAACATCTTTTGGCTTCCCAAATAGATGCACAACAAATGTGAATCTACAACTGACTTATCTTAATTTCAATACAAGTTATAATTATCTATATTACACAAACCCTAGTACTGTGGAATAATTAGTTTTTTTTATTTTATAATTTCCTCAATCCTAGTAGCCTTTAGAAGATTTATTTTCTTGAAATTTATTGAAATTATTTATTAATTTAAATAAATAAATTAATTTTATTGAAAAGGAAGAAAACTACAAAGTGAAATAATTATTAACAACCAGCAATGAGTGTATCGTAGGTTTTGTATCATTTATTCAACATTTGTATCAGTTTGAACAATTATAATATATTTTTTTAGCAAAAAAGTGAGTTTCATTCAAAACTACCATTAAATAAAAATGATATGTAATACGGAAGATTTAGTACTGTATTAATATTCAGCATTATTTATTTTATCATTCGTTATGCATTAAATAGAAAGGAGGGAAACAATTTTTTTTTTTTTCAGACCAGTGAAATTTTACAAGAATCCGAATTGCTAATTGAAATCACCAGTAAAAAACGCTACGAAGCCAATATTTAAGCCCGAATAATGTCCAGTACAAAAATATTTATATTGAGTATTTAAACATTTATTTCGGTGTAAAATAACTAATTGAAGCTTCGGAAATAGTAGAGTATATTATTCATTTCATTGAGTGAGGTTTAAATATAAGCGAAGTTAGAATTAATCAAAGCATTCATTGAATAATAGGAGCGGTGTTGAGCAATTGCCCCTTCTTTTAGGCCCGCAATGGGTCAAGTCATCTCTCTCAAAGGATCAATCCCGCCGCCGGGAATCCAAGTTTTAAACATTAAAGTTCAACCATTTAATTAACTATTTAATTAGGATTACTAATAGCCATCAAATGATACTAAAGAAAAAAAAAAGCGAATACATTTTTTCTTCGTGTAACCATGACATACAATTAGTGCAGTAATATACACGCAACCTGGTTTTCGCTTGTTTTTTTGTCATCAGCATTTATTTTAATGGCTTGTTAATTTTTTTTCTTTTTTATTATTCCTTTATTTATTGATATTTACAACTGTATTGATTACTACTTCTAGTAAATTAGCTGTCAGATAAAAGACATGAAGAGAAACTGTCCATTGGCAGCACTCCAATATGTAATCTAAACTAGAAGGTCTCGAGGTCATCTTCTTTTCAAACGCCTCGGAGGATGTAAGGAATGGAAGAGGAAGAAGAAGATTGAAACTAGTGGGTTAGAGTGGGAGTGGAGTTTGTCATGGAAAGATTGATACCTGGTTCGGGGCAAATCAGCTACATAAGGAATATTAAGGTCTTTATGGATGAGCTTATTCGTGACGAAGTAAGGAGCGTTAAGGTTTTTTTAGAAGGATTTTGGATAGTTTATTGAATGGATTGTCTTGGAAATAACTGGTGATACCGACATCTAATCTCTGGACTCTATAAGTTTATTATTATCACTTAAATATTTTTTAAAACTTTTTGGCTCCTTCGGAAGCTACAACGCCTCACAGTACGCTACCCTCCCCACCACCTTTTTAAGATATAATAGACATTTTTGTAATTAATTTCAAAGTTTTTCCATAGAAATAAGTTTCTATTTAAATGTATACATATAACACACGAACGCGAGGAATACGGTACGCATCTGGAGGAACGAAGCTGATAAGATAAAGAAGGAAATAGTGGTATTATGGAATCCTCTAGTATCTTCGCGGTAACTGATAATCAGTTGGCAATATCTTCTCAATATAAACTTAGTCATAATATGTAAGGCAGGTTGTTGTTTGAGATACCTTATATATCTGAGGTAAATTGAATCGTTTGTAATGAGTTTCTTTTTAAAACTTTGTAAAGATAATTTCAAATTGTTATAAAAACAATGGTGTGTTTCTAATGGGGATTGTCGGTTTTTAATACCGGTTTTTTGGAGAAAAATATTTTTTTATTCATATTTTATTGAATTTTACAACTGTATTAACATAAATACAATAAGTAAAACTGTTGAATTATAATAGAGGGCGTGAAAGGCATGTGAAGAAACTACCCAGTGGTAGAACTTCGATGTTTATTTAAGTAAGTAGATCCCGAGGCCATCTTCTTTACAATCGCCATGGAGGGTTGTCAGGAATATGTGAGGTTGATAGGTTGCGGACAAGAGGGTTTATATGGGCTGGGAGTTTGGAATTAAAAGTGGTATATCTGGTACGAGAAAGGTCTGTAACAAATGGGATATTAAGGTCGTTATGGATTATTTTATTTGTGACGAAATAAGGAGCATTTAGGATTTTGCGAAGGATTTTGGATTGTAAGGATTATATGTGGGAGGAATTAGATGGCTTAGTAGAACCCCAAAGCTCGATTCCATATGTCTAGATGGGTCTGATGACAGTGATATAAATGAGCTTTTTGTAGTGAATTGGAAGTTTTGAACGTTTGTCGAGTAAGTGTTGTAGTAATCGGTATCTACGGGCAGTCTCTTGTCGTTTTAGTCTCGTGTGAGGATTCCATGTAAGACGTTTATCAAGATGGAGTCCTAGTATCGGATTTGTTCAACAGGTATGAGTGGGGTATTATTCAAGGATACAGTGGGGCAGGAGGTCATCGGTTTGCGACGAAGGGTAAAGGTAATTTGGTAGGATTTATTAGGATTTATTTTAATCCTCCAGTTCTGACACCATTTCTCAATGGCTGTGATGTGGGACTGAAGGGTTTGGGATACAGCGGATGGATCATTATGGACGGACAACACACAAGTGTCATCCGCGTAAGTTGTGAGGACAGTGCTAGGATGGAGTGGAATATCAGGTGTATATACCGTATAAAGGATAGGAACTAAGATACTACCCTGAGGTGCACCTGCAGACTGAGAAAATGTGGAAGAATAGGAAAGATTATGTATACTTTGAAGGTTCTATCAGTAAGGTAGGAACGGATTATCGGGAGAAAAATATAAAATACGAAAACCGGGTTTTTAGAAGAAAATATCGGTTTTCAATGTATGAATAACACATCAATAACGAAAAAAATTGAAAATACAAATGTAGCCAAATGTACCATATTGATGAAATCACTGTTACAAGCGGTTTGGTTCTTGGAATCTATCGGTCGGATATGATTTCAAGAATCGGTGTATTTTGTCTATTGGATAAATTAATTTAGATTTAATATCAGTTTGTCTTCTGTCTTATTTTTGTACAGTTCACAAATTCAGTGTTTAGTTCCATCGATCGATATTTGATATATATGATATTATACAAAATGAAAGTAGGTAACATATTTTAATATTATAAAAAAATTTTTTTTTTTAAATTATGCTTTAAAAACGATTAACCCTAATTCGGTTGCAAGTGAGAGGGTATTTTATATTTCGGGGAATTTTGTGAATAAACTAAGGACACAGCTAAATATCAAATCGATAGCCGTCCTCTATATTCTGAAAGAATATTTCATTAAACGAAAAAATATATAGAATATTTAAATTTGTATTTAAATTGCCTTGAATAGAAAATACTCGGTCCTTTGCTTAATTATCTTTAAAACTAAACTTGATTTTAATAAGTATGTATACATAAACTTTATTTACTCTTGTCTTTCGGCTTTGATTATAATTTACATTATATAATACACAGTTATATATTTTCTAATTGTTTTTATTTATTCGAACTCTTTGCTAAATAACTCGTTTCACTATATATATTTACATCATAATAGTGAAAATTATGCATAAACAACGAATAGTTGTTTTTAAAGTTATTTAATCCTGGTCATCTATTATCTCTTCGTTCTACTAAATTCCATAAAAAAATTTACTGTCAATAAAATTAAACAGTGAATAATTTCAGTCAAAAACTGGTTTTAATCTCTCTAAATTTTTTGTTCGAATTACAGAATATTCGAGTAATTTTTTTTTAATGAAAATTCGAAACAGGTCAAAATTACTAATCTGAAAAATTACTATTCGAAAACCGATTTTCTAAAATATCGGGTTTTGTATAAACCCTAGTTTCTACACAATACATAGATTAAATAGGATTAACTTTTCCAGTTCATCGGTAGTCATACCGATTTGACATTTTATGATACGGAGGCTCTTAATACGGGATTGAATATCACAGACTATATTCACTATATTTACAGACTATATATATAGAAACACGCAACATTCACTTACATCACTTTTTAAATCATGTTTTTAACAATGAAAAATATATTGCCTGGATGGTAACCTCCAAGTAATTTAGATAAATTAATATAAAAAATGTGAATTGTTATCGAAAATAATTACTTAACTTTATGCTCTTTTGCCTACTCTGCATTACCTATAATAACATATAATAAAATAATAAAATTTTTAGCTTCTTTTAACATTCGAAAAATTTTGTGTTCTGCTGTTTTCCCCTATAGTTGGTAATAAGATTCTTTCGCGTTTAATATTCACCTATTTTTTATTCATGATAATTAGCAGAAAATGTTAATAATTCCTGGCCAACTAAATAAAAGGTACTTAAGAGGAATTTCATTTCAAAGACTATTTAACCTTCATAAATTAGATCACATTTAATTAATTTAACATAAATTAAATCACATAATTTTAAGTCAAAATAGAGTTTAATCAAAATAATTAGAACCACTTTCATTTAAAGTTGCGAAATGCATAGTTATTCCGGTTCGTCGATTTTGTTGGACATTTCACCCTAAAACCCTAAAACGTGTATTTCAGTTGAACGAATTCAAAATTTTCAAGAACGCAATACTTTCTCTTACTATATTTTCATGTATATATGTATAGGTAAGTGATAGTTGACCAAATACAAAAGCTGGAAGGGAAACTATATCGAATGGCAATTATAATTAAGCTCCTCCATCGAACTCCAGATATGCATACCACTGGTGTGAGAGGAGAAAATGGCAGATCAGGAAATGACGCAGAAAGTTCCGAAATAAATCCTTAAAAGAAGCAGAAACATAAAATTAGCACGCAGAGAAGTGTGAAGATGACGCTTCTTTCCATGTGAGTCAGGTCGTGGAATCAGGTGATGGATTTTGATGAATCACCAACCGACAAAACGGAAGTGCAACAGTATATAATGCATGTCATACGTGTATATATATTGCCATTGAATATTATTTAAAATTAAAATTGTATATATTAAATTAATTACCTTAGACATAGCATACCTCTATAACTGTTCAGTGAGATAAAATTTGATTAAACTAGTATTTTATATGAATTTGTAAAAAATGTATGTGTATATATATATATATATATATATATATATATACACAAGAAATTAATTCATCGACCCTTTTATATATTATAATTTTGTTTGAAATAATTCGGGTTTTAGGTCATTAAACTATCTGTTAAACTGTCATAAACTGTTAGCCTGAGTGGTGTGCCGGTGCTCAATGAAATTCTTTGGTAAGATGTTTTTATAATATATTGTACCTGGCTATAGATAGATGTTTTATGGAAAATGTAACCAACATACTACAAAATGTAACCAATTATGTTTAATTACAGTGTTGAAAAGGATCCTATGTATATACATAGACGGAGGATCCAAACGTCAAAATAAAGAGAATAAAGAAGGAGTAATAGTTTAATGACCTAAAACCCGAATTATTTCAAACAAAATTATATATATATATATATATATATATATATATATATATATATATATATATATATATATATATATATATATATATATATATACATGGGTCAATCCATTCGAAATCGTCCAGACCTTGCCTCTCGACATTTTTGATTTCCGTGATTTTTTGACCAGTTCTTCTCTATCCTTTCGTGAATATTAAACCATAAATAATAAAATTCCTAAACAATACTTTTAGTGTTGCAACCGTTTTAAGTCAGCTTCACGGGCAAAAACATATGATGGAAAAATCTTTCTAATTTCCGTATTTTTTTTTACATATATCAAATCAAAACAGAAATTAGCAATAAGATAACGACATGCTTTGTCTTTTTTGCACTTATGACTCATTTCCTTAATAGTAAGGAAAGTTGTTTAAACAATTCTCAAAATGACTTAAAAAAACTAGACTTTTAACGAGATAAAAATATATAAAGGAAAAGAGACTCACTTTTGATTATTTTTCCTTATATAGCTTAGTCTTAGCCCTACTTGCTGTAAGAATTTCGATCTTGAGAACATAAAATTGGCGAAATTACATTTTTCACGATGTTTACACGGAAATATCTCAAAAGGGACTTAGTGAAAAAATTATGAAACCTATACAGATTACTCATCTATAAGATGAGTTTAAGTGATATAAATTTGGTCTTTGAGACTAAGGTGGTTCCGGAATTATAAAATTCTCCTAGCTGTTGAAATAACGTTTTCTTTAAAAACTAATATCATAGTAAGTTCCTCTTTCATATAGATTTAGGAGACTTTATTTTCTCGACGTTTAAGGTCTATATACCCTCAATTTATTTTGTTAGGGTTTTTCTGCACTATTTTGCACATTTCGATATTTTTACTGCTCGATTTTGCATGTTTCGAGGTTTTTACTGCACGTTTTTTGGCTTTTTATTGCATGAAAATCTGGTCGCTAATTATGAGCTTTTGACTTTTATTTAAAAATAATTTATTATTAAATTGACTGTAGGTGGTTTATTCGTTTTAGTGATATCAGTTGATCGATAAAGGTGTTATAGCCTGAATAACAATATCCTTGTATACGCTGGGTTATCCGTGAAAGAATAGTACTTCCAAGTGACAACTCAAAATTGAGGGTGGTTCTATTGAAATAAATAAGTGGACTGTAGAGATTTAAAATAAATAAAAATAATGAAAGCAAACGAAGAATCACAATACATTTAATACACTGAAATACATATAAACAAGATAAGAAACAAATTAACCTTATAAATTTATATAAGAAAAAATTAACCTAATTATAACTAAACAGCGGTAAGAAAATGTAGGAAACAAAATAAACCTAATTAAAATATAGTAAAAATAGAAGAAACAAACTTAATTTAATTAATGCTTAAAGATGTAAAAAAAATAGTTATCAAATTAAACAGTTTCTTGAATAAGAATTAAGAAATTAAATGTTCCATTAATGGATAAAGATAGGTTATATTCACGTAAAGATGTCCAGTTGAGTGTTGAAGAAAACGACCGCAGGGCGGCTTGAACGAAGTCGTCTTGAGTATTGAAGAAAATTACCGCAGGGCGGCTTGGACGAAGTTCTCTTGGGTGTTGAAAATTACCGCAAGGTGGCTCTTCCAAGTTCCAAGGGGAACGATGAGAAGATGAAGAAATTCGTTTCCAAACGTTCAAACGTTGAGAGGAATCTTGGGTCTATATACGGCACATCTTCACCGCTTAAGACTCGACTGGCACGAGGCAGTAAAAAAACAATTGAAGTACGATCGTCTTCTGTCTTTCTCTTCTACTGCTCTCGTTTAAAAACTTTTAATTATATTTAAAATAACTATTTTAAAAAGAAATTAAAAAATAAAGATTTAAACAAAAAAAAAATGATCTTATTATAAATATCATAAAAATTATGAACTTATCATTTTTTGATTGAAAAACTATAAAAACCTTATCAGGCCGTAACATATGGCGTGAACATACCTATTATTATTAATATATGTACATTCTTTAATCATGAAATTTCTAATTTTCGCTTTTGATATGTCTCCGCAATCTGGAGAATATAACTTCAGATAAAAATAGATAAAATAAATCCTTTCAAAGCGATGCATAATGCAGACATAGTTTTACAACAATTTGATATTATATTATTATTATTTTTTAATCTGATGCGGACAACATACTACTTTCACTTACAATTTCCAATTTTCTCATCAAAGAGACTGTGGTAATAAAATTAATTTAAATGTAATTCGAAATTCAAGATCGCATTTTAAAATTTTATAAATAATAATAAGACATTTTTGATCCACAAATAGAAAATATTTGAATTACAGGATCTGGTATGTTAATCTGGTGCACCCAGCATACGATTATCACGTACATATATCCCTAATTCAGAACAATTTTAGAAATTAAATTGAGTATCGAAGGAAAAGTTTATTTTCGATTGAATAATATAACAATAAAAATTATTATTTATACCTTTTTGTCATTCCATAACCTATTACAATTTTGTAAATTTAGTTTAATAAAACATTTTACAATCTCTTAAGCTAGTCTAAGGTTACTATAGGTTTACATTATAACTTTTATTTAAAAAAACGAACAAATTTAACCAGTTGTGTTGTATCTTATCACCTATAGATGTTTATAGATTATTTTATATTTGGTATCTATTCTAATATTACTGCTTAAAAAAAAAATAAAAAAAAAAAAAACATAAAAAAATGCCTGGTAAAATATTCCTACTATTTAAATCCTTTCATATTTAATTACTATGGATTTTTCATCGATAATATTGATAATAACCAATAAAGAAATTGGTACTTTAGAAGAAGTTTCAAAAAATCGGCATTCAAGCCCTGTAAGACTATTTCAATGAAACAGGTTTTTACTGTACGATTTTCGGCTTATATATTTATATATAAAATCGTGCAGTCAAAATCTCAAATGTGCAAAATAGTGCAGCAAAACCCTAAAATAAGAAATTGAGGATATATACAACTTAAACGTCCAAAAAATAAAGTATCCTAAATCTATATGAAAGAGGAACTTAATCTTTTAAAGTTGTTTTCTTGAAAGATTACTTCCCTATACTTAAGAAAAACATGAATCAAGTGAATAATATATATATATAAATAAAATTTTAAATATTTTTAATCAAATGTGCATACAAATAAAAAACTTGCAATTTAGCCAAAAAATGTCATAACGAGCAATTTCGTGCAATATGAAATCGTAACATATTATTCCCAAAAAACATGAACGGGATGCTGTCCGATTTTGAAGCTGATACACGCAAGCAAACAGAACGTGCAAAATCATGGAAAACCGGTCTCTTCTAATAATATATGTATATTCCAATATAATGAAATTTATTCTCAAACATTTATAAAATTTATTCGCAAACTAACATTTATGAACATTTTGTTCGATCTTTTAAAAACGTAATATATGCAACTATTTCATAAGTTTTTTTATAGTTGCACTCTATGACGAGAGCAATAAATGGAATTATGCGTTTCTTATCAGCATTTGTTATCGTTACGTCGTTCCTGATAGCAAACATCTAATGGTAGTAGTAAAGCTCGTATATGTAAAGGGCTTAAATTACCTATAACAAAGACTTTCCAGTTTAATCTATGAAATAAAAAAATCATAAAATGTATTTTTAATTTTAAAATAACCTACAAGTGTGATTCTGATAAAAACGATTGAACGTTCAAATTATTTTTCTGCTCATTTTTAATTCTCTCCTTAACGTAATTTAAATTTCATGTTTTAGATAGTAATAATTTTAGATATCGTAAATACCTGCACTTGGGAATGGAAGATCTATTCCAATAACAATATTTTAATAACGTCCCACCTGTACTACAAGGCATGTTTTTTAAGTAAGTACCGTTTTGGAACTAAAAAAAGGCGTGCAAAGATATCGCAATAATTTTATTTTTACATAAAAGCCTGTACCTTAATCTACTTTTCTACATAATTTCCATGAATTTTGAGGCTCTTGTCATAACGCGGCACCAGTTTTTGAATACCCTTCTCAAACAATTCTGCTGCCTGACTTGTTAACCACTGCATCATAAATGTTTTGACTTCGTTATCGTTTAAAAAAAACGTGGTAAGTTGAGTAAGGGTATCGTTTTTTTGCATGACAATGCCCGTCCACATGTGGCTAATCGGACCAAAGATCTCATCAAATCATTTAAATAGGAAACTCATGATCATCCTCCATACAGCCCTGATCTGGCACCCAGCGACTACCATTTGTTCCTCCGCTTGAAGAAACACCTGGGCAGTCGGCGTCTTCAAGACGATAACGAAGTCAAAACATTAGTGATGCAGTGGTTGACAGGTCAGGCTGCAGAATTTTTTGAGGAGGGTATTCAAAAACTGGTGCTGAGTTATGACGGTATGAAGTACATCGAAATTATGTAGAAAAGTAGATCAAGGTACATGCATTCATGTAAAAATAAAATTATTGCAATATCTTAGCACGTATTTTTTAAATTCCAAAACGGTACTTACTTAAAAAGCATGCCTCGTTTAACTTCACTTTATTCTACTGTGGCTAATCAGACGTCGCTATAGTGGAAGTCCTAAATTTTGTCTAGCCAGGTTTAATTAGGAATAAAATAAGGACCTTTAACGAGTACCTGATATCATACAGCCTCGAGAACACCATTTTACGCCTCCTCCGAAAGACGGCATATGCAAGGTTTTTCACTACCTTTCCCCGTTACAATCTGTCTTAATTTAGGAGAGTAATTAGTTGTGATAAGGGAGTTTATTCGTACCGGTTTGGACTATATAATTAATCGTTTTTTATGTTACAAGATATTTTTAAGGGTAGAAATTACTAAAAATCAGGTGCGGCAATACACGAGTTTCACACACAACTTGTTAAAAGCTATTTTCAAACTAAAAAAAAAAGTAAATAGTGAAATAATTAAGTTCATTTTTGATAAAAATATTTATTTTAGATTAAATAATATAACAATAGAATAGTTTATCTACAACAATCAGCAACGTTTATTCAATTATTGTCATTCTCCATTGCCTTCTAAAAATTTTTAAGCTAGATTACATTTTTACTTTCACTTACCTAAATATGAAATATGTATCAGGGAAAGTAATGCGATTAAATAGTAATATTAAAAAAGGTTTAATTGAATTTGGAAAAGGTTGAATTCGACTTGGAAAAGGTTGAATTTGGCTTGGAAAAGGTTGAATTTGGTTTGGAAAAGGTTGAATTCGACTTAGAAAAGGTCGAATTTTACCTAGAAAAGCTCCAATTTGACTTGGAAATGCTACATATAGAGATGCTGTCCATCATAAATTATATCAGTCATTAAAATTTATAAAAAACTAAACAATCATAACCAACACATTGTTTGGGCCCTGATGGATTAGGGCTATCCTATCACTTTAGAAATGTACACATTCTTTAACCCAATTATAAACCATGATAGTCTTGATTCATTAGGGTCCAAAGAATGTGTTGGTTATGATGGGTGGTTCTAATTATTTATTTTTTTATAAATTTTAATGACATATATTTTTTTATGGATGTGAAAGGCCCCCGAAACGTCGTCACCTAATTATGGTTAATGCAATAATAAACTTATAAGGAAGATTTAAGAACCATCTATTTATTATAAATTTTTATGTTTGTTGTTTTTAAGACCGTAACGGCGTGATCTTTAGACCAGTAAGACCCAATGAAACATATCGTCAATTTGCTTGTAACTAGACTTATTGCAACAATTCGTCCATTCAGACTAGTAAGCCGTTTCAAATTATTGTAATCAAAGTTATATAATAAAAAATTCCCAACGATTTCCGAGTCATAGTGGATTTTACCTCCGTAAAGACAACTCAACTATGAAGTAACACACTGCTTTGACTAACGAGGCTTAGTACTATAGTAAATAAAAAAATAAAAAATTAAACAACTATGAAGAAACTACAAAACTTCGAATATTAAATTGCAAACATAAGATTGAAAATTTCATAAACATGGCTAATATGAAATCTTACTTAAGAAAAAGTAGGAACTCAATTTCCAACTAGCTTAGAAGCAGAATTTTCCTTTTTACATTACTTTTTAGTAATGTGCTACAAAATTATAAATAAATAAAACATTGTTTTAATATTATATCAGATTATTAAAAAGGCGTATATGAAAATTCAAATTAAATAACTACATATTTATTTTAAAAATTAAATATCAGGTAATTATTTCCAATAATTCTATAACAAATTACTATTGGAATCTCCATTATAATTATTACAATTATAATTTTTTTTTTTAATAATTTGCATCAACATTGATAAACATTATATATATATATATATATATATATATATATATATATATAAGTTTGTGTTGTTCTTAGGTTTCAGTCAATGAATAAACAATTTTATCTATGCGACGTTTCGAGAATTTATTGTTCTCATAATCATGCCTTAACAGTGGAAAAAAAACAAAACAGAACATTAATATTATTATACAATAATTAATATATGATGTTATTGTTAGAGATATAAAAAAGAGTACATTGAACAATGAATAATCATACAGTAGGTACATAGATATTTTAAATTAAGTTTTAAATTATTAAGCCTACAAGCTTTGAAAGAACACTGAAAAAATAAAAAAGGAAAAGTTCAAGTATGGAAGATTTTCCAGGAATTTATGATGACGTCAGGTGTCTGGGGTATTCTCCCTCCTATTGTTGAGTTGTTTTCGTTTTATTTCGTATTATTATTAAGACGTTTATTTTATTTTTTTAAATTTTAATATGTGTTTATCAAATTTGAGTAACATGCATTTAGGTTTTGGACATCCGATTTTTTATTTATGGCGCGATTTTTATATTTCTTTATGGTAATCATTTCTTTAAAATTTCGTTTGAAGCTGTTTTTTTCATAATGAATAATTTTCGGTGAGTGAAATTTGAATGAATGTCCCGTTTTTCTGAAATGAGTAGTGAGGGCAGTTTGGTCAGGTTTATTTGGGTCTTTTTTAATTGAAGTGCAGCTATATTTGTGTTGGTATACTCTCCTTTTTAAATATTGTTCCGATGTTCCAAAATAAGACTTTCCGCATTTGTCTTCACAAGGTATTTCGTATACTACATTTGATTGAAGGTCTAATTTGTCGGAATCTTTAGTTTTTGTAAATAATTTTGATAAAGTATTTATATTTTTGTACGTAATGGCAGAATCACTATTAATTCTGTTAATGTTAAGTGCTTTTGCAAGTTTTTCGGAAAGTGTGGGTATGTATGGGATAGTGTAATATATTTTGGTGCTGTTCTCATTGTGTTGTTGTTTTTGTGACGTTGGTATCTGTTTTAGTAGTTTACATATGAGTTTGTGTGGATAACCATTTTCTAAAAGGAGGTCAACTACTTTATTTTCCGCGATTTTTTGGTATTTTTTTGAGGTTAATTTTCTCGCTCGATCTATTAAATTTTTTGCTGTGTTGATTTTATACCTATTAGGACATTGACTTTTATAGTGGATGTATCTACCGGAATGAATAGGCTTTTGCCACCACTTGGTTTCTATTTCCCCGTTTTGTTTGTGAATTAAGAGTATGTCTAAAAATGGTAAACTATTGTTAGTTTCATGTTCAATCGTAAATGTCAGTCTGTGTGAATATTTGTTAAATTCAGTTAATATAATATCTTCTTCATTATTTTCTGTGGGTATTGCGCGGAAAATAAAGTAGTTGACCTCCTTTAAAATTATCAACAGTCGAGAACTGATCAAACAATATATATATATATATATATATATATATATATATATATATGTATGTATGGGTGTGTGTGTGTGTGTGTGTAAATATAAAGTTTTAGTGTCTTAGATATAGTTACAAAAAGACATACTAGTAGAGATTTAACTATTTTAGTGATATTTTCCTTTTTTTAAATATTCGAATCCTAGTTTTGAACGGAAATACACGGTTTATGGTCCCCTGAGTAAAAACTACGAACTAAACTAAGTATTGCGAAATGTTCTGTCTTTGTATGTTATGAGGCTAGTTTTTTTTTATTTATTGAATGATATTTACAACTGTATAGGGAAAAAATACAAGTAAATGTGAAAAAAGTAACAATTGGTTTGATAAACTCTTGTGAAGAAGCTTCCCAATGTTTGTCTCACTAGGTCTCGAGGCCACCGTCTTTTCAGGTGCCTCCGAGAATTATCAGGAACAGATGGAGATGAGAGGATACGGACAAGCGGGTTTGAGTGGGCTAGTAGTTTGGAATTAAAGGAGGTATGTCTAGTTCTGGCTAAGTCTGCAACTAACAGAATATTCAGGTCTTTATGGATAGTTTTATTAGTGACAAAATAAGGAGCATTTAGGATTATGGATTGCAAGGATTATACGCGGGAGGATTTGATGGCTTGGTGGATCCCCATAGTTCAATACCATATGTCCAAATAGGTCTAATAATGGCTTTATAAATTAGTTTGTTGTAGGAGATTGGAAGTTTTGAACGCTTGTCAAGTAAGTGTTGTAACAATCTGCGAGCAGTAGGCTAGTTTTAAAACTGAAAAATTATACAACATTGAAATTACTTAATAAATATAGATGTAATCCCCAATACAGACATAAGAAGTATTTATTTTAAAAGATGATAATAATAATTTTATCCATATAAAAGGATATTAGGCTTCGTATCCACGTTTCGTGTACAGGTGTCCATGGCAACACGTTTGATTGTTATTGCGTTTTTAAATATTTTAAGCTGCTAAACAATATTGCGCTGTTAGGACCTAGAAAAACTATTTTTAAAACTTAAATTAGACAGTTTTTCTAAAGGTAGGTATAACGAATGCGAAAAAATACACATTTTTGTTGCAAGCGAGTAGTAACCATTATACCTGCATAAAATCTAAAACGTATTTTGTGATTATGGGTATGCCTACTTCAACTGGTATCTTGTTATATATAATAAACTTATATATTTAAGAGAATTAAGTTAAGATCTGCTATTAGGTAATACCATTTTATTCGTTGTCCATAAAATTAGTTAAAAGTGAAGTTTATCGACCGATAGCGAAGTTATTTAGCTTATAGTTAATCATATTATCATCCTACTCAAAATAATATCAAAAGAAATATTTTCAAGTGAAGTGAGGGTTACACCTGGTAACATATACAGTAATAATATTAGAGACTTCTGAAAACGCATAAAACAAAGTAATTAATGCAGAAATTAATTTCTATCGTTGTTTAAAAAAATGTGGTGTGCACAACACACGACTTTCACTTACCTCCATTGTTAAAATAATTTTTTTTAATATTCTTAGAGATGAAAAAAGGTTAAAGAATTAATTACATTGAGCTTCGATAGAAACATGTGTTTTATTTAATAATATATCATCTATATTATAGATTTTAGGAAGACCTGGGTGTCGATATAAGAGATTTAGCGGTTTTAGCAGAAAACGTGATTTCGGACTCCCTGGGGATTATCCACCATCACCTGTATGGCAATTAAATGGTGAATGTGATTATATTTCGATTATGTAATGTGCACAACAAAGGTCCAAATTTACAATATAGTGGTAGAGAGAAATAAAATAAAATAATGTAAATAGCTAAAAGGGAAACTAAAAAAAAAAAAAATGTAAATATTATAAATTTGTATTAGAATAGGGGGCAAAAAAATGAAAATTTATGTGAAATATGTCCGAAGGATTAATAAAGTATGCTGTGTTAAGTAAGCAAACCGATGTATTTGGGCAGCATCGCCAAATTAATAAAGTATTTCTCTAGTAACTACAACAATGAGATAGTTTTATCGGTTCTTAATCGCTCTTCTTTAACTTTTACAACTTTCTGTAAAAATATTATTTTTCTAAAATATTTAGCTTTCCGACGGTATATTATACATATGGGTCAATCCATTTTAAATCGTCCAATTTCGATAAATTTGTTGTTAAAATCAAACTAAGAATGTTTAAAAACTGTTCGAGATGAAAATAAATTGTAAAAGAATTAATTGCATTGAGTTTCAATAGAAACACGTGTTTTATTAAATAATCTATAGTATTATTATATACGTCAATCATTTAGTTTTATCTGATTTTTATCACTCTCCATTAACCTTTACAATTTCGAGTATAAGATAATATTTTTTCTAAAATATTTAGCTCTCCAACGGTGCATGATGCATTATATTACTATTTTCATGTTGAATAACACAAAAATTGCATAAAAAATAGTTTTGCTGTTTTCTCCTTAAGTTATATATTGAATAAATTCAACTTATATAGTTATTGGTTTTTAATAATGCTAACAAGATGATATTGTTATTTTTTTTTTAGAATCTAAAAGGATCAGCTGATGCGCTCGATGATAACAGTCATACGTTACATCGTCTCTCAGATTTTTGCTTTTTTCAGTAGGAATTCGCTTGAATTCAGTCTGGAGAACATCACTAGACCTCAGGAATACTACGGCAGTGAATATTGGAGAAATTTCGGTAAGCAAAGTTATAATTTACTTTGTACAATCACGAAAAAGTGAAAGGAGGGTCACTGATCAGCTGATTGCCGCTAGCTCGGCAAGCTCGGGCTTGCTTTTCGTTAACTTATCTTTCTTTTATCTTTAATTCTTATCTCATTATTTATTTATTATTATTATTTTCTTAATCAATGAGATATTTTCACCAAGTCATGTCCTCAAAGTCTGCAAGTAAAAGATCTAGATCTGCAGGTTCTAACTCGTCTCCTACAAAACAGAGACCCCGCCGTGAACAAAATAAAAAAATAATTCCACCAGCGACCGCGTCAGCTACCTCATTAGGATCTGAACCACAGCCCAGCACATCATCACAAGGAATAACTGATGAATCCCCGTTTTTTACACCGAATCCATTTGAGATCCTCCAAAATGAAAAAGAAACCATGGAATCTTCTCCTATACCCAGGGAACCACTACCACCACCAATATTTGTTAAAAATATTAAAAATTTTAAACTGATGTGTGCGCATTTAAACAAAGTAACTGATCCTAATAGTTATTATTGTATAAGTAGAACCAATGATACTAAAATATCTCCGACTACTGCTGAAACCTACAGAAAGATTGTAAAATATCTGACTGAGACCAAAGCTGACTTTCATACTTATCAGCTGCGCCAGGAGAGAGCATTAAGGGTCGTAATCAGAAACCTACATTCCTCAACACCCGTTGAAGCTATCAAAGAAGAACTGACAGAATTAGGATTCCAAGTGAGGCAAGTCACCAACGTTCTAAAAGATAAAAGTCCACTGCCTCTATTCTTTGTGGACTTGGAACCATCAGCAGGAGTCGAAAAAATCTATGACCTCAGTAGACTGTACTATACCCGTGTAAAAGTTGAAAAACCTTACACAAAGAGGGAAATAGTTCAGTGTCATAACTGTCAGGCATATGGTCATACCAAAAGTTATTGCCATCACATACCACGCTGTGTGAAATGCGGTGAACAGCATAAAACAGAAGAATGTACAAGGTCAAGATCTACACCCGCTGTATGTGCTCTGTGCCTCAAGGATCACCCGGCTAACTACAAGGGATGTGAAATCTACAAGAAACTCAGAACCAGATACCAAAAACCTCAGGATCCGAATGAAACAGCTGTACCAACCAGAAGCAGAAGAGAACCATCTAAACTTGTAAATTCAAACGTATCATTTGCCCACTTGCTTGGAGGTGGAAACCAGAATCATGAAGTCGAGGCACTGCCGGAACAACTTTTTCCTCAACTTTCTCAATCTATTGTACAACAATCTATCCCTCAAAGTTTACCTAATCTTCAAAAAACTCCTCAACATCAAATTTCTCATATCCCTCCACCATCAAACGTCACAGATCTTACCAGTCTAATGACATCGTTCATCTCCGAAATCAAATCTCTTGTTATGCCGCTTATATCACTCCTTACAAATCTAGTATCAAATCTAATCCCTGCCTTGAAAAATCCTTAAATGAATTCACTTAACTCCTTATCCATTCTCCTTTGGAATGCGAATGGTGTTAGAAATCATACTGACGAACTGACAGCGTTGTTGCAAGACAAAACAATCGATGTTGCACTTATAACTGAAACAAGACTAACGACTAAACAGTACTTCAAAATACCGCAATACATGACATACCGTACTGACCACCCAGACGGCAAAGCCCATGCCGGTTCTGCTATCATTGTCCACCAATCCCTCTCTCATCATTTACTCCCACTTCCCACCTATGATTTCCTACAAGCCACAGCCATAGTAATCAAGACTTTTTCCTTTCCGGTAACCCTCACATCTGCATACTGTCCTCCTAAACATTCCATTTCCAATTCCGAATTTGTATCCTTCCTGGATTCCTTAGGAAATCGTTTCATTCTGGGTGCAGACTTAAACGCCAAGCATCAGCAGTGGGGTTCCAGAACCACGAACTCTCGGGGACGAAATTTGCAGTCTGCACTCAACTCCCGAAATTTTAATATCCTGCCTCCTGACTCCCCTACCTACTGGCCAACCGATCCTAACCGCAATCCTGACATCCTCGACTTCTTTATCCACAGCGGATTAGGCTCCCTCAACTTTTCTGTAACTCGCCTTGATGAACTATCCTCAGACCATAGTCCACTGATCCTAAAAGTATCTCTCACTCCAATTCCAAAACCCATTCCACCATCATTCATCCGAGGCCCTGTCAACTGGAACCTTTTCCGCCAAATCCTGACCGATAATATTGACCTCAGAGTAACCCTCAAAACCCCAGATGACCTAGATAATTCCGTCTATTCCTTTACCACCGCCATCCAACAAGCTGTCTGGACTGCCTCCTCTCCTAAACACCCCAATATAAATCCTCACCAAAATCATTTTCCACAACATATTATAGACCTCATCCATACCAAACGCCGAGCAAGATCATTATGGCAGCGCACCCGACACCCAACAGATCGCCGCTCCTATAACTTCTATTGTAGACAATTGAAGAGGGAGTTGGCGACCTTCCGTTCCCAGTCCTTTAATCCCTACCTCTCCTCTCTGTCAGCTCGTGATAATTCCCTGTGGAATGTCACGAAAAAGATCCTAAAATACCATCAAGTTTCCCATCCTCTCCGACGTGGTGATGACTCCTGGGCTGCGTCTGATGAAGATAAAGCCGAGGAATTCGCCACACACCTCTCCAAAGTTTTCACTCCTCACCCGGAATCCCACGCCAATCACACCGCAACAGTGCAAGACTTTCTTATGTCACCAATTCCACTTTCCCTACCTCCTAAAGCTATTAATCCCTCTGAGGTCAAATATCTTCTCCAAAAACTTACCCTCCGTAAATCTCCTGGATACGATCTCCTTACTCCCCAGATCCTCCGACAACTTCCGCAGAAAGCTATTATATTCCTTACTTATATTTACAACTGCATCCTACGCACCACCTATTTTCCTCTGTTATGGAAACATTCCACTATCATTCTTTTTCTAAAACCAGGCAAACCTTCCAACAACACTTCATCCTACAGGCCTATTAGTCTACTCCCCATCCTCTCAAAAATCTTCGAAAGGCTTCTTCTTAAACGTATCCTACCCATATTAGAATCTCAAAATCTTCCTTCCCATCAGTTTGGATTCCGTCCTCAGCATTCCACAGTTCAACAGGGGCTCCGAGTTGTAGACCATATTTCCTCAGCTCTTGAATGCAAAGAGTATTGTTCTGGTGCGTTTCTGGACATTGCGCAAGCTTTTGACCGGGTATGGCACACTGGATTACTCTTCAAGCTGAAAACCCTTTTACCCCAGTCTCTATACCTCATTCTCCGATCCTATCTCTCAAACCGTTCCTTCCGCGTTCGCTGTGGTGTAGAATTTTCTAACCTTTATCCCGTTGAGGCCGGTGTTCCTCAAGGCAGCGTCTTGGGACCCGTCCTCTACATCCTTTACACTGCTGATATTCCTACACATACTGATACCTTTCTGGCAACTTTTGCAGACGACACCGCCATCCTATCATCCAGTTCCAATCCTGAAACAGCATCCTTAAACCTGCAAAGACACCTTTCTCTTATCGAAGACTGGTGTAATGCTTGGCGCATGAAGGTGAACGAAGCCAAATGCAAACACGTAACCTTCACTCTTCGACGAAATTCCTGTCCGCCAGTTTACTTCAATTCCATTCCAATTCCTCCTTCAGATACAGTCCGGTATCTTGGCTTACTATTAGACAAAAGATTGACTTGGAACCCACATACAAGACTTAAAAGACAAGAACTCAACCGACGATTCGGACAGTTATACCGACTACTCAACAGAAAATCTGAACTTACAGTTGACAACAAATTATTAATCTACAGGACAATACTGAAGCCCATCTGGACCTACGGACTTGAACTGTGGGGGACAGCTAAACGTACTAACATCAAACGCATTCAATCCTTTCAATCCAAAGTCCTCCGTACAATAGTAAATGCTCCTTATTATGTTTCCAACAATACCTTGCACCACGACCTTAATGTTCCTTTTATTTCAGACCTGATTCCATCCAAATTTTCCAAATTCCACCAGAATCTCATTCATCATCCTAATCCTCTAGCTCAATCCCTATCCAGCCCCACCCATCCATACAACCCACCTAGAAGGTTGAAACGGCAGTGGCCTCGTGACCTCTTATAACATGTATTTTGGAGTTCTAGCATTGGCTAGATTCTCCACTCACGTGCTGTATGCTTGTGAATTGTATATAGGTATGAGTGACTATTGTATATATTTTTATTGATTTTATTTTGTATATATGTATATTTTATTATTATTATTATATAAATTTATAGTTTTGTATATATCGTGTGAATGTAGTATGAATGTTGTACTTTATCACTATTAAAAATGTCCTGAATTGGACAGATTGTAATATTGCTCAATAAATAAAAAAAAAAAAAATAAAAAAAAAAAAAAAAAATAAAAAAATAAAAAAGAATCTAAAAAATTAAAGGCACTTTAGAGGAAGAATGTTTTAAAAAATTGGCATTTAAGCCCTGCCAGAGTATTTCAAACTGATTGAAACCTACATGATATTGAAGCCCAATAATTTTTACATCGATATGGGGAGTTTGATCAAAATTGTTAAAGCCTTTGTTAAGAAAATCGTAAAATGGTGCAAAATGCATAGTATGAAGTAGCTCATTTGGTCAGCTGATTTTGATGAAAAATGTTAATGTCACATCTCGGGCTTATATTTATACAAACACACACTCACTCAGACCTTTTTGCGAGACTTGATCATTTGGACTCGAAGGATCCTGACACGTATATTTCCATTGAGAGCTCTTTTTACGATCACAATACTTTCCCTCACCATATATTTCAACTATATAGCTAAGTGAAAGTTAAGAAAATAAATTAAACTTTTTCATGGATACCCATTTCAAATGCAAAGGTGAGTAATAGTTGTTAGATGCACTCGATATTTTATTAATTACGCAACGCATTAATCATTTTTTTTTTTTCTTTTAATACTCCATTATCTTAACCGTATAATTATGGAGCGTGGAAGAATTGCAAGTCAGCTTTATGGGGCCAAGGTTAAAGGGAAAATTGGAAAAGTAAGGCTTTGAACTAATTGTGAGTGGGAGTGTTAGATGAAAAAGGCATATCACAAAACGGGACTAGAGTGGAAGAATAAAAACCACCTCGTGGAGAAAAAAAAAGAGTGAAAAATACTGTCATGGAAAATAAAGACTTGATAAGCATTGTGCAATGGTTCTTACTTTACTTTTGTGTGTGTGTGTATATATATATATATATATATATATATATATAATATATAATATATAATATAAAATAACTTTATTCTGGGACCATGTCTCTTAAGAATAACTATGTAGTACAGTAAATATACACTTCAATATATACATGTTTGGCCGAGAGAGCGAAAAAATGAATTTTTATTTATAAATGTTTAAAAAATAAAATAAAAATAATAAAACCTATTTATATAGATATATACAAAATATATAGAATATAAACAAAAAGGTAATAAAAATTGTTATAAAATAATAGAGCTAAGTAAATAAAATAAATGAATTAATCCATAACTCTAGGATTTCGATAAAATAAAAAAAATCTGTCCTTCGTTAAAAGTAGGATATTGGATTAACAATTTTGCCATTAGTGTGCGTCTCTTTGGGATCCTAGAAGGTGTTGGAAAAGATGGGATTTGAATGAGAGAAGGGAAGAGGTATGGCGAATATGATTAGGTAGGGAATTCCAGAGAGGTGCAGAGCGGATATAAAAGGAATTATCATATGATTTGGCTCTATGGGTAGAAATATAAAGGTTAGAATGGCGTGATCTGGTTTCAAGTGGGTGAATTGAGGATTTGAATTGAAGGATACTGTAAATGGATGGAGGATGTTGAGAATTAATGACTTGGTAGAGGTATGTTCGAAGAAATATTGTCTACGTATGGAAGGTAGGAGCCACTTCAATTCGCTGTACAAGTGGGTTACTGGCGACCTCCTGAAGGTACCGAAAATAAATCTTATAAACATATTCATAATCCACTTGAGTCTGTCATCAAGTAAAGTCAGGAGGCCTCCATATACCACACAGCAACAATCTAAGGGGGGGAAAATAACCGAGGAAACCAGTATCCTACGGGTGGGAAGTACTTATAATTCGTCAGGAAATTTGAGCAATGTGGGGTTTCCATGAAAGGAATATATATAAATCATTCATATATTTATATTTGATACGGGTTTGTTCGTGAACTCCTAACCAAGACGATTTCACATGTAGTATTGGTTTATATGTAAAATACATTGCAATTTAGCATTTCTTTAAATGTAAAATATAAATTTTCTGTAACCAAGTCATCAAAAAGTTATTCCTAAAATGTGAGTAGTAACGTAGACGTATATTATACCGTTGGAAAGAGCAGGGATTTAGAAAAGTTGATATAAACAAAAGAAGTCATACAAGCTCACAGAAAGTTGTTATAAGCCCATAAAGCTATGAGCATTTTATTGGTAAAGCGGGAGGTTATGATAGTTAAATATTGCCAACGTCGTATAGTATAGTGCAAGTTATATTCTTCCATTTAGTACCTAATATTTTAGAAACAATATTATGTACCGAATTGTTACTAAGTTGTTTTCATAAATGATAAGTTGTTACCAATCTATAAACTATGTCTGATACTAAGTACAGATACCTTCTTACAGTAATTGACGAGTATTCAAGATACCCTATTGCAATCCCCTGTCAGAATTTATCATCAAAAACTGTGATTGGTGCATTAAGCCGAATATTGAAAATAATTATAAAAAAAAAAAAAAAATAAATAATAATAATACTGGCTAAAGTATAAAAGGTAGAATATTGATGTTATCATAAATTTAATAGAGAGTATATTTAACAAATCTATAAATGATTTTTATAAATAATCGATATAAGGTTTTTAAAAAAGGTATGCACTTAACATGCACTTATTACATTAGGTACAAACAAATTTCTTTCGGTGAAGAATGAGTAGTCAATTAACTTTGTTAAAAATTGAGATATTTCTGTTTATAACTGAACATAATATATCACCAAAAAATTGAATTATAGAACATTAGGCTTATAGGCTTTGATTATGATTGATAGTTCAGATTAAGAGGCTTTTAAGAAAGGAAGACGTAACATCAACCAGTATTTTACATCAGGTACAAAAAATGTTAGTTTTTTTTTAGTATAGCAATCCACTTTCTTCTTCTTCCAGTGGCACTCACGTTAGCAAACCACTACTAAATTTAAATGAGTAATGGCTTATGTCTTCAATTATAAGATTACGGTGCCAATAACTGTATAATTTACACTACATATCTTATTAAAAGATAGTATATTGATGTTTACAAAAATCAAAAGTAAAACTTAAATGATCAACAATTGAGGCATAAAGAATTTAAAGAAGGAAAATATGTTACATGAACTCATAAAGCACACAAACACAAAATTCTTTTAGGGAAAAAAGACTTGTTAATTAATCATAGTTAAAAGTAGGATATTGATGTTTTGACAAAATAAATAAACTACTCCAATACTAATAGGAATACTATATTATTTGAAATCAAGGCTTTCGAGACAGGATTTACGTAACATTCAATGGGCATACATCAACCAAAAAAAAATTAATTTTTTTTATAGGTGGAAATAATCAGGAGTCAGTCTTTTTTATTAATATTTTAATATTGCCGACGTTTCGGCTCAAACTTGTGAGCCATCATCAGGGCATTACTGAGCCATGTCCAAGAATAAACTGGATTTATGCCTGGACACGGCTCAGTAATGCCCTGACGAAGGCTCACGGGTTTGTGCCAAAACGTCGGCGATATTAAAATATTAATAAAAAAGACTGATTCCCGATTATTCTCACATAGAATAATTTCTACAGTCGACTATATCTATCTATCCTTAATTTAATTTTTTTTTTATCTGGGAATTGTGTAAAAGCTTATTTTTTCGTACTTGCTGGAAGGTCGGATATTGATGGTTACAATATGTACCATATAATGTTCACAAGCTTACAACTAATGACAAAAGTCAAAATTAAAATATATTAAAAACAAATTAACATGATTGACAACTTAGGCTTAAACTTATTTAAAAATAAATATATTTAACATGGATTTGCTGCATAAAGTACATAAAAATTAAAAACTCTAGGGTTTAAAAATTGTGAACGATAATATATTAAAAAAATGACGATTGAGGTTTAAGGATTTAGAAAAAGAATATAAATAAGAGGCACTTATTTCATCAAACAAAAAATATATTCAAGTTTCTTTTAAGGAACAAAGAGTTGTTTTTAAAAGAAAAAACAACCAGTCAAAATATTTTGAAACTGGGAAACAATACCGGTATTATGTTTAATCTGTATATACAAAGAACATCGAAATACAAGGATTGTAGGAATCGATGTTTTGAAAACGTAAATAAATCTACTTCTATACAAATATATCGAAAGAAATATTAAATGATTCAAAATCAAGGCTTCCGAGATGAGATATTCATATAATGAGCTTACATCAACCAAAAAAAAAAATTAAACTTAATTTTGTTTAGCTGGAAATTGTGTAGAAGCTTATTTTTTCGTGCTTGCTGGAATGTAGGATATTGATGGTTACAATATAACCATATTATGTTCACAAGCTCACAACTAATGATGACAAAAGTCAAAATGAAAATATATTAAAAACAAATTGAAATGATTGAGAAGTAAGGCTTGAAGGTATTTAAGAAAAATATAGGTAACATGGACTTATTTGATAATGTACATAAAAACTCTATGTGGGAGAGTCTGCAGTGTGAGAGTCACAACAATCACTCCTGCAATCGCCTTGAAGAAGGCCTATAATTGAGGCCGAAACGTCGGCACCATTAAATTAAGTTTATACTTAATTGTGTGTTCATTTGACTGCACCCCTCAATTAACTTCTCCCATAAATACACACAGTCAACCATTCTTATTTCATAAAAATCTCTATGGTTTAGAAACTATGTAAAATTGTCAAAAGTAGGATATTGATAACAAAAAGCAACCGAAGATAGATTAAAAAAAAAAATGATTGACGATTGATGTTATGCCATAACGTGCACCTATTTCATCCAGCGAAAAATATATATCAAAGTTTCTTTTATGGAGTAATGAGTTGTTTTAAAAAGTGTTTTAAAAAATTCAAACAATCAATATATTTTGGAACTAGCGAAGGATACCGGCATTATGTTTAATCAGAAGCAAAACACAGGGATTCTAGGATGTTTATGTTTTGGAAAATATAATAACTCTCTTTTTTTTTTTTTAGAAACAATTCTTTATTGAACAATATTACAATCTGTCCAATTTAGGACATTTTTAATAGGGATAAAGTACAACATTCATACTGCATTCACACGATATATACAAAACAATAAATTAATATAATAATAAAACAATATAAATAAATACAAAACAAAATCAATAAAAATATATACAAAAGTCACTCATACCTATATACAATTCACAAGCATACACCACGTGAGTGGAGAATCTAGCCAATGCTAGAACTCCAATATACATTTTACAAGAGGTCTCGAGGCCACTGCCGTTTCAACCTTCTAGGAGGATGGTAAGGATGTGTGGAGCTGGATAAGGATTGAGCTAGGGGATTAGGGTGATGGATAAGGTTCTGATGGAATTTAGAGAATTTTAATGGTATAAGGTCTAAAATAAATGGAATATTTAGGTCGCGGTGTAAGGTATGGTTGGATACATAATAAGGAGCATTAACTATTGTTCGGAGGACTTTTGATTGGAAGGATTGAATGCGTTTGATGTTAGAAAATTTGGCTGTCCCCCACAGTTCAAGTCCGTAGGTCCAGATAGGTTTCAGTACCGTCTTGTATATTAGCAGTTTGTTCTCGATAGATAATTTAGAATTTCTGTTCAGTAGTCTGTATAATTGTCCAAATCGTCGATTAAGTTCTTGTCGTTTAAGTCTAGTATGTGGGTTCCAAGTTAGTCTTTTGTCCAGAAGGAAGCCAAGATACCGGACTGTGTCGGAGAAAGGAAGCGGAACGGAGTCAAAGAGAACTGAAGGGCAGGATTGTCTTCGAAGGGTAAAGGTGACATGTCTGCATTTGGATTGATTGACTTTGATTCTCCAGTTGTTACACCAGTCTTCAATTTGAGAAAGGTGTGTTTGGAGGCCTGTAGATGCAATTTCGGGATCTAAGTGAGAGGATAGGATAGCTGTGTCATCAGCGTACGTTGCCAGGAAGGTATCAGGGCAGAGAGGAATATCAGCCGTGTATATATTATAGAGGATAGGACCAAGGACACTGCCCTGAGGAACACCGGATTCGACTGGATAATAATTGGAATATTCTGCACCACAACGAACTCGGAAGGAGCGGTTTGATAGATAGGATCGGAGGACTAGGTATAAGGATAGGGGTAAATGGTTTTTGAGCTTAAAGAGCAATCCCGGGTGCCACACCCGGTCAAATGCTTGCGTTATGTCCAGAAATGCACCCGAGCAGTACTCCTTGTTCTCAAGGGCAGAGGAAATATGGTCAACGACTCGGAGCCCTTGCTGAACGGTTGAATGTTGGGAACGGAATCCAAACTGATGGGAAGGAATAGTGTGGGGTTCTAATAACGGTAATATTCGTTTGAGGAGGATTTTTTCAAAGATTTTTGAAAGGATTGGGAGTAGGCTGATAGGTCTATATGATGTCGTAGTGTTAGGAGGTTTACCTGGTTTTAGGAAGAGAATTATTGTGGAATGTTTCCATAAGAGAGGAAAATGAGTAGTGCGTAGAATGGAGTTGTAAATATATGTAAGAAATATAACGGCTTTAGATGGAAGCTGTCTGAGAATCTGAGGAGTGAGGAGATCGTATCCAGGAGATTTACGGAGTGCAAGTTTTCGGAGAAGATATTTGACCTCAGAGGGATTAACTGCTATAGGAGGTAATGAAAGCGGGATTGGAGACTGAAGGAACTGTTCCACTACTGCAGTGTGGTTTGGATTGGATTCTGGATGAGGTGTGAAGACTTGGGAAACGTATTTGGCAAGTTCCTCGGCTTTGTCTTCATCAGACGCAGCCCAGGAACCATTACTACGACGGAGGGGATGGGAAATATGGTGGGATTTTAGAATTTTCTTGGTGACATTCCACAGGGAATTGTCACAAGCCGAAAGAGAAGAAAGGAAGGAACTAAAGGATTGGGAACGGAAGGTCGCCAGCTCCCTCTTTAATTGTCTAGAATAAAAGTTATAGGAGCGGCGATCTGTGGGGTGACGGGTGCGTTGCCATAAGGATCTGGATCGGCGTTTGGTGCGGATGAGGTCTATGAGGTGTTGTGGTAAATGATTTTGGTTATGAGTTATCTGGGAATGCTTGGGAGAGGAGGCAGTCCAAACAGCTTGTTGAATAGCGATGGTGAAGGAGTTTACGGCATCGTCAAGGTCATCTGGAGTTTTGAGTTTCACTCTGAGGTCAATATCACTGGTCAGGATTTGGCGAAAAAGGTCCCAGTTTACTGGTCCTCTGATAAATGACGGTGGGGTGGGTTTAGGAATAGGAATTAGGGATACTTTAAGGAGCAATGGACTATGGTCAGAGGACAGTTCATCAAGGCGAGTCACCGACATGTTTAGGGAGCCTAATCCGCTGTGAATGAAGAAGTCAAGGATGTCAGGATTACGGTTAGGATCAGTTGGCCAGTAGGTAGGGGAGTCAGGAGGCAGGAGGTTGAAACGTCTAGAGCTGAGTGCAGACTGTAAATTCCGCCCACGACAATTCGTGGATCTGCAACCCCATTGTTGGTTCTTAGCATTCATGTCTGCACCCAGAATGAAGTGGTTTCCTAAGGAATTAAGGAAGGATTCGAATAGAATGTTGGAGATGGAATGTTTAGGAGGGCAGTACGCTGATGCGAGGGTGATCGGAAAAGAAAAAGTCTTGATTACTATGGCGGTGCATTGTAGGAAATCGTAGGAGGGAACTGGGAGTATATGGTGGGAGAGGGACTGGTGCACAATGACAGCAGTACCGGCATGGGCTTTTCCGTCTGGGTGTTCTGTACGGTATGTTACGTATTGAGGTATTTTAAAGAGTTGTTTAGTGGTTAGTCTAGTTTCAGTAATAAGTGCTACATCAACGTTTTTGTCTTGCAATAAAGCTGTAAGTTCGTCAGTGTGATTTCTAACACCATTCGCATTCCAAAGGAGAATGGACAAGGAATTAGGTGTAGTCATTTAAGGATTTTTTAAGGAAGGGATTAAATTTGATACGAGATTAGTAAGTAGTGATATTAGCGGCATGACAAGGGATTTGATTTCAGTGATGAAGGATGTCATCAAACTTGTAAGGTCTGTGACATTTGATGGAGGAGGAATATGAGAAATTTGATGCGGATGAGATTTTTGAGGGTTGGGTAAATTTTGAGGAATAGGTGGTTGTGGAAGGGGTTCAGGATGTATGCGTTGTTCCGGCAGGGCCTCTTTGTTCTGGTTCCCACCTCCAAGTAGATGGGCAAATGTTACATTGGAATCAATTGTTTTTGAAGGTTGTCTTCTGCTTCTGATCGGTTCAGCTGTTTCATCCAGATTCTGAGGTTTTTGGTATCTGCTTTTGAGGTTCTTGTAGATTTGACATCCCTTGTAGTTAGCCGGGTGGTCCTCGAGGCACAGAGCACATACAGCGGGTGTTGATCTTGATCTTGTGCATTCTTCTGATTTATGTTGCTCACCGCATTTCACACAGCGTGGTGTGTGGTGGCAGTAAGTTCTCGTATGACCATATGCCTGACAATTATGGCACTGAACTATTTCTTTCTTAGTGTAAGGTTTCTCAACTCTTACACTAGTATAGTACAACCTATTGAGGTCGTAAATTTTTTCAACTCCTGCTGATGGTTCCAAGTCCACGAAGAATAGAGGCAGTGGAATTTTATCTTTTAGGACATTGGTCACTTGCCGCACTTTGTAGCCTATCTCCGTCAGTTCTTCTTTGATAGCTGTAACTGGTGTCGAAGGGTGTAGGTTTCTAATTACAACCCTTAAAGCTCTCTCCTGGCGCAACTGATAGGTATGAAAATCAGCTTTGGTCTCAGTCAGATATTTCACTATTTTTCTGTAGCTTTCGGCGGTAGTCGGGGATATTTTAGTATCACTGGTTCTGCTTATACAAGAATAACTATTAGGATCAGTTACTTTGTTTAAATGCGCACACATCAGTTGAAAATTTTTAATATTTTTAACAAATATTGGTGGAGGTAGTGGTTCCCTGGGTATAGGAGAAGATTCCATGGCTTCTTTTTCATTTTGGAGGATCTGAAATGGATTCGGTGTAAAAAACGGCGATTCATCAGTTAATCCTTGTGATGATGTGCTAGGCTGTGGTTCAGATCCTAAAGAGGAAGCTGAAGCGGTAGCTGGTGGAATCATTTTTTTATTATTTTCACGGCGAGGTCTCTGTTTTGTAGGAGATGAGTTTGAACCTGCAGATCTAGATCTTTTACTTGTAGCTTTTGAGGACATAACTTGATGAAAATATCTCATTGATTAAAAAAAAAAAATAAAAAAAATAAAATAAAAAAAAAAATAATAAAATAAAAAATAAATAAATAATGAGATGAGAATGAGAAGGAAAGATAATAAAAGAAAGATAAGTTAAAGAAAAGCAAGCCCGAGCTTGCCGAGCTAGCGGCAATCAGCTGATCAGTGACCCTCCTTTCACTTTTCGCGATTCTACAAAGTAAATTATAACTTTGCTTACCGATATTTCTCCAATATTCACTGCTGTGGTTTTCTTGAAGTCTAGTGATGTTTTCCAGACTGAACTCAAGCGAATTCCTACTGAAAAGAGCGAAAATCTGAGAGACGAAGTAACGTATGACTGTTATCATCGAGCGCATCAGCTGTTCCTATAATAACTCTCTATAAAAATTATGTGACGAAAACATAAAATTGAGGATTGAGATTTTTTTTAGAATTCTATCTAATTTTTAGTTACTTCGATTTAACTTTAATTAATTTTTAACATTAAATTAACATGGGAAAAAGCTTATTTTACTATCTATATATCAAAAATATAGTAAAGGAATGTATAGGGATAAAAAAAAAAAAAAAAATATGGTGTGCACGACACACAACTCACTTACTTCAGTTGTTAAAATCAATTTAAGAACTTTTAAATGAAGTTAAAGCTGAAACAAGTTTAATGAATTACATTAGGTTTCCATAGGAACTCTTATTTTAGACAAAAGAATCTAACAATAGAAATTATTAATTAAAATAATCACTTAGTTGTACACACATGTCATCACTGTATATTACCTTATACAACTTTGCAGATAAGGCAGTATTTTTTCTAGAATATCTGCCTTTTCAACGATATATGATACATCCATCCATGTTATTATGTTGGGGAAAACAAAATTACCCCTTTTCTTCTTTAACTGGATATCAAATTCGTTCAACTTGTATATTTACTCGTTTTGTATTAATTTTGACAAGATGAAATGGTTGATTATTTCTAATTAACAAAATTTTCGATTATTCATTAACAACAATTTTTTATTGAGTAGGATTACAATCTGTCCCTATATGGACATTAATAATAGTGGTGAAAGATAACATTCATACAATATTTACACGGCAATAAAAAATCAACAATTTTAAATTTAACATTTAAGCCCTGTAAAACTATTTAAATCAGAATAAAACCTACACCATATTAAAATCCGTTTAATTTTACATCGATACAGCGAGCTTATTCACAATCGGAAAATTCTAAATAGGTGCAAAATGCATGGTATAAAGTTGAACTTCTGGCCGGTCAGGTTTAATTTAAGAGTTGTTACAGCATATACAATTGTCTTAAATATGAAATTACGTTTTCGTACGACTTATAGTTGTTTACCTAGGCTTACTACTAACACACACTCGTACGGACACACACATACTTTTTATAAGATTCTCCTAAATATTAAAACAACTCGACGGAGTTTAAAAGCTTCAAAACGGATCTTGTTTTGACGTTTTCTTGTCATTTCCTTCGATAATGAGAATAATAGAAAAATTGAGCTGGTTAATATATAAAAATTTATTTGTATTCTCTTAGGCTTATTTCGTGATTTTCAAATATTTTATTACCCAAGATGAGTCAATTAATACCATATATAGTAATACTCATTGGTATTTAAATCTGACATTTTGTGACCAAAAAAAAATTTTTCTTGACTCGGTCATTCAGACTTGAATGTTCTATATAGGTAAGTGAATGTAGAAAAGGGGAGCCCGTGGCTGAGTGGCTGGCGCGCTAGTCCCTCATGCTATGGTTGTGAGTTCGAATCCCAGTCCCGGCGGGGATTTTATTAGGATGTAAAAAAATGGGGATTCCCTCACAGCCTCCTCCCCCTGGTATGTGAGAATCGTCAGCCAAATGGTGGCCACTCACAAAAATAGGCGTAGGGAGTGATGACCCTACACTAAAAATTGCATCGTGAAACGAGAGTGTTAAACTCAAAGGAGTTTACACCGCGAGACCCAGGGCCGACACGGCCAGTCGCGCCACTGGAAGAATGTTGAAATACATGTAGAAATAATAAAAAGTTTCAGGTAGAGAACCTCTAGTTATTTAAAAAAATAAATAAATAAATAACACGAATTTATATAAATAAAAGCTTAGTTTTACATTCATTTACCTATAAGTGGAACATATAGTAATGAAATGTATTGTCATAGAAAATAAGTGTTACTTTTTAAGGATAAATCAAACAATAAAAATATTTTCCGAACTGAAAACAAACACCGGCATCGCTTGCGAAATATGACGAATTCAACGCTTCTCATCCTTTGTAGAATTATGTAATTAAAGGAACGTGGAGTTGCACAGGGATAATCCTATGTTGGAATATAGATAGCCTAGCAACCGGCTAGGATCGATACCGGATCAACGCTTTTGTTAACGGGCGAGGGGGCAGGACCGTGACCACAGACATCGGCCACGAGGCTGCCCGAGTCCCGTGCCTGGGTCACGGGGACGCATACATCGAGCCAGGTACGCATACACAGGTTTCAGACAAGCATACACAGATAGATATATAGATAGATACATATAGATATATATATCGTGAGAGCTCACCTGAGAGTGCCAGCGTAGAGAAGAGCCGGTGTTGGGCTGGCGACTGAAGGCTGGGACTCCCCCCTACCAGCTATCGATTCACCACCGTCTCCATCTCTGACGTTTCCGTAATTGTCCAGAGGTGGGAAGGGTTCTTGGCGCTTAATTAAGAGCCCTTTACACCTCATGGATAGTGACAGTAGAGACAATTATTTTTAATAAAAATGTATACAACAACATTTTTTTTTTAATAAATATAATATTATTTTTGATAGAGGAATTGTTTGGAGGGCGCTAATAAAATATATGTGCATAAATAAAATAAAAAATAGGAAAAAAAGATACGAATAAGGAAAACGTATTACATTTGTGTACCAACGACTTTATAAATTTTATGTTTCATTCATATATTTTGTTATTAAATATAAAAAATCTGATGCGCGCAACACACGACTTTCACTTACCTCCATTATTTATATCAATTCAAGAATTTTAAACAATTTATAAACGAAAATAAATTGTTAAAGAATTATTTAAATTGGATTTTAATAGAAACATGTGTTATATTAAATAATCTATTATATTATTATCTTAAAAGTCAGTTTGTTTTATCGGTTTTTTATCACTCTCTGTTAACTATTACAATAATATTTATAAGATAATATTTTTTTTCTTAAATCTTTAGCGTTCCAACGGTATATTAATGTTCGTAAGTTAAAAAAAAAAAAAAAATTGCATTAAAAAATATTTTTGCAGTTTCCTCGTTTAGTTGGATATCGGATTTGTTGAACATATATATTTACCTGTTTTTTAGCAATGCTAATAAAACGATATGGTTAATTTTTTCGAATCTACAAAATTAAAGGTGCTTTAGAGGAAGAAATTTGAAATATCTTCATTAAGCCCTGTCAGACTATTTAATTAGAATGAAAAACTACATGATATTAAAGCCCGTTCAATTTTACATCGACATAGCGAGTTTAATAAAAATCGTTATTCGTATATTACTGTTCTTGATATCAAAAAACCCAAAATTACGTTTAAAAAAATAGATTTTCTCTTTTATCCTTTATTTGGTCATCAAATTTGTCCAAATTTTATTTTGAGCCGTCCTTCATCAATGTTATTAAGGCCATATCATCCTATGATATGGTTAATCTTTTAGAATGTATGAAATTAAAGGTAGTTTAGAGAAAGAAAATTTAAAATATCGGCATTATGCCGTGTCAGACTATTTCTATTTAAAAACAAATGGACATTTTAAAAGCACGCATCCCTTGTATAATATTTACAATCAGCCTTGGGAACTTCAAATCAGATGTGTGGAGAGAAAAAACAAACCCGAGTGCGCTATTTATTTATTTAATTTTTTATCAATACTAACAAAAAGAAAGGTATTTATTCTCTCTAATAAAAAAAAAAATCAAAGTAATTTTATAGAAAGAAAATTATAAAAATTCAGAATTTATGTCCTGACATACCATATAAATAAAAAATCAAAAAAAAAAAAAAAAAAAAACCTACTAGCTATTAAAGCTATTGCAATTTGACAAAATCTTGTACAAAATCATCAGTATAAAGTGACATTTCTGGCCGAATTAAGGTTAGTTATATCAACCTCGGTAAAGTGTAGTGTAGTAATTGTTTTCAGAATCTTTAGATGTAAATGTATAAACAAATTTTAATCCGTCTGATTTGTTATAAACCTTGTTGTCAGTCTGATATGTGATGTTTACAAACTCTGCTATATTGTGAAAATAAAGAGATAAAAGAACAGTTTATAAAATCTAATTGTCAATATCCGTAGATGAATTATATTTTATAAAAATAAAAAGGAATCTGAAATATGTATTTTTTTTTTAGAATGGCTAATACATTATTTGTATTTATTATAAATTATTTTATGTGAATAATGTGCAAAGTAAGTAATGAATTATTAAGGAATAGATTTGATCTCATAGTGTTTAAGTGATTCTGTGAGGCTTTATTTTTAGTTTTATTCGGTCTCAAATATTTCAAAAATTATGATAGTAATACTATGTAATAACCTTTGAAATATAATTTTGACCTTGTTAAATATATTTTTTTTAAATATGTTGGTTATAAAAAAAAAATGAAGTAACATAATAATTTCAATTAGTAATATTTGGTTTCTAGTATACTTGTTAGTTCAGCTTAGATAAAACATGCCAATAACAAATTTATTATTCATTAAATATGCGTAAAATGTCACATTGAAAATCCTATCAACTATACATTCTATAGTTCTGTGAATCACATGTTTATTTACGAATTCACATGTTTACAAAAATATTTTTGTTGCACAATACAGTACAATGCTTATTATATATTACTTTATAGTTCTAAAATATGCAGGAACCCTTTAAAAAAAAATAGTACCAATGTTTGATTTCAAACAACTGAAGAAGAAAACCTATAATTAAAAGTATCCTAATTAATTAATGTGAACATACACATATATATATATATATATATATATATATATATATATATATATATATATATATATATACTTTTCCTTCATATCATCACACGGTCAACCATTGATTATTCCATATATATATATATATATATATATATATATATATATATATATATATATATATATATATATTATATTATATAATTTTTTTTTTTTTTTTTCAGGTTTTGACCCCGTTTCAAAATTTTCACCCAACATTCTGCTGGCTTCTTCAGGGTCCTGATTAAGTATCTTCTTGCTTACTTTCTTCTTACTTTACTTGATTTTCACTTATATATATAATATATATATATATATATATATAAATTTTTAAAAATTATACATATTTTAATTAAATAAATATATGAGTTGATAATATTATTGTATTTTCTCTTACCTACATATGATATATACAAAAAGGGAAAGTATTACGATCGTGAAAAGTTTCAGATTCCAGTTTGTTTTCAAATGACCAATTCAACAAAATCGGTGAATCATAAGAGCCACTTATAGGTCATTAATTTTGCACCTTTCTACACGATTTTCTCAAAAACAGCTTTAAGGATTTTGATTCAATATCATGCAGGTTTCATTTTGATTGAAATAGTCTTACAGGGCTCAAATGCTAAATTTTAAAAATCGTTCCTCTTAAGTATCTTTAACTTATATTTATTTAGTTTTTTTTATACATATTTAGCCATTTCATGTTGTTAGCACTGATAAAAAACATTTAAAACAAGTTAAACGAATTTCAAAACCAGTTAAAGGAGAAAATAAGAAACATATTTTTTTTTCCGAACATAACAATAATAATATTATACATATAATATACTGTCGGGAAAGTTAAGAATTAAAAACAAAATGTATTCAATGTCTACAATAAGTTGTAGAAGATAATGGAGAGTGATAAAACGCGGATAAAAGAAAGTGGTTCTTGTCGATAATCATTTATATTGTTATAGGGATTATTTAATCTAAAATATACGCTCCTCTCGAAACTTAATATGATCCTTTAATTTTTTCAAACTCTGACTTTATTTGTAATAAAAGAGTGGTGAAGTATAAGTCAGCCCCCAATTTTATTCACACTCTGACTTAATTTAAAATTCTTAAATTGATTTTAACGACGGAGGTAAATGAAAATCGTGTGTTCCGCGCACCAGATTTTTTTTTAAAAGCAATAGTGTTGGCCGTATAAGAACAAATACATCTGGAAAGACTTACAGTAAGACAGAGTGATAAAACGAAGCTGAGAAGAAGCCTGGATGACTTGGCACAAAACTAACTATGCAAGAAATGCGAGCCATTCTAAGCCCGTTAAAGTGAGTTCCAATTTAACTACCAGCTTGTATTTTTATTCTTTGTTTGGAATAACCTAAAAAGCGAAATACGTGCGTAGTGTCAACTTAAAATCAATTCGAAACGGCCTGCGTTTAGAATGAACCGCATCCTGCTCTTCATTTTTGGTTAACAAGTTATTGCGGTCACTGAGATGCCGGGTTTTGCCAATCATAGACTAGATTGATACCTTTTCTCTTAAGGTTACCTGGAACGATTGGCTATTCAATTGATTCGTATTACTCTATCATATTTAAAAAGTAGAAAGTCAATAATAATTTATTTTAAAATTTGGTGCAAACCAATTACTTTGGCATCCGATCCTTTAAATACAAAATACTCCGAAAAATCCGCTTTTTAAAATATATATTTATTGAAATTTACAACTGTATTTACATTAATACATCTTGTAAATAGAAAAAAGACATGATACACATGTAGAGAAACTGCATTGGTAGTACTCCATAAAATCAGGTCTCGGGAGCATTTTCTTTTCACATGCCTCCGAGGATTATCAGGAACTAAAGAGGAAGCAAGGATAGAAAATAGTGGTTAGAAGAGGAATGGAGGTTGTCATGAAATAAATAGTCCTTGGTTCGTGCTAAATCAGCAATTTGGATTGGATAGGGAAATAATTCGATGGTTTAGCGAGTCCCCCGAAATATCCTAAATGCCCCTTACTTTATTACTAATAAAATCATACAGAAAGACCTGAATATCCCTTTACTTACAAACTTAGCCCGAAATAGATAAACTTCCTTCAATTACGAACTACCAGCCTACTCAAATCCGCATGATCGTAACCTCCCACCTTCCTCTATACCTGATATCCCTGCAAGGTGGCTGGAAAGACGATGACCTGCTAACTTATAATAAATATTGAAGTGCAACCGTTGGATAGTTTCTCCACACGCCAGTATCAAGTTCATCACCATTCCTTACATTTGCTTGTTATATTTTTTAATAAAAGAAGAGAGAGTTTGGGTAACAGTTAAAAAAAAAAATAAATAAAAAAAGTGAAGAAACTGTTTAATTTAATCGAATTTTTAAGTAAATTTTTTTAATATCAAACAACCTATTCTGTATCTTGTTTTTTAGCCCTGATGAAAACCCGCAAACGTGTGATATTAAATAGGTTCGTCACTATATATATATTTTTTCTACCACCAACTGAGTCAACTTTTCCGTCATATCATCACACGGTCAACCATTGATTATTCCATATATATATTTTTTTTTTTTTTAGTATAAAGTTATTTTATTTTCCAATGACACAACAGGCTCTTTAGGCCTTGTACTCGCTATTGTCGATAATAAGTTACAGGGTAGAATCATCACTCAATACGCCTATTTTTGTTAGTAAAGACCAGTTGGCTGACGGGCCTCACGTATCCTGTGAAAAGGCTGTGAGTGAATCCCCATTTAATTAAATGCTTTAAAAAGACCTCCTGGGATTGGAATTTGAACTCGCAACCTTTGGATAAGCTTGCTAGCCACACAGCCACGGGGGAACCCAATCATACAGTTGTAAATAACATTTGATGTTTTTTGTTTTTTTAAATCTGGTATGCGCAACGCACGACTTTCACTTATAATAAATTTTAAAACTTAAAGTTGAAAAAAAAATGATTAAGTAGAGTTTCGATAAAAACATTAATTTTAGATAAAATAATATAACCATAGAAATTATTCTATACTTAAGTTAATGCCCTTTTCGTCACTCTACATCTCATTCTACAATTTTTTTAGTAGATAACATTTTTTTTTTTTTTCAAAAATCAGTATGTTGTTATTTTATTCAACGCCACTGTGATATTGCTGTGTGTTTTAATATTGAAAGTTTTTAAGTAGTGTTACTTCATATGTAATAGTCATTGTTCTTTATTTTAAATATATTGTAGGGAGTCCTGAAGATGGGGAAAATACCCGAAACCTAGACTCGAAATAAAATAAATTCGTGGAACAATTGAGAACTTTTTTCTGAGCTCTCAGCTCAATTAATTTCCCAGGGTCAGATTCAACGTGAGGAAGCTCGTAGATTGATATGAAATGTTCTGCCACTTTTCCTTGCAGTATTGTCTTTGGTAAGTGGCAGTTGTATGTTTTGATTTAAATACAATAGTCAATCCATCATAGGTATAAAAAGTATCATTAAAATATATACATCAAGTTATGTTACATTACTTTATGAAATGAGATTAAAAAACCTTTTGGTTAAAAAATTCAAATAGGTGATATTTTTTAAGCGGTTTACTTGTATATTATTATTATTCATTATAAAAATAACATACATCTAAATTCATCATTGATCATTCAACTTTTTTTAGACAAAGCGGCTCATTTCATTATAATTTTAATTAATTTATTAAAATTTACAATTGTCATTATTAATTAAAAGAAGTTAATATAAATTATGTGAACATGATAATGGCTTTTGAAAGACCTACTCATTGCAATCATTTCAATAACTATCTCAATAAAGATGGTCCTGAGGCTATTTTCATTTTACGGAAGTTAATAAGGAATAAATGGGGCTGGAAGTATACAATCAAAAGACGTATATATATTCGATCGAAGAGATATACGGTCATTATGGATCATATTATTTACGACAAAGTAAAGGGATGCACTGCGCACATGCTCTGTGCACATTTTCCGCGCACATGCACTTGAGCCTTTCTTGTCGTGGAACAGGATTTTGATCGAGTTTGGCACACAGGACTGCTATACAAACTCCGGAAGTTCTCTTCTACATACTTCCTAATTATTCATTCTTACCTCACAGATAGAACTTTAAAAAGTATACCATAACCTTTCATACTCATCCATATTTTCTCAAACCGCAGGTGTACCTCAGGGCAGCATCTTAGGCCCAATCCTTTATTCCGTTTATACAGCTAATATTCCTATTCATCCTAGAACTGTTCTCACTACTTACGCAGATGACACATGTGTGTTATCCGTAAGGAATGACCCAATAGTTGCATCTCAAACCCTTCAGTCTCACATCCAATCCATTGAAGGATGCTGTCATAAATGGAGAATTAAAATCAATCCTAATAAACCCCATCTAATTACCTTAAGCCTTCCTCGCAAACCCATGACTACCTCTCCCACTGTATCCTTTAGCACCTTTGACTCCATTTACACAAGCGCCTTACTTGGAACCCTCACACTAGACTGAAACGAAAAAAAACTGCTCGCAGATACCGCTTACTACAACACTTACTCGAAAAACGATCAAAACTCCCTATTTACTACAAAAGACTCATTTACATAACCATTATCCGACCTATTTGGACCTATGGCATTGAGCTATGGGGCTCCGCTAAATTATCAAACTCCTCCCACATCCAATCCTTGCAATCCAAAATCCTAAGAAAAATTCTCAAAGCTCCTTCCTTTGTGACTAATAAACTGATCCATAGAGACCTAAATATCCCACTGGTTGCAGACTTAGGCCGCGATATATACACCTCCTTTTATTCCTAACTACCTGCCTACTCAAACCCGCTTGTCCGTAACCTCTCAACTACATATATTCCCGATAATCCTACGAGGCGCCTAAAAAGACGGTGGCCTCGAGACCTGCTTATAAAATAAACTTTGAAGTGCTACCTCTGGGTAGCTTCTTCACGTGTCTATTTATTTCTATTATTGTAAATAATCTATTTTACTTATTGTATTTGTAAATACAGTTGTAAAAAACCAATAAAATATGATTACAAAAAACATACTTTAAAAGCGCCTCTTGCCGCATGTTGAAGACATTTTGGGAGATATCAATATGGTTTTCGCCAGGTCCACATTTGATAAGATATTCTCATTACGCCTTGTCATGGAACGTAACCGAGAATACCAGTTACCTACACACCGCTTATTTATTGGTTTTCAATTATCCTACGATAGTGTTCAGCGTGAACCACTATACAAGGCCATAAAAAATTTCAACATCCCAACAAAACTTATAGGTCTCGTGAAACTCACTTTGGAAAATATTGAAAATGTGGTGTGCTTTCAAGGCGATATTTCTCAAGATTTTTCAACTACTACTTCAACTACAACTTCAACTCTGCTAATAGCCCGACAAGGAGACTCACTTGCGTGCTTGTTGTTCAATTTATGTGCAGTCAGAGAACCAGGAATCCACTCAAGGGGAACCATATTTAACAGGACAATCCAGATCCATGGGTATGCAGATGATTTAGACATCATCGAGAGCGGCTGTAGAAGAGGCCTTTCTTGCCTTAAAGACTTCAGCCAGAAAAATGGGCCTCGTCCTGAACGCTCAGAAGGCTAAGTACATGGTCGGTAAAGAAGTGAAGCCTCCTGGTAAAGTTACCGTTCGATTTGGCCCATATACATTCGATCGTGTAAGTGAGTTTATATATCTGGATTTTCTAGTACACGAAAATAATGACATCTCGGCTAGAATAAGAAACAAAATAGCATCGGCTAACAGGTGCTATTTTGGACTTCGCCAACATTTAGGAAGCAGTCAGCTTTCAAGAGCTACAAATATGAGACTGTATAAGGCACTTAAAAGGCCTGTACTTACTTATGGATCTGAAACATGTACCTTTTCCAAAATCGATGAGCGAAATCTATGCATCTTAGGAAAGATTTTACGACGGATTTATGGCCTAAAAAGATAAAATCTAACATGGAGAGGCGAACAAACAACGAGCTGAACTCCTTGTCGATTGGCGGGCCATGTGGCTATAATGAACGCATAAGAAATTTCAAGGGAACTCCTCGATGAAGAACTACTTGGAAGACTCGAGAAATTTGGTGTTCAGAGCTGGAGAACAGCGGCACTTAACAGAACCAACTGGCGAAAGCTGCTTGATAATGATCCAGACTTAAATCGAAATTGATGCAATCGAAACTTAAACCTCCTTTTATTCCAAACTACTAATCCTCTACCCCGTACCCTCCCATATTCATTTTTTTCCAATAATCCTCCGAGGCGCCTGAAAAAAAGAGATGAGACGATGTTTCTTTACGGGACTATTTGATGCCCATAATTCTAGGGTTGCTCATTTACTCGTTCTGTTTATTTCATATTAAATTATAATATCAATAAAATACAATCGTGGTCATAGAAACTGCTTAATGCTAAACTCAATAAAAAAAATGTTTCCAAGATTAAACATAATCACATGTTTTTAAAAAAACGCTCATTTAAAAATAATAAAAATAGCATATAATGAAAATTAAAGAAAGGCGCACAAAAGACAATGAAAAAAATAAAGAAGTTTAAGTTCTCCTAGTAAAAAAAATTATAATATTAATTTTCAAAACTATGACCACTGTTGATTTTTATCACCGCTGTTTTCCGTGAAAATTGTTCCACTTCATGTAATCTCACAATGTTAATTATTTATGATAGCAAAATGCTTAAAATTCGACATGATTAAAAATTTTACTCTGCCAGTAGTTGAAACTACTAACCAAGAACTATGAAACTTTTTTTTTTTTTTGATTAGATCAAATTCATTGCCATAAAAATTAAAATATAGGTGATGCAATTTCTACGACCACGACTGTATATTAAAAAAAAAAAAAAAGGGTACTATTAAATGGTAATAATTATGTAACTCAACAAGCCATGAAGTGTCTAAGAGTTTAATACATAGGGGATTAGGCTATCACGCACAATCGCTTAAGACAAAAAGTAACGCTGATTAGAAAACATATATTATGATATATGTTCATCTTACGGTTTTGGTTCAATATTATTGTACTTTCACTTACCTGTGTACGAAATACATAATATTATGGGAAAGTATAGCGATTGTGAATATTTTGAATCCGGAGTTTAAGCGGCATTACACTTTTAAAGATGCTGCATCCCCCCACCATTAAAATAACGACTAAGGAAAGAATGATTTCGAATATTTGTGGTTGAGCGTGATATGTGCCTAATCACCTCATTGCACGGCCGTTGGACCTAGAAACTGAACAAATCTCTAACCCTGCCTGGGTTGTAGATTGTAGATGGAACTGTTTATGTTTAAGTAAGTAAGTTTAATAATACTAATAAAAATCACAACAGTTTTAAATATATATAAATAATACTGTTTAAACTTATTTAAAATTTGTACATATTTTATCTTTGGATTATTAACTGCTGAGTTATTTTTTCAATTACTCCACTTTCAGACTACTTCAACACTTACTAGAGGGGTCGCCTACAGCTTAGTGGTTAGCATAACAGCTTTCTATGCCAAAGGTTGCGGGTTTAAACTTGCAGGTGGCCCTAGATTTTTTTTATTGGGAGTACAAGATCCTTAGTCATGCCGTCCTTCGGAGGGAACGTAAAAAGGTTGCCCGAGCCTGTGTGATGTCAGGTACTCGTTAAAGATCCCTATCCTTATAAAACCTGGATAGGCAAAATTTAGGACTCCTACTGTAGCATCGTCTGATTAGCCACAGTAGCTTAAAGTAACGTTAAATGAATAAACAAACAACGCTTACAGAACAAAGGTTCTAATCTTCCACTTGACTACAAAAGGCTCATTTACATGACTTTATTCATATACATATCATAAGGCTGATATGGACTTACAGAGTTGAGCTTTGGGACTCTACTAAACCATTGAATTCTTCTTGTACCCAATCCCTAAAATTCAAAATCTTTAATGCTTCGTCACGAATAAACTTATCCAAAATAATCTAAATGTTCCTTATGTTGCTGAATTGGCCCGAACCAGGTAAAATTTCTTTCATGATAAACTTCATCCCCACTCTGACACACTAGTTTCTTCTCACACTACGTTCTTCAGATTTTTGCCGCACAGTGGAAAAAACAGCGATTCAGTGGCCAAAATTGTATAACTCTTGATCTAATTAAGGTAATTTTTTTATTCATTTATGAATATGGGATGCCCTTTATTTATTTATTTTTTTTTAATTTGTTTTATTAAGAGATAATACAATCTGCCACCTTCTGGGGCAATGAGTATTAGAGATAAAATAAATCATTCATACCATATGTACATTGTAAATAAAATTAAAGGAAAAAAAAATTAATAAAGACTAAGCAAATAAAAGAGAAAAAATATATATATACACAAAATTAAATAAGTACTATAAAGAAAATAATAATAACAATCTTGTTCACATTCATACCTATTTACAATATTTACAAACTGCCCCTGGGATCACTGAATCAAACCTCGAGATCCACTAGTGGATGTCGAGACACAATGCCAGAAGATCCCAGCGCCTCTCATTCAGCTGCGTCACTGGTCTTGAGAGCCAGTGGAGGCTGAGCGAGGGCGCTAGAGCCACATACACTCAGGGCATGAGTGGAGAAGCTGGCCATTGCCAGCACTCCAATAACATAATTACAAAAGATCTCTGGGTCACTGCCGCTTCAACCTACGAGGAGGGTTATAGGGATGTTTGGTACTGGATAGGGAATGCGCCAAGGGATTAGGAAGATGAGTAAGCTTCTGATGGAATATTGTGAATTTGGAGGGGATTAGATCAAAGACAAATGGGATATTCAGGTCATGGTGTAAGGTTTTGTTGGTGACATAATATGGGGCATCTACTATTGTTCTGAGGACTTTAGACTGAAAGGATTGGATACGTTTGATATTCGAAACTTTTGCTGTTCCCCACAGTTCAAGTCCGTAGGTCCAAATTGGTTTAAGAATAGTCTTGTAAATTAAGAGTTTGTTGTCCGTTGAGAGATGAGATTTTCTGTTTAGTAGTCTATATAGCTGGCCATGCCCTTTATTAGTGAAAGTTATTCCCATTATATCTTTAAACATTTAAAATTATCTTTTAAAGTTACCGATTTAATACATTTCTTCTTTATTTGTCCAATTTATTCTGTATAAGAGAATTCAAAATGAAAGATGTGACCTATTATCCGCTTCTATAGATATTTCTACGTTTATTATTGCCTTACTCAGGATGTATAAGTAATTATTGTTTAAAGGCGAAAATCGAAAAGTTTAACTTAATGAAATAATATATTTTCAATACTTATCCTATAATAAGTATTTGAATATTTTTTTCTTTATTCTAATGGAACAAAGTAAAGTCAAAATATTAGACATATCTGCCTAAATTAATTTTTTTAAATATAGCGTCAGATCTTTAAATCAAAATAACCCTGATTGATTGGCATTAGATCGATTTTCTGCTATGGTATTTTAGTACCATCATATACCCACTACAACATTTAAAAAAAACTAAAACCAAATGTTTCAAATAGAGTTATTTCTGATTTTTTTTTTCTACTCAAAGCCACCATTTTATCTCTTCTTCTCTCTTCGATTCCTGATAATCCTCCGAGGCGTCTGAAAATAAGAAGACCGCGCTACGTTCTGGGTTAGAATATTTATTGAAATGTTGTCAATGGACAGTTTCTCTGCTTTTCGCTTCATGTCATGTCTCTGTTGTTAGCATATTTCCTTTGTGTATTATCAAATATAGTTGTAAATTTGAATAAGTAATAACAAAATATTTAAAAAAAGAGGCAGAATAAATATGTTTGCTGTTAATTTAGCCATGGAGGGGCCGTGAGTTAAGGAGACACTACGCAGGCAAAACAGCCTCTGTCAAACGGGTAACCGAAAATTTGGGGGGGGGGCTGTCGTATTAGCGTGATATCGGCCGTATTACTTCCTTGCACGGCCGTTGAGCTAGAAACAGTACGATTCTCTATATGTACGCAAACTTCATGGGTGGTTGAGGTAAAGGTTACATACATAATGGGGAAAACTATCAAAGTAATAAAATAACACTGGTCTGCAACGAAATCCTCCTTAAAATAAAAATATGAAGAGCTTAATATGCTAAATCGATATTTGCTTTCCATTTTTTTCTGTCACATATAGACATTTTTAAAGTTTTTTTTTCAATTTCTCATAATTACGTGTTTTTTGTCTGACGTCGTTGCATTAACGCTGCTCTATTCAGTTCAGATCGTCTCAGTACTCACGAAAACCGAAGAGAAAGATATCGGCTAACGGAAATAAGTTGTTATTAGAAAAAATTAAATATTCATAGTATACGTGGTACATTTGTGCTGATCTAAAAGTTGTATATAATATATAATGTTAACTGGACTGCAAGGAGGATATACCAAATTTTGTTGCTTTTTATGCGAATGGGACAGTCGCACTAGAGAAAAGCATTACATAGTAAAAAATTGGACACAAAGAATGAGTTTGATCCCTGGAGTCAAGAATGTAAAAGAAGGATTTTTAGGATAAAGTGTTAACTTTTGTTTACCACCTCTCCATATAAAGTTGGGCCCTGTGAAAAATTTTGCTAAATCCATGAACAAGGATGGTGGAGGTTCTCAATATCTCAGAACTAAATTTCCTCGAACCAGTGACGCGAAATTGGAAGTGGGTCTCCAAATACGAGAGCTCATGCAGGACTCAAAGTTTGAAAGTACATTAAATGAAGCTAAAAAGAGAGCATGGATAGATTTTGTAGAAGTATGTCATAATTTTCTTGAAAACAAAACAAAAAAAAAAGAGAACGCCGTAAAATCATCCTTGAACTTATTTCTTCATACAAAGCCCTAAATGCAGTACGTCCCTAAAAATGCATTTCTTGGATTCTCATTTGGACTTTTTTCCCGCTAATCTTGAAGCAGTATCACATGATCACGGCAAAAGGTTTCATCAAGACATATTGCACATAGAAAACCCCATAATGTAAAATGGTCAGAAGCGATGCTTGCCGATTTCTGTTAGTCGCTTTGTAGCAAAACACCTATAGAAAATATGAAAAGGAAGAAAACTACGTAGTGAAATAATTATTAACAACCAGCAATGAGAGTATCTAATGGCTTGAAGGTTTTGTAACACATTTATTCAACATTTGTATCAGATTTGGCCCGTACGAGGTATCAATCCTTCCATGACAAACTCCATTCCCACCCTAATCCTTTCGTTTCAATCCTTTCTTCCTCTTCAATTCCTGACAATCCTCCGAGGCGTCTGAAAAGGAGATGGCCCCGGGACCTTTTAGTTTATAATATTTTTAGAGTGCTTCCATTGGCAAGCTTCTCTACATGTCTTTCATGCCTTTTTATCTTCTACTCAAATTTACTTGTTGTATTACTTGTTATACAGTTGTAAATTCCAATAAATAAATATTTAAAAAAAACAAAAACATTTGTATCAGTTTGAAAAATTATAATATATATTTTTTAACAAAACAGTGAGTTTCATTTAAAACCACCATTGAAAAAAAATTATATGTAATACAGAAGATTTAATACCATATTTCTATTCAGAATTATCTAATTTATCATTCGTTATGCATGAAATTGAAAGGAGCCAATTTTTTTTTTCAGATCAGTGTAATAAGTACCTAAAGAATTTGAAAAAGCATAGAATGTCTGCCAATACCACCAATTCAAGGGAAAAAGGGGAAACAAAATTTAAACTATCACAATCGAGCAATGAAATTGTTTTTTATCGGTTTCTTAACCGACGGTTTGGCAGTAGAGTAAGCTTACTATCATTTCCAGTTGTAATCGGAAGCTTAACTGGATCATCTAAGCGAATAACTGTTACAGGAAAAAAGAAACGGCTGAGTTCCGTAATAGGTCAGGAGATAACAGCTCCAACTCACTACTGCGAGTGTAATGAATCATGTTTATTGAAAAGTTTCATCAGCGTTGGAATATATTATTATTAATCTCACACGGGCTATCTATAATAACTTTTAATCTTCCCAACAATTAGCATAAAAAGAATTCCGATTCATTTTGAAACAAAGACGTGCTTAACATTTGCCAGTCATGTAATTCAAAGCAAAACGTTGCTATAATAATACGGCAATAATAATATGGTATTACATATATTTTAAATCGGCGATTCAAGATTCAGAATTCAAAGGAACGTAATAAGAAACAGGTTCGGCATGAAAAGTTTTGATAGGGTGAGATAGAGAAAAAAAAAAACCTGTACCACTACAACCCATGAAGAGTTTTGGGCTCAGTACATGTAGAGATTCGCACTGTTTCTTGGCCAACGGCCGTGCAATGAGGTGATTTAGGCCGAAATCACGCTCAGCCGCCAGGTTTTTTTTCATTTTTGGGTACCTACTTGATTGAGGCTAGGTGTGCCCCAAGAGGGTCTCCATACACCAGGGTCACCTCCCGGCTGAAATAACAGAATAAATAATATTCCGCCTCAGCCGGGATTCGAACCTAGACTAGCGCTCTACCCACTAGACCACGCCGCTCCCAAAGGTTAGATAGAGATATCATTTTAAAAAATAACAAAAAAAAGTGAAATATTTGGATGCTGGTCTCTGTAGGATACTAAAAGACATTTTTTTACGTAATTGATGCTTATTTATATATGCTTTAAAATTTATTTCAGTAGTATAGTTTCATATAATGAACGTAAAATGCTGCACCAAAATAAATAGTCTGTTTGGTTAAAATTATACAAAATCATCGTAGGATTAAAATTAATTTTAAATTAAAAAAAACAAAACAATGTTTGCCTTTTAATTTTTATTTTACGCACACGAAATGTTTGCAAAGTGTGCCGACATATTCTGTATTGAAAGGTACTCCCGATTCTTTGAGCATAGTTTTGATTTTAGTGTAATGTGAATAATTTCCAATGATTCTTAGGACATATTCTGGGATATTAGCTACTTTTCTTGCATTTCTTTTGCATATATTCGCGCATATAGCTGACTATCTGGAAAGCATAAGTTAGGATAATAATAACGTAAATTATAAAAGAAATTAGTTCAAATAAAAATTATAACTACCCAAAGGTATGAAAACAAGAAAGATATAACAATTATGTTTGTACACTCTTTGATGCCTCGATACCAACTTTCTGGTATTAATTCAAACTAACTTCGCAGCGGAAGCTATGTAAATCTGAAGTTTGATTTAAATCCTCTTTCATTTCTCTATATCCGCTTTAGAACTTTCAAGAGGTTAACATGATTCCAAATTATTATAATTGATCAAATTGTTAAAATATTTGTTTTTTAATCAATACTTTCAAATATATCCACGCTACCGTAAGGTCGAACCTTATTGAGTAATTTTTTTTTTTCCATCATGTAATCGTGTTCATGTTCCCCATCAGTAGTATTACTTATGTAATTTAATTTATTACGTAACTAACAGTTACGAGTTACACCTGATACATCTTTCAGCTAGACTTTCACTGAAAGTAATTGACAATTTTACGTCAATTCCAGGTGCTAAATAAAACGTAAGACAGGCAGAAAGAAAGTAATTTTATTTTAGGGCTTTCAGTCCTGAGAATTAAATTGGTGGGAAAAACGAATTCTGGTGTCTGGAAAAAACAAACAAATAATAATAATAATAATCAAAATTAAATTGACAAAGTTGTTGGCTGAAAGTTTTTTTTTTTTAAACTTTTACCTCCGTATATGATATATACGTATATCACAGAAATAAAACTTGTTATCGTTCCTTTATTATCCGCTCTACTGCCCTCTGGAATTCTGTACCAAGGCTTATCCGCCATACTGCTTTTGTATCCTCATTCAAATACCAAATTTTCCAACACCTTCTGTATTCCAAAGACGATCAGAAATTGTAATATTTTAATTATAGATATCTTAAAGTTGAAGAATGAAACTGTTAACTGAGTAAATATTTATAAAAAAAAAAAGTTTTTATTGTATAATATTTTCCATGATTTCACCATTGTAAATTATAATTAATTATGTTTCTCTGTCAGTTAGCCAGACATTTTATATATTTTAATTTTACACAACTTTTATTCTTAAGGAACCCAGTCCCAGATTATTTATTTTTTTTTTTTTGTCTATTCTATTCTATTATATATATAGATAGATAGATATATTGATTGGTTATACGTACAGGCCTATTAGCAAGCTATTATACTTCGCAAACAAAGCAGAATTACTGTGAAGACCTAATTGGACCAGGTTCAAGGCTGCATACGCGTAAGGCAATCTGCTAAATCAGCTCTTGTTTCTATTCAATTGGTCTTTTCTTCAAGAAGTCAGTGATCTCTCGCCCATAAGGATCGCTCCATGAGGCCTATGACTCCAGAGCCTGGAACAATACTAGGGGTCTTATGTCTCCAGGAGCCTGGAACAATACTAGTAAGGTATAAAAGGGAAACGCCCTGGTCGCTGACTCCGCAGGAATCTGAACGTCTATTACATCAGCAATGTTTCCTCAGCATCAGGTGATTTCTGTCTGACGTCAGATTATGTCTTCGCATTTCCTCTACATAGATATTCTTAAGGGATTTCTCAGACAATTTCATGTTAAGCTATATGAATAATTCTAAGTTTTTTTTGTATTAACATTATGTTAATACTCATTATAAAAAAAAAACACCCAAAAAAACATCTAAGGATACCTAAGGGACGGCAGCCGAATAAACAACTGAAAAAAAAGATTTGAGCGCGCATCACGCGACTTTTACTTAATTCACATGTTAAAATCAACTTTTAGAACTTTTAAGCCCACGCTACAAGGTGGAAGAGGAGGTAAGGGAAAATTAGTATTAGCAATGCTTGTTAGAGTTCATCAAAGTAGCTAATACATTCAGATAATAACATCAAACATTACTTTTTAAAAAATTCCATAATATAATTAAATATTATTTTTAATATTAAAAAAAATGTATATATAACAAAACACCATCGTAAAGTTACGTTATTATTAAAGTAAGCAATTTTAATATACATATATTGAAAACATTTTTTTTTTTTAATATAGACACGTTTTAGAAAATTAAACATTATTTAAAAATAAGGTTGTTGTACATTTGTTATAATGCGTTTAAATTATGTGAGTGTATGAAAATCCCTATCACCGACATCACATCAAGCCTTCACACAGTTTCACATTTTACTTTTCCCTATTCTCGCCGTGTAGGGCTTTTGAATAAAGTCAAACATTAAAACATTAAAAGTACAATACGGTACGTAATATTTTTTCTAAAATTTTGTGTACTGATTGGAAGAATATGTCATGTAAGATCCTGTACAACGATGACAGCTTTATTTATTTATTTAACTATAATAATCTAACAGCTAATTTAATAGATGTATTAATCAATACAGTTGTAAATATCGATAAATAAATGAATGAACTATCTTAATAACCTCCCAATTTACCAATAACATATGTCCATAAGTTTATTGACTTACAACTACTTTGTATTAACTTTTACGATTTCTTTTATGGCATATTATTTTTTCTAAAATCTTGTGCTTTGCGACGGTATATTATACGTCTATATTAGAAATATAAATAGAAATAGAAACTAATTTTTATTCTGGGACTGGGTCCCCTAAGAATAACAGAATTGTACAGTTGAGGTATACATGTCTGGCCAACAGACAGAAGCAACCTAATTAATTACTATTTACACACACACAACACAGATATATATACAATGATGAAATTAAATGAAATAAAAACAATTCTTAGAAAATATTGTGTTGAACAGAATTAAAAAATAAATTAATAGATAACTTTTAAATATAGACAATAAGCAAATATCTTCTTTCAAAGTGTAATTTCAGGGATATAAATATCACAGTTTTTAAGCGTCTTTTTGGGATAGTAAAAGGTATTGGAAAAGTTGGGATTTGAATGAGGAAAGAGAGGCAGCATGGTGGATATGAGTAGGTAGAGAATTCCAGAAAGGAGTGGACAAGGAAGGAACGATCAAACGTTTTAGTTCTATGGGATTGGACATTAAAGATCGGAATGGCGGGATCTTGTTTCAAGTGAGTGTACTGAAGATTTAAATTTTAGGAGAATGTGAATGTATGGAGGATGTTGGGAGTTATTGATTTGGTAAAGGTATGATCCTAGGAAATATTGTCTCCGGATTGGGGAAAGGAGCCACTTCAACTCGCCGTAAAAATGGGCCACATGAGACCTCTTCGGAGTGCTGAGGACGAATCTCAAAAATGTGTTCATGATTCGATTTAGCTTGTCCTCAAGCACTGTCGGGAGGCCACCATATTATACTAAGCAGCAATAGTCAAAGTGGAGGAAAATAAGGGCGGATACAAGATTACGGACGGATAGTGGAAGAAGATGGTGGGAGCGTTGGAAATATTAAAGGGTGCCTATTGTTCTTCGGGAAATTTGCGCAATATGGGGTTTCCAGGAAAGGGTTTGGACAGTGGTAATACCCAGGTTTTTGACAGAGGATGTGAAGGTGATAGGATGATCATTTAGGGTGAGATTTGGAAATGTGGTAATGGATCTGAGGAGGGAATTGGAACCAATTAGAATGTCCTGGGTTTTCATAGGGTTTAGCATTAGTTTATTCATGGATGCCCAGGCTTATTATTTGTTATATAAGCTATTACTACTTATATTTTAGGAATATTCTTTAGATGAATTGGTTACAGAAAATTTATTTTTCCCGTTTAAAGAAAAGCTAAATTACAATGTATTTTACTTTTAAACCTTCAGGAAACAATGCCCTATAGATAGTAAAACCGTATAAAAATTCGCCAAAGAGTTTAGAAGGAATTCGCGGAAACCAAAATCGAGTTCTCATTTTATACAAATATAAAGAATATTACATCGAGTTTCGATGGAATCATATATTTTAGATTAAATTATGAAACAATAGCTACTGTTATATATAACAACTAAAAGTTATTAGTAGACTTATGAAATGTTTCATTAGATTCATCTTCGGGGTCCCTAGGCGCTCCAGCGTTTCTGACAGGTATGCCGAGTTGAAGTGGCTCAATCCTGTTTCCCGGGGGAAGTATTTCTTGGGAGTTTTTCTATTCCGTACTTTTAATACCAAAAATCCATCCTACATTCTTGACCTACTCATTCCTTGTTCATCGGTACATTCGTTTAATACATGATCCCAGTCCACAAACTTATATATTCCTTTTCATCAAACATCATCCTTTAAAAAATCATTTAGTTTGCGTGCCACATCGTTCTGGAATTCCATACCTACCTCTATACGCAAAGCACCTTCTTTAACCTCATTTAAAAGCAAACTGTTTCTTCATCTCCTCAACCATCCATCTACAGATTGATTGTAAACAAAACGCTAGAATAGTGGTCATGTCACATTCTAAAATGAGGACCACAACAAATATGTAAACAATGTTTTAGATATATATTCACCTTTCTCTTTCTTTCTTCTGTTTTTCTCGGTGACTTTATTATACCATAGTGATATTATACCACAATAGTGATATATCTTCAGATACACTTTAATGATTATATAATTATAAACATATATGCATACTAAGTAATCGTAGTTATTTATTTAACTTTATTTATTCTTATTTTTAAATAATATTATATCTTAAGTTTGTATTTATTTTATGTTTTTGTTTCTGTGCCAGACACAAGCCAAAGTTTTGTACTTTTCTGTTATTCTTAGGGGACTGAAGGTCCCAGAATAAAATTTACTTTCTTTCTTTCTTTTCTTCTTTATTATATTTTCGTCACTCTCGATACCCTCTAAAACTTTTTATAGTATTGTAGATAACATTTTTCGTAAAATCTAAAGCTTTCCACATATATATTATACATCTCTTGCGTATCAATATTATTATTTGTAGGTAAAGAAAATCAACCTTGAAAAATACGTCTGCTGTTTCCTCCTTCAAGTCGTGATAAAATTCTTTAATATTTCATATAAAGTTATTTTTCATCAATGATAAAAAACCAAAAAAAAAAATTAATTATTTCAAATCGACAGGTTTAAGGTACTTTAGAGAACGAAATTTAAAAAATTCAACATTCAAGCCCTGTTTGTCTGTTTCAATAAACATATTGCCTGCGTGGTAAAGTCAAGTTATGTGACATAAATATTATGTCAAGTTTAGAATAGAATAGAATTGAAAATAATTTTTATTCTGGGACTGTGTCCCTTAAGAATAACAGGTTTGTACAGTTCAAATATAAAACAACAGACAAAAGCAACATAATTAATTACTATTTACAATTCAGGATGAATATATACAATTAAAAAAAATAAAAACAATCTTCAGAACATAATTGTGTTTAACAATGATTATCTGATGAATGAAAAATAAATTAATTGATATCTAATTAATTTGAGTGTAAATATCTAAGTACAGAGTAGAGATTTGGGGCTCTACTAAACCATCAAATTCTTCCCGTTTCCAAACCTTGCAATCAAAAATCCTTCGAAAAATCCTCATGCTCCTTATTTTGTCCCAAATAAACTCATCCATAAAGACCTTAACGTTCCCTATGTTGCTGACTTGGCGCGAACCAGGTACCACTCCTTTCATGACAAACTCCATTCCCACTCTAATCCACTAGTTTCAATCCTTGCTTCCTCTACAATCCCTGATAATCCTCCGAGGCGTCTGAAAAGAAGATGGCCCCGAGACCTTCTAGTTTAACATAGTGTTTGGAAAGCTGCCAAAGGGTAGTATCCCCACATGTGAACCCATGCCAATTGTATCTTGTATCTCATTTGCTAGATGTATATCATTATACAGTTGTAGATATCAATAAATCTATTAAAAAAAAATATATCTAAGAACAAAAAAATTCTTGGACTTAGTCCTCTAAGAATAACATTAGATTTGACATAATCTACAATAGCGTCTATCTGGCCACGAATTGATGAAAAATAAACCAATTCAACGTAAATTAAAAAAAGGCTGCAAATTATTACACAATGGTCTATTAATTCCGAATAGCTATAACAGGGTATAGATGTTTAAAGGAAATTAACTGATATAAAAAACATTAAATAATTCAAGGGAAAACGGTCAATCACCATTTAATTTTCAAAACGGAATATCTCTGATATTTCTAAACCGATTTCAATGATTCTTTTTTCGTTTTGTATAAAATATATTTTTTCCTTTTCTTTCTCTTTTTTAAAATTTTTTTTTTTAATTTTATTTATTTATTTATTTTTTTATTCATCATGGTGTCCTGATCCTAAAACTCTATAAAATTGTTTCTCTAAAAAAATAACTGAGTCATAGGCTTATTTATGGGCAAATTTTCAATTTCCTTTCTTTTCTTATTAATTAATTCTGTTAGAAATGTGAAAACAAAATACCACTTCGATTAAACTAAAAGAATCTCAATAAATGGAAAAGTAGAAATATCATACATCAATACATGTGAAAGATAAAAATAATGAATATTTTGGGATGCTAGAAGGTACGGGAAAAAAAGGAATTTAAATGTGGAGAGGGAGGGAGTTTTATAGAAATCTTTCATGAAATATTAGATAAAATTGTAAAAATACGTAAAACTCAAGGTATTAAGTGAATCTTCTATTTTGGTGGAACATTAGCTGTAAAATCCAAGAAATATACTTGTGAATTTCACCATCTTGTGAAATTTAAGTTACGTACGACAAACCGTTTGTGCATACGTACATATCCTTTTGGTCAATTGGTTATTCGGTCTCTTGGGTTCTTAAAATGTGTATTTCCGATGAATACTGAACATCAAAAATATTCACGATCGCAATACTTTCCCTTTCCATGTATTTCAAAAAAGTAAAAATAAAATGCTTAAAATTACAGACCCATGCTCTTTGGATAAGAACTATAAACACCAGGAGCCGAAGAATTCTTTCTTGAGTGCTAACAATGAAGCAAGAAAGCATAGAGTTCAAAGCCCCAAGTTGAAGGAGCGCGTAGAACCTATTCTCCGAAGCACGGGACTTCCTCTACCAAAGCAATCACCAAGCCCACTTCCTTTCAATCGATTCGAAAGGCTGCGTTGGAATCAATAGGCATGTTCGGATGTGGTTTTATTGTGGTTATCAATGAGTTATTGCTGCTTCAATTTTAATAATTTTCAATTTAAAGTGTATAAAGTAGACGATAATGGTTTTCACGTTCGCAAAACTTCACCTTACTATAATTCTATACATCAGAAAAGAGGAAGTGATATTATAAACTTGTATATTACTATTCTTTGCGCAACACACTATTTTCTCTTACCTCCGTTTCTAAAATCAAATAAAGAATTTTCATATTCAGCTAGAGATGAAAATATACAGGTAAGCAAAAATAAAATTTTAAATGATTGATTACATTGAGTTTTTATAAAAACATGTGTTTTGTTTAATAATCTATTATACTATTATATACAACAATCAGTTAGTTTATAATCGGCTTTTCGTCACTCTCCATTAACTTTTACAACTGCGTGTATAAGATAATATTTTTTTTTTTGACATATTTATTTTTCCAACGGTATATTATAAATCTATATTACTGTTCTTAAGCTGAAAAACAAAAAATTCAGGGAAAAAAATATATTCCAGCAGTTTTTTCCTTCAGTTGGTTATCGAATGCTAATTACATGTGATGGTAATTTTTTATTCGAATCATTTAAAATATCGACATGTAAGCCCTGTCAGATTATTACAATTAGAATGAAACCTACATCAAATTAAAGCCTATTTAATTATACATCGGTTATAGATTAGATATAAAGATATAGTCAAATATTAAGGGACATATTGAGGGCATTTGTCATGGATAAGAGATGATAGCTCATCACCTTCACGTATAACGAATGACATGAGGAAGTCAATTGCAACTGAGAATTATTTTCAGACATCCAACGATTTATTGGGATGCGTAGAGATAGACATACTCAACAAAGTTTCCATACACCCATAAATAAATTCTTAGTTTTGAAAGCTGAGGTTGATTTCTTCTGCACTTTTGACCTTCCATCTGGCCCAAAATATTAAATTTGCATCCCTTTATCCCTCTAGAGAATATTACCCGTTCCCAGAAATTTTTGGGTTTATTTACAAACTCCCTAGCAAATTACAGCCGCTTTTTCTGGTTTGACTTACTGAAAAAGGGATTTCTGTTTGCAACTCCACCACTGTATCCTTCCCTTCTAGGAATATTTTTGGCTGTTGATGGGTGGACTTGAATCCCATAGTACCTATTTATTAAGATGGACATTGAGGTGTCGCTAGTGTGAGGATTTGCATGGACTTCAGCAAGGATGGCGAGTTTCGGCCGATTCTCCAGTCTCCTGTCTTCCAGCACGTGTTTTATCCTCCAAAGATTTTAACTCTCTATATCTTTGTAGTCCGTACTGTACAGTAGCACGTGACTTATTCAACAGATGCAATTTTTGTTAATGATAAGCCCTACAAACTATGAGCTCTCCCAAGTCACGAGAAAACGCATATTAATAAGAAATCAGTTTATCAGGCCCAAGTAAAGTTAATACTGAACAAAGATTTAATTATCGAGATAAGATTTATACAAATAACACTGGAAAGACCGTCATATTACAACAAAAAGGATTAATATTGAAAGTGTATGGAAACTTTATGACCAACCAATAACAAATGACATCCTGTCTCGTTTTATATTAATGATGAAATGAAAATAAATAAATATATTTTTTTATCTAATGATTTTTATTAATAATTTGTGAATTAGGAGATTATTAAGTTGAAAATAAATAGCTATGCAAAATAGAAGCATGCTGTATGGAAACTTTTTTGAGTGAGTGTATATGACGGTCTTGTCAATGTAAAACTGTAACGTAATAAAAAAATTATGTAATGCTGTGTATACCGATCTGGAAAATCCCCGGGTCTAACTCCATTTTCCGACGGAGGATGAGCTACATCTTGGAGGCTACTGAAGCGTTGCCCCCTCGCAGCTCACCCCATTACCTCATTCTGCCCACATCATCGGATCATCTTAGTCTAGTTATATTCGCCGTGCCGTCGGATGCGCTAGCTAACACCATTCCATCGCACCCTGCCAGTGATGGAATCACGGCCCATTATCTTATGTCGTCTCAGGTATATCGGGTATCAATTTTAAAATGTCCGTATTTGTTATTTCAGAAACGAAAGCTTGCGATGATCAAACACTCAGTGCAAAAGATTAGAAAATAATGCACAGAAATTATTTTATTATTATTATTTTATTTTTTCCTCAATTACATCATTTTACCTTATTCTCTATTTATTTAATTTATATAATTTTTGATTACATAACCTAACTTTAGTTTAACTTATACCAAGCATGTATTGACCATATAGGATTTCCTTTTAAATCTTAAATGTCGCTAATACAAAAAAAAAAAATGATCAGAAATTTAAAGTGGGATTAGTGGACTGTTGTTTACTATGTTTATCTTTATATATTATAAAAAGCCCTTGTCATACTGTGTTTTGTTGGTCACAGATTGTTTTGTTCAGTTTGGACACACGCGATTTCGAGTAATTTTTCTTTAACTTATATCTATACGAAATATGTAGTAAGGGAAAATATTGCGGTGGAAAAAAATATTGTAGTTAGAGAGGAAATAAACTCTTATGGTCCTCTGGGTCCAAATGACCAAGTCCCGCAAAAAGGTCTGCGTGTTTATGTAGTAAGTCTTCCTCGAAATAAAAAGGTTTAAATAAAATTTCATGCTTAAGACAGTTATATGCCTAGGATTTTATTGCAACTGTTCTTCTAAAATCCACAAAATATGTATTTTGCTCCTTTTTACGGTAATTTCTTCATTTCGGGAGATCAGTTTTATGCTCCTCGACTCAACATTAGGTTTATTTATATCTTTTATGATTTATTTTAACAAGTGAGCTAGGTGAAAGTTGTGTGTCACGCACATTAGATTTCTTCGTGTATTGGCTGCATACATATATGTTTGTATATAATGATTCATAAATCTCTCGTCATATTGCGAGAACAGATTAAGGGGAACAAAAAAGGTTCATCTCTTCCTCGAATTGGCCCACATAAAACCCTTATCTCAACCCACTGGATTACCAGCATTGGTCCGAAGTGGAGAGGATAGCATACACAGAGCACAACATAGCTTGGAAAAAATCCACAACTCTGATCCAAGCTATTGAGCGCTTTCCTCAAGACGTTATTGGTTTTAAGTTCCTGCTATTGATGACTGGCCACGGAGATTAAATGCCTGTGTCAAGGCTGATGAGGAATATTTTGAGTAATTTATTTTTTGTTTTACTCCCTATAGATATATATTTTATTCCCAATAAAGATTTTGATAAAAATAATTTTAAAATCTGTAAATATTTCCAGGGAGCGGCGTGGTCTAGTGGATAGAGCACTAGTCTGCTGTGCTCCGGGTCCTGGGTTCGAATCCCCCGCCTGTGGCAGAATATTATTTATTCTGTTTAATCAGTCGGGGGGCGACCTTAGGGTATGGAGACCCTCCTGGGGCAGACCCAGCCTCTATAAAGTGGGTACCCAAATTAATTGGGGAAAAACCTGGCGGCTGAGCGTGATTAAGGCCTAATCACCTCATTGCACTGCCGTTGGCCTAGAAACAGTACGAATCTCTATATGTACTGAGCCCAAGACCCTTCATGGGTTGTAGTGGTACAGGTTTTTTTTTTTTTTTTAGGTAAATATTTCCTTGTAAAAATATTTATGGCAGGACTAGGTATATGGCATATATATATGTGTATGTATGTATGTATGTATGTGTGAGTAAAACCTTTGAAAACAACTTATAAATTTGACCCAATGAACTAGACAGTAAGGAAAGTAAAAAAAAAAGAAACATTAAACAAAAATAACTTTGATTACTTTATCAATTTCTGATAGTGAGGCCTGCATCACTGCTCGCGATGCACTTTCCTTATTTTCAGAGTAAAAATAACCGATGTTGTTTTTGCTAGATGCCGTTTGTATATCAGCTTATCTTATTGACTCTCGGTGACCCAGTGGCAGGTAAAAACCATCGTTACAGATTTATCTGCAACCAGATATTTTAGAAAGTGAGGGAAATGTGAGTTTACTCCTTTCGAAAATTCGTTTCAATGATTGATTTAGGATTGCACACACCTCCTTGTATACTCGGGTCATTTAATTTGGGCAATATTTCATTTTGAAAGTATTTAATAAACTTATTGAGAAAAAAATTGTCTTATAGTCATCATAAATTTTATATTTAGCAAACTTAAAAGAACAAAAAAACAAGGTTCATCCGAGCTTTTTGAAAAATTAAAGTGTGATCTTAAAAACTTGTTTGCCCTCGGTAGCATGTTGTTATCATAGGTAAACAGGGAGTGAATGTTTACGTAATACAGTATTGTGGAAATGAAATATTTAAATACCCTTTGGAGAATATAATACTTGTTAAATTGAATAACAGTTCTGAAATAATTTTAAAATTTTTATATTAAGTAACAGTATTATACATTATATCTCTATAATAATTAATTACATATTCATATTATAGTGCGTCAGTAAATTACATCGATTTTTTATTGATAAAGTTAATTTTATAGTTTAATAGTAATACATATATTTGCAAAATATTAAAGATTGTAATCTAAAACAATAATTTTTTGCATTCCTGAAGTTTTTTGTTTTGGCCTATAACCTCTTTATGATTAAGTTTTATAATAATCTTTTGTAGTGAACATTTAGGGCATAAATTATTCGGATAAAAGTATGAAAGTATCAAAAATATAAAGTATAGGAGTAGGTGAAGAACTGGGTTCGTGAAAATTTCGAGTTTAAATACACGGTTTAATTCCAATTGAGCCCAATAACCAATTCCAGCAATAAGGTCTGTGTGAATTTGGTAATTATAGATCAAAAACGAAGTCTTAAGGAACTAAAGCTTCATGTTTAAAAACAATTGTATGTCTGGGATATTATAACAAAATAAAAAAATCTGGTGCGGGCAACACACGACTTTCACTTACCTCGATTTTTAAAATCAATGAAAGAATTTTCAAATACAGTTAGAGAAAAAAATGCGTGAAACTATTAAGGAATTAATCAAATTGAATTTATATAGAAACATGTGTTTTATTAAAAAATCTATTATATTATTATCTAAAATAATCAGTTAGTTTTATCTTCTTCTCATCACTCTCTATTAACTTCTAAAAGCTTGTGTATGGGATGATATTTTTTCTAAAATCTTTAGCTTTCCAACGGTATGTCATACATGTATATTACTACTCTTATGTTCAAAAACGAAAAATTGCATTAAAAAAGTATTTTTTCTGTTTTCTCCTTTAGTTGGGTATCGAATTTATTCAATTTATATATTTACCGGTTTTTCATCAGCGTTAACAAGATAATCTAGTTATTATTATTGAATCTACAAAATTAAAGGTACTTTAGGGGAAGACAATTTAAAATATCGGCATTTAAGCCCTGTCAGACCATTTTTATCCAAATAAAACCTACACGATATTAAATCCCATTAATTTTTACATGGATATAGCGAGTTTAATCAAAATCGTTGGAACCGTTTTCGAGAAAATTGAAAAAAGATGCAAAATGCATGGTATATAGTGCCTCTTCTGGTAGGCTCATTTTGATGAAAAAAGTTTTGTCACGTCTCGGGCGTATAGTTGTCTTAAATATGAAATTTCAGTTTCATAGGACTTACCGTTTCCGCCCGGGAGTTACCACACACACACACACACACACACACACACACACACACACACACACACACACACACACACACACACACACACACACAACACACACACACACACACACACACAGACCTTTTTGCGGGACTTGGTTATTTGGACCCTAAAAAGTGTATTTCCTTTGAAAACTGGAATTCGAAAATTTTCACGATCGCAATACTTCCCCTTACTATATATAGTAAGTGAAAGTAAAAAATAATTAAGTAAAATTATTTTTTATAAGAACATTTTTTTTTTAACGAAATAATGTGACGGCTTAAATTCTAAATTTTCAGAATTTCTCGACTCCAAAGAACCTTTAATTTAATAATCCACAAATACGTATATCATTGTAATATAAATATATAATTTACCGTTGGAATGCTAAATATATTATACGAAAAGTTGTAGATGTTAATGCAAGGAATGGATGCAAATTAATGGATTATCGTAGATAAAGCACTAGTCTACTCTTCTACGAGACATTTTTCGGAATCCCGGCTGTGACAGAATATTATTTATTCTGGTGTTTTAGCCGTGAGGGGATCATGGGATATGGAGACCGTCCTGGGGTAAACCTCTAGAACTACCTCTAGCTATGAATGAATGAATGAATAACTTTATTTACTTCCGGGGTAACCCCCATACAAATAGAGCTGGCTACATAACAAATATATAATACAAAACATATTTCAATAAAAGAGTTAATAATATAATTCACTACGTTATCAGCTAGGTACATTGAATATTAATAAATTACAACAAAACTTATAAAAAAATAACGCAAAGACAATATATGAATAATATAATAATTTCTAATATAATAAATATATTATTTTACATAATACGGCGAAACACGATAAATAATATAATAAAGTTAACAAATAAGTATATCCATTTATTATAAATGATCTAATTTGGCAACATTGCCTAGCATAATAATAAATGTTTTTTAATTCCTCAATATCTTCGGTGGTAAACAGGGCGATAAAATTTGTACTGTTCATATTTAAGGCTCTAGGGATGTAATGTGTTCGGAACGGTGCGTATTTGGGACATCGAATAGTTATGGAATGAGATTTACTCATCTATTGTAATTGCTATTACAATAGTAATTATAATTATAAAGAGATTATTTTAATTGTTATTAGTAATATTTATATTGCCTCCTATTACAAAGGATGCCGCCTTCTACCTCTGAAGGGTCTTTAGCCCAAGACACATACCTGAACCCCTACAAGAAGTACTTTGACATTATAGGTGCTAAGTGATCCAATGTCCCTCCATTTGATCTCTGCCGCCTTTCCTCCATCCCCTCCACTATTCCTTCATATATGTACCCCCCAAATCCTAGGGCCAGGGCACTCCAGTCAAAATGTTCTTTATGTAAAGTTATAATATATTATAGAAGTAAGAAGTTTATGTGTCTCTTTTGATTGTGTTTAAATAAACAAAGTTTTATAAAAGTGTTATTTGTTTACTGGCGCCCGAAGTAGGGACTGCAAGTATCGAGGAGTAAATTGATCAACTCTGCAGTCGGACCAAGAACCCTCCAAGATTTTGAATTTATCGAAGATTATTTGAAGATTAACTATGAAATGAAGATCATCTGCAACCCTTCTTCAGACAAGAAAATGCTCACCCAACATGTCCTGCTGAGCCTCGCTGGACTTCACTCCTGGAGGAATTATTTCAACAGAAAAATCACTGAATAGGGACTGCAAGTATCAAGAAGTAATTTGATAAAGTCTGCAGTCAGAATGAGAACCCTGAAGATTTGAATATATGAAGATAAATATGAAGATTATCTGCTATCCTTCTTCAGATAAGAAAATGCTCATCTGAGATGTCCTGCGGAGCCTCGCTGGACTTCACTCCACGAGAAATTATTCCAACAGAAGAAATCACTGAAGTAAGAGTTACTCTATATATATTTTAATGTTTGTAATGTGTTGAAGTCTTTGTTTACTGCCTAAGAAAGAGGCTATTAAGATTTTTGAAGATTATTGAAATTGTATTAACTTAAAACATTAATATGACATCATTTCGAATAACTAGAGTTGATTACGATTTTATACCATATTACAATGGTAATTCCCAAGAACTTTTATTTTTTATAAATGCTATTAGAGAATCAAAGGAAATTGCATGTGCAGATGATAATTTATTTAAATATGATAATGAAAAATTTTTACTAAACGAAGTATTAGCTAGATTAAATGGAGATGCCGAATATATAAAGTTTTCATATAAATTTAAAACAACGGAACAATTAATAGAATTATTAAAAAAATCTTTTGGTGACCATAGGTCAATTGAGCAACTGACTTCCGAACTATTCAAATCAAATATCCAGCCAAACGAACACCCTTTAGATTTTTTGCGCAGATTAGGTAAAATCAGAACTTCAATAATTGTTAAATATAAAATAGATGGAAATGTTATATTTAGACCCCTAATTAAACAGTTGGACATCCAAATTATTAAACATTTTTGTAATAACATGCCTTTGCACATAAAAAATTATTTGTTAACCAAAATAGATGATTTATATGAATTTGGTGAATTAGAGGACTTCATCCGGAAAAAAAATGCTTATTATTTAATAACCTATCATTCTCATATTTTGATTGCCATCAAAGAACCATTACTAATCCCCAAAAAGAATTTTACAGTCCCCAAAAAGAATTTTACAGTCCCCAAATCACTTCTGCCAAGCAGGAGCAACAATATCATAAACGATATAATAATCATCAAAATAATTATAAAAATCATTTTAATTCAAACCCATATCGACAACCAACATATAAAACAGAGTATGAGCCACCTACTAATAAAAACTCTCTCGAAGTAAGAATAAGACAGTTGGAAAAACGAATCGAAGAAATAAAGAAGTTAAGACCCACCTTTTTACCGAAAACAAAAAGTCAAGAAAACCGTAAAACATTTGAAAACACTTTGTCAAAAACGGAAGAACAACCGAAACTAATTAAAAATGCCATTAATCAAAAATCTTGTTTACCAGATCTAAATAAAGTAATCGGGAAAAACAGTAAGGTAGAGGAAAATAGTGCAAAGCATACCATTAAATTTAATGCTGAACCTAATCTAATTTTAAACAATCCTTTTAATAAAACGGAATTTGAAAAACAACCAAATAGAGAAATCAGAGATTCGGAAAAAGAAAATATAGTATTGAATTGTAAATCAGATATTTTAGCTGTGGATGTTGATTTGAATTTAAAAAATAATAAAATAACGAAAGAATTAAAAGCAGTTTCGAAAAATCAATAATAACAGATCAAACAAAGATATAGTAAAAACGATGACAGGAGAACCTGATTTAAACTTATTAAAACCGGCTGATGTAATTAAAAAATTATTTGTGGTCGAATCCAGTAGTTTAAAACAGTTTACAATGAAAAATACGGAGTCCATGAAATCTTATCAAGAAAATGGTTCAATAACCACAATTGAAACTCATTTAGTTCCAAATACAGACTTACTAAATATTTCCCAATCTGAAGATAAACTTAATTATAAAACAGAATCTATTTTAAATGATAAATCACTTGAAAGCCCGAATTTCAAACAAAATTCATCTAATGTTAGTAAACTTCAAACACAAAAACTAAAAATAAAGAAATTTACAAAACCTGAGGAACCCGGGAGTATTAGTGAGATTAATGTTAGAGAAATTAGGCCATTAAATAATTATAAAATAAAAGATGTATCATTTATTATAGTAAATCAAAAAAAGAACAATTTTAAAGTTAATCCGGAGCAGTTGTTAAAATATTCTTTGTTTAGGGAAAAAACTAAACTAACAGATAAGAAAGTTACCTCTGGTGATATTGACATAATTTTAAAAAGTAGAGTAAAAGATGAAATTCAAAATATTTCTAGATGGCCTAAGGGCAAGGATGAAATTTGCCTCTGGATGCTTAAACCTGATGAAAATTATACTACCTATCTGGCGGGTCGAGGTGTGAAAAAAAAAAAAATAATAATAATGAAAAAAAAAAAAAAAAAAGGAGAGAAAATAAGGGAAAAAAACGATATTGGTATACTGCTATGAAATATGTATTAAATTATAATAAGTATCTGAATATCAATTATAAAATAAATATTTAAAAGTATTTATAAACATAAACACTAAAGTAAATAAAATAGCAATCTAACTAGTGGGAATATAACCTGAATAATTAAAAAAAAAAAAAAAAAATAATACTAATGAATAAAAAATGATCAAAATAAAATAAAACGATGAAAATAAAAACATATATAAAAATAAGTATAATTGTTCAAGACTTATGTAACGTTAAAATTTATTTAGTAGAATTCAGTACTCACGAATAACATTTCAGAAATGATGGCATATTTCAACATATCATATTTATGTAAAAATACAGCTTGAGGAGTACTATTAAAGAATATTGTTTTAAATACAGTAGTTTAATTGTATATAATCAATTTAAGGTATTTAATTAAGTTTTCGAATATTATTATTAAAAAAAAAAAACTGAAAATTGGAAACAGTTCCTTCAATCAAACAAATTGTAAATGATAATTCATGATTAAAAATATCCTATTCCAGCATAATTAAAAAAATAATCTACTGTTGTAGTATAGTGTTTAAATATTTATTTGTTTTAATGCGTTTACTAAATTCAGTTTTCTAGTTACGTATTTAATTATTTGTATGTGTTGGTAAGAAACTATTATGTGTTACATAATTGTCTACGAAAATCTAATCTTGTATACATACAATTGTTACAGTATTCTACAAATAGTAAAAATAATTCATTGTTGTATATCATTTATCATAATTGTTAGTTAAGTTGTATTAGAATTTTGAATTTGTTTTGTTTGTATAACTTCTTAATTTTAAGAATTGTTGTAAGCATAGGTTAAAAAGTAATTGTTCCTTTTTCCTGCTCTGAGCCTTCCTATCCAGAATTTCCAATAGCCTATGTTATACATATTCAAATAATTTCAACTAACATAATTCAACATTGCATCAAGGGGCTTCGTGCTTAAAGGGGAGAGTAGTTATGGAATGAGATTTACTCATCTATTGTAATTGCTATTACAATAGTAATTATAATTATAAAGAGATTATTTTAATTGTTATTAGTAATATTTATATTGCCTCCTATTACAAAGGATGCCGCCTTCTACCTCTGAAGGGTCTTTAGCCCAAGACACATACCTGAACCCCTACAAGAAGTACTTTGACATTATAGGTGCTAAGTGATCCATATGTCCCTCCATTTGATCTCTGCCGCCTTTCCTCCATCCCCTCCACTATTCCTTCATATATGTACCCCCCAAATCCTAGGGCCAGGGCACTCCAGTCAAAATGTTCTTTATGTAAAGTTATAATATATTATAGAAGTAAGAAGTTTATGTGTCTCTTTTGATTGTGTTTAAATAAACAAAGTTTATATAAAAGTGTTATTTGTTTACTGAATGAAAATGTGGAATACGTCCTCTCTTTCGTTGAGGTTACAAAGAGTGCAGTTTTAAATGGTAGTATATATTGTTAAATGTTAATTTAATATTATAGTTTCCAGAAAGTCTTAATTGTGCAAATATTTTTATGACAGGATATGGTGCGTTTAATAATAGGTAAGCTTGAGGTTTATGACCGTTGTAATGAATGGAACGGATAGAGTGGGTTGTATTTACCGGGGATGATTAACTTTTGTTTATCTATTGTCTCCATATGATTTGTAAGCAGTATCATTGTTTTGTACATCTCTAACTGAAAAGTTAACTACCTCTAGCTATAACCAGTTTATAGTTATAAAGTGGGTACCCGATAATGGGGAAACCGGGGGCTGAGCGTGATCTCGGCCGAATCACGCACGGCCGTTGGCCTAGAAACAGTACGAACCTTTCATGGGTTGAAGTACAGTTATAAAAGATGATGCAAAGTAAACTTAAATTATTTTTTTAGATTATTTCTATTTTTATATTATTTAATAGAAAATAAAGGTTCCCATTATACTCAATTTAATTATTTTTGCGACTTTAATTTTGTTTACAACTCGCTTACAAGAACAGTGGCAAGTGAAAGTTGACCACACCACATTTTTTATAATAAGCTTTTGTTTATACTATTTATTTTTATTTTAGTTATCCGAGCATGTTTTTAATATTATGATTATTATTTAAATTGATTATTCTTGATCCATCGGAGTTGTTAAAGCGTTTAGCTGAACCGCATCAAGTGAGAATGGCGGATGGCCAGTTGCAACCTACTAATAGTTATTTTATTAGAGTAACATTTATTTCAAGCACCAAGGTCTTCACATTTTAGAACCCAGAACTATTCATCGCTTCCTCAAATCGCTGTAATATAAAGTTTAATAAAATGACCTTTAATGATAATAAGGTCGGTAATTTGGATATACTCGAATATTCTCCAACCTCAACAAAAATATACAAACATTTGAGCTACCTATCATGGAAATTGTAACTTTATAATTAAATTTTATAATCGAATTTGTATATAGAATAAAATTGAGGTTAATGTAAAGAAAATTCATATTTATTTCTTATTGAAATTGATAAATTCACAATAATCAATAAACGGCAGTGGCCGCGAGACGTATTGTAAACATTTAAATTGGGGTTCTGACACTGGTCAGATCCTCCACTCATGTACGGTATGTTTGTGGCTACAGCGCCCTAACTCAGCCTCCACTGGCTCAGACCAGTGATGCGGCTGAGATAGAGGCGCTGGGATCTCTTGGATTCCGCTTTTTTCTCCACAAGTGGAATGAAAAGCGCGTGCTGGGTCCCTTTAGCAGTTGTATATATTGAATATAGTTATGATTGTTTGTATGATGTTTATTTATTTGCCAACTTTTTATTTATCTCAATTATAGGTTGTTATTTTTTTTTTAATTTATTATTATTTTATTGTATATATATATATATATATATATATATATATATATATATATGAATTTATTTATTTTCTATTTTATGTAATTTGACCATTATTATTATTTTCTGTATATATAGTATGAATTTGATCTCATATCACTATTATTATTGTTCATTTTGTAACAAATTGTAATATATCTCAATAAAAAAAAAAAGAAAAGATTTTAACAAGAAAAAGAATCATGTAAATTGGTCGAATAATACATAAATGACAGTTTTTTGCGTTGCCAGTAAAATTTGTGAAGTGGATGTAGGTAGTACCATTTAGAAGTCAACGTCTCAATTTTAGCCCTCCAATTAAAATATTTCTGAATTTTTTTTTTTTTTTTTTTTGTCTGAAATCTCAGTGTCAGTTTCAGGATAACCGTTTTCAGTAAATGTTTATAATCAAAGTTATTTGGATAAAAGTTTAAAAATTACTTTATAAAAATGTTTTCACAATAAAAAGTTGTATTTTCGACCCCTTGGATTTTACTCCTTTACTTTTTAAAGTACAATACTTTAAAATATTTTACAATACTTCTTATTTTCTCTAATGGAATCTTAGACCAACAATACTTATTGCTTTAGATTGAGTAGATTTTTTTACATTAATCAAGAAAATATTTTATTTTTTTTAAATCTTCAAATCATATAATTTTATAAAAGTAATTAATTATTAATCACTTTAATTATTTAGTAGTCATAATTTCTTTTATTTCAATATCATTTAAAATGATAGACTTTTGCTTTCTTTACCTAAATATGCAACATATGGAAAGAAAAGCTGCTTAATTTGATTAATAAAACAAAACAAAATAATGATGACTTACTTTATTGGGTTGGCCTTCACGCAGCGTACTGATCAATCAAAATGGTATATTGTATATATTAGATGTATATTTTAGTTATTTTTTATGAATTTCTTTACTATTTTCTTGAACAATGATTTCTTGTTGTTGTTAGAATATCATACAGCGTTTTGTTAAATTCTTATTTACTGCATATAATTACAAAAATAAAAAAATCACGATTTCACAGCAAAATGACTCTAGCGCCTAAAATCTATATATCACAGTGACGTTGAATAAAATGACAACATATTGTTGAAAAGTTAAAGATTAAAAAAAAAAAAAAATGTTATCTACTAAAAAATTTGTAGAATGAGATGTAGAGTGACGAAAAGGGCATTAACTTAAGTATAGAATAATTTCTATGGTAATATTATTTTATCTAAAATTAATGTTTTTATCGAAACTCTACTTAATCATTTTTTTTTTCGACTGTAAGATCTGAAATTTATTTTAAGTGATATTTAAATTTATTTAATGCGCACACCAGATTAAAAAAAAAAATTAAATGTTATTCACAACTGAATGTTTGGGGAGCCTGTGGCTGAGTTGCTAGCGCGCTAGTCTCAAATGCTAAAGGTTGTGAGTTCGAATCCCAGTCCCAGAGGGACTTTTTTTAAGCATTAATTAAATGGGGAATCACTCACAGCCTCTTCCTCGGGTATGTGAGACCCGTCAGCCGAATGGTGGCCACTCCTAAATTAGGCGTAGGGAGTGATGACCCTACATTATAAAATCATCCAGAAACGCGAGTGTAATCTCTCAGGAGATGACACCGCGAGGCCAAGGGCCTAAATGTCCTGTCGCGCCACTGGAAGAATAATAATTTAAAATAACTTGAACATAATTAGTTAAGCCATAATTTCTGTTATTTCAATATAATTTAAAATTACAGAGTTTTGCATTCATTTACCTTAATATGCAACATATGGAGAGAAAAGCTTCTATTTTATTAATAAAACAAAACAAAATAATGCTGACTAACTGTATTGGGATTTCCTTCACACAGCGTACTGTTCAATCAAAATGGTATTTTGTATTATCTTAGTTATATTTTATGATTTTTTTTACTATTTTCTTAAACAATAATTTCTTGTTGTTGTTAGGATATCATACAGCGCTTTGTTAAATTCTCATTTACTGCATATAATTATAACAAGAATAAATAATTATTCTTTAATTAATTAATTATAATTACGCCTAAAACCTGTGGAAGATTATCGCTCTAACTAGCGGTATATAGCGCCTTTTATTGGTAACTAGTTGCTCCAAGCTTATACAATTTTTAAGGCTGCGCTACACTGCGAGAGAACAGGTAGGTGAAATTTCGTGATAGTGAATTATTATACATTCACACATACTTTCAACGTATAAATATTCAATTACCGTATTTTCTATAAAACTTCATGTTTTTTTTTTTTTTGTTTTTATCTAATAATATATAATATCACAGAATTTTTTAAAAAGTAATATTTCATGTTATGATCCGAATTAATTTTTTTTTAAAGCCCCCTTTCCCGCTACTTTCGTGAGCTCTCACAATAACTCGGTCTCATGAATTTTCACCTAAACTTCTCTCACTGTATAGTGCAGCTTTAGTTTAAAAAGGGGAAAATCTTAGAGCACCTAGATACCAAAAAAAGGAGCTTGCTACTTAGGCTCTTGAGAGCGACCATTTTTCACAGGTCATAGAAGCTAGCCTAAACGACTAGCATTAATATTGTAAAAAATAAATAAAAAGACAGGTCAACGTAAAAAATAAATAAATAAAACTAAGTAAAAACCCACACAAACACCTCAGCCTTTCAATAGGCTCCTTGATCTGCTGGGGGTAATTCCGAACTAGAGGTTTCTCACGGTGTACTATCTCATTCCGGAGGTGTAGTGGAACATTTTTTTTTTTTTTTTTTTTTTTGTAAAAATGGAAACAATTTTTGTAGATCTCATTCTTTCTACTTTTTACTTAAACCTTCTGATCGAGTTCGTTTTCTCATATCGTACGGTCGAGTCGAGGTTCAATCTTGTATTCCCGCTCTTAGGGAATGCGACCCCAGCATACATCGCCGAACCCTTCGCATCCACGTAGTAGACCTCGTCAAAGCAGGTGCATTCTGAGGAGCCTAATCAATGGATGCTTAACCCTGAACGTTATTGTTAATTTATACGTTACAAAGCATGGTGCATTGAGAATTTTTGGATTGTTCTACCGACTTCGCTGTTCTCGTGACTACTGGCTTTGAGGCAAGGCAAGACATACGAAGCTAGATCCGATAGAGTGGATAGCGAACGATAGTTCAGTAAAGGCTATGATTTTGGGTGGGGAGGAGGGGTTATCTGTAGCATGGTGGTTAGCATAACAGCCACCTATGCCAAAGGTACCCGGTTCAAACCCGCAGGAGGCCCTTTATCTGTACGCAGATGACCCACTAACTTACCCTTCTGTCCATCCTTCTGATATACTCGAGGCTTCCTGTAAAATCCAAGAAGATATCAATAGCATTAACCGCTGGGCTATAGAAAATAAACTGAGCCTGAATCCAGCGAAAACGAATGCAATTCTTATTGACTCCACTCACTTCCTTATTATCCATTACTCTTTCTCAATAAAATTCAAATGCAATACCAAAAGTCCTTAAAAAATCTAGGAGTGATGGTTGATCAAAACTTAACGTGGAGTAACCATATTTCCCAAATTACTAGAAAATCCACCTCTATAGAGGCCCTAGGTTTTTTTAATGGGAGTAAAAAATTCCTTAGTTATGCCGTCCTTCAGAGGGGCGTAAAAAGGTGGTCCCGAGCCTGTGCGATGTCAGGTACTCGTTAAAGATCTTTATCTTAATTAAACCTGGGTAGGCAAAATGTAGGATTCCCACTGTAGCATCGTCCGATTAGCCATAGCAATGACCGCCGCCATTTCGGACCGAAGGCTTGCGCCACCACCGGCATATTATATCTAATATATTTTATTAGATTGTTGATATTCTCTTAATTCCTTCCTTTGGCCCCTTCATAAAAGTCCGACATTAATGGTTCGCACATTTTTTGGTTTTCAAAATTTCCTTCTATCTAACAAGTTAATTAACCGAAAAAGTACGGTTGATAAACTCTTCTGCTTCTAAATCAGAACTATGTTATTTAAATTTAAATAAATTACAAAGATTGCTCCAAGCCGGTGGTCGTATTGGACAGGTTAAACGAATTGACGTGAGGTCAGCCTGAGTGGGACGTGAAATACTAGGTCGAATAATGAACTGCCTCAATGATCATTTGAAAATAAATAACGACCCATTTCCTCTTTCAATAATATCAATTATTAGGGTTGAATAACCCTTCTTTCTTTTGTACCTAAAATAAATTTATCACATGTAAGGGCAGCGGGTTTGTTTAATGTTGAGAGACAACTTGGTGAGATGGGGGTTCACGACGCGAAAATCTTTAAAAATATTGGACTGAATATTGAAAATAATAATAAATAGAAGGTTTGTTTCCATTTTCTGACTGGTAGCTAAGATATACCTGATTGATACCAAATCAGCAAAATATGGAATATTAAGGTCATTGTGGATGAGTTTTACCATTTAACTATTTAACACTCGAAGGTTGGTCTTCAAGAATAAGGTTCTACGTAAATTTTTTTTCTAAAGAGGTTTGAAGCCACTGAAGATGTTAGAAGGCAATACCAGGTGCAATCACAGAGCTTGTACCTTTCTAGCGTAAATGAAGTTGTAGCATCGCGACGACTCAAATGGGCTTGACAAGTTGTTATGCCTTGTGAAGAACAATTAGTAAAAACTAATATGCGCTGAACTGACGGGTCGGTGTCCAAGAGGTAGGCCGAGCCATAGGCGAGAGGATTGTGTAAGTCGGATCTCGGGGGCTGAAGCTTGGAAGGTAGTCAAGCCAAATAAGTGATAATCTCTTTAGGCCAAATCAGGAAAACATGGCTGCGAGAAAACATCCCAGCCAAACCCCAATAACGTTTGTTATGTTCATAAAAAAACATGGGGCGTTTTTTAGCGCATTATCGATATGAAAAACAATGTTCTTCCAATAATCCTATGTCGTTTGTTTTTTTTGTACACAGTTGCCTTTAATTTTTAATTCCACTTTCGGATATATGAAATACACTGCTCCACAAAAAAAAAAATGGCGCACTTTTATTTTTTTTTAATTTAAAAAACGATGTTTTTTCATTACTATTAACAATTATTAAGGAGAAGTCTATGAAATAGAAACCTCTGTGTACTTAATGTAAACAAAAATATGACCTTTGGTTGATCAATAATGTATACAATAACATGAATTAAGGCAATAATCACTTTACAAATAACAGTTCTTATTGCGATTACGTGGCAACAATAATAAAATAAGGTTCTAATTTGTTTAAAAACTTGTTAATTAAAATTATCATTGATCCTTAAAATGGGAACAACCGCCGAGCAAGTGGCTAGTGCCGTTGCTTTAGTCGAAAACGGCTATAGTCAGAGAAACGCTGCTTGGGTGTTAGAATAACCTGGAACCACTGTGCCTAAAGCGATCCAACTTTTCCGTGACACTAGACTCTACACACGCAGGCCAGGTTCGGGTCGCCCAAGAACAACATAGCCACCAGATGATCGGCTAATTTTAATACATATTCTTCGAAATCGCCTTTCTATTGCTCATGACTTCTGAGACTGCTCAAAGGCTCCGGGTGGTTCGTTATGTTTCAATTAGTGCCGAAACTGTCAGAAGAAGACTTGCTGAAATGACCTTACACCCCAGCAGGGTAGCCACAGGTCCACAGCTCACTGTAAATCATCGAAGAGGCCGTTTAGAGTTTCCTCTTGAGCACATATTGTGGAATGAAAATGTATGGAGGACTATACTTTTTTTCCGATGAGTCACCTTTTTCACTTTACTCTCCAGATGGACGTACTAGAGTTTACTGAAGGTCAGGTGAGCGTTATTCTGAATGTAGCATTGCTGGGAGAATGCAATTTGGAGGTGGTTCAGTGATGGTGTGGGAAGGAATATCTCAGGAAGCGAAAATTAACATCCATGTCTTCAACAGACCTTCCCTAAATATAGATTTGTACATGACAGAGATCCTTGAACAATATGATATTCCTTTTGCTCCATTTGTTGGAGACAATTTTATTTTTATGCATAGCAATGGTCGCCCACACACTACAAATTGTGTTCAGCAATTCAGAATTTAAGATGGCCCTGACATAAAATCTATTGAACATCTATGGGACGAACTTGGCAGACGTGTGAGAAGAATTAACCCTCCTGAAAACTTACAGGAGCTAAGAACTTCTTTAGTGGAGGCATGGGAGGAAATCCCACAAGATAATGTAGCAAACCTTATTAAAAGTATGCCTAATAGGCTCCATTTTTTTCTAAATTAATCTATATTTTTTGTTTCTTAATCTTAATTTTATCTCCAAATCATCCCAAAAGAATACTATTTTGTAAAAATGTTGATGTAATGGGCACATTAATTTCACAAGAGAAAAAAAAAAAAGGATTTTTCAAAGTGTCTCACATGGAGCAGTTTATAAATTAAGGAAAGGTATTATGACAGTGAAAATTTCGAATCAGAGTTTACACCGTATATACAGGTTTTAAGGCGCATTTATACTGCGGGGACTGAAGCTGTAGCGATTCGCAGAATCATATAGAGCCCGCTACCGTTTTAGCCCCCAAAACGCCTGCAGTACAAACGTGCCCTTAGGTTACTCCGAGTCAAAACGACCAAGTCTAGCAAAAGAGTCTATGTTTGTCTGTGGTAAGACTAGATTGAAAACGATAAGTTACAACGTGCCTGGGATGTCAGAGCAACCTTATCAACAATGTCGGCGAACTAGAAGAGCAACTTACCATACATGTTGCACATTCTCATGATTTTTTCAAAAACAGCTCTAACGATTTTGATTAAACTCACTAAATCGGTGTTAAAGTTAATGGACTTAATATCATGTAGGTTTGATTCTGTTTGAAATAGTCTGAGAGGGCTTAAATACTGATTTTTGTAATTAATTCCTTCGTCCAAAATACCTTTAATTTAGTAGATTCGAAAAAAAATTAACAATTTCATCTGATTAGCATAGATAAAAAATGGGTTAATGTAGAAAAGGTCTTCTTTCTCTTCGTTGGCTACTTCTTTAGGGGCACACTTAAAAAACTATTATTATAGAATTTTCCTCTGATGCGTATGAGACATTTTTGTGGGTTTATGGTCTTAAATTCAATAAAAAGCTTCACAAGGATCCTGGACTCTAACCACAAGTCCAGTACCAAACTCGTGAAGTCTGTTGTAACTATAAAATATAGTTTGCTTTTCCAGAATACTACCCTCCGTCCAGCGCAGGGTCCTGGCTGGCAACAAGGTCGAATTATACCTTTCAATTTGATTCAAACCTGCCTCATCACCGCTTTATCTGTACGCAGATGACCCACTAACTTACCTTTCTGTCCATCCTTCTGATATACTCGAGGCTTCCTGTAAAATCCAAGAAGATATCAATAGCATTAACCGCTGGGCTATAGAAAATAAACTGAGCCTGAATCCAGCGAAAACGAATGCAATTCTTATTGACTCCACTCACTTCCTTATTATCCATTACTCTTTCTCAATAAAATTTAAATGCAATACCAAAACTCCTTAAAAAATCTAGGAGTGATGGTTGATCAAAACTTAACGTGGAGTAACCATGTTTCCCAAATTACTAGAAAATCCACCTCTATCCTAAAACAGCTCCTACGTTTCCGTGACTTTTCCTACAAGTAGCCGTCATATCTTAATGTATTCTCTCATATTCCCCCACTTAAAACCATAGATATGGATGCCTATATGTAGGGGAGTCAGTCAATGGTGAAAACGAGATAAAGCTTACAAGATTAATGAATAGGTTTATAAGATTTTATACGGCCTTTCCAGACAGTCACACGCCACTCATTGGTATTCTGGTCAATGGTACCTCTATCCCGAATCCCAAAGAATATACCTCTTTGGCATCTTCCTATTCCAATCCTTGCGAGCCAGAAAAGTTGTTGTTTTTTATTTTATCTGTTCCCTCCTATCTTAAGCCAAAATAAATAAAAATTTAAAAAAAAATTCAAATCTCTAAAAAATGATAAATGATTTATATAATAATAGGTTGATAAAATAAATTTTGAGAATAAAAGAAGCGTATGGGAATTGTTAGAGCGAAAAAAAACCAGGATCCCAATAAATTGGCATCCCCATAAATCAGAGGTCGCATTTAAACATCTTGATAAATTGGGCTCACTTCCCAATTATCCAGGTCTGATCAACTCATCTTAACGGCCTTTTATACAATTCATAGAAACCTTTCTATATTTGCTTTAATTTATAATTTGAAAAGGGAGTGCTGCGATCTAGTGGGTAGATCACTAGCCTGCTGCACTCCCTGTCCTGGGTTCCAAACCCGGCTAAGGCAGAATTATTTATTCTGTTATTTCAGCCGGAAAGCGACCCTGGGGTATGGAGAGCCTCATGGAGCGTGAGGCATAACCTCCTTTAAAAGTTTAGGTCTTATGTTTCAAGATACGTAGAACCCTAATAACGAATATTAAAAAAAAAAACAACGTTTATATTGCTAATTGATAGAATATTAAATTCTTGACAAAATAAACAAGGAACCATTGGAATTGGTTAAGAAATTACATAGATACAGAGTATCGATATGAGAAGTGGTGATTGGACATTTTCCTTTGTTTAATTTATCGCTCTTGACATTTCTTAATCGCCTGCAGCTAAAACAGATATATAAACTGTTATATCCTAATATAGTTATTTGGAAATCATATATATATATATATATATATATATATATATATATAAAAGTCTATATCTTTGGCCTATTTACTCCACGCTCTTCCGTGCACACCCTGAACACAAGATCTCAACTTACCAATATACCTTCCTTCTCATAGAACAGCCTCCTTTGAAAAGCTCTTTATAATCCGTGCTACCACACTTTGGTACTCTTTACTCATCTCCCTTAATATAGCGTCATCCCAAACCACTTTCCAATACCAATTATGTATCCACCTCTTCAAAAATCAATCTTTCGCTAGTAAGTAATAAATCCTGACTTTAATAAACATAACTAAACTCATTCATGATGTTGTTATCTGTTATAATATGATGTAATAATAATATTGCTACAGGATCACATATTAAGATCCTGTAGCAATATTATTATTGTCTATTGTGACAAATTGTAATACATATGAATAAATGAATTTATGAGATGAATTAATTTACTATATGACTAAATAATTATGTATCAAATGAAGCCAAACAAATTGGACTTGCTCTGTTCACTGTAAATTATTCTTAGAGGACGAAATGTCCCAGAATAAACATTATTTTTCATTCATTCATTCATCTAGGAACATGTAAGAGATCCAAGTCTTTTTAATGACGTAGTTTGTAATTAACTTACGTTCCAATATCCCAAATAGAGATTCCTTTTAGAAATTCCAGGTGCATTACTTTGAAATCCGTTTATACACTTGGGTGTATATCAAGTTGATGACCTTTGTCTGTAGTATAGGAGTAAGAGTTGTGAATTCTTATAGTGTACTGTGTGCATTTTAGTGAACTGTGTGTATGTTAGTTTACTGTTCCCCCAACCTGGAGGACCAGTGGCTGATTGCAGCACAATGCTGGGCGATTGGGCCGCCACCTCCCTACGCCTTTTTCAAAACATAGTAATAGTAATATATATATATATATATATATATATATATATATATATATATATATATATATATATATATATATATATGTATAATAATATAATATAACCGTTGGAAAACTAAAGATCTTAGAAGAAATATAATTATGTATCAAGTGAAGCCAAACAAATTGGACTTGCTCTGTTCACTGTACATTATTCTTAAAGGACGAAATGTCCCAGAATAAACATTATTTTTCATTCATCTAGGAACATGTTAGAGATCCAAGTCTTTTTAATGACGTAGTTTGTATTTAACGTACGTTCCAATGTCCAAAATTGAGATTCCTTTTAGAAATGTGGGGTACGGTTTCGAGATAATTTAGTTTCGGATAGCGGGTCTATCAACCCTCTGCGAATCCTACTCTGCAGAAAGACAAGCCACCTTAGGGCCTGCACACGGGGCTGCCACCTTAGTGCCTGCAGACAGGACCTCTACCTTAGTTCCTGCAGACGGGGCCGTCAACTTAGTGCCTGCAGACAGGGCTGCCACATTAATGCCTGCAGACAGTGCTGCCACCTTAGACCCTGCAGACGGGGCTGCCACGTTAGTGCCTACAGACGGGGCTGCCACGTTAGTGCCTGCAGACGGGGCTGCCACGTTAGTACCTGCAGACGGGGCTCTGCTACCTTAGTGCCTGCAGACAGGACTGCCATCTTATTGACTGCAGACCGGGCTTCCACGTTAGTGCCTGCAGACGGGGCTGCCACCTTAGTGCCTGCAGACAGGGCTGCCACCTTAGTGCCTGAGACGGGGCTGCCACCTTAGTGCCTGCAGACGGGGCTGCCACCGTAGTGCCTGCAGACGGGGCTGCCACCTTAGTGCCTACAATCAGGGCTGTAATCTTATTGCCTGCAGACAGGGCTGCCACCTTAGTGCCTGCAGACGGGGCGGCCACCTTAGTGCCTACAATCAGGGCTGTAATCTTATTGCCTGCAGACGGGGCTGCCACCTTAGTGCCTGCAGACGGGGCGGCCACCTTAGTGCCTGCAGACGGGGCTGCCACCTCAGTGCCTGCAGACGGGGCTGCCACCTTAGTGCCTGCAGACGGGGCGGCCACCTTAGTGCCTACAATCAGGGCTGTAATCTTATTGCCTGCAGACAGGGCTGCCACCTTAGTGCCTGCAGACGGGGCTGCCACCTTAGTGCCTACAATCAGGGCTGTAATCTTATTGCCTGCAGACGGGGCTGCCACCGTAGTGCCTGCAGACGGGGCTGCCACCTTAGTGCCTACAATCAGGGCTGTAATCTTATTGCCTGCAGACAGGGCTGCCACCTTAGTACCTGCAGACGGGGCTCTGCTACCTTAGTGCCTGCAGACAGGGCTGCCACCTTAGTGCCTGAGACGGGGCTGCCACCTTAGTGCCTGCAGACGGGGCTGCCACCGTAGTGCCTGCAGACGGGGCTGCCACCTTAGTGCCTACAATCAGGGCTGTAATCTTATTGCCTGCAGACAGGGCTGCCACCTTAGTGCCTGCAGACGGGGCGGCCACCTTAGTGCCTACAATCAGGGCTGTAATCTTATTGCCTGCAGACGGGGCTGCCACCTTAGTGCCTGCAGACGGGGCGGCCACCTTAGTGCCTGCAGACGGGGCTGCCACCTTAGTGCCTGCAGACGGGGCTGCCACCTTAGTGCTTGCAGACGGGGCGGCCACCTTAGTGCCTACAATCAGGGCTGTAATCTTATTGCCTGCAGACAGGGCTGCCACCTTAGTGCCTGCAGACGGGGCTGCCACCTTAGTGCCTACAATCAGGGCTGTAATCTTATTGCCTGCAGACGGGGCTGCCACCGTAGTGCCTGCAGACGGGGCTGCCACCTTAGTGCCTACAATCAGGGCTGTAATCTTATTGCCTGCAGACAGGGCTGCCACCTTAGTACCTGCAGACGGGGCTCTGCTACCTTAGTGCCTGCAGACAGGGCTGCCACCTTAGTGCCTGAGACGGGGCTGCCACCTTAGTGCCTGCAGACGGGGCTGCCACCGTAGTGCCTGCAGACGGGGCTGCCACCTTAGTGCCTACAATCAGGGCTGTAATCTTATTGCCTGCAGACAGGGCTGCCACCTTAGTGCCTGCAGACGGGGCTGCCACCTTAGTGCCTACAATCAGGGCTGTAATCTTATTGCCTGCAGACAGGGCTGCCACCTTAGTGCCTGCAGACGGGGCGGCCACCTTAGTGCCTCCACACCTGCAATCCCGTCCGGGGCTGCTCCTAAGGGGGAGTGTTGTGAATTCTTATATTGTACTGTGTGTATTTTAGTGTACTGTGTGTATGTTAGAGTATTGTTCCCCCAACCTGGAGGACCAGTGGCTGATTGCAGCACAAGGCTGGGCGATGGGGCCGCCACCTCCCTACGCCTTTTTCAAAACATAATGATAGTAATATATATATGTATAATAATATAATATAAGCGTTGGATTTTAGAAGAAATATACAAAGTTGTATTTGGTAATAGAGAGTGATAAAACCACTTAGGTTGTTGTAGGCAATAATTTGTATCTTTTTCATTTCTAGGTTTATTTAAAAGTTCTTAAATTGTTTTTTAACCACGGAGATAAGTAAAAGTCGCGTGATGCGTGCGCCAGAGTTTGCAAAACCTATTGGAATTGATGGTCTGGTTGGGAGGAAGAAGCTAATAGTAAAACACACTTTCAAATGCTCTGCATTACCTTTTTGGCGCGTTGTCCTCTTTTCGGAGTTATTAATGGTGAAATGAAATAAACAATTTATTTAATGTCTTTACTATCCTAGGACTAAAGTCCCTTAAAAGTAAGGTTAAAGTACAAGCTTCATTACAAGAACAGTGTGATCCTTAAATATAAACTTTAAGGAGGTAATCTAAAATAATAAACTACATATATTAACAGGTATATCTAACAGTAGGGGAAGACAACGTCTTAGGTGAATGGGATGAGAGAGAATAGAGAAGGGTAGTAAGGGAGGTTCAGCTTCTTCTAGGACTGTAGAGCCAAAAATAAATATAATTAAAAATCGAGCTATTAAGCAGAGGAAAATTTACAAAGATATAAAAAAAATTAAATTAAAATAATATAGAAAACAAGGTAAAATTGTTCAGTATTATAATTTCTATATTATTGATGTCTGGTTTATAATGCAATGAACTTTTATTGTAGCAATCAACGTTTTCCTAATTAAATTTTAATGATTCGCTAGTAATTTTGAAAATGTATGTGTATTGTAGGTTTTTTTTTTCTTTTAAAAATCAGTTAAACGTTTATGATTATATCTGCATAAATATCAATTGCAGTGTTAGGACTAAGAGAATGCTCCACTTGACAAAGAGGTCGGCTAAATCGTTTGTTCTGTGAAGGTCGCTTCCTGTTGAATACGCGATGCTCCGGAAACGTGTGTGAGTCAATGAAAGACCACTAAACATGAATGAAACAAATCCATTTGTTAATGAGGTCGGTTTCAGCTTACAATGATTTTAAATAGCTCTGTTAGGATCAAAGATTTTTAACATATTTATTTCTTAAGGTCATTTAAACCTCTCGAAATCATTAAAAAACATTTTGATGTCCTAAACACACTACATTAGCTTATCACACAGAACATTACAGTGCGCAAAACGTTTCGGTTGATGTAGAGTTTTCTGTTCAGTTTCTTAGATTTTTTTATTTTTGACCTAGATTTACCACATAAACCCACAGACACTGAAACACTGTTACCTTTTGCGGGACTTGTTTGTATTGGTCATTTGACTCTAGAGACCCTACACAAATATTTCCGTTGAAAACTCCAATTAAAAAGGTTTCACGATCACAATACTTTCCCTGACTATACATTTTATATATATTTATAAATATAAGCAAAAGTAAAACAACGTGAAAATTCATATATATCAAAATATAATATACTGGATCAAGAGATGCCTTTAGGGATATATGAAATAAAAATACATTCAATATTACATTTATTTATTAACACAACATCAAATATAAATTTTTATTTTCGAAAAATAAAACTAAAAAATATATTTTCAAAAAACAATGTTTAATATTCATTTTAATATACTATGATTAATTATAAATACAAAACACTTAATTCAGGTTTAATGCCCACAATCAGAAAAATTAACTTTTATATTTAATATTTTGTTTTTTCTTAGAAGCTCATCAATTTACAATTACAAAACAACATGGATCACATTAGTAACAGCTTAACTTTTTTTTTTTTAATATACCACTTGTATGGAACTTAAAATTGAAATCGTAATAACTTTAATAATATTTAGTTTACATATATTAATATAGAACATTTAACACCGAAAATATTTTGATTATAGACACATATGGGATATATGTAGCAACATCCATAAATCGCTTAAAATATTTTTTTTTAAATTACACATACAATCATGCAATAAACTTAAATAATAAGATTGCCATCAAGCACTTTTTTTTTCAATAAGTTGATATTAATTATATCAATGCATGTTAACTACTATCATTGTTCAATAAATATCATCAAACCAAATTATAACATGGAAAAATAATAAAATTATGACTTATTCAACACATACACACACGAATAGAAGTACAATTATTTAAAAAATAATAGGATCAAAGGGTGGGTGAGGTACCTTCCTTAAGATCGCAGTATTTACGAAAATATTTTAAAAACATTGAAAACAAAAATAAACATTGAAAATATAGATAATGTGTTTTTTAATGAAATATATGTTTTACATTAAAAATAAGTAAGATGATTTTTTAAAAATAATAATATTATTAAATGTATTTAAATTTTAAATAAGAACAAATGAGCTATTCACTGATAGTTCTGGATAGAACATAGGTCTTATGTTAAAATTTAAGAGAAAAAGATTAAAACATTCAATGAATTAAGACATTTCTAAATTAATATGAGAAAATAAACAGAATAAAATTGAAGTTCTGTGACAGAAAATGATAAAAAATTGCGGTAAGAATATATATCCACCTGCTGTTACATTTTAAGGTTTTTGATTTTCAAAGAATTATTGTGTAATTAATAATCAATGCCTGTATTAATAAAGAAATCAAGGAATGATAACAGTAAATAAGAATGGAATTCGATATAATAAAGTAATAACAAAGTCATGTAAATGAATGTTAAAAAAATCACTAGAATTATTGGCAATGATTGGAAGAGACCCGAAATAAATAATTTCTTTAAAATCCCGGAAATAAGTGACAAGTCGTAGATGAACTTGACAAGAGTACTTCATTTATTTATTTTTTAATCCTGCTAATGCGAGATTTTATTAGTTCTCCTCTGGATATGGCGAAACATTGACTGCTTTGTAGTTCACCGGTATTTTAAATACTTTGAAAGCTTCTTATTTTGAATCTTCTAGTTGTATTCAAACATCTATTTTTTCCCGGTATTCGAGTATTCGCCATTATGAGCTATTAATTGCTGCTGATAAAGATCTTATATAATATGCTTATGCATAAAATCGACGTATTAGTAGAATTGTGTAGTTCCACGTGACATGTCATGATATTGGAACTGTATCCGCTCAAAAGCTAATCCATACGGATCTAAAATGGCCTACTGAACTGATACAACATCGAATCATTACTCACTGATTTACTGAATAGAAAAATAGTCATTCAAGGAAGTGACAATAGTTTCTTAAAAAAAACAAAAACAGTTGTCACAAAGTAACTGAATATACAATGATTCAAGTGTGTAAGCAACAGCTGACAATTACTGTCAACTGCAAAAAGTCGCTGAGCCGCAAAATAGAAAACTAGATCGTTCAAGTGAATTAAGGGTAAAAAGTATCGCTAACAGGCATCGGACACTGAAGCACTAAAAATAACACCTGTTTATTTTAGAGAATGAGCGAGAATTATAAATGATGAATATTAGTTACTAAATCCCTAAATAGAAAACCAATTGAGTTTAGCAAGTGAGCAAATGATGAGAATTTTGGGTAAAAGCCAATAGCCACTAAAACGAAAACCTGCTCACTTTAGCGACTAAGAGGCAATTATCCCAGACAGTAATTAGGCAATGAGGCACTAAATATAAAACCAGTTTATTTTAGTGGATGAGCAACGGATAAAACTATCAGTATTAACTATTAGCCACTAAATCGAAAAGCAGTTCAATTTAGTGATTGAGAGGCAATATCACTGATAGTAATAAGTCACTGAGCTGCTAAATATAGAAAGTTTCAGTAAGTGAGTGAGCAAGGTACAACAGCTGAGCCATTAAATAGAAAACCAGTTCATTGTAGTGAATGAGCAATGGTTGGAAACTATCGGTGATAGCCATTATACATTAAAACGAAAGCCTGTTCATTTTAGCGAATGAGCGACAATTATCGACAATAATAATTTTCTAGAGAGCCACTAAAATAAAACCAGTTTACTTTAGTGAATGAGCGATAATTATCGCTAATGGCTATCAATTACTGAAAATCTAGAAAGAATACCAGTTCTTTCTTGTGAATGAGCTATGTGCGACAATCATGACTCACTAAATAGAAAAATAGTTCATCCTAGTGAGTGAGCAATGGATAAAAATGATCTATAATAGCCATTAGCAACTAAAACGAAAACCAGTTCATTTTAGAGAATGAGCGATGTTATAGCTAATGGCCATTAGTCACTGAACCACTAAATTGGAAACTAGTTCACTCATTGTGGAATAGTCCGAAAATTATCACTCGATGAATGGTAAACGGATTTTGCCAAGTGAGTATGCAATTGGTGACAAATATTGCTAATAGTAATTAGTCACTCAGCCCCTTAAAAGTAAATCAGTTCATTGTAATCAATGAGTGACAATTGACACTAATGGGTTATTGCCACCGATCTACTGAATAGAAAACCAGTTCTTTTCAGTGTGACAACTATAACACACAGAACGGAAAACCAGTTCATTTTAGTGATTGTGCGGCAATCATCTTTAGTGGTCAAACCACTAAATAGAAAACTAATTATTTCCATTGAGTGAGCAATGTGTGACAACTGAGCCAATGGATAGAAAACTTATTCATTGTAGTGAGTGAGCCATGTGCAACATCAGAGTCATTATCACTAATGGTAATTAGTTACAAAGGCTCTAATTAAAAAAAAGGTTTATCAATGTGAGTGAGCAATGTACCACTACTATCACTAATTAATATTAGTCACTGAGCCACTTGAACTAAAACCAGCTAGTTGTAGTGAGTGAGCGATCTACGACAATTATAACTGAGTAACATAAGCCACTGAGACACTCAAAACGAAACCTGCTCATTTTAGTGAAATAGCGACAAATATTTCTAATGACCATTATTCACTGAACCACTTAATTGAAAACCAGTTCATGTGATTGAGTGAGCAATGGATGACTTGCAGACACTTATCAGGCCCCTCCTCCCACTTAACTACTTAATAGGAAACCAGTCCATTGTAGTGAGTAAGCAGTACGGGGAAATCATCACTAATAAACACTAGTCACTGACCCACCAAATAGGAAACCAGTCCATTTTAGTGAGTGAGAGATAAGTCACGAAAAAGAGCCAGCTTTTTCCATTGACTGATCGTTTGTGGCCCGTTTCGCGAAATAAGCGGCTTTTAAAACGCACTTAACCACTTGAAACGGTAATAATGTATTTTAATATTCAAGGGAATCATATTGAAGGTTGTTCTGACCAGCCTGTGTGCACCCCGTAACACAACCCCATCGGAAATAATCTTATGGGATTCATCCTTTGGGGGTTGAGCGAGCTTCTTGGATGAAGGATTTTTCGATATGCCACAACCCCTTTACGAATTCCAATAAAACATCCAAACTTTCGATTGCATAGAGTTTATTGGTTTAAGAAACAATTTGCTTTTTGCTGTTGTCATTAAAAGATGATTGTCAACTTATGTAACGCTTTATGAGGTGTTATGTTTGGACAGGCACCGGGATGGATGCCGGCAAAACATGAACACGGTATCACCACCCCTTAGCGCCCTTTGTGATAAAAAGGAATGGTGAGACATGAGAAGTCAATTCGGAGTTTTCCTCATTCACTGTCTCAGTATGAGTATTTAAGGTACCTTTGGAGCCATGCTCATTGTCTTTGTGCAATCTCGATACATCAGTCTGACAATTGATGTTTCGGTTATCATATTCTAAATTATCTTATTTTATTTATTTATTTTTTATTGTTTATTACATTATTATCTAATTTTTGCTTTTTCTTATAATAATTCTAGACGTTTATTTCATTGCAAATTTATGGGATTTAATCCTTTAAACTTTCTGTTCGGGGAACATACTCGTTTCTGACACATAGCAGTGGCTTAATTGAATTAGACCATCGCTAGTGTGATGAGTGTTTGGTTTTAAGTGATAACACACAAAACACCTTTTTTTTTTTTTTTTTTTTTTTTTTTTGTTAGATTTTATTCATACTCCTGATTTAATATTTGTGTTCAAACTTTAATCTTAATTCTAAAGTAATGTAATTGTGGAGTTGAAAATGAACTCAGGTTTCAGGTAATTCAAATTAAAATGTTTCTTAATTTTGAAATAATTACTTAAATCATTTGAAAATTGAGACCTCATGCGAATAGACTTTTACGAATTTTATTGTTTTTTAAATTTATACCCTATGATGATTTCATTACTATTGCTTTGAACTATTTATATAAAAGTGTATATTACGAAGAGAAACTTAAATACAAGATAATAGGATTGAAAAATGGGAATTTTGGTTGGTTTTCGTTGTAGTGTCGAAATTTATTATCTAGAATATACCCCTCCCCCCTATATTAACCGTTGGAATAAGAATATCATAAAGAACTTTATTTACCTGTATTATTTAAATTAACATAATTGACGAATTAATTGAAGGTTAACTTATATAATTTTAATTGAAATAGAAGAAAATATTACCTACGATTTATCTCACTCATAAAACTTGACTAACCATCAATTTATTTGACAATCAATGTGTAACCGACGCGGAAATGGGGTGAAGACCAAATTTTTAATAAAACTTATAACGGGTATTAGTAAAAATCTTTGAATTAATTCAATTATATGAATGCATGCAGAGATGTTATCAGAGGAAATAGTTTTAAGAAAAATTTAATTGATGGGTTCTTAGTAATGGCTGTAATTAAGTTCGGATATATATTAATAATTATTCAAACGCTTAAACTTTTGGAATAAAATGCAAACAACGCACAAAGTCAAGTTTCAACCTTGGTTCGAACGAAATTTAAGGCACTTCGTGAACATTCAGTTTTCTAAAATAAAATAAAAAATAATTGAAATAGTAGAAATTAGGGTAACAAATGGTAACTTTAAAATCTCCCTTTCGGGAAGATAAATGTAAGATTAACACTTTAAGGCACATCCGTGAGTTGATGTAGTATACATAAATTAAAAAAAAAAAAAAAAGTATATATATATATATTTTGAATGAAATGTTAACAAAATTATAAAAGTAATGAAAAATTGCACTAGCAGCATTTTTTTTTCTAATGTAATTGACTATGTTCAGGAGCGGGTTGGTGAAGCAAAACAATTGTCTAGAAAATGTCTTAAATCTTTACTGATCGAATCACAAACCGAGTCTTTACAATTTCTCAAAGGATCATTGATTACTTAAGCAACGATGTCCCGCGACCTTTTCGCATCATTCGTAAAAACCAACCAACTATCTAACAAGAAGAAGAGAAAAGGCATCTCAAGCATTAAATAGGGCACTTATTTTGTAACATCAAACATTTAAAGTGAGCATATAGATAGATAAATAGGATAATTGAGACACAAATGGTATTTTTTAATATTAGAAATGGCTGAGAAAGATATTCCTGGCTAGACTCCTATACGGTATGAAGACAGCTTTATAAAGGCACTTTGTGATTACAAAGTATTCGTTTAGATTATAATGTATAAATAATGTTTTTTTCGAATTGAATTCATGAATTATTTAAGATTCGATTCGCATGAGGTCAAAAATAAATAAATTAAACAAATAGCTAATAATAATAATAATAAAATAGTTTTCATACTTAAAGGCTAAATAAATAATAACTATCAAATTTAGTTGTAAGAACATATTAACCAATGTAATTAAAATTATATATGATTCTATCACATTAATGCGCTTGTTGAACACAATACCAGAGACCGGATTTTTATTTTTCTAATTTTAATTAGCTCGTTGTATTTTTCAACCTTTCATCTAATGTATACAGAATAAACATATTTTGTTATTTTTGCGAACAGAGGCATATTTTTTAATATTTTTACTTTAAAGAGTTTTAAATCATAAAAAATGAATTTTTTTTTTCTCAGTCCTGAACGATTTTTTTTTTAAGAAACTATTGTTTTGAATTTTCGATTGGTTTTAACATACTGGGGAAACATTTGATTTCACTTGTTTTAAAATTATTTGTATCTAAAAATTATTAATTTATTTGCAAATATCCTCAAAGTAACGACAAAAACAAGCCTAAAATTCATTTAATAGTTAAACTTATTGAAACCCTATCCTTTTTTTTTTTTTTTTTTGTTTCTGTGATGTTTACTTTTGATTTCTTTTAATTTTTATATATTTTTTGAGTCATTTCCTACGGTATTAAGGAAAAAATAATACCTATAAAAAGTGAAATGATGAACAGTTTAAAAAAAATTATAAATTAAGATATATATTAGGGATTTATAAGAATTAGTGTGTTCAAAATTCGTTTGAAAAAAGTAATGTTAAAAATAATTAATTTAAGGTTTTTTTTTTTTTTTTTTTTTTTTTTAAATTGTTTTTCGTAGTCGGTATTCGGGTCAGGGATTTATATTTGATGTACTCTATAATACTGTATATATACTGCATAAAAATCTGGCCTCTAGTAGTTTTACTTATATCTAGTTTTTCAATTCCCTAAAATAGTCATGGATTGAACTGTGTCTCAATTGTTTATTCAAGAAAAGTTTATCGATAACTTTATGATCTTATTTCGACCTAACGTATGAACCGTATTTCAGTCAGTACGTTGAGGTAATCAATCGGACACAGTATTATTTCGTAGGACGTTAATACAATTTTAATAATTAATTTGAGATCATTTAATTATTTTATAATTAGCCTTCGTTTTATAAGTCTATCGATGGATCGACCGATTCAAAAAAAAATTATTAGAGACAAATGATTTCCGTTTATAATCGTTTTGGGCTTTGAACGCGCAACATAAACCGTTTATTGTCGAACACACGCTTGAAATTCGTGTGGTATTTACTAATGAACTTCGAAGTGCATGTATGAGATCATTGATTACATTTTTTTTTTTTTTTTTAATCACTTTTTTCTATAAAAAGGATTCGAAATATTTGACGGTTCGAAATACAATAAACTTGGATCTTTTAAACCAGGGTATCCAAACTCCTTCCAAGTCATATAAAAGGAATCACGGAAAGTTTAATTAATTGGAGTAAGTAAAAAATAAAATATTGTCGTCAGATGTAATAAGTCAACAAATAGCATTAAGAAACCCAATACATAAATAATAAAACTAAACATTTTAACTGTATGGTTATTGTTGGAATATATTTTTATTTCTAGGTACTGGTAATTGGAGAAATCATTGTGACCCTTAAAAAAGTTTGGAAACCCCAATTTTAGACTCACGATTTGAAGCTGCATACGATTTCGTTTATTTTATATAAGAGGCACTGCATATGAAAATTAGGAGAAAAAGTCTGATCAACTTTTTTTTCCGAAACGCTAAAGAAGATGATATGAAAACGATTAGAAAAGGAATCAATTAAACCTAAATAGCCAAAACATCTTTCGTGGTATCTATTAACGAATTTGGGATGCTTATTTACATGAATGAAGAAAGGTATTTGGAAGTCAATGGTATTCGTTACGCTGTAAACAACTGTTGTTCATTGTTTATAAATGAATTTCATTAGGAGATCCAAAAATTAATGATTTTCAAAATTCTACCCATACTTATAAAAATTTGAATTTTTCAATGTGATAATTAAACAAACAAAAAAATTAAGGAGTTATAAATTTGATGAGAGGAACTTATATCTAAGATGTAGCATGACATTTGAAAAGGAAGGGTGCCTTCAAAAATAAATTAAAACACTCTTTACTGTTAATGTTGATATTCACCGAAACGTAGGGTATTCGGGATAATCAAGTTTCTGTTCAATATTTCTTGATGAATGTTTGACCCTGAACAATGTTACATTATACTGGGACGTTTTGCAATGATGGAATGAAAACGAAGTAGTTTTTTTTTCTCAATTTTTTTTTGTATTTTTTTTTTAAAGTAAAATTCGATCAGAAGGTTATTGAGGTAGTAATCGGTTTTAGTATCTTTTATTTTATTTTATTCTTCTTTAACGACTTAAATGTAAGTATATCAACTAAATTGCATTTCTAGTGATGCAATGAGTGTCAAGCTGATGTTAACTATTTCGTGATTCTAATGTTGAGTGATGATGTATGATTCTACACACGAGTACGGTATTCTTAATTATTTATTTAATTAAATTATTCCAAATTCTGAGTCCGAAAACTTAAGATAATAATGACTTCATTAAAGGTAAGAATTTAACTTAACATCAGCGAGATCATCGTAGTATGCAATATTATTAAATCCATAATAAACATTAAAAATCAACTCCCGGGAATTAAAGACAACAAACCTAGTCCTTAGAATTTAAGGCACTTAAGGAATGCATGGTACACGAAAATCATTATGTTTTAATTTAAAAAAAAATATATATATAACCAATAGGTAACCAGAATTTATTTCAAAAGGTTTTAAATACAATTTACATACAACTGGAAATTAAACATAATTTAAAACCAAACAAATAATCATGCAATCAATGACGACTGCTCGGGATATCAAATTTGTATTTCATATTATGGACAAGAGTTAAACGTGGTTTAACATTTTTTCTTCATTGATATTAAAGGAGTAAACATTCTGTTACTCTGCTTCACGGTTACAAATTCGAAAATAAAAAAGAGGTATAAATTTATGTATTCGGTGAATTTCCAAGGTTGTTAGATCTGATTGAATATTTTAAATACATAATTATGACGTATGATAGCATGTTTAGAGTTAATCAAAATCAGACCTCATAATCCTTTGAATTCTAGCCTATCATAGACCCTTGATTCAATAATTAAACAATGGAAATGCAAAAACAGTTGGAAAACTAAAATAATCATGAATGCAGTCTTGGTAGATTCAGTCCCAGCTTAAACTGGGATTACACTGAGCTTTCATGTGGTTAGTTTATCATAATGGCACTCAGTGAATACTGTCCATATGAAAGCTTATATATGTGATCTATTTTTTTTTTTTTTCGAAAAGGGTTAAGTCGGAAATTGAAAGTTTCAGGTTTTTTTTTTTTTTTTTTTTTTTTTTTTTTTTTTTTTTTTTTTTTTTTTTTTTTTTTTATATATATATATTGATTTTCTTTTATTAAACTTGGTGAAGCTGAATGTTCAGTTTATTTTTTCTGTTTGTTTTTTTTGGAGCCCAATCAAATCAAATATCGAGCATGAGATAATAAAATAGACACACACACAAACATGCTATCACTGAGGAAAATATCTCGAATTTATTTCTGTAGCTATTAATTTTATACTCAGCTATTGATAATAATATTCAAATTTACAAAATAGTAAATAATCGATATTGGCGCGTTTTGAAATAGATAATATTAAAATGTAGGAGAGGCTTTTGTAAATCGCTTTCTTTAAAATAAAATAGTAAATAAGGCACATTGGGAATGCTTGTACTTGGGATAAAACAAAAGTATTGACCACCACTGATTAAAAAAATAAATAAATAAAATGAATCCCAAAATGTCAATTATTTTAAGTCATTTATTAATGGATCTCTTCAGCGTTTTATTGATTATTTTTAAAACCATTTACTGAGTGGTTTGAATAGTAGTATGGGCAAACTTAAATTACGATAGTTTACGTGATACAAATAATGTTTAACGAGATTTGTTCGAAGTATAAGGCATTTTAGGTGTATATACATACAATTGGTATAAGTAATTGATGAAGTATGAAATGTTATTCAGACATAGAATAATTTCACTAAAATAAAATACTTTAAGATTTAATGACTAAAAGTGTTGCATTTAAGGGTTTAATGGATCAGTAACTAATAAAACTGTATGGAAAGTTATCTATAATGAGAGATAAACGTTGCACATCATGATGACGCAAAGTGAAATGAAAAATAAGTAATAATGAAATAAGATAAGTAAAATGAACTTTATTTATATTTTTCAACTAAAACACGACAGTAATATTATACCTAAATACTATGCTATTACTTTAAAACTGTAATAATATCATTTGTCATACAAACGAGACATCGAATATTTTGAGATCAAAATGAATGCTTTGTCTAAAAAAAAAAAAAAAAAAATAATATAATAAAAATAAAATATATATATCTATATATAATTCATGCACACCGGTTAAAAGTTCACTCTCGAAACGCTCAACACTCAACAAGAAATAATTACAATCACCGATACTAGAGCGAAAATACCTAACAATATATCCGGGCGGACATTTAAATTGAATTAACTAACTTTAACATTTACGGAGCCGATGATATTTTTTTTTAAATGGAGAGATGAAAGGCGATGCATCAAACAACAAAAAGCAAATTGAACTATGACTCGTGTATATATGGCATTGTCAAGGTATTTATTCTAAAGATGGATAACGGATTATACCATCTGTAACACACAGGTCTTCACACTACCCCAAATCTGCACTGAAGTGCAGGACCTACCGTTCGGTTAGGAGTTTAGGGGAATTTATAATAGTACTAAAACTTCAGGAATAGGTTCCCAAAGTAGCAGTATATTTGTAGCACAGATCTTCACTCTTTTACCCCTTATAGGATTTGCAATGATTCATAAAGAAAGTCAGTTAATAGCAAATACCTAGAAAGTGGAAAGCCCTCCTTTTGGTTTGGAGGGAGTTTAAAAAGGAACTGAGACTTCAGGATTAGATCACCAAAGCAACTGTTCATTTGTAGCAGGTTTATCACTCTTTTCCCCTAAACTGCATCTAGGATTTGCATGGTCTCGTATAGAACACCAGTTTAATGCATATACCTAGAAAGTGCAGAGAGAGGGTTTTATAAATTGATCTGAACCTTTGAGATTTAGTTCTCAAAGCAGAATTTTGTTTACACAGAATTTCACACATTTACCCCTGATCTGCACTTAGGATATGAACGGACTCGTATAGAAAACGAGTCAGTTTCATATCCCTAGAAAGTGCAGCGCCCTCCTTGAGGTTAGGAGGGATTTATAAACATCACTGAGACTTTCAGATTTAGTTTTCAAAGCAGCAGTATTTTTATACTCAGATTTTCAGACATTTACCCCTTATCCGCACTAAGGATATGCATGGGTTCATACATAAACAAAGCATATACTTATAAAGTGCAGGAATAGGGTCCCCTTGGCAACGTATTGAAAAAAACATTGTGCTAATGTCAGTACTCTATTTTTTTTTAATGACCCAAGAAAATTTTCACGTATTTAACAATGTATATATGCATTTAACAATGTTTAGGGAGAGGGGAACCTGAGCATATGTATACTGCTGTATTAGAATAGTTTAAGAATGTATAATTAAGAAGTTTGGAGATACGGGAGGGGGGGGGGGGAGGCCATCCTCTTAATATAATAATATAAAAACGAAACAAATGTGAAATTTTTGCTTTCAGAAACTATTACTCTAAAGAATTACTTAATATTAAAAACTAACGCTGATAACTTTTAATTTAAGAAAAATTGGAAACAATACAATAATTTGTAATTTTGGAAATTTTAAATGCCCCCACTGCAACGAATTGTTGAACCAACGTCTTTGCTAGCGTTGGATATGGTTTAATTAAATATTGAATTTCTCAAATTTTGATTATAATTAAACTTGTTTGGTGTCTTTTCATCGCAAATTTGAATTTTTAAATTTATATGAAGTTAAAGGCCGAAAATTATGGTAATTTTTTTTAAGGTATTTATAACAAAATTATACTAATACGTTTAAATGTGAGGATTAGCGGTGTTGAAACTTCATCATTAATGTTTCTAATAATTGTTTTAAAAGATCATTTTTAATAACAGTTATGTATATATTTTTTTAATAAGCCATGTTTAACAACTGAAAACCGGTATTTTGTTAATCAGGTTCAGTATTTCGAATTAAATTGCTATACACA